>OY294068.1:129157732-130357732 GCA_958510875.1 Endomychus coccineus | reverse complement strand
AGCAAAAGAAACTCGAAATCATGTTCAATAAACAGATTCACATAAGTATTGCCATATTAGTTATTTCGAACATGCGTGTTTGATTTCCACTACGGCTTTATGATGAAATTATATAAATATCCTCAAGAAGTATGGCTGTGCTACACAGATACTGATAGTTCAATCCACCATATGATCGATGACGATGACATATTATCAGGAATAACATTTCAAAATTTGATACTGGCGATTAAGCAATAGATGATATCTTCAACAATCTACCTATGAATAAGACAGTTTACGGTTCGATGAAGGATGAGAATAAGAGATTCATAATGAAGTTCATTGGTTTACGTTCTAAAATATACAGCTACAAGGAGCAAGGGAAAGAGCCAGTGAAAAAAGTAGAGGGTATAAGAGATTCAGTATTGAAATATACCATCTCATTTTAAAACTATGTTGTAAGTCTCGAGGACGGGATCGAGATATATAGAGTTCAAAAATCAATCAGATCTTTCGACTTCAACCTTTATACAATGGAACAAAAATAATTTTCATATTCTTCTGCTGCTGGGAAAATAAATAGTTTCTATGATGAATATGTGTGTTTTTATTATGGAATAAAACAAAATGATCAACAATAATAGTTTATCATTGCTCAAAATCAATTATAGGAAGATAACGTTCCTCTGAGTGTATTGGTTAATATACAATCTGGTCACATATCAATGTACAATAAAAGAGATCAATCTTATTAACATGATTACTCATGGTTCTAATCACATCAATAACATTGTTATAGAATGAAGAAACTTCCGAATTGTTCTAGAAAACGAACTCGATATTTTGTTTCTTGAACGGGTGGTGGTGAGGTAATCATCCGTCGATCATAGGTCGTAAGCTATGGTTGCCGGCTGCCAGCAACGAGACACATTGGAACAGTAAGAGACGCTATAGACCAGGGATCATCATTCGTGAACGGTGGTCGCAGGCTACTACACGGGGAATTCATTGAAACGGTTGGTGACGTCAGCGTCTGGCGATCGTAGTATACGAACTATGAGATGAATGTTCATCGTTTTTATTCCAACAAGACACCCTTTTCTCTACTATCATTTACTTATAACATAAACAACTTTCTTCAAATTTTTAATAAACGTTTCCAATATTAGTACAGATGAAGAAGATAAAATCGCATACCAAACTGCTGTCTATAGTGGCATGAGTTTTATTTGTTGTGGCATGAAGGACTCTTCGAAACGAACGCTTGCTATTTAGTCATGTTTCTTTTACCCTGCTTATAGAATAAAAATTTAAGTTTATGATGTATGCCTGTATGATACTTCTGTGATGGAATGCTATATGTGAATACCTCAAATCGGTTATCGCCTCCAGCATCATTTGTTAGACATATTTAAATACATTCCACTTGACGAGGAGCGTTTATATCGAGGATCCTGTTCAAAATTGAGGTGAGAATTATGAAATTTGTTTTCAGCACAGTCATCCTCCTCCTTCTTTCCATCAATACATAAACTGTTCAATTGTATAAAAGCGATAATTTTATTTTCGTGAAATTTTATATCTCCACTCAGTGCTCTTACTTTTATACAGAATTCTTCCAGTTTACGTGTGTATTTCTCAAAAAACATATCGATTTTGATAATTTTGTTATAAATATATATAAATAATATGATGACATCATTCCAGGTCGCCGCTAATGGAATCAATTGAAATGACGGGTTACCCTTCATACGATTATCATAGTTGACGAACTATGAACTCTGGCCGATAATTTGATCAGAGGGGATAGTGACCTTCACTACACGCGGTTTCAGAGATTTTTCAGTGCGAAATAGTCTTACAACTTGATAGCACAGGTTCGCGATTCTGATGTAGCTACCATGGTCCATACCATATATGCGAATGCAAAACACCCAAAGTTATCGAGTTACGTGAACTGTTATGGTTGATGAAATTTATTATGAAGAAATATTGTGAGTACGAGAAATTCTATAAGCAGCATTGTATGGAACTGTTGGAAATAAAAAAGAACCAACGGATACAATCAATAGAAGAGTTGATATCTTCAGTGTTGGCGGTCAAAGCACAAGTCTAGGAATAGCGTCAAAGGAGGAACGTGAACGTAGAGCAGAAAGCCAGCGACTAAAGGTGAAACTGAACGTAAATTTGCTGGGGAAAGAGGAATGGTATGCCAAAGGAAATCTTATACGTTCCAAAGAAGACGAGGGAGATGAACAATTGAATACTGATGTCAACATCGAGATAAAACTTGGCATCTCTCACGAAAATGAAGTTCATGAATTTGCAAATGATAATGTCAATATATTGATGTGAAAATATTTTTTTCTCTATTGTTCAAAAAATGAAGACAAATTTAACTATGAAAAGCGTTTGGGTTGATAATATATGTTTCATTATTAGGAAAGACCAAGTGACTTAGTGTTAAAGCACTTCATCAAAACGGTTAGTGATGTCATCGCCGGTCGATTTAGTGAAAGGATTGGTGGGTGAGAAGCTCTGAATATCAAACACTACATTAACCTTCAAATTCCAAAGTCTAATTCGATATTAACGAGCATGCGTTACTTCTGATGCAACTGAGAGACATCAACTTAACCTCACTTTCGGTATCATACGTGCTTTCGCGCGATTCAATACCTACACTACTAGTGTTTCGACTGGTTGACAGCTCATTGATTGTCCTCACCTGCCCCCTCCTTCTAATGGCTACCACTATGATGAATAAATGGGGTTATAGTCATGGATTGGCATGTATCAATTTTGAACTTCACAAGTCGAGCCCTTTAATTAAATACCCATAGAAATGGTTTCAACAAAATTGAAGTTTTTCTCTTTTATATCCACCGTATTTGATTTTTCTTATACAAAATCAAGAAATTCACATTCTATGCGTCGAGGCTTTTTATTTGAAACACATGAAGCTATATTTCGAAAAATAAAAATTTCAAATCCTTACCGCTGGAGATCGGTAGCTATATAAATATCATATCATTGTTGAAAACGTCACGTAGATTCAGAAAATGCCATGAAATCGCCACTTCCAGTATAACAAGGTTCGACAATATAACTCACTCCCGGTTCACTCTGATGATGCTGAAGTCGATGAAAAACTTGCAACGATTGACATTCCAAACACGTGACAGATGACTCAAATACGTCACAGATGCCATAATAGTTCGAACACGTGACAGACGACTCGAACACGTTACATACGACACGAACACGTTACAGACGTCATGATAGTTCATATACGTCACAGATGTCACGAACACTCAACAGACGCCATGATCGACTAGAATCATTACAAACAGCATGTATCTCGAACACAGACCTTGTCACTACAAACAACCTGTTGAGTCCACACATGTCACAGACTCTTTGACATTTCAACGTGATAGACGTCCTGACCACGGTCGTTCATACAGGTCTGGAAACTCTATGGTTGACATGAGTCTCTCACACGCCGCCAAACTCGTAGTACCTCGCTCAGCCACTAGCTAGCGCTTGAATCACGAAGTGGTAAAATAATTTCTTCCCGGAATAGCAAGCAGTGTTACTAAGTATTCTGATTTGAGAGAGGAATAGAACTGTTACTCTTGTCAAAATGTATTACTCACCTTGAAAATAACTTCTCCTTTTTCGCACACATAAAAGACCTCGTTGAAACACATTCTTCCCGGAGTATGTACTTATTACGTAAAGCTTTTTTTGGTAGTAATTTAAAAAGGAAACGTATGAAAATAATCGATCGCATATAAACATTTTTTTAATTAAATTAGGATTACAATCAAAATACATGTATACTAGTTTAGTATGTTGTCTTTCATTATGTTTACTATATATACATTATACACTAAAACCTCCGGTACTGTACACTCGGCGGGTCCGGAAACCTCGGCTATGTTGAAACTGCCAATTTTTCTCGTAACGCAATATTTACTATTCTGATTTGAGAGCGGAATATAACTGTTACTATTGTCAACCTCACCTTAAAAATAACTTCATAAAAGACTCCGTTAAAACGATTTCTATCCGGAATCGCAAGCATCCACTTTTTTCGCATTTCCGCATCTTTCGGCACTTTAAAAACAGAAGTTTCTTGCTTAACACTTTTCTACCCCGTTTTGCATTTCGGCACAATGCACGATTTCGTAATTTGTTTCTAAAAACGTAGGTATTCCTTGTTTACTACTACGGCCGTGGTGTTTACAAGTCAACTGACAGTTGTCACAGAATACTCTTCATAGGGATCAAGATGATACTCTTACATGACGCCTTTTATGATACTCTCACGTGACGTCTTTTGGTACTACTCGACAGTGGACGCTTAGCGGACTCACTTCTCACATAGGAAACAGCCCAGAGTTTCCAGACCTGTATGTACGACCGTGGTCCTGACAGTTTGAGCAAAGGACAGACAACTCGAACACGTTGAAAACGACTCAAACACATAACAGACACCATTACAGGTCATACAAGTCACATACGACTTGAACACGAGACATACACTATGACAGTTCATACATGTCACATACGACTCGACCATGCGACAGATACCATGACATCCGCACATTAAAAAGAATATGTACAGTTCACATAGTCACATCTTGATTATATGAAATATCTGATGAGCGACAACTTTCATTTGTAATTCGAGCAACCATTCGATACTATCTCTCACATACGCTATTTTTTCTATTATTGGCTGGCATTGGCAGCATTACTATTTTTTCTCTTTATTTGTTCGTGTTTAACCACACCTTAATAGCAGCTTCAATAAGATGGTCGGTGGCTTATTTCTCTTGCTTCTAACAGCATCTGAAAAATACGATACTTGATGAATTTGACAAGAAGAACAATAAGTTTGCATTAGGCTCAGTTCCCAGGATATTTTGAGTTCATTTTTGTGCGACATTGGCAGTTAGTAGTTCGTTTGCGAGAATTTATAAATAAAACTAAGAAAAAACAGTAATGTTCGTCATCTTACTTCCACAACGGCCTCAACATCAATCCGTTTTGATACCTTCACCTTTGTGTCGTGGCGTGAATTTTCGAAAGCAAGTTCACACTTCTGCAGTCGTATGAAAGCGTCGTTCTCGGTAATGGTTCACGTCATGTGAAAACTTGGTTTTAGGTCTGTTCAGTATTATCAAACCACTTTCTATGATATTCTTAGCAATTGATTAGGAAAATCTATTTATATCACTTTTATTATGTCACTTACAGATAATGCACTTTTTCATTGACAGATAGCAAAAAGCCTCTTTATTTTTCCTTTGTCCATAAAAATTGAAACTAGTTGCAATTTCATCCGCTTACAGCTCCCGTAGAATTTTATTTGTTCTTAGTGTTACATATTGGCCTCTCAATGTCTCAATGATGATAAATTAGCACCCTAGAAACAGAAAATAATTTATTGAGCATTTTTGTTAATTACATATCTCAAAATTTTGAGAAGTCGTCTACTTTTCGAATTATTACTAATCAATACAGTGAGAAATTTTTCTAATTTGAATATAACGATTCTCATAGCATATCATTTTATTCAAGTACAGGATATCCCACACGTAGGCTTCTACCCTCTTTAATATTTTTCTCCTATAAAACAAAAAACATCATTCTTCCACTTTTCTGAATGATAATAGCCAGTATCGCATTTTGACGATAGAACAATAAACATGAATTTTTGAATATCAAATATTTTCTTCTTCAACTGTTTGAAAAATATACTGCTTTGAAACATGCATATTTTCATGAATAAACAAGTTTCTCATAGAAATATTATAAAATTATATTATAACATTTTACAAAAGTTTAAATAGCTTATGACGTATGTTATGTTTTTATTATGATTTGTTATTATTTGGAATCCCCTAAATATTTTTTTTCTTCAATATTTCTTTATTTTTGAGAATTCTGACAAATTTTAAAATAATTTATGACTATTTTAATATCATTTCTATTGAATTATATCATTAAATATCATTGGTGGAATCAATGTTCAAACTAGGTAGGTTTATAAAATAGGCACGAATACATCAAACGCATATTTCTCCAAAATGTCAATTTTTTTTACATAAATCACAATCAGCACATTCAGATTACATAATAATATGTTGAGATACTAATTATGAGAACTTAATTTTCAAAAAAGTAACCTTAAAATGACAATATACTGTCGCCTTTGACCGATGTCACTATGACGTGAAATTGATAATGTTATTGGGACCATCAAATGACGTCATAATGACGACAGTATGTGAGATAAACTTAGAAAAGAAATCACGGGATAGGGTGATGGTTCACGATGCCAATCTGGGGGCAGCTGCTTGGGCTACTCTAATGTTATAAATTTGAAGCGACATCTCGAAATGGGTATCAATTTGAAATTGTAATATAATATAATATAGAGATTGTCATGTTTTCAATTCCACAATATAACTATCTGTTAGATGCACATGTTTATATTCTTTTTTTTATGCATTATTTCTTTACCGATATTTGTAACTGGTTTCATCCTGTTGTATACTGACGGGAATAAATTGACAAAAGAAAGGACTAAGCTCGAATTTGTTATTCTACAATATGAAAAATATTATTGAAGGTGACTTTGCTACCATTGTTACTTGCAGGCCCCGGGCGCTATAGGAACGTTGACTGGTCAGCAATTGCAAACACTATACTGAATAAGAAGAGTAGAGATACAAATCTTGCTTAGTTGAAGAGAAATCATCATCAAGCATTAGAGGGTAAAGGCCAGAAATAGAAGAAACGAGGGAAGTAAAAAGTAAATCCTTCGATTAATTTTGATAAATTAAATATAGTCAATAAACAGAATATTCCAAATTTTCGTGGGGTTTTCATGTAATGTAAAAGGTATTACCAACTAGTTCAAGCTAAAATGAATGTGCTATCATCAATCTATAGAACTCTGATCAGAAATGTAAACATTGGACAGCTTGGATCCTCCTACTGAATTAGTGACATATCTTGGAAAAATAATTTATTGTACAATAGCGACAGAATTGAACATATCGCTGATGCTCCTGTATGTGATTATTTGTACTTGCAAGTTCTCAAGCGGTTATCAAATGAAGAGGAATACGAGAATGTTTTAAGGAATATAGATCTCTTCACTGGAAAGAATTATTGTGGGTGTACACTGTGCACAATTATTTGATGGAGACGTTCAATAAAAACAGTCATAATATCATACTTGTGAAATACCGTAATGCCAGATTCAAAATAGAATTTGAACAGTGTCTACAACAAAAATCACCTTTCTAATACCATAACTACTCTGCGACTAAAATCTTTCAGTACTACATTTCGGGACAATTCGTGCGAAACGATAACGGTCAAGGTTATGCTGCCAAGGTAAATCACACACATCGAAGAAACTTTTAATTTTGGTATAACAAACATATATCGCAGCGTAAACAGTCCTCTATTTGATATGGTCACATTCCAAACAAAAGATCAGAAAATCAAGAAAAAATCCTCCTATCTCCAATCATGCAGATGTAATAACATATTGTTTGAAATTAATGGGAAAAGGTATCCTGAAGAACACTCGGTTTGGATTGAAATAGAGCCAATTTTGCAAACGCTCATGATATTTCGATGAATTTCAAACGCATATTTTATAGAACAAATTATGAAGTACTTTTCGCTTACGAAAACAGATAGATTCGGAAATGTTAGCCAGTATTATGTTATGGATCTAACACGACACCCATGGATCAACAAGAAGAGTAACGTTGTACTTCATGTTGACCTTAATAAAAATATAGATCTACCAACCGCCAACAACGAAGATACGCTAGGTTACGTTGTAATAGTTTATAACACGGTTTTCTCATACGACTTATTGAACAACACTATTAAAGAAGAAATATAGATTGGAGAATTGGAATGTGTATAATCTTTAATAATTTAAAGATGGAATATATGTTGAGTTTTGTGAAAAATAAATAAATATGAATTATATAGTGTATTCATAAATATCGTTGCTACCTTAGCTGCGATTCGACGTAGATGGGGGGATTAACATTATTTTATAGATTGAAAAAATATATTTAATACAAAATTGTGTACCGTATAGCCTCATTTACTACTCATTGTATTCGTACCAAAGTATATTTCCAACTCCCAAAATTTTCTGTTTTGGCGACATAAACTAGCATAACTGTCTGAAAGATAAGACCTGATTGTTATTCACTTTATCTATCATTCAGACAACTATATCGAAAATATAGAGGAAAACGTTCTTTGATATGCGAGGTGTAAATATTACTCTTTTTTGAGATTCAGTTTTATTGAACTGTTTTACCGTCGCCTCTCAAACATAATATACTCCTCCATTACTAAAGAGATATATCATATATCTCCTGATATATTTCTCTCAGTTCACTTATTTCGCCATAGCTTTGGCTACATTGCTATATCTTTTCATTTTCAGTAGGTAGAATGACAAATCTAAAACTTTTTGATCACGAGAGAAACCACTCCCTGTTTCTGAAGTATTCCGAACATGAAGATGAGACAAGAACTTTCCAGGAAAAGCAATAGAATTGGAAGAATTGAGTATCATTTTGTCGTTTGGGGACATGGAGGCGACCTAGCAACACAAAACTTCGATTAGTTTCATTATCACATTTTCGCTGAAGCTGGTACAAGGACGAAGTTCGAGGTAGCTATAAATAACTTCCAACCAGAGGAAGAAATAAACATCGAACTCATCCAATACCTAGAGAGCTTCAAAATCGTAAATAAACAGCAATATGTTGGAAATGATCTACTGTCCCACCTATAGCTTTGCAGAAGATGTCACACTCCATACTGCTTTCCCATCTTGAGCTCTATGTCATACAATGAAGCCAGGACTGGCAACGATTCCGATATAAGAATCTCATAATCTAGTAGAGATTAATACAACTAAAACTGAAGCTTGTTTCTCCTCCGGGAAGGCGAATCCCAAAGTTCCTGAAATATGATGATGTCAGCTACAACTATCCCTTTAAAGTTCTCCATATCTATGCTCGATCTCATCACCAATAGTTCCTTTTCATCGGTCGATCATATGAAATCCATTGCGGAAACCGCTACACAAAAACTGTGCCAATGGCTACTTCACATCCCAGCAGCTCCTCATAACCTACAAAGCACAGATTCGACCTGTCCTGGAGACCTGTTCACATTTTTGAAGTTCGACTTCCAAACATACGCTGAAGCTCTTAAATTCTATGCAGAAGAGAGCTATTAGTTTGATTGAAAAAGATGAGGGTTTTTTCTTTTTTCTATGAATATTTTCCTGATCGGTGTTGATCAGAAATATTGTATGTTATTCCATCACGAGAGATTTCAGGTAGGCGGAGTAGATGAGCCCAAGCTGGACATTCCTTCATTGTCAAGCTCACGACCTGCTGAACTTCTTCCTACTAGACTTTTGGAACTCTGCCTAGTGGTTACTTGCTTTAAGTTTTCTGCGCTAGGGATGACCCTCCAGAACCCATCGTTATGATGAGTCTAAACCATATACGGAAACGCTGAAATTCAAAACATTGACACAACAATGAAAAACTCCGTAAGAATCTGCAGTCCAGGAGATTGAAACAGCTCCACAGCCCTGGCCCTCCTAAGCGTCAACGGTTGTTAGTTACCTGGAAAATTTTTAATGCATGTGCAGATTTTTATAGATGTCATTTTGTGTCACCGTGTAAATGAATCATTTGAGTTGCATATAACTAATTTTCAATGCTGTTGTAGCTCCTCACTCCTATCAAGCTATCAATATTCAATTGTTACATTTTGTCTGAAAACAACGATATTTTTCATAATATATTTGACGTGGCAAAACCAATTATTTTGGGCAAATTTTATGAAATTTGCTACAGTGTTAGTGTGAAAATTTTCATTCAGACTTAATGTTTGACTCGACATTTAGAAAGTACTTAGTAAAAACTTGTTGAAAGTTCCCACATTTCTCTTTTTTGGACAATTTCCTCATATTCAAAGAGATAAAGCTCCCAGAAACTATAAGAGGTAATAAAATAGGTTTGAACCAAATTGTAAAAAATTCAATGTAGCTTAGTCAGAAGCTGAGTTTGGCCAATATTTTCCCAAAACCTGTACGACCAATTAATAAACTCTACCCTCATTAATGCATCTCTACTATTGACTGGATTGAATACTGGTTGATTATTTTCGACATTTCGATATTTTAAAATAGACTCAAACCAGTTTAATTATTGACATATTCGAGGTTCAAGTTTTTATCAAAAATTCAATTCCGGTACAGGCATGAAGAAAAACTGTTCCGGATTAAGTTGCCCGACCGACCTACAAATTGTATGTCACATGTATTTGTTCTAAGTTTTAGATCTAGTTATTCAAATTGATTAAGAAACAGGGAGCAAGGTTGTGAATATTTACGAGCAAGTTCACGGGCATGACTGTCTGCATATGCGGCTTTTACGAAATAAATACAATAGAAGTAAAATGTAATGTAAATTATTATTGATTTAATCCGTAACAATGAAATTATGAATATGCATTGCCCCCTGATTTATAAACTGTTGAATGTTTATTTTGTATGCAATTCTGTGTGTATGTGTGAGGAGTAACTCAATGAGGTGCGAATTATTACTCTCAACCAAACGCCTAGATAGTTAGTGAAATTATCACAGAAAGGTAAAGATTTTGCATTATAACATAAATGAGAATATTATAACAGTTAACGGTAATATTAGATGGAACATATTTTATTATACTCACACTCGAAATGAATATATTCATTCTGGAAATCATGAAAATTCTTTAGATTACGCTAAGATATTGTAAAGAATTCATTTGATACTGAAAATGTGATAATAAATACATACCTCTCAAGAATTTTCTTGTCCAACAGATAAACATATTTTACTTCAAAAGTGGATAGTATAGATTCATCTGACGAAGAATTTACTTTACGTTAATGATTTTCACCTCCCTGTTAACTATTTGAAAATTACATCAATCAGGATTACATTTCAAAAACTGTATATTTATCATCGCCTATTCATAGTGAATATTGGCTGGATTTTCTTACATAATCAAATCTAATTTTTTGAACGTAGTTAGTCATATGAATGGGAAATAAAATCCTCGATTGTTGTAAATATAAAACAAACGAAAAGTTAAATTTGTAATATAATAAATTGCTTGCAAATTGATTGGTACCACCCTAAAATTTAAAAAAACTTGATACCCTCCAACTGTGTATGATACTGATTTCTCTTATTTATATATCGGCCCAAACAATCAATTTTGAAACGTATTCTGGGAGGAATATTCGTTGTAGGTTTGCACATTGTAGTTCTGTTGACTGTTTGAAAAGCATGGTTTAATGAGTATGCATGATTTTTTTAAAATTGTTTGAATAAATATGATGTTTTTGACTGTTTGAGAGGTATGATGGTTCAAATAAATACGTTTTCCCACTCTCCTATTATGATACTCAAATCAAATATCTGCTACCTACCCATTTATAAATGTGGCCCATTTTCATTATGTAACATATTTTGGCCAATTGAAATTCGACATACAGTAATATTCTGTCAATATCGAATATTGCCTTAAGCAGCTGACAAATCTAAATTGACAGATCTGAAATGCATTAATTTTGAAAATTCAGACCTACTGTTAAATAAAGCGTTAATTTTCATAGTTTGACTGGTCGTAAAAATAGTGTACGCATCGACATGTAATCGCTATTAATTCACTCGAACAAGATTTACTTACCTTGTGCTCATTCATCATAACAGGGTCGTTGCATAAGACACAATTTTGGAATAATTCAAATAAGTATGATATTTTTGCCGAATTGAGAGGCATGGATTGAATAAATATGATGTTTTTTAATGGTTGAATAAACATGACGTTTTCGTGTTTTTGACGGTTCGAAAGGCATGGCTGAAAAACGAGTATTGTGGTTTAGAAGCGATTCAGTAGTATTCATTTGTGAGGATTCGGGTTGAAAACCTTAACTAGTCTGTTCCAATTTTTTAATTGCACAACTAGATCAGTTTTGGAATATCTGAGGGTTGTACACGGAGCCCCAAAAGCTTTGAATATGAGATGAGAAAAACAATCTCAATCGGGAAATTTCGGCTTAACGATGGTGTTAGATGAGTTGTGTATAATATAGAAAATGAAAGAAATAGCCGATAACCTTATGGTACACAAGAATTTCCTGCATCGACTCGAGGAGGATTTCTAGGCTGGAAACCGGAATAAAACGTTGTATGAATGATTCTTATAACTGGTTAAACTATACAATATTTGATTTAAGATCTGAATTTAGGAAAAGTGAATGAAAGTAACATATGAAGTTAAGATAAACAAAGGATGATTGTGAAAAATAAGGTGAGGGATTGTGGTGTCCCAAAATATCCAGTCAATCAGCAACTCTATGTCATACGAAACGTAGCTATAAATATATTTTAAAGACTATAAAGTTGTCGTTGACAAAACTTAGGTCGATACATAAGAATGCCCAAAATGGGAGAAAATTAATAAATTCAACACACCTGTTTCCACGTTCCTACACACAATGTCGGACCAACCACACCTTCCATGACACAGACAATACTCTACAACGTAAACAATGAACTTCGGCTATCATATCACAGATGTCAGAGCTTATCTCATTCGTATTTATTTGTACAATGAGTATGATGTTTGTTACATATTTCATGATAGCATGGTTATGGCAAATGTAAGTTTAAGCACAGATTGGGTATCTTTACATGTGCACTCTCTAGAAATAATTTTCGAATTTCTATGTACATTCCAGCTTCCTTTTTCAGGCCGGCAGTTACAGTTTCGTCCGTAATCCCTTTTACTCTCAAATAGGTTATACCTTACTATCTACGACTACCTGGTCAACCAGGTAAACAAATATATGAAGTGAAATAAAGTTTATTGTTCTCCAAAAATTAAATTGAAAGACTTAATGTAGAGTTTGGTCCTATTATGTACAATGGCTACTTGTTCGATTCTTGTGTCGCAAATAGTTGTAGTTTTCTGAAAAATATTTCAAGATTACGGTTTTGTACTGTGAATATAATAATAATAATGATAATAAGAGATTTATTGAAGGAAATTAAGGATTTTTGCATTTTGGATTTATATTTACATATTCATTAACATTAACATAAATCCCAATAGCAAATTTCAATACATTTAGAATATAATATAATGAATCTCACAAAGAAGCTGAAAAGTTCTGTGTGTGAGACTTATATTCATCATAATTTATTCAAAAGAAAATAAGGTTCTGGTTCTATTGATGAGTTAATATAAAAGGTTTATCATCTAGCAAAATGAGGATTGTTTAAATATGAATTTTTTAAATCTAAATGATGGTGTACTTCTAATCTATTCAACGATTGTACCCATTTTTTGATTTTACTTTAGAAGAGGTTGACAGAATTGCAAATTTTTATATTACCACCTTAATTTGCTGTATATTCTAGGAGCCAGAGATGTGAAACATATTTGACCAATAATATTTGCGGTTTTCGGAATCATGAGTCTATGTTCTCCATATCTGGTATTGTGACTATGGCTCTATTTTGTTCTACAATATTACATTTCCGTCGACAAAGTAAAACTAAGCAAAAGAGTTATTTCATATCCAGCATTTTTGACTCTTTAGAGATAATAGATTTGATGGATAGATTTTTGTTTTTTTAAGAATGGTTATTTTTTTTATCGGATGCCATGTTTTATTTTAAGCTTGATTCATTTTGTATAATTGATAGAGCTAGAACATACTAGTTTCTTATTTTCCATGGATTTTCTTAGTTCATGAAAAATTAAAACAATTTTTTAAGTTTCTTTAGTATTTATGTGTTCCGTCCATTTCACGTGACTGTCCCCTATTACACCTAGATATTTTATGTTATTAACTTATTATACTATTAACTTATTTTCAATGTTAATAGTATGGTACAGCTGTTTCATAAGATGCAAAGTTTTTACAACAAGATTTGGCTATATTAAGATATGATAAATTATGGGTTAACTAGTAACTTATTGAAAACATGGGATATTACATAGCCTCCTTCGAATGAGACCAGCTTTTTGCATTAAAGTAGAGAAATAGCATAACAGACGATTAAACAATCACATATGGCATCTTCAAGTCTTCCTTGACAATAGCTCACTTCCGCTTCTTGTTAATGGAGCTGAACTGTCAGTTTTTTTTTTTGATTTGTACTTCTCAATTCAATTTCAACTTTGATTTATTGAAGATCAAACAATGAATTTTAGTGGCATTTACAATATTCTACTAAAATTAGTACATGCCTTTTTTCCCCTTGACATTAGTCGCTTTTTTCTATAATTTTCATCGATTCGTACTACTAGTTTCAATGTTGTTACCAGTTGTGTTATTTGGGGAAGGAAAATGACCTCCTCCACGTTGGAATAACATGTTGACACGTCTGTGCATTGAAATAATCAAGCGGTTTATAGTGTCTTGTGGAATATTGTTCCATTCCTATACCGCCGCGACGACTAACTCATCTGTAGTCTGAGGTGGGTTAATTCGATTATGAATAGTTCTACTTATGTAATCCACATGTTTTCAATCGGATCCATATCCGGCGAGTTGGCTGGCCAATCCAATCTATTGATATGTTGATATGTCCTGCTTGAATTGTATCCTGCACCCTTCTTGCGCGATGTTGTCGTCCATAAACACAACATTCTCGCCTAATTCGTTACGTATGGGATAGATAATGGGCGTAATAACCTGTTCGACGTAAATTTGGCTGGTCATATTCTGTGGAATTGATGGGGTGCGGCGGTTGAGAATTATTCCTCCCCAAAGCATTGCAGTACCCCCTTGATAGGGAGCAACTTCCCGGGGAAAATTAAGTCGCTGTTGACGAACTGGTTCTCTCCAGACTCTTTGCCGATTGTCATCACTCACCAGTTCAAATCTGATATCGTCATCCACCTCCACTGGTGCAAAAGCCAACCCCTGTACTCTCGCGCCCATCGGAGACGGGCTGCACGATGTCTTGGAAGTAGAGTGGGGACCCGTTATGGTCTTCTACCACGTAAATTTACATGATGGAGTCTTCTTCGAACTGTGGGTGTCGATATAACACGACGAAACGTACGCTGAAAGTGGTTTTTGAGAGCTGAAGCTGAAGCTGTGCGGTGTCTGCGAGCATATTGCACCAAATGATGATCTTCCCTTTCGTTAGACACTGTGTTCCACTGTATCGAATTCTTGGCACCTGTGAACTATTCGCCCAACAGATGATCTTGGAATGCCCAACATTTCCGAGATCTGATGATTAGAGTGCCCTTCATCGTTTAAAGCAGTAATTTTTGCTCAATTAAACGCAGAAATTCCACGACCAAGCATGATAATTCAAAAAATCAAAAGAAATTGATACACTAGTCACTTGGCTGAATATGCTTTCACTGCCACTGCTGTCAGAACATTGATAATAAAGTCAGGATTAATTATTGACATCTCTTTTTTGTCTTTTTTATACCTTGAATACATGTTACTTTTCACCACAGTAAGAAAAATAATCGGGCTTAATCGAATCATTTGATATATAGGGGTCTAAAATTTTTGACGTTGTGTGTATTTAAACTTCAACACCTTCATCAAATATAAATTCAAGAGTAAGATGGTTAAGAATGGAATTAAATATACATTTATACTCTTCATTCATAGGTGATTTCATATAATACTACGATTCATTTCCATGTTTTTACTAAAACTTTATATTTACATTGTTAAATTACAATACAATCGGTTGTTAGAACCGCCAAGCGATGAATATTTTCCATACACTACTGAAATATATTAACTCAACACAATATAGAATCAGACATACTCCATTGATTATCATTATCTATACCTTAATCAATCTGATTTTTCAAAAAATTATTCAAGTTTTTCCTAGAAATAAGTTAAGTTGATCCAAATATAGAATCTTGTTTTCTCAGTCATAGGATTATAAAGAAGAGTAGACATTGAACTATACATGGGATTCGAACACACATTCCTGGATACCTAGTTCAGCGTGTTTACCAATTACACCACTTTGGTCCCGTCAGTCTTATATTTCTGTAATCCAGGTTTTTACATATTTCATTAACAATGACTGAGAAATGTTCTGGATAAATATAAACTCTGGAAGACTTGTTTCACATCAGGCACACGACGAGTCTTGACAGAATCGGTAACATTCAAGAGGTGTTTTCCAATCACTTGTTTCAACACCTGCTACAAATTATTTACACGTATCTTGTATGCCAAGCTGTTGATATCGATCGGTTTGGTAATTGATCAGCGTGCAGCGTGAGTTCCCTCCTGCTCAACATCTCACTGCTGCCGCTCTTCATTGCGTTAAGACAGCATATCACTCATTTATTTTACATGGATGGTCCGGAACTGTATGCCTCTTGGGTGGAAAACCTCTCATCAAGCTCTCCACGTGTTCAAGAATATATACGAGCCGTAGGCATGGATTTGGGATTGGACAAGTGCGCTGTGTTTCATTCGAAATAACGACGATCTCCGGAAGTGCACGGAAATATGCAGCTTGCGGACGGAAGCATCATTAAGCATCTTGATGCTGGAGAGACCTATCGATACCTGAGAATTTAACAGCGTCCTAATCATGACTACACCCAGGTAAAAGTGGAATTCGGTCTTTGCTGCATTCGAACTTCCGGCCTGTAAGAACTCGGCGTAGATCTTGATAGACCGTATGCAGAAGGCAGTCATTCTGGGTTCAATAAGACTACTTAGGGTACACGATTCAGGAACCTGAAGCTGCTTAGCGACGGGTGGGGATGACTAGTTGTGGTTAACCGACATCGTTTTTTTTGGCGCGATTGCTGCGATGTGGTGGGAGCATGTGGCAGCCTCGACCAGGTCGTAGGGCCGCACTATGGCCATGAGTGTACGCTGAGGCCGCCTTTGCCGGACATGGCGACAGTAGGTGGAAAAGCGTCTCAGGCGCCTTTCGACAAGGGCCTGCAGCTGACATGAGGGACCTGCACTCGCATCATGTTGCGGCGATAGACCAAGGTGGTGATTACTTCATCTTGGCAAGATGCGGTAAATCCCTCGGTCACGAATAAAAACCCGCCCAATCTTAGGTAGCCGAAAGTCAACCTGGTTGACAAAGCGAATGTTTCAACGTTTCTGTAGGAAACATCGTGTATCGGGTTGTCAACATGCCCCCTAAGCATAAGATCTTGCTCCGCAGCATTTGAGAAGGTTGAAACTCGAATTCGCCTTCTAGTTAGTCTCCTCGACTGATGTGAAATTCGAGGCCAAGTTCTTTCGCAGCTTTCTGTGCTGCCTTAACGATGAATGCCTCAACTCCAACTAATTCGTGACATTTGACAAGGCACCGGAAGAGGGCCGATCTCCTAAGAAACTTACTACCTAACTTGAGTTATACTATGATTCAAACCCTCCAGACTAAGGAGTCTCCATCTTCCCGGTAACGTGGGAGATAAATGCGGGGAACGAACGACCTAGGATGCAAACAGTGATGGATATGCGTCATTTTCCGGGAGTCTTTGTTGTATCTATCCAGCTCATCGACCATTTCACCACTCCAAAAGAGTGAAGAAGTAGAGAGACCAGATCTTTCGAACAAAAATTTCTGTACTTGCCGAGGAGAGCCACCTGGGAAGCGCCATAATTAGGACGCTGGCGCTGTTCAATTTCCAGGTATCGATAGGCCTCTCCAGCATCAAGATGTTCGAAGATGCTTCCGTCGGCAAGCTGCATATTCTCGTGCACTTCCGAAGATTTTCATCTTCTCAAATAAAACACTGCGCACTTGTCCAATTCCAACTCCATGCCTACGGCTCGTGTATATTCTTGAAACAAGTTGAGAGCTTGATGGAGGTTTTTTCTCTCCAGAGGCATACAGTTTCAGATCATTCATGTAAAATAAATGGGTGATCTGATGCCTCCGGTCGTTCGGTGGTTCAGAGTAATATCCATGTGTCCATCTCAACGCAATGGAGAGCACCAGCTGTGAGATGTTAAGCAGGAGGGGACTCACGCTGCTCGCTGATTAATTACCGAACCGAATGATATCAACAACCTGGCGTACAAAATACGTGTAAATAATTTGAAGCAGGTGTTGAGACAAATGATCGGCTGGTAGTTCTGGGGATCAATCTAGTATCCATTTCTTTGAAGCATCAAAGTGGACCCCGCGATAGCCTCGCTTGGAATTTTCCGCTCGTCTTTAAGCCAAGATTCAAAGACTCTGGCCAGACGGCGGTGAGTGAAAGGATATTTCTTTCACCAGCATATGTTGATTCCGCCAGGGCCGGAAGCGGCAAATATTTTGGTACCGACAAGAGCTTGTCGGACCTCATTCTCGGTGACTGCCTCGCACAGAGGAAGTTGAAAATATTTCGAAGTGTGCTAGCGCTTGAGTGGCTAGGTGAATTGGACGCGGTGACTCGTACACTCTACTACAACTCCTCTACAGCCAAGGGGCAGAAATTGTAGGTGGTGGAGATGCAAAAATCCGAGACGGGCTATGGCGACACAAGGAATTCTCCCTGACGCGTCTAACCAATCTGGCCAGATTTCTCCTTACTACGCCCAGGGCTGGAATCCTATCCGCACAATGTTTTGATGATTTGCAATCTGTACGTTTCAGCGTGTGATGGTGGTGCTCCCAACAAAAACTATCGTTAACAATAATTTTAAACTCATATTAATGAATTTATATATGTATATACACATATCTTACGAAAATATAATATAAAATATTAAAGAACCACACACAAGTGCCATTCAAGAATAAACGTACCCGACTATCAAAAACAAGCTTGAATAAAGCTTTGGGTCAAACATTTATCATTGAATTTCTGTACAACCTTTTTATATGTATTGATGTTAAATATATAGTAATAAATTATTATTGTTGCAATTGCATCTATGTGAATTTATACGTATTTAAAATTTACCTTGATAAATTAAGCTGTTCATAAGACTCTAAACTGAAGCGCAATAGCAACATAGTCTACTTGGAGCTATTTGAGCTACCTTCGTTTGAGAAGACTAATAGCTAAATTTCCGGACAATACAGTTTCCGCCGCTAAAGGTGCTGCGTTCCAGACACAACAAGGTAGTCACGTAAAACTGCTACTATAGCGTTCAACTGATTTGATCAGGTTACTAAATGGTACCACACTGGCTACCTTTGTTACAAAAAAGAATAACACAAAAAAACTTGAGTAAATTAGAACATTTTATTGGAAAAATAATCTTGAAGAAAATGGTTAAAAAACAAAGGTAGCATTATCCACTTTGAGTGAATGCAAACGGCATCCGCCAAGCTTCCATAAAAAAATATACAGCTTGAGAAATGAACATAATATGCTGATGATCATGCTATGTAACATCACGCAACATGGTATCAACTACTAATGATCGAACATGGATATGTTGCGCCAAAATTTATAATTTTCTCCAATACAAATAACATTGTCACCTTTGAGACCTGACATCTCAGGCCACAGATTAAATTTCGAGCTTCATTATGACCTGTATCAGGTCGGATTCTGATTTTGAACAAATTTTTATATTTATCGGTTGAAAGTCGGCCGAGAAAAGTCAGAAATAACATAGTCCAATTTTAGTGGATGCCAAAACGTATCGCTCGCTGTCCTCAGTTTAGGTTGAAACACATTTTTGAAACAGAAGCGCATCATGTTTTGATACCTCTCGAACAATAAGATTTAGTGACACGCTGAAATTCAACGGTTGGAATTACAGTTTGCTAATTATTACTCTGTTGATGTGAACGATTTACTTCGCGGTATATTTTAGGCCTCGACGATTCGATTAAGTTAATCATTGTTCGCGGATACGGAGCTCTTTACTGACAAACAAGGGGCCGGCAAAGATGCAAGCGTTATCATGGAAGTAGATCCCATTGATCCCAAGTGTGCATCTGGGCCGACAAAGTAAGTGCTTGCCAAAAAGTACCGGAAAAGGTGATATTATCTCTGATCACAGGTTCAATTTTTTAATTCGGGCTTTGCCACGACCTATATTTGTATTTCAATTGGAAATATTGATATAAAACGATAGCTTATTGATAAATTATTCTAACTCGCATACATTCCTACTTCACGAAGAATCATTATTGTTAAACTAAAACAAAACTGAACTAATCGCGTTATAAAACCGTTACAACTCATCCAGGCTTTCGATCACTTCCTCTTTATATTGTCAAATTACATTTCAGTGCTGTTTTTTATGTATCGCTATCCAGACATCCATATAGGAATTATTCTTGTTCTTAATTTTTTTGAATTCTGAAAATTTCATTTCCAGAGGGATTATAAAACGTTTAATATATCGAAGATATCCAGAAACTTGGTAATTACAGAAATAATTACATGAAATTTTCATAAATCATCATCAACATTAACAATTCTAATATTTTTAATACTCATTATGAGACACAATGTGAATTGTTGAACAGGAATAACAATTTCACTCAAACCTGTGTTAATAGCAACTGTTACTTGTAATAATAGTGTGGAATGTTCATGTAAATTTCCATTATGTACCTGCAAACTGAATATGTTTTTAAATTACCGTCTAATACCAAGTATGCCTATGATATTATAGACTACGCAAAGTGAGCCAATTTCACAGTCGGTTGTCTTACCTTAATGAGTTATTGTGACTTAAGAGTGGAGATAAATTATATCTCAACTCATCTTACATTTTCTGAGTATTGGTTTGTCGACATTTCATTGAAGTTAGAGCTTCATACCTCATGAACTGATGAAAAATTGTGGTATATTAGTATATTGTTAGCACAGGTATCAGGTCAGGCATTTGTTTTCTGTTTTTATCCGTCATTTAACTAACCGACAAGAAGCTCACTTCAACCCACTTGCAAGTAATGACAACTTTGAAGCATTTCAAATTACTTCATGTAAACAAATAAAATCTGTATAGATAGATAGATAGATAGATTTATTTGATCATGTTATGCAATGGATTACATTTATGACAAGTCATAGGAATTAATGGGTACAGAGTACTACATAGTAAATAATTGTAAAAATTTAAAACTTACATCAATAGTCAACACAAATGGGTTTCGAATGGATATCTAAAACACTTATTTGTTAAAATAAATTTTAAAATAAATTTAAATTTAAAATCATTTTGTTAATGTACAATTCATAAAATCTTGGATAGAGTAAAAACAATTCTCAAGGAGATATTTTTTCACCCTCCTTCTGAACACATTTATGCTTGAAAGCGTCAGATCAAAAGGTAGGTGGTTATATAATTTGAAATCCAGCGAGTTACGCCTCGACATTTCGAGCCTAACCTTTGGTTGACGGAGTTTTCCTGCATTTCTAGTGGGGTAATCATGGAGGTCTGAGTGAGTGGAGTATGAATTTTTATTCTTGTGGATGTGAAGTAAAGTGTGAAATATATAGATGCAGGGCAAAGGCATTATCTTCAATTTATTGAAGAGTGGTTGGCAGTGTTCATTCAAAGGAACACCAGCTATAATTCTGACAGCTTTTTTTTGCAAACGGAATGCTCTTAGGGCATTAGTAGACTTACCCCAAAGCAGTATCCCATATATTAAGTGAGTGTGAAATAATGCGTGGTACGTGGTTAGTAGTGTTTGGGGGCTTAAAACTTTCTTCATCTGACGGAGTAGAAATAATTGAGTGGATAGTTTTTTGCAGAGTTGATCGATGTGATTTTCCCATTTGAGTGAATCGTTAATGGTTATACCAAGCAGTTTAACGTGTTCATTACTAGTAAGTCTGTTATTTGAAGAGATTAGGAGATTCTGGGTTTTATCCCTATTCAATTTTAATTTGTTACAAGCAAACCAGTTTTCTGCTTTTTCTTCGATTTCTTCAGTCTTTTCTAGTAGTTTATCAATATCAGAATTAGATTCTAACATTGTGGTATCATCTGCAAAACAGATAATTGTGCTGGGTAGTAACTGATAAAAAATGTCATTTATATAAACAATGAAAAGTGTCGGTCCCAGAATAGAGCCTTGGGGTATACCATGGAACATATTTTTTTCATTTGACAAAACACCATCCACACTGACGGCTTGTTTTCTTGAGTGTAGATAAGATTGAAAAAAGTTTGAAGCTGTTCCTCGGATTCCGTAATATGAAAGTTTTTCTATTAGGATATTGTGGTTGATGCAATCGAATGCTTTGCTTAGATCCCACAAAGTCAAGGAAGTGTGTTTACCATTTTCTACATTATCGATTACATTGTGTATTACTTCGACTACTGCATCTGATGTTGATCTTTTTTTTATGAAGCCATATTGATGTTCATGTAGTAAATTGTATTTATTGATAAAAGTCATTAGCCGCTCTTTAACTATTATCTCTATTATCTTCCCCAAAATAGGTATAATAGAAATTGGCCTGTAGTTGTCAGGTGAATCCGGGTCCCCTTTCTTGAAGATAGGTATCACTTTGCTCACCTTGAAAATATCTGGGAAAACCCCTTCAGAGAAACAACGGTTAATAATAATGGTTAATGGTTCAATTATATATTTAACTGTTTCTTCGATAATTTGGCTGTTTAGATGATATATATCACGGGAAGAGGATTTTTTTAGTTTTTTGATAGCGAGTGCTACATCTTCATGTGTCACCGGGAGCATGAAAAAAGAATCTCTTGGTATTGGGAGGCTTGGGATGGAATTTAATGTGTTGATATTGCTAGTTGGCAGATCTTTGATGATGTTTTCTGCTATGTTGGAGAAAAATGTGTTGAATTCATTAGGGCTGATGTTTCCGATAACATTTAACTTACTAGCAGAATTTCGCTAATATTGAATTCTCCAATATAATTTTCTTCTCTCATGAATATAAACATTACATCATTTATTGGTGAACCAATTCTCACCGCTTTAACTTGAAATACTTTTAACACCTAACAACAAATTGTACGCGATCATTCAAAAATATGAAGTGAAAAAAATGGTGATTCGAAATTGCAGAAATTCATAGTAGATACATAATCATTATTTAAAACGTCACAGGTTCCTCTGAAGCTGTATTATACAAACTACTTCGTAATTTGAACAACGGAATATGATGTTTTCCATAAAAACTTATATTATTTCATAATTTAAAACATTTCGTAACCAGATTTTATATTTTATGGGGGAGGTTGGAATGTAAATGCATTGATGAACTCATCTTCAAGATTCTCCACTTATTTTGACTTCGTTTGCCCTTTATCAATAAGTTGTAAGTAATAATGAAAATTGAGATCCCAAACAAAAATTCTGAAATATTCAGTATTGCAATACTTCCTCATAAGCTGTATGTAAATCTTAACAAAATTGAAATGGCATTTTTTTGTTTATTGCTATACCTTAATCTCCTGAATGCTATTCGGACTGGGTCAATTTCTGACGATTACTTGTTCTACCATTGTATCTTATGGTTCAGGGTGCACTGACTCAGTTCCTGAAAGTGATCATTACTGATCATTGTCGTTGAAAGACAATTTGTGGAAGAATTTTGAAGAACGTATTAACTAATAGATCTTACGTATAAATACATCTATGGCATGTCAATAAGATAGCATCACGTTATACAGGATAATGCAGATTTAGTGCCCACCATTGGTAACTTCTTTATTTTTGTTGATATGACGTAGTTCAAATTACATTTTGTCTCTGATTACAAAGGGGAAATCGAAAAAACAATTGAACAGCTCGTTTCCGAATAATTGAAGAACATAACAATTTGTTTAAAGAAACATCGTCGGAACATCCTGTATTGTTTATTTTGTTATGAAATATTTTGGAATTTGGAATAAGATTGGTAATTAAAACTTTTCCATAGAATGGAAAATAACGGAGTTATAAGGTTTTAACCTAATTCTAAAATTTTTTCGGAATAGTTTAGGACCTTATAACTCCGTTATTTTCCATTCTAGCGATAATTTGTCATTACCAATGTTTTATAAACCCCAAAAACTTTGTGATTTTGCTCAAACTCGAAACCGTGACGTTCAACTGTTTTTCCGTTTTCACCATTGCAAATCTGAGAAAAAATCCTATCAGTATGCTGATATGATGAAGAAGTTATCATCATCTTGTTCATTGGAAGATCTGAATCACGACTTGGGTTATTTGTATTTTTGAAAATTGATATTGCTTCAGTCATTGTTATTTCATAAAAGAAGATACGATGTTAGTGTCTTCGAACAGAATAAAATATGGCTAGTCTCAAATGTTCCACAATAACCTACTGGTGTTGAAAAACCTTGTTGTTTAGTCTTCTGAAGATATCAGACCTGAGAATCAGTCGTACCAACGGTCATATATACATGTCTGGAAACTCTATGTTTGATATGAGTCTCTTACATGTCGCCAAAATCGTAGTACCTCGCTCAGCCATCAGCTGGCGCATGGTTCGAAGTATGTTGTCAGGATGTCAGGATTAGGCGCCATATCGTTCAAACACGGTCGTATACGTGCCAGAGAACATCCCTCGACTCATGCGCCACCCTTTTGGTACTACGCAACAGATGACGCTTAGCGGAGTCACTTCTCACATAGGAAACAGCCTCGAGTTTCCAGACCTGTATATACGACCGTGGTCGTACCTAAATTGTTAGGAAGTGTTTCGGGTCAAAAATCAATTTATTCCAAATTATTAGATATCATAACATCTAGCTAGTTATCAAATCTCAATTTTCTCCTAGGTTTGTTACCACCATGAAATTTATCTACAATGATTTTATTACAGATGACGTTGACGAGTGAACCTGTATATCAAGTACCTGGAGGTTATTTGATGTACTTTCTCTTAATATTATGTGGCATTTTAACTATATATCATTTCTGGCTCCACTCACTCAGATATGTGCAATTGGGTATAAAAATGCCAGGACCTACTCCATGGCCCATCTTTGGGAATGCGTTGCTGGCACTACAAATTTTAGAACCAACAAGTAAGTATATCGTTCTAAATTGCAATATAAAAACCTTTAATACTAATATTATTGTCACAAATTAGATAACATTCAGAATCAGTAGTGATGAAAATTGAACCATAAGTCGTTTCCCTCCCAAAATCTATTTTCGACGTAGTAATATCACATACTTAAGTTTTGACATTCTTACAAGCTGAGTACCTAATAGATTGTCATTAAGGCGAACGTGTTCTTTACTACGAAGGAGCTGTGGTTCTATAACCTCTATGTCATTAACAATATCAATATGAATCAAATCTATATTTCTGCGTCCCATAAGAGTCTTGGTTAGTACACTTATAGAAGAACAGACAAATGAAACTACATTGAATAATATACTAGAAAATTTCAAATTATACTTTTATTATAAAAATATGAGAAAATACGACCTCATAGTGGCATGTTAACTTTCGGAAGTTGTAGAATTGCACTCAAAATTACAAAAAACTAACATTTAATTCAGAATTAATGCTGGCTGAGAGAATGATCAAGGGACCTGACTTAATGATTGGAAATTCAGATTGTTTACAGCTAATCTAGAGATCACAGCAGCAAGTAATTTATGTGGGAAGAGATTATGGAACGGAGAGTATGGAAAATCTCCCTGATTATTGAGGAAAAGGATACTGTATATTTATTGATTTCTGAGTATGCTACATAGATTAGTTAATATCCCATTAAGTAACCATAACTTCCATTTAAAATTAAACAGAATCATAGATATTGCTGAAAATAACGGTTTTCAAGATAATAATTTAAATACTACAATATGAACTTAATGAAAAAGCCCTGAAATCTAATTTCGCATGTCTAACATATTCAGGTAAACACTCACAAACAATATTTCAATTTCTTAAAAACCAAAATGAAAACGTTGCGTTTGAAACAACAAATAATCTATACCCATATAATGATAATTCGACAAAAAAGATAAATTGAATAATTTCTATCCGTAAGCCAAGATTTTTCAGATTTTATTTACTGAATAATAATATATTTAATATATATATATATATATATATATATATATATATATATATATATATATTAAGGTTGCCTCCGATTTAAAAAAGTATTTGAAACGACAGTGTTCCATTTTTCATCTTGGTGTACCTATTTGGATCTTGGTAATTATAAAAGCGGAACAAGATAAGTTACTGAGATTCGGTTTCAAAATGTTATTGCCGCTAATTTTAACATATTTTGAGAGAAGTATAAATGCCAATTTCTTCACTTCTACTTTTTGCTGTTAATATGTATAAGATATAAAAACCGATAACACTTTTTCTTCTTTACTTTTGATACGGACCTGCGTTTTTCTGATCGATTTCAATAGAAGTTATTACTAGAATGATCCTGTTCTCAACTATATGCCACACTTGATTATTCAACCACGTTTTCGACATATCATAAGTCATCATCAAGTTCATATTTTGTGTGCATAGTGAAGTGCAAGGGGGTTCATTCAGATATATAGTTTTTGAGTAATATGTCAATTTTCAAGCTATATCATGAGTTTCTTCATATTGCACAATGAATAACAATTCTTAGTTTTTTTAAATCTAACGAAACATTCTTTTCAATATGATAATGTTCACCAATTTCAAATAAGTTTTTCAGGTATATTCTTCGTCATCATCAGTTATCCCTTATAAATTTCTGAAAAATTATGGAAAAGCATGTACTTATGTTGTCTATTAAGTTGTAGAACCCAATTCAACCCCGAGAGTTTCCATCATGTGCTCGAAATCTAGTTAGAACAAGAAGTTATCTGGGAACTTTATTCATTAAAATTTTCTTCAAAAGGTTTTCACGATCTCACCGATAGTTTCGCTTTTGAAGCGCATACGCATAAGCATACATTGTCACATAATAAGTTCAAAAAATTGCAGAACTGATTATCGCCAAGGTTGGGGTCATTTCCTACAATCATTGTCGAACGCGTACGTTCACACGCAAGTTTAAATACCGGCTTATGAATTATTCACTATTTTGGAACATGCTTTTTAATTCAGTTTCAATGCACAAGTGGGATTCAAGTTTAAGCGGTACAATTCATATTCTCAATACAGAAATAGCTATTATTCGATAGGTTTAAAGTGACCCCTCATGTTGTCGGTAAATGATTTGTTGATTTTATTGAGTATTATCTTTCGTAACGAATCATAAAGCTTGACCTCAGAATGTAAATAGAAATTTTTCATACCTGAAGGAAATACAGACACCTAATCGGTTTCGGAGTAATGGACCGATGTTATTTGGGAAACCATAGATCAACTCCGAATTTTGTAAATGAATCTAATATCTAAAAACGTTCCTCCTTCCTTCCTTTTATTGGGTCAAATCAGACCTTCAAAACTGAGGTGTTGGCAGATATGTTTGCCCAACAGTGGTCGATTGTCAAATTAATTTAACATCAAAATAATGAACTATTGCTGAGTATAACTTATTGCCTTATTTCCTGATTGAAACTTATACGAAATCAATAATAAATAATGAAATAGTAACTGAAAAGTTTGTAAAGTGTAACTATAACAATAGTAATTAACTGGTACTATGGAGATACGATGAATTGAAAAAAAATCTTTGATAATTGACATCTAACAATGGAAGAAGATATATATTTACCATTATGTTGTTGAATCATACAAAATATTATCTAACAAAGCCTCATTCAGCTCGAATATCAAACTATCTTCCACCAGGCACTCAAGTAACGGCGACAATACTTCTTCCTGAGGGCATATCCGGGTAACATGTGTACATGCAACGCTACCATTACGTTGCCCCAATATCAGTCTCTGTGAGAGCATGGTCTTGATTCAGCTAACTAAGGTATGATTGGTTCCGTGTCTCTCTACAGCATGGCACATGTATTCGAGAGAGGTGTTCTCGAACGCCCTTTCGATGTCCAAGAATACACTTAGAGCTGAGAGTCCCTTCGATTTGTTTAACCAGACGATGAAGGGCTGTCTTAGTTAATTTGTCCACTTGATATTAGGAGTTCTGTCGACGGTGTAGCGGAAAATCCGTTAATGCAACGTTTTGGCTATACCTATCGACCAACCTCTCTAGCGCTTTCACGAGAAAGGATATGAAGCTGATAGGGCGGAAGTATTTGGCTTGTGTGAAGTCAGTTGTTCTCGCCTTAGGAACGAAAACAACTTTGATCGACCTCCAAAGCCTTGGTACAAAACCAGAGGCGATGCGGAATTGGAAGA
This sequence comes from Endomychus coccineus, assembly GCA_958510875.1. Lineage (NCBI taxonomy): Eukaryota > Metazoa > Arthropoda > Insecta > Coleoptera > Endomychidae > Endomychus > Endomychus coccineus. The sequence continues at coordinate 130,329,415 of OY294068.1, read as the reverse complement.
TTCTGAGCACCATGATGGTGATAAGCTGCAAGTCCTCTTGTAAGAGAGCTGGTAATATTCCTTTCTAGGCCAGTAGTATCCCTTCCTAAGCCGGTAATTTGTAGGGGGTAAAGCTGGGATACCCCAGCGCATTCTTTCACAGCTGACCACTTTCGATGACACCATGTAATCAAATGCTTTCGCGGTCACATGGAAGTCCTCGGGTGATGTGACTATGAGGATATCAATACACTACTCTAGTCTACTCTACTCAATAGATTCGGGGAAATGCACGGATTGTACATGTGGCAGCGTCTCACCCTTCATTTCAGAGGGCCTTTCAGAGGGCCCTGCATAGACTTGCCTTCGACTGCATGTTATTGGTGCCCTCACAGTAGGTACACCAAGAGTTTTTTGGAACTCTTCAGAGCTTTCTTGTGGTACTTCTGGGCAACCTTAAAGTTCTCCCAGTGTGAATCATGCGGGGTCCTATTTACTCAGTTGAAGAGTTTTCTCTATAATGTTCCTTCTCTTGAGAAGGTCAACAGGAGTTGGTATTACTCTTTTGCTCGAGAGGACAGCTTGCTTCATAGGCGTATGTCGGGGCTTCACTGATTTCACACATAGCAGCATCAGACTCTTCCCGACCTTCTTGAAATGCAGGAAGATAGGATAGTCTACAGCTTGATTCCTATAGTAATTGTCTGGGTTAGATTCAGATTCCAACTCAAATGTAATGTGTCTGTGAACCGAAAGGAAGATTTCTGTGGACACATTTAAGGATCCAACCCCTAATAGCTCTGGGCCTGAGGGTTAGATTGATTACTTCCTGACTACTCGGAGTGAAATAATTAGGCGTCGAATCTCTATCGAGTAACTACAGCTGAGTTCACATGAGGAACTCCAGTAGCATCGTCCCTCTAGAATTGACGTCCGTGACCTCCCACATCGTGAGGTAAGAGTTGGCGTTGCATCCCATGAGCAGAACACCCTACCCCTCACAAAGCCTTAGTCATTCGACCACTTTCGTAGGTGGAGAATTGTTGGAGCAATAGGAGAGCAAACCAACACCTCTATCCATAAGGTGCCACATCATTACTGCGACCAGATCCCTGTCGCAGGAATCTGGCATTAAAAAGGGGTCGATGTCTCTGAACTCCTCTGAGGTATATATGATTCTATGCAAATTTGTCGTTAATTGTGAATTACGAATATAACTGTCAGAACTAAAAAACTTTGCTTTATCAGCCTTAGGTTAGATTGGTCTAATTACCCATTTGTGTCAAACCTAAATTTTTTCCTTGGTCTTCTCTGTGTTAGTCACCATGGCAGGCCACTTGGTGTGAAATATTTTTCCTTTCTCCAATCCTATTGCTTTTTTTTTCTATTGTCTCGAAATAGGTTTCCTTTTTTTTTTTGATGTGATGGTGATATCTCTACTACCATATATAATTTTGTGGGTAAATGTCCAATGACAAAGCCAAAAAGAAGGCTTCGACACCCTTCGTGGAGATGCACGCTCTCGGCACTTTCACAGAGCGTTCTTCCCGTTTGGCGAAAGCCGTGGTCCAAGTCGGGTCAGGCATAGAGCTTAGGTGTATGGGAACAGGTTATTCACTATTGATGAGAAATAATCACCCTTATCCACTAAAAATATCATTAAAATACTGACGACCTTTCGACTACCAAGTAACCATCATAATAGTACTTTTAGTGGATAAGAGTGACTATTTCTTATGAGTCGTGTTATAATATATCCACAGTGTGAACTCTTTTATAGTTTATCAAATCAGGTTATTGCTTATTAGCTTATTACATGTATGTGAATGAGCATCATTTGATAACTAATATTTATCAGCTTAACATATACAATGTAGGAATAAAAGCGGGATAGCCTTACTTCTGGTTACTGAATTCCATGAGGAAACACTATATTGATCATAAGCCTACTGTTGAAATTTCAAATTATTGTGCAGCTGAAGTACTACCAGACAGGTTACGGTATATTAAATTAAAGATATGATTGGGATTAGCAATATTTGTTGTGGATGAATTCAAGAAGAGTTAGTTTCTTAGAAAGTATTTTCTAACTACTTGAAATTGTGGCTCAGAGTATCTAGTTATATCTAATGATGGAGTGATTAAAATTTGAAACTGATAATACACAATTGAATCCAACTTGAATAGTTTCCAGAAATTAAAAAAATTATTTCAGATGAAAAATCTTCGGTAGAGAATCAATAGTAATATATATTTAGTGAAGGTATTTAAAGCTTTAAGCATGTTATTTCTTGAAACACCATATTCATATTGAACTTCATTTTCATGATGATAATTTGTGGTTCATGATTTGAAAATAAATAGGATGAAGTACATCATTTGAGAGTATTTTATTTTACAGATGCTATGGTTAAGATATTGGAGGCAAGTGAACAGTATGGACGTGTTCTGAGAGGTTTTATGGGACCTAAACTAGTTGTTGGTTTGATTGATCCCAGAGATATTGAGGTAAGATGTATTTATCTTATCACAAGACTAATCCCATCATTGAAAATATAGCTGATTCTAGGAGGCACAACACATTTGGAAAAATCCGATGAGTATGGGTTGTTCAAACCTTGGTTGGGAGATGGCCTACTTATCAGCAACGGTGAGAATTATGTTGAATATTGAATCCATTTAGATGTAGCCGGATGTTCGTCAAAAAATTGAGTAACACTTATTATATTTGTATATACTAGTCCACCGGAATTATACAAAAGGAAGGCGTTTGTTGAAGTAAATTGTACAACAATGTAACTCATACCATATTGAAAGTAAAATTATATGCAAAACAAATGTGTGGAAACCGGAAGTAAAAAGAGGGATATATGTATATATATATATATATATATATATATATATATATATATATATATATATATATATATATATCACAATTCACGTGTTTTTTTCATTTTTCGCATTTTTCTCTGAAAATATGCATTTTAGAGAAAACATACTGAAGTAAAAAAAACAAAATGCGTAGAATACGTTGGAGTATACATCATTAAATTTGCTAGAAAGAAACACTCTACATCCTCCATTGAAGAATTGGGTGAAATGTAGGCTGTTACTATTAGACAACGTTGTTCATTAATAATGCTTTCTGTGGTACAAATATCTCCACACTCTTCACTCACTGCTGAAAGAACGCAAGCTACTGACATTTTCGTTATGGCTCCACCTCACCTATCACAAGCGTATGCGTGTGTCGATTTCCGCGTGACGATTTCGTCTAGTAGGATGCCTCTGTAAAAACGTATTCTACGTTAAAATTGTAGAGCGGAAAGTTTCCGATCTATGTGAGTCATTTAAATTTTCATGTAGTTTACAAGTAAATATATATATTTTTTTTTTGGATTTTTTCATGTTTCGATAAAAGACATACATCTGTGGCAATCCAAAGTTCAAAGAAAGGGTTCTTTCCGAAAAATAATTAAATATATATGTTTTTTCTTGTGTTTCAGTTAAGGGTGGCTCTCGGCCATATCTCAGAAACTACTTGGAATAGAAATGTAAGAAAAAAAGTGTATAATTAAAGTGACCATGAGAAAGAAATGATTGTTATGTTTTGAATTTTGCCGCAAGGGGGCGCAATTGAAAATTAAATATTAAAATTCCAAATTTCTCCGGAAATTCTCACATTAAGATATACACCTTTATCAACATCGTTAGGAAGGTTAGACAATTTTATATCATTCTGATCCAAAGTTCATTGGCGTACAGACCTTAATGAGAGTGGGAAGCTATTGAAAGTATAATCAATCAAATCGATGTAGTTTCTAAACGACTCATCCGATTTTAGTAAACTTAGGTTTATATGGAAGAAGAAGGTACGTACTTCCAATTGACGTATCTATTGGTACAAGATAGTTCCTGATAAAATTGCTAGAGCGCGTAATTTGTAATGCGACCAGTTTTTTTGATTTAATCTCAAAAACTCAAATCGTACGGTGTAACTATGACATGATATTCGAAAATGAGATTAAATTTGCAACACAAACCTGAAAACTGCACATCGATATCTTTTTTCGTTTCAAAGTTATAGTAAAAAATGTACGTTCGTGACACAGAAACCTATAACCCCTAATTTAATTATATCAGAAGAATTATGGGGAAATTGTTTTCGCTATTGCATTTTCCATATGATATAGGCAAATATTCACAATTTCAACACTCGAGTGAATTTTTCATTGAGTTAGTAAGTCACTTGTGAAATTGGAGTCATTATTGCACAGGAGGCCATCAAATAAATCTAAAGAACTTGTCAAGTAAGCTCTTGGGTTTGATCTGTTCACAGATAAATTTAGATAAGCAAAATCTAATATTGTTTATCATGATTCATTATACCTAACTATTTTGAAATGCCTTTCACAAATGGAGAAGCTTACGATATGTTGGCAGTTTTTCCAGTGTTTCGAAAATGCAACATTAGCATCCCGGTAATACAGTATCCTAATTATATATAAATAAACTATATAAACATATTTTTCTTGTCTTTACTTACGTTTCGGTCTCACGATCATCATCAGAAGACTTATTATGTCTAAAACTTGATTACTTAAAACTAATTGTATTACACAAAGCGTCCTAATCGCACCAATTTCAATTAAAATGCCCACGTCGCCGAAACGAACAGAAACACGAATAAACTAAATTGTAACATCCTAATCCTAATAGTATCCTAATAGGAGACATTATTCCAAAAGAGTTTTCCTGCGTCTTGCTCGACGTCTGCAGCAGCACAGTTGCGTTCAACCACTTCCAACATTGCAAAGAAATCGAAGGGTAAGAGTTGAGGAAAATGTTATAAATGTCTAAGCTTATGTACATAATAAGCTTCCTACCTGAGTATCAGACCAATTTCGAGTGCATCCCTACCATATGGAACTTCATCAAGCCCTCTAAATACTGAAGATTTCGACAACGGATTAAATTTTTGTAAAAATGTAAAAATATGGTTGCCCGGAAAGAACAAATCTTATCACAAATTCTGGGGACCGATGTGGCACCTTCTGTGACTTATCTGAACAAACAGAATAAATACAAGAGCTTACTTGACAAGTTCTTTTGATTTATTTCATGGCTTCCTGTCAAATAATGAAATATGGCTAACGTGACTCCAATTTCACAAAACGTTACCAACGCAAGGAAGAATCCACTAGTGTGTTAATAGTATAGATAACTAAAGAAGATATCGATGTGCGGTTTTCACTTTTTTTTTGCAAATTTAATCTTATTTCCGATTATCATGTCATAATTATACAGTACGATTTGAGTTTTTGGGATAAAATCAAATAAAATGTTACTATTACAGACTACGCCCTCTCGCAACATTATTAGTACCTAACTATCGTGTACCAATAGATACGACAATTGAAAGTACGTATTTTCTCTTCTATACAAGCTGAAGTTTACTAAAATCGAAAGAGTTGCTTATAAACTACATCGATTTGATTGATTACACTTTTAATAGCATCCCCCACTCTTATAAAGGTCGGTACGCCAACGAACTTCTGAACTCAATGAAGAATCCACTCGAGAGTTGAAATTGTGGATATTTACCTATATCATATGAAAGATGCAATAGCGAAAACAATTTCCCCATAATTCTTCTGATATATTCAAATTAGAGATTACAGGTTCCTGTGTCACGAACGTACATTTTTTACTATAACTTTGAAACGAAAAAAGATATCGATGTGCGGTTTTCAGGTTTTTTGCAAATTTAATCTCATTTTCGATTATCATGTCATAGTTATACCGTATGATTTGAGTTTTCGAGATAAAATCTAGAAAACTGTTCTCATTACAAAATACGCCCTCTGGCAATTTTATTGGGTACGATTTGAGTTTTTGGGATAAAATCAAATAAAATGTTATTATTATAGACTACGCCCTCTCGCAACATTATTAGTAACTATCGTGTACCAATAGATAAGTCTATTGAAATTACGTACCTTCTCCTTCCATATAAACTCAAGTTTACTAATATGGAATGAGTCGTTTAGAAACTACATCGATTTAATTGATTATACTTTCAATAGCTTCTCCCACTCTCATCAAGGTCGGTACGTCAATGAGTTCCGGACCAAAACGATGCAAATATATTTAACCTTTCTAATGATGTTAACAAAGATATACCTTAATGTGTAATTTCCGGAGAAATTTGGAATTTTAATATTAAATTTTCAATTGCGGGCAAAATTTATAACATAAAAATGATTTCCAGGGTTTTCTCATGGTCACTTCGATCATACATTTTGTTTTCCACATTTCTATTCCCAGTAGTTTTTGAGATATGGCCGAGAGCCGCCCTTAACGGATCACGCTGTATATATGTATGAATGATCTTCATCTCTGTCTAATACCAGGCTGAAATAGGTCTTTTGTCTCTTACGTGTTGGAGTCATCGACTGAACAGAGGTTTGTATGCCTGTAGTCTTAATTGCGCTCGTCCTGTGGGGATATGTTCTTAATGTTGAGCGGGTTGCCCTAAACTGACCCGTGGTCCTGGTGGAGGCATAGGGGATCGAAACCACAACACTTTGAAAAGAGTTACTTTACTTAAGGTAGAGCTTGACGTCATTACGACTTAAAGTCTTGCTCTACATAATAACAACTGTTACACTTGAATACTATATCTATATGAATATGAATACTACATCTATATCTTATATGAATAATGATCTACATCTATATATATGAATGATTGCATTGTCCTACATAAGTATATATATTATAATCTGTAATGTGATGTTATTGTTCTAGTTAAACTAGTCTAAGATTTCAAGGTATCTGTGCCAGCCAATATGTTTAATATATTAATATTAAACATATTGCTTGTGGATTAGCTCCGAGATGTAAACATATACTTAATGACATTACTTAATAGAAATGAGGTCGAATTCTATAACTTAGGGATTTCAGGTAATCTCGTATAGGAATGGAAGATTCCTGTACTACATGCCATGCGCTATCCATGTATGTATATATAATATCTATAAATTTGTCATGGTTTTCTTTTGCTGGTTTATCTTAAGTAAGTTGTGGGTTTTCTTAGATTTTCCAGCAATTCAAATGAAGTATCTTAATGAAACAGAACGAAATGTTAAAATTTCGATTAATCGTGTTTCTGTTCGTTTCGGCGACGTGGGCATTTTAATTAAGATTGGTGCGATAAGGACGCTTTGTGTAATACAATTAGTTTTAAGTAATCCAGTTTTAGACATAATGAATGTTCTGATGATGGTCGTGATACCGAAACGTACGTAAAGACGAGAAAATATAAAGCATAAGTGTTAATGTGACCTATTAGCCGAGAATTTATATATAACATATACATATTTGCATTGTTTCAGAGAAAAATGCGAAAAAAGACAAAAACACGTGAATTTTGATATACAGCGTGAACAGTTAAGGGCGGCTCTCGGCCATATCTCAGAAACTACTGGGAACAGAAATGTGTGAAAAAAAATGTATTAATAAAGTGACCATGAGAAAATCCTGAAAATTATTTTCATGTTCCACTTTTTGCCACAAGGGGGCGCAATTGAAAATTTAATATTAAAATTCCAAGTTTCTCCAGAAATGTACACATTAAGGTATGTCTTTGTTAACATGATTAGAAAGAATAGTAGACTTCCGCGAATAGCTAATCTAAAAAAATTTTGGCTTACGGATGAATTCCGCGTTAGCTCAACTTGATGCCGACGTTTCGCCAACCATTACAGGTTGCATCTTCAGGGCAGGCTTGAGGCTTGAACTGAACCTGGTTCTACTGGTTTCTGTCGCCGTATTTATTGTAGGAAAATCCTTCACGCTACACAGTTCACTGCCCTTATTCCGGTGGTTAACCTCGTTCCGGCGCCTGACCCTACCGTTGTGTGATCATGTGTGAAGTAGAATTTTCGAGGATGGGTTTCCAAATGTTGGGAAGGTAATATTCTGATTCACGGTTCAGATTATTCGGATGTTTTAGGATTTCTATAGCTTCAAGGATTTTTCGCTGATAGAAGTTTGGGGCTCGGGCTAGGATTTTAGTATCTTCAAAAAGGATTTGATGATTAGTGTCAAACTTGTGTTCCGCAAGTGCAGATCTACTGTTGTCACGGGGCCTTGTACGGCGCTAATGTTTTTTCACACGAGTAGCTACTGTACGACCTGTTTCATCAATGTAGACTTTATCGCAAGAACAGGGAATGCTATAAACACCTTCTAAGTGAAGAGGAGGAAGGGGATCTTTGAAAGGTTTGTAAAACAGAGATAATTTTGGAAGTGTGGAAAAACGGGTAGAAATATTATGTTTTTTGAGGATTTTGGAAATTCGATCTGTTATATTTCCAATATATGGAAGATAGGCCGTGAATAAAGCAGGCGGGAGGGTTTCTGGCTCAAGGTCGATTTGAAATTTTAGGTGAAGTGTATTTCTTCATGACTTTTCAAATGTTGTAGTGGGAGAAATTGTTTGATAATAAGGCAGATGAAATATGTTTTAAGTCTGATTTTAAGGATTGAGGTTGAGATAAGTTGACAGCTCTGTGGACCAGGGAGTTTATGGCAGATTGCTCTTGGGCAGGGTGGTGGTGGGTAAGATCATTGAGGTACCTATCGGTATGAATGGGTTTTCGATACACAGAATATCCTGAAGACGCAGGAAAACTCTTTTGGAATAATGCCTCCTATTAGGATATTGTATTACCGGGGTGCTAATGTTGCATTTTTGAAACACTGGAAAAATATTGCCAACATATCGTAGGCTTCTTCATTTGTGAAAGGCATTTTCAGAGAGTGAGGTATAATAAATTATGATAAACAATATTAGATTTTGTTTATCAAAATTTATCTGTCAACAGAACAAAGCAAGAGCTCACTTGACAAATTCTTTAGATTTAATTAATGGCCTCCTGTGCAATAATGGAGTATTGCTATTCCAACAGATTCCAATTTCACAACTGCCTTTCTAACCCAATGAAGAATCCACTCGAGAGTTAAAATTGTGGATATTTGCCTATATCATATGGAAAATGCAATAGCAGTAACAATTTCCCCATAATTCTTCTGATATAATTAAATTAGGGGTTATAGGTTCCTGTGTCACGAACGTACATTTTTTACTATAACTTTGAAACGAAAAAAGATATCGATGTGCAGTTTTCAGGTTTTTGTTGCAAATTTAATCTTATTTTCGAATATCATGTCATAGTTATACCGTATGATTTGAGTTTTTGGGAAAAAATCAAAAAAACTGTTATCATTACAAATTACGCCCTCTAGCAATTTTGTTAGGAATTATCGTGTAACAATAAATATGTCAATTGGAAGAACGTACCTTCTTTTCCATACAAACTCAAGTTTACTGAGTCCTTCAGAAACTACATCGATTCAATTGATTATGCTTTCAAGAGATTCTCCCACTCTCATCAAGGTCGGTACGCCAATGGACTTTGGATCAAAATAATGTAAAATTGTCTAACGTTTCTAACGATGTTAATAAAGATATACCTTAATTTGAGGATTTCCGGAGAAATTTGGAATTTTAATATGTAATTTTCAATTGCGCCCCCTTGCGGAAAAAAGTGGAACATGAAAATAATTTTCAGGATTTTCTCATGGCCACTTTATCAACAAATTTTTTTCCCAGTTTTTCATTCTCAGTAGTTTTTGAGATATGGCCGAGGGCCGCCCTTAATTGATCACGCTGTATATACGTCTGTTTCTCCCTTTTTTTTACTTTGGTTTTCACACATTTATTTCGCATATAATTACCTTCAATTTAGTATAGGTCACATTGCTTAATTATTTACTTCGACATCAAATGCTAATTCCGGTGGACTATACTATATAATTATATGGTAACAATGATGGTTTTCTAGGAGTATAGGAACTATCTACGAATAAATACATTAAATAGCTGCAAATAATGATGAATTATTCAGAACTGTTTGATCATTGAGGAGTATAATAATGTTTTCATGTTTGTAAATTTATTGAGATTCCAGCAAGTTTAGTTTCCAGCTTCCATCAGCTGTATGTAAAATATGTAAGCTGTTCACTTTAACAAAGGGAAGGTTATTTTCGAAAAAAAATATCTCCAAATGTGGAACATGTTTTTGAAAGTCTGGAGCATATTTTATGTTCATCAAGCCTAATACAAAATGAGCGTCCATTCTTGACAAGACAGCTTATAATCTTCAGATTTATCAACTATCTTTGTTTTATCTTAATTATTCCATGATATTGTCCCAATTTAAAATTGGAATTAAATTCTACATTTAAGTTATGATATTTCAAAACGTTTTGGAATTTCCTCCGGAATTTTAACTTGTGGGTATATACTGGAGTATACGTTATTTTGTTGTTTTTCGTTTGTTTAACATTTTTATTAATATTGTATTGATTTTGAAAATCCATGTGAAAGCATAAATAGATCCTTTTTGTTGCCTCAATTTAATTGTTTTCATTTCACTTTTTAAGACACCTAAGTTTCCCCGAAGAAGTTGAATACAGTTTTATTTCATGAAGTTCAATATACATATTCACATTCACAATAAAGATTCTTGACCCAGGTATAAATTATATATAAATTCTTCGGAAATAGGTTCCACTAATACATATGCTTATCATTTTAGTCTTCATGCACGTTTCGATCTCACGACCATCATCAGAGGACTTATTATGTCTAAAACGGGATTTCTTGAAGCTAATTGTATCAGCACAAAGCGTCCTTTTCACACCAATTTCAATTAAAAATGCCCACGTCGCCGAAACGAACAGAAATACGAATAATCGAAATTATAACACATCAATGTTATAAGTATAATATATCAAGAATCTACTGTTCAGTAACATTCTTATAATATACGAATACATATTAACGAAGTCTATGAACGACTGAAAACAAGAACATTACGTTCAAGTATCTACCTTCGAACCAGGTGTTGAGATTGGTGAGGTAATAGGAAAAGGTTATTGGAATAATACTTCTGACATTCTTCCTAAAATATACTTTTAACATTATAAAGACGCATGGAAAGAGTTTTAATTAATTGAGTTAGTATGAATCTGACTTAATGCCTACATATCTGTCCTATGATTTACAGATTTGGAGACATTAGGTCAGATTCATACTAACTTGATTAATTAAAACGCTTTCAAATTTCTACTAACATGCGCCTGTATAATTTTAAAAGTATATTTTAGGTCCAATGTCAAAAGTAATATTTCCAATGAGGTCTGACAACCTTTTTCTATTACCTCATAAATCTAAACATCTGGTTCGAAAGTAGATTTATGTTTTTAGTCGTTCATAGACTTCGTTGACATATAATCGTATATTATAAGAATACTACTAAAATGTGGATTCTTGATATATTATGCATATAACATTGATGTGTTACAATTTCGATCATTCGTGTTCCTGTTCGTTTCGGAGACGTGGGCATTTTGATTTAAATTGGTGCGACAATGACGGTTTGTGCTAATACAATTAATTTTAAGAAATCGCATTTTAGACGTAATATATTTTCTGATGATGGTCGTGAGACCGAAACGTGCGTAAAGACGAAAATAATAAGCATATGTGTGACCTATTTCTCTAGAATTTATATATAATAATATATCCACAATAACACACAAGCTATGTCATATTCACCTTTATCTTCATCAAATAATACGGAAATTGGACTTTTATATCATCTGATCTAATTTCATTCCTTCATTGACTGATACCTGATGTTCTTAGTATGAGGAATTTATTTTTCAGGTGAAAAATGGAGAACACATAGAAAAATGATTGCTCCCACTTTCCACAATAGCATTTTAAAAACATTCATGCCAGTATTCAATAAAAATAGCGATCATTTGATACAGAAATTCAAGGCAGAAATTGGTAAAACGTTTGATGTGCATGATTATATGAGCGGTACGACTGTAGACATTCTATTGGGTAAGCTTCGAATTTGGTAAAGAATCTAATTTCCGATATATCGTGATTATGTTGAAAATTTTATAACAATACATCGAAATTTTATACAACCCTGTTAACAGAAACATTTTTAATATCTAAAATTATTTCAGAAACAGCTATGGGTGTCAAAAAAACCAAAGAAGACAACACAGGATTTGATTATGCAATGGCTGTGATGAAGTAAGTGATACATTATTAAAGTCAGTGAGAGACTTTATGAATCTTAAGTAATAATGTGGAATTCCCAATTTACGAAGACCCCACACATAGAAATGTTGTTATAAACAAAGACACACAAAATCAGGTTCGAATACTTCCCTCATCATACGTAATTCCGACCACTCTTTATTCAGTTGGCCCAGAAGGGCGAGACCCCACACGCAATTTGATAAAGCGACCATTGGCTCCGGCCCGACGGGGGCGCTAGACGACCCTCGCCCAGCCAGGGAGTCGGCCATTTCGTTCCCCACAACTTCACTGTGTCCAGGAACCCAGATGAGTTGAATTTTATTTCTCCTGACTAGCTCAGCCAGTGTATCCCTGCATTCTTTGACAAGCTTTGATGTGACTCTGGGTGATTTGAGAGCTCCCAGAGCCGATCGGCTGTCTGTGCAAATATATATGCGCCTATTTACAAAGTTTCTTCGCATGTTTCCATGGCACAAGTCAATATAGCATAGACCTCAGCCTGAAAAACCGTGCAGTAAGCGCCTAAAGTCACTGAGATAGTGGTGTTTGACATTTTTAGGTACACTCCCGCCACAGAGGCCTGACCCACCTTGGACTCATCTGTGAACCATACGAGCCCGTCTGGTGGCAGTAAGGTGAGAGTCTTGTTACTCCAATCTCCTTTATCCGAGATGAGAGGATTTTGAGATAACTGAGACATATAGCTGAGATCATGCTATCTTGCTTCAATTCTAGTACGAGGCACTTAGAGATTGTCTCACTTAAAATTGATGAGTGTCCCCGAGAGTAGTGCGTTCTGGTCCAGTGGCCTAGACCCTTTAACCTATACGCCTTTCTCATGGCCTCAGGTTTTATGTATAAGTATAGAGGTGTTAATCCGGCGAGGGATTCAAGGGCTCTCGTTGATGCCGACCTCATACCGCTCAATATGCATACGCATGTAATGGTTGCAGTCGGTCCAGGGAGCGCTGGGAAATACCAGTCCTTGTCCCCGACCACCACTCTACCGCAGCATAGGTAACCATAGCCCTGATCACAGCGAGAAGTCCGTGTCAGGTCAATTAATAGTTTAGGATTACTCCCGGAAACTTCACCAACCCTTTAAATTGCAGGACCTTGCCAGAGAAACGAATTCCCGGCAGTGTACCCAGCTTGCATTTCCTTGTAAACAGAACAATTTCCGTTTTGTCAGGTTTCACCCGGAACTTCTCCTTGCGGCACCAGCCGTCCACTATGCTGAGCAGCGTGTTTTGCAGCTTGCACAGCGTACCCAAGTGCCGCCCGAAGGTGACGCAAGCCTAGTCATCGGCATAGGCTTGAGCATAAAACCCAGCCTCTTTTAGTTCCTCCAAGAGTCCATCGACTACAATGCAAGACAGAAGCAGTGATAGGACACCTCCGTGTGGACAGCATTTCATTTTATGTTATGTTGTACCTTCATCGCACGCGTAGATAGCATGACTTCAATCCAACGGACCAATGTTGGACTGACTCCATGGTCCATGCTTCTCAGCGGCTGAGCAGATAGACTCGACGGACGTGTTATCAAATGTCCCTTTGATGTCCATAAATACCGCCAGGGCGTGTTCATCACGGGCCAAAACACCACCTATTCTTGTGACTAGATGATGCAACGCTGTTTAAGTCGAGAGGCTAGCCTGGTAGGCGTATTGACGAGAGTGTAAGGGATGGGCCTTCAGTGGGTCATCTCTTAAATGTCTGTCAATTAGTTTCTCCATTGCCTTTGATAGGAAAGATGTTAGACTAATAGCGCGGAATGCCTTAGCTCAGGTATAATCAGTTTTACCCGCCTTTGAAATAAACACAAGCAGAAGCAGACTACTATCATAGTCTGGGGCTAGTGAAGTCATCACATGAGAATTTGATAGTCGCGTATGTAGGAATTTTTGTTTATTTATGTGTGCTGTCAAATATGGGACTGCTCACAGACACTTCATGTTCTTTTGTTTTCAAGAGCATTTAGAACATGCAATAATTAATTTTAAAGAAATCCACCAGCTAGTCGTAGATCTTCCGTGAGTTTCTTAATTAACATGAAACTGTGTCAAAAAAATACCGCTCAAATTTGTTCAACTATTCAATTCACCGTTTATAGGCATGGAAAGATGTAGAAACAATCAGAATTTGATTAATATGATATAGTACTTGAAATTTAATATGATTATAAAAGACTGAATCACAGATGTAGTGAACATACGCTTACATTTCATTCCCTGTTCGAAGTCATTTTGAGGGGTTCTTAAAATTCCCGCTGCAAGAATCTGTGCTGAAACATTATGATCAGTACTGATATGGAAACAAATGAGCTCGAAACAGTTCAATTTTACAATAAAACTAAAGCCGATGTTGATTCTATGGATTACGAATGTGCAAAATATTTCTACTAATGCAAGAAGTAGACGCTGGCCATTATCAATATTCTACATGATAGTTAATGTAAATATATGAGTGGCAAATTCCTACATTCTATACCTTCATTAGGATTATCTGTTCCCTTAGCAGCCAGTCAGAGCTAGCCGTTCTGTAGACTTTCCATTCTGAATATACGATTAGAAGTAAGGACACTTATTCAGAGTAGGTATACCTACCGGAATATGGAAATATTTCTTGGCGTATTATACGAAACGGAGAAATAGCAGCGAGCAGCGAGTGACCAAGTCGAAAAAATCCAAATGTTAGCGGTTGTCCATATACAAAAATCGACAGTCAGCTTATAGAATGTGCAAAACTAATTTGTATGGAGAGTTCTTGAAACTTAAGTAGGTATAACGTGTTGGCAAACATTTTTATTCAACTTTTGGATGATTTGTTCCCTTGTTGTTTATATTTTTGTATTTTCATATAGTCTATTGCAATTAATAAATGTTTCTGCAATCAAATTTAACCATAAGTCTTTTAATCATGAATGAAAAACCTCTCATGAAAATAAAGGTCTAAAAATAGTTAAAAAGAGATATTTCGAGTTAAGCGTTAGTTAGTTAAAGGCTCAGTTCTCCCAGAGAAACGAGTACAGTATCTAACAAAAATATCAACGTTGAATTTCTATAAAATGTAGTATTCTTCTGCGAAATTCAGTTATATTATCTGCATATGGATTCTAATAGGGGGAATTTTCACGACCGCTTAAAACGACTTTGAACAGGAGATAAAATGTAAGCACACGTTCATTACATATGTACTTCAGTCTTCAATAACCATGTTAAATTTCAATGTACTACCGAAGTGGTCACATTTTGAAACTTTCTAACATCTTGACACGTTTTTCAGATGTAAGCGATATTTTTTTTGACATAGTTTAATGACAATTAAAAAGGTGCAAATAGGTTTATTCAAATTATTTATTACATGTTATACACACTACTATTGATTGATATACATAAGATTTGTACGGCTTATGAGCCAACGATAACTCTACATAGGTAACTCCCGATTCATCATAGGAGGACCCATTTTGGTGCCAAGTGAAATTGTGCCAATTTACAGTGTTTTATTCTATTTCGATTTTGAGTAGTTCACTGTATAATGTGTACTTGATGAATTAGCCAGCTTAATTTAACTTGGACTCCCCAAATTAATTATGTCTCAATGTAATGGACTAGGCAAATAAAGAATATGAATATCTATCACCAGGGAAACATTTTCTGGAATCAAGATCAGATGACATTAACTTACTTAGCATCCGTAATCAACTTGCAAAACGCATCAATATGTATTTTCAACATAACTTGATATAATAAGTAAAAGGTGCATCTAATATCATATTATGTATTTGCGTATTATAACATACTTTGATTTTCCTTGAAAAAATAAAATTTTCAAAATAAAAATGATTTTATGAACGCTTGTACAAAAAATGTTGACCCTAATTAATGCGGAAGGCACTTTCCCGCACTTAACTGCAGTCAATGTGCGGAAAAGTGTCTCTTTCTGCACTTATTAGGATAACAACTATTCATGACACGCCACGAGGAAATAATTTCCGAATTTCTTTCAATTATACTCTACGTATTGATTGTTGCTCTTGAACAATAAGACTTTTATTATTTCTAGTATGTGCAATATCCTACATCATCGACATTACAAATTTTGGCTGAGACCCGACTTTATATTCAAATTCACAAAGATGGGAAAAATACAAGACTTCTTACTTGATACAATTCATTCGCTAACACGTGGGGTGAGTTATATTCATCATTAATTTTGTATAAATGAATCTTCCTCGGAAAAGAATAAATTGGGGTTTGCTTTAACGAATTCGATTATTTCAGAGAGTGGGTACTCTCTGAAATAATCAAATGAGAAAGATTATATAGTATTATTTATACTAGTAACAATACCATTTCTTGTTTCGAGATACAATAAGTCATATTGTTGGCACGGCATGAAAAGTCATTTAGAATTTGAATAGCATGACTGTCCCAAAGGCTAATTTTTTTTCCATGCCAAAACTAAGATTAGTCTCTTATTCCTTCATTTGATAAACTGAACACCAACAAGTTATTATATATGACATTGTGATGAGATCTCACCGAGTGAACCGAAAATGAATGTGAAAAAATGTTTGTTGTTACTTGAGTACAATTAAACAACAATAACTGGCAGACCAATGATTATATAGGCCATGGAATGAGAAACAAATTCATTTCTGAGGAGAATTCCAATGCACGTCAATTGAGTATTCAATCAGACATAATTTTAAACTGGTACCTGCAGACTTTACGAATCGTTGGCGGTGTTTGTAAAATACAGCGGCGGTCGATATTTAATCACCAGGTCAAAAGCAAACCTGATAATAAGCATAAATTGCATCGGATGATCATATTCAGATCATTACCGAATAGATATTCCCCTTTCAATTGACCTCTGCATTTGGGAGGGGGGTTTTAGTAAAATACCGTCCATTAGAAACAAAACCTACTGTTTTAGAAATTGTAATTATTTTGGGTATCCACAAATTTCCAATTGTCTAATACCCTCGTACATAATTAAAGTTTTATGCAACTTTTAACTGAAAGTGTCAGTAAACGAGGTAATATGTTATTGGTATTAGATAGTTGTTGTAAGCTTTTTGAAAAATAAACTTGAGAAATTAAATAGAGTTGTAGTACAAGAAAATGTAGTATCGAATTATACACGATAAGATAGGTGTTTGGAAGAAAAAGCGACTTGAATCACAACCAGCAAGCTGATATACGAAAAAAGTAAAAGCAAATTATAAGTGTGAGTTGTAAATGTAAACCCCTATAAGATATTTCTCTAAGCCCTTCATAAACTATTGTGATATGTTCAAAACAATGTCAGATATTAAAATCAATTTGGAGAATATTGACGATATCAAACGAAATGTATATAATTAATGTTAATTAAACCCATAGACAATATTAACTGTACTCTGTCTACAAAATAACGGAAGACTACTGTGAATAAGCAACAATCACTCTAATTTACTACATATAATATTATTGAAGTTTTGCAAAATAGGTTTTAAATATAGGTCACACCATTTCTCAAGGCAATTTATTATTCTTGAATACAGTGTGGGAGACTGGGGTTAGTTGTAACGATTAAACATTTTTTTTTCAATAGTTTCATTTCAGATTTGAAATGAACAGTGAACATGCTTAGAGTCTAGATAAGTATGCTAACATTTAACCTTATCACGTTGTGACAGGTTTGCGGCAAGTTGTTATACGTCTACGGTTTGTTCTGAAAATAACGGGAATTTTTGAATTTCGCGGCAGTTAGACGTGTTTTTATGAGCTCGGCGATTTTCATTTGTTAGAAGAAATGAATCAAAGAATTTGTATATGATGAGTCTGCTATGAGTAAAACAAGAGTTTACGAGTGTTATGAGCGTTTCCAAAACGGCCGTGAAGACGGTGAAGATGAAGAACGCCCCGGACACCCCAGTACATCAACAACCGATGAAAACGTGGAAAAAGTGAAAGAAATGGTTATGAACGATCGCCGAATCACAATCAGAGAAGTCGCTGATGATGTTGGCATATCGATTGGCTCATACCACGGAATTTCTTCGAATGTTTTGGGTATGAAACGCGTGGTAGCAAAATTGGTTCCAAAATTGTTGAATTTTGAACAAAAACAGTGGCGAATGGAATTTGCTCAGGAGTCACTAAATGACGTCGATGCAGAATTACTGAAACGTGTTATAATAGGTGACGAAACATGGGTTCACGAATATGACGTCGAAATTAAGGCTCAATCGTCCCATTGAAGGCATTCTGGCTCGCCAAGACCGAATAAGGCTGGACATGTGCGGTCAAACGTGAAGGTTATGCGCACTGTGTTCTTCGATTTTAATGGCATAGTCCATCATGAATCCTTGCCACGAGATCAAACGGTCAATAAGGAGTACTACCTACAAGTTCAACGCCGTTTGCGTGAAGCAATCCGAAAAAAATTCCCAGATTTGTGGAAAAACAATTCTTGACTTTTGCACCATGATAACGCTTCATTGCATGTTCGTTAATTTTTGGCCAAAAACAATACTGTAATGATGCCCCAGCCTTCGTATTCGCCGGACATGGCTCCGTGTGACTCCTTCCTATTTCCAAAAATAAAGAGAACCTTGAAAGGTCGTCGTTTCACGAGCATAGATGACATTAAAAGCGCATCGCTGAAAGAGCTAAAGGCTATCCCAAAGTTCGAGTTTGAGAAGTGTTTCAAGGATTGGAAGAAGCGCTGGCATAAGTGCATAATATCTAATGGAGACTATTTTGAAGGCGATAACATTAATGTAGACGAATGAATGAATATTTATTATATTTATAATATTCATAATTATTTATTAACTAAAATTCCTGTTATTTTCTGAACGCACATCGTAAAACGTATTTCGTGGTTAACAATTTTATGACAAGTAACCAAAAAGAACCTACTCCCATTAACTAATAAGGCAAACTCAACTATAATTCTTGGAAGGGTTATCACGAAGGTTAATGTTTAACCACCGTAATCTTGTCATGAAACTTTTATCTTCTTGTTACAAAAATTTCTCAAAAATTGTCATCTAAATCACATTTGGGACATTCCAAAATTGGATAAGGCCCTTCTGTGTTTTCTTTGTACGCCCACTGGTTATATCTCTTATATTCAATCCATTTTTCTCCAGGTTTTGAATGGATTAATGTTCATAACATATCAAACAAAATTTGTCTTCACCGTTCGTGTCTTCTTGCTTCGGAATCTTGTTTTCCTTCTTATTTATCTTCAAATTCGGCAGATTCAAGGATTGGTCTTGAATTATAAACACAGTGAAGTCTCGAATTCTCAGGTACTCATGACTCAAAGGGATTGGACACATCAGCATCATATAATAACACCGGTGAATTAGGAGGCATTTTGTGTCGGTCCACAATGGAAGAGTTCAATGTTCTATTACTTTCGAATATATTAATTTCATCAGCAATGGTAACATGATCCTTATTACTTCGTTCGTTATAGCTTTGTTTGCTCGGCTTTAGCTACAATGAATTATAACGATATGTCACAGAACTGGCCACAAATGCATCTATCTGTCTGTGAAGATGTGCATATTGTAAGACCAAATGCCGGAAACTCTAAACCTAGATTGAATGATTTGAGGACTGGCAGCTAATAGTAGAGTATCGCTCAACACCCCAAAAATATCGTATATGCTCATCGTCTTCCCTGGATTGTTGAGCATTCATGGATTGGACGTTCTATATCTGAAGGAAGCCATATACCAATCGATCCAATGGTAGGAGCTTGTGGGAGCAATGTGGCGGTAGTGATAATATTATTATCCAATTTTCTCTTAAAAGCTCTATACATTCTAGAAAAAGGTTTGAGTCGTGATTACCAAGTATCTATTGAACTGATCGCTTTTTCATACATTTGAATAGTTGATGAATCAAATAAATTACGAAATATTCCTAGATGTTCCACCCAGATATGTGCGTTGTCTCTGACGAACCATTTGCGATGAAAATAATTTTTTTCCGTAGGAATACAAACATTGGTAGGATTGTGTGCCTACTGGCGCTGACTGCTAGAGCTACTGTAACCGGAGTACTTATTTTACCATAAGTAACAGATCCGACTTGCTTCACCCCTTTTCTAACCATTATTCTATATCTGGACGCTGCATTAATACGGAAGTATCACCGGTATTATGAATATCTTGGCCTTCAAAATTATAGGGATGCGCTAAATCGAATAGTTTTTTGATGTTTTCCTTTACGGAAGCCCTGCTAAGACTGGTTGCTTCAGCTATTCGTAAGCTGAGAATCGGATGTCGCTTGACTGATAGCCAATCAACCGCCATCTCATTCTCAATTCAAAATTCTCGTATCGGTATTTTGTTTTTGACGGCAGATTCGTCAAGTCTCCAATTTCGTTAGAAGACCAAAATAAATCTTGGAACATTCGACCAAGTAGGCTGCACGTTTTTCTTCCAATTAACCAAGAATAACCTGACGATGTTTGAAATATGCGACCCTTGGTTCTGATCTTCTCGACCCTATACAAAAATGGGTAAATATTTTAATTTACCTTTGTCCTTTGTTTTTTCATCCCCAACATCAGCAGCAACCATGCCCAATGATCTCTCATTTTCTATTACCTCCTTGGGTGCAGCATTACTAATTTTTACTAAGGTTCTTCCTCTATCTGTCTTTCACTTGTACATTCTCATGCTACGAAGTATATAAAATTCCTTTGTATAATATTTGATAATAACAATAATTACACTTTTATTGCATCAGGAAATGAATCACGGTTATTACACAATAACGACTAGCCTACCAAGTAGCCATCATCAGAGTACTAAGTGGAAGTGAAAAAGGGTGATTGTTTCTCATTTATAATGTTAAGTGCATCTATAGTGTTAACTCTCTTATATTGATGAAATTCAACAAAATATATGGATCATTGTGCAGACAATTATATTTCACAGAGTTGTTGGTTTGCTCCGCCAACAATTTGAGCATCACCGTCTTGAAATATGTGTCACACCACAAACGCTTGCTACTATTTTTAATAGGAGGTAGTTTTTACAAACAGCCACCCATCATTGTACATATTTATTGAAAAACTTCAAATTGATGCCTATATTAAAATCAACAGCATAGGAACTTCCAAAAAGACAAATGCAAATACTTAAAATAAACTAGTATTTCTAGAATTAAAACTAAAATTGTACTATAAAATAAATACATAGATTGACTTTTGTTAAGCCGGTGTCATTATTTTAGAAATACATAAATGTAAGTATGAATACTAACAATTTACTCAATTTTCGTATTATAAAATTGAAGAAATCTATGAAACCTAGGACAGACATGCTGCATGTAGTAGTTTTGACCTTCCGTTGGACTTTACAGGTTACTTTGATTGACTCTTCCTGCCATATGCTACAATGTACAGGTTGTAATATGCAACTCTAGGTCTAGCTAATATCAATAATACAGTAAGATTAGTTTACGGTTGGTGTTGTGGCCAAAATAAGAATACGACAGGTAGGTATTTGTGGGACCCAGACAGAGGTCGTTCTTTCGTACCTCCGGACTGAGTTTTCGGCGTTCAGAAAAAAACTGTCAGGAAAGAAGAATTATACTCAAACCTTGAGATATTTCAACAACACAACAGTAGACAGTGAACTGAGTGTCGATGTACCTAACATGGACTGGGAAAAAGAAAAACCTGAAACTTAAGTATCCAGGCTTATAATATTTTCAGTTCAGCAGGACTAAGACATTTTTCTAAGTAAAGGCAGTAGAAGTAAGATCTTAGTAAGAGGCAAATATACCTATAGGAATGAATCAGCTACGGCAAAAGGTGTTTACTGAAACGGGAAATCTGTGAACTCGAATGAATACCCAGATAATTTTCAAAAACAAAGCTCTGTAAAAGCTTTAAAAAAAAGATGTAGATTTTACTGACATCTCATTGTGGGAACGAGTGGTACATTGATACTGATTTGGCATTTTACTGAAATGTTATTGTTGGTTCAAAAAGTAGTGAGGCAGCCAGATCTGAATAACTGTGTGAATAAAAAGGAAACACTGCTGAAATGCTGATTTAGTGAAATTGTTTTAGATTTTAGTTTCAGATTTCATGTTACTGAATAAAATTTATTCTTTGATAAACCTACTTAATTTCTCTCTGAAAGTTTTATTTATATTTGTTGCCAGTGGCGTTGGAACCAACTGGTGCATAATATGACGCGAAATCCAAGATCACTTATCATTGTTTGAAGAATTTGGCATTAAAACGTTATCTTTGGATGTAATTTATATTCAAAAATTCTTAGTTTGATCACATTTTCCACAAGCACTCTACTTTAAATTGAACAATTGCAACAACTTGTCCCCTGAGTATTGAATTTCATGAATTTTGTTGAATTGACGTTAATAAGGAACTTCAATCTGATTATGAATTATTTTCACCCCAAATCATAGGACGAGGAAAACATCTTATCTCCATCAAATTCTCATTCTTGATAACTATATGATTATAATAACATCGATTCTCTGGTGCCGCAGCTTTGAAGTAACAATTTATAAATTTCTTGTCATTTGACGATAGGTCATTCAACGCAAAAAGATGAACTATGAAGCAACAAAATCCGACGGTAAAGTAACTTTATATAGTGAAGCTGTCAAAGATACAGAATCTACTGATGTGACGGCGAGCACTGGTACTCCGAAGAATTTCAACCATGGTTCCGCTTTGCGAGATGATTTAGATGATATCGATGAAAATGACGTTGGTACGTAGGATATTTATTATTTATTGCCTTTATGAGAAATTTAGATAGCAATGTATCATTTGGCAAATATAAAATTTCAACATGTGAAGTAATTATTCTATTTGAATCTGATTGAACTGATTTTATGGGAAAACAGAAAATATCTGAATTATGAATTTGGGTAAGACGGTGGAGGAGGTATTCTTCCATAAGCTGTGACTCATGACCAATCTCACTGAATTAAACATCTAGCTGTGTCATTGTCATTCTGTCATAAAAAAAGTTTGTATCTCAAAAATCAAACACGCCCAATCCAGAATTCTACAGAATAAAATTAAACTATCAGAAATTATAAGGAGAATAGTCGTAGTCTAAATTGACTCAAAAGCGTAGGGAAAATTGTCAGTTATATCAAGTTTATAACAGTGAAACATTCTTGGGATACATCAAAATACAATTTATTCATCCCAAATATCAAAATCGAGTAAATTTATTTCATTATCTAAATCTTCCACACAAAAACAGGAAACAAGACGTTAACGTTTGAATGGCGAATTGATATTATTGTATGCTGCTCAGTGGTTTCATCAACACTTAGTGATTGTTACGATACACGTATCTTGATTAATATCATCAAAGTATTTAATTATTCTTTTCAAAGCAATTACATGCTTAGAAAAATGTCGTCGGAGTAAAACTTCAGCTCGATTTTTTAAAATATGTTGATCATAAAATTCGATTTTTCATTCAATTATCAGTTATAAGGAAACGTCTAGTAGTTAATTACTGAACAACGAAACTCTATACTTAAATTGATCTGCATTAACCGAATTCAATTTATAATTAGATTGCGACTCAAATAATGACACTTTTTAATCTGACAAAATCATGTTGCACGTATTTTATACTAAGAAATAAAATAAAAAAAAAATAAATTAACATTCTTCATTTAACGTTGATTCAATATTAAAACATATTACTATAATAATAAATGTCTAATATTTCCACAGGACGTACCAAAATTTTTTCTGTTTCCTTCTAAATATCAAGTAAAGTCATGAAATTGTTGGTATTCCGAGCTATAAGTTGAGCCGTGTTATAAACTCTTTTTTTTTTGAATTTTTTATAAAATTGTTTTCCCTGTTTTAAATGCTTTGGATTTTCATGAAGCATCGATTTGAAAACTTCTTGAAACTTCTAGAAATCTGAATAACTTAAGATGAGATTCATAATAGGTACTTTACATTTAATTTTGAATAAAAGAATGAGTTCGTGTTTCTTAAAACTGATTCTGAAGCTTCAGTCCACAATGCAGGACAGAGGGTGGTACAGTTTTATTTACTTAATTGTTAACTAAATGATCAAAATTTTTTTGTAATGTATCATGTTGTGGTAAATTTTCAAATACATCGAACATTCTTCGGCCTCAGTAGTGTCAGTATTCTGAATATGTTACTATGCCACTATAAATAAGAAATAATCACCCTTATCTACTAAAAATACTTTTGAAGTGCTGAGGACCTTTCGGCTACCAAGTGGCTATCATCGGAGTGAACTGAATTAGAAAAAAATGTACCTGTTGAAATACTATTTGGCGTTAATAATGCAAACAAAGGGCTACCCTTCACTGGAGATTAAGGTGAGTTTCATAAATTGCTTTCTTCCCTTCGGAATGAACTAGATATTTGAGTTATTTAGGAGGAATGGAAATGAATTACGGAAAAGTTTGTTATTAAACTCAGATCTATCTCCAGCTGAGCGTAACTATTTGTTGTGAGCATTATCAACCCCAAATAGTATCTGAACAAGTACATTTTGATTTCTAATTTGGTTAACTCTGGTGATAGCTACTTGAAAGCTGAAAGGCTCTTAGTACTCTAACAGTATTTCTAGTAGATAAGGGTGATTATTTCTTATTTATAGTGTTCCACTCTATCATACTGTGTGAACTATTTTATAGTTTATTGTTGTTATGGGTTGAAGGGGTACGGGATGCGTTTTCCTAAATATACTCGATCACAGCTATGACACGCCTATCATCGATTCTTATAGGTTACCTTATTATACACGCGATCGCAGAACATATTACTAATAGGCCAGGCTGTGAACCGGGATCTTAGCTATGATTTAAAAAAAACATGTAAGTTCGAATCAAAAAATGTTTGTTGCATTAACTTCAGGAGGTTCTCAGGATCATTCATACACCTTAAAACCTCTTGGGAACCCCAACCCCACCCATTGGGGCGAAAATGGCCCGAAATCTCCAAGTCTTGAATTGTATTTTCTACAAAAAAAGGTATTTTGGCATTTCAAGTGCACCTAGGGTTTTTTTTTTGGGTCGCTGAACACGAATCCATAGCCAGATTTACTTGCAATTCATCGTAGGGGTGATCAAATCAAAAAAATTGGCCAATTTCGCACCCCTAATATGGTATTTTGCAATTTACGTGGCTTAGGCATTTCGAATGCACCAAGGAAGTTTTTTGGGTCGCTGATCACAAAACCGTGGCCACATTTACTTGCAATCCATCGTAGGGGTGGTAAAATCTACGAAATTGGCCAATTTTTCACCCCTATATGTTATTTTGCAATTTACGTGTTTTTGGCATTTCGAATGCACCAAGCGGGTTTTTTGGGTTGCTGAATACGATTCCGAAGCCAGATTTACTCCGAAGTAATTTCAAAATACAAAACTAATAAAAATTTAGAAGCATGTCGAATTAGCCATTTTTGTAAATTTCCCACCCCTGCGAGGATATTCGAGTAAATCTGGCTTCGGAATCGTATTCAGCGACCCAAAAAACCTACTTGGTGCATTCGAAATGCCTAAAACACAAAATTGCAAAATAATATATAGTGGTGCAAAATTGGTCAATTTCGTCGATTTTACCACCCCTACGATGGATTGCAAGTAAATCTGGCTACGGTATCGTGTTCAGAGACCCAAAAAAACTACTAGGTGCACTCGAAATGCCAAAATACCTTTTTTTGTAGAAAATGCAATTCAAGACTTGGATATTTCGGGCCATTTTCGCCCCCAATGGGTGGGGTTGGGGTTCTCAAGAGGTTTTAAGGTGTATGAATGGATTCTGAGAACCTCCTGAAGCTGATGCAAAAAAAAGTTGGATTCGAACTTTTTTTTTCCGGTTCATAGCCTGGACTATAATGTTATGCGCCTTACGTCAAAGCTGAAAAGTATGAATTACCCATAGCCTCATCTGCTTTCAAAGCGCTGCTCCATATGTTCTCCAACTTTCTGAAAGTAGGAACTACCGATCAAAGAAGAATCAACTGCTCTAAGATGTTCCTTCTTTGAGAAATCGACGAACAATAAAACTTCTCATTTCGATTAGTCGTCAAAAACGAATTAATAATTGGGGGCTGCTCTGGCTATCTGTTTGTTTAGGTAGGAGTTTCCGGAAGCAACAATCGACCTTCTGATGCTTCAGGAAGATCTAAAATGTATGACCAAAGAATTATCTAGCTCAATTTGTTCCCCGAGAACATTGAATATGTCTCCGAAACGTTTGTTTCTAATAGAAGAATGTGAAATTATCGAGGGAAGCGAAAAATACTGTACCAGTACCCATTTCCGTAAACAGAATTATTTGCTATTGACCAAATAGCTTATGATTGATGTTGCAAAGCTAGCAATAAAAAAATTCCTTTATCGGGATCCTTGACGAATGAAAGAAAATTAAAACAGATTTAAGTCTTCAAATGGCTTGCTGAATAGCTTCTGCAAGAGACACGTCATCAATTTCAAAACAATATGTGGTAAGACGTGGACGAAGTAAGTATTGAAGATTGGAAATGTGAATTATCAAGGACTATGAAGCTAAATATATCTTCAATACTAACGAAACAGGACGTTACTATTTGGCAATGCCAAACAAAATTTTTGCATTCAAGTGTGATGAATGTGCAGGGAAAAATCAGCTAAACTGCGAATGATACTTCTTCTTTGCTGTAACATGAATGATGAGTAGGAAAATCCACTAGGAAAAAGCGAAACTCCGCGATGTTCCAAAGGAGCACATGTAGATAAATTGGCCTTAGAATGGGTATTCAATAAAAGATCTCGGGTGACAACAAAGATAATGAGTTTTGATAAGAATGCCTTTGTTTGGCCTTTGCGAACACTAAAGATAATCTTGAAAGTGCAGAAAAAAGCATAGATTTGCCAAGTGGTGTGGTATGGATAGTTACAGAATGGAAAAATGTTCCATCTGTGACTATAAAAACATGTGTTCAATAGGCTGGATTTATTGAAACGATCCAAGAAAATGAAGCCTTTGAAGAAGAAGATGGCATTGCACTCAATTAGTTATCCTCTCTCTCTCTCTCTCTCTCTTAAAAACTAAACCTACAAATCTATATCTGGGAAAATATCTATTCATAACTCTTGACAGAGAACCCAGATTTTGAATTGCAGGAAATAATTCAGGAATCCACTGACATAGAGAGCAAAACCGCAGATGGAGACTGTGAAAGTGTCCCAGACGTTGTGTTCATTTGTGCACTCTGGCATACAGTGATGTATTACAGTTTGTAAGAGACGAGCGTTAAGGAATTAACAAGGGTTATGTCAGATTATTGGGCTGTTCACCGTTCAGGGGTTTAAAAGATATTAATCCAAGCTCTTACGGTTATGATTCGATCAACAAACGCTCGTGCATATAGCGCA
Organism: Endomychus coccineus; assembly: GCA_958510875.1. NCBI lineage: Eukaryota > Metazoa > Arthropoda > Insecta > Coleoptera > Endomychidae > Endomychus > Endomychus coccineus. The sequence goes on along the minus strand of OY294068.1, from coordinate 130,301,797 downwards.
AATTAAGAATAGATGGGATGGCGAACCATACTGTCACTTTTGAGGCTTGTCGATTGATGTGAATTTTGGTATGTTGTACTCGCATCCCCCCTTTTGATGTGCGGTAGTTTGATTGCTCCAGATTAATCGGTTTTCCAGTAATAAAATATGTGGTGATGTGTCGTGTTAGTATAAAAACCATCATTATTTATAAATTGCCTCTTATACGGTTTCTGGCGTGAATTCGCGTGATGTAATCTTCATTTTTTTGACTTAGAAATGGATGTTTTTACATTTTCCCTCAAAAGTTCATTTTCTCGACATTTCCGAAACAGAGAAACATATATAGAGTTTTCTCATCTGAATTCCCTATCAACCTGTTGTCTCTGTTTTTTCGGTCCTCGTGACTTTTTTGAAACGTGCCCAGAGAATTTCATCAAAATTGATAAATTTTTTTCGATAGTTATCGTGTAATGTGTCATTAGGTAATTGTTAATAATCACAATTATGTGACAATATTTTTTCAAATATTTTCCTTATTGAATATTAATTACACATATATAGTTAACTCCTATTTATGTTGAAAATAAGAAAATCATCGATATTCTAAATTTGTAAAATAATAAAAGGTCAGAATTTTTAACTGAATTTATCCTTCGGTGCCATTTCCTATTACTCAGCAAAGACCGTATTTATTAAGTTGTCAGAATTTACTTAAGCAGGTTTCTAGAAAGCTATTTTCATATCTTCAGGACATTGTGACTATTTTCATCTATACAGGACAGAGTTTTTTGTGGAACGAGTGATAATATCTCGATTCTGCAGGTGACGTTTTTACAGTGATAGTTCATCGCCAAGTACCTAACCTTTGTTAGCCATACGGGATTCGGTCAACGATTTAAGTAATTGAATATTTTTACAATCAATTGAGTGACTACCTCAGTCATTTTGCTTACCTTATAACAAAAATTAATAATAATTGATGCAAGCTATCCGAAAACATCATGTCGTTGTCAAAATTCCCAAGGGCATTATTGAAATTATTGAAGGCTACTTCTTAGAATTTAGTATTTTGATACCTTACTCTGAAGCTTATTATAGTAGAAGGTTATTAATATTTAAAAAATATATCCAAGTAAGGTAAATTATAACTACAAAATTATGACGATTTTTAGGGTTGACAACCGGCAATAAATAGCGTGTCAATGGACATCAACGCTTGTAGAAGAGTCGGTCATTGTGTTGATATCCTTTGAAATCAGACATTTGTACCTTGTCTTTGAAAAAATTTACACAATATACGTTAGTTTAAAATATCAGAAAATTCGTAACCTTAAAAAAGAACTTACTTTAATCTTCTACTGCGTACTTGTCTATTGTAAACTAAATTGCGATCACATTGAAATAATTATTATCAGAAGGCATTTTATCATGTATGTTGAGGGCATTTATTTATCAGTAAAAAACAAAAATAACTGATTAGTACTTCTGATCATTAAGCAACAGGACTAACAACACCACAGCTCTTTCCAATACATACAGCATACAGGTAGTAAGACTAGTAAGCCCAATAAAGTGACAACATTATACCTAGTCTTTGTTTCTTATTTTGCCAACTCTAACCGGCATACATTGACGAATCGAATCGAACAGTACTTGATTACGCGCACCGAGTATAGTGGTGAGACCAATGACTATAATTAGTTTATAGTCAATAGTGAGGCAGTGGAATATGCTGGGTATTCGGTGGGTATAAACCTTCGCCGACGTGTCTTGTTTATATCAACCGAGCGCATAACCTAGGGCACCGTCTCATCACTGAACTCGGTTGCTTGTGGTCAAGCGATTAGCGTTGGCAGAATACGAGAATTCTAGCGAGATTGTGTGCTTAATATAGGTACTCATTTCTGATTTTCATGTTTTGTAGGTGAGAAAAAGAGGCTAGCTTTTCTTGATTTCATGATTGAGGCTAGCCATATGGATGGAATCGAACTTTCAGATGAAGAAATAAAAGAGGAAGTGGATACAATCATGTTCGAGGTATGAACTAATTTGAATCGTTATAAAACAGGTTAATCCAAGAGAGCTTGTTCCAATAAGAAATGACACCATTTTAACCATTTCGTTGCAATGATATTGCAAAACGGCTTCATTGTTTGATGTGTAGGTTATTCAGTCTAACACTACTTTATGGATTGTGTTCGAGAAACATACGTGGTGCTTGGTCTATCTAAATGCGCTCATGCTAATGAGATACCTGTATACTAGAGTAGAAGAAATTCTGACTAATATAGCTTCTATTGATGAGTTAAGTATCTATATTCTTAAACTGGGGAGGTTCTATCACACATCACATGCAAGGCGCCTTATTATGGTTTGATCGATTGCAAGAGCGACTAATTTTGTAGAAATACTATGTTTTTCGAGAATTATGAGCAATAATTATTGTCCATTTGGAACAATAAAGTTATCAACTTGATGAACGTTATTTAATGGCCTATCCGTCGGTATACGAATGTATCAATTATCTTTCATATATATTATCGATTAAGGCAAAGAACACGCCATACTCGGACTAAAACATATGTTCAGAATTTTTTACTGTCTGATGAATTTCAGGTATTTATCCTGGCAATTTTTTTTTGTCTCCTGGAACCGGTCATATAGGCTTCACGTATAAGTATGACCATCTCCTTTTGGCTTTGTATTTATTATACTTGTTTCTTTGAAGTATCAACTTTTTGATTCAGTCCGAGATAGGATTCAAATACCGCGACCAGAATACTCTTTCTTTTTCTTACTGCGACACCTATTCTGGGAGTTTCGATATTACCATTGTCGTTGTTGTAACCTTCTACACCACCACTACGGCACTAAAAGAGATTTCTTTGCCAAATTCAATCAGTTATGTAGTATGTCAATCATCTGAAATCAACAAATTCAATAAAGTTAATGATTTTTTCCAATTATAACTTACAATGGGCATATTTTACAGGGTCATGACACGACTGCTGCAGGATCAAGTTTCGTGCTATGTATGTTAGGTGTTCATCAAGATGTGCAGGAAAGGGTATTCCAAGAAATAAACGGTATTTTCCAAAACTCATCCAGGCCTGTTACATTCAATGATACGCTTGAAATGAACTACCTAGAGAGGGTTATTTTGGAGACGTTACGTATGTATCCTCCAGTGCCGGTCATTGCCAGAAAAGTGGCTAAAGAAACCAAGCTGGGTAATTATAAACTCATTTTCTCGTCCATGTACAAATGACATTGTTAAATAGCAAAATTTGACATATTGTCTTGTGAACTACTTAGAATAGCACCCAACATATTTCTTTTATTCAATAGCTATATAGTTCTTCAAATGTGTAATGTTGACTACCTTCATATTTTTGAGCTTCTATAGTTGACAGTTCTGATATTATTCTTTTACATAGCTGTAAACCATTAGCAAATATCCGTAAGGGGTTACTACTGGAGTGACAATGATCAATAGCTATTCAAACTTAGGTTTCTCCAAAAAATTTACGGAAGAACGTAGTGAAGTAACTTCAATTATCTAATAACCTAATACTGTGTATTAGCCCTTGTAAAAACATAGACAAATTTCAACTAGCCATAATATCAAAAACTTATTTCAGCTAGAAGATAATATCAGAAATATAGAAATTAGTTTAAATAATAAACTCGTGTATTTTGATGTCAAAAATCATTTTCTAAGTATCTCAACACAATTCACTGCCAATGTTATAACAAAATACTTCCAATTGAGCCCACCATTATCCTCATTACTAGCCGAAATATTCGTGAATCACGTAGAAAATTAAATATTCTTCTCAAAACTGAGAATATGAGAGAAGTCAAAAACTAAATATTTTGGAATCAATCAGAAAGTATATTGAAGACAGTGGTAATTGGATGTTGAATGACCAACTTTATATTTACAACTCACTGATTATTAATTATCTTGTAAATAACATCCACCTCCCCAAGCTATAATTCACTTTTCTACAGTCTAATACTATAGCATATTCAATGCATTGAATGAGTAACAAACACATTTCAGTATTAGTCAATGGACAGAGTTGATGTATATCTAGGTCGAACAGTCACAACACGTATATCAGTTCCAGACAGCTATTTAGCTATCTCATGAGCTCACCTGTGGAACGTGTAGGACAAATAATGACACTATTTGATTATCTTCGCCGTAGATATAGAAGCCTCATTTGGAAATCCTAGAGCATCAATTATCCCAAACGCCATTTCCCATATATATATATATATATATATATATATATATATATATATATATATATATATATATATATATATATATATATATATATATAATGTTATCTTCTTCTTCTGGGTAAAGTAAAGACTTAATTGCGTTTCTGTAAAACAATAAGTTTTTATTTGGAATGTTTTACACCCATACATGTTTAATACATGATGAAAGTATACTCTAAAATAGTTTTTCAGTACTCACCTGTAAAAATAAACAGTATTTCTCCAGCATCAAGTCAATGTGCGCTTCATAGTCTCGTACAGTGCCAACATCATATTTATTTTTCGCAAAAACTGATTTGTATTTTTCCAGCAATTTGTCAATTTGTGATTGTTGATGTAAGTCTAGATGGTTTATAAATATCTCAAATCCCTCCGAATCTATATGTTCATATTTTATTTATGTGTTTAGTTTCTTGTTTTAATACCTCAGATTGTCTTGGAAAATCCACTTCATTTTCATCACCTAGTACAGCAGGAATTTTTACATTGGTAGAATTTGAAGAGTCGTTTTTGTTTTCCATACCTTCTTCAATTGAGGCTTCCATCTTCCCATTTGTGGTGTTACATTGTATGATCTTTAAGTCTTCATTTTGAATTAATTTGAAATTCTTAATACAATCCAAAACCAATTAGGAAATCATAATTGAAACTTTTATTATCTACTACAAAAACATTCATATTCTTTTCAATAGTGAAAATTTTTATTTTTAATGTTACCATACCTTCTGTTTTCTTATCACCATTAATAGTTTTCAAGTTTACTATATGTATATTCTTTTTATTTTCTTTTGATTGTATCTTCAATAATTTTGCATTAATTAGTGATACATTAGAACCTGAATCATAAATTCCTGAAATATTTAAAGTATCATTTAATAGTAACTTTACTTCTATTAATGGTGGCACCTCTAGTTTTTTGGATTATTTTCGTTCAGCTCGATTTCCAATTCTGAGTTATTTACAGTTTTCAAAACTGATTTCTGATTTTTTTCTTTGAACCAGCAGTTTTCCTCAGAATGGTAACGTTTCCCTTTTTTTTCATTTACACAGATTTGGCATGGTTTTTTCTCTTCATATTTTTTTGTTTTAGTGTCAGAATGTATGAAAGGTTTTTTATTCTTCCCAATGAGATATTCTAGTTTACCTATTTCATTGTAGAGATCTTCTGTTTCTTGTAAAGTTTCTCTGTCAATTTTATCGGATACATAATTAGGCAGACCAAACGCTATAAGGTCTATAAGAGTCCCAGTGTCAATTGATTTTCTTACCTCCAGTAGCAATTTTTCTTTTTTTAAAGCATACTCGAGTAATGAACCTGCTTGATATTTAAAGGCAAGAGCATATCTAATAGGTGACCATCCTTTGTTTGCGAAAGTCTCACAAAAGTGTTTCTCCCATTTATCCCATTCTGATTCTACTGTAAGTTTCAATAACATACAACTGTACCAATCAACACTGGAATATTCTAAAAAGTTTTTTAAAATTTCAATTTTCTTTTTATCTTCATCGATTTGGAAACGTTCACATTCTTTGTTGAAACTCTTAATCCACTGGTAAGCATTTGAGTTTTTGCCAGTGAATTTTTCAATCATGAAGTCCTTTGCAATTTTTCCTAAATTCTGGGTTTCAGATTTTTTTTTTTTTTTCAAGCAATTTCTCTATTAATTTTTCCAATGTCTGATTTGAACTACTAGGTATACATTCAGTTTTATTTGGTTGTGCCAAAATTTCTTCTAGGTACAAATCATTAAACTGTATGTTTTGTTCTTCATCTAAATATATCTTTGATATTTTATCTGTCAAGGTTATCCATATTTTCCTCGTTTGATGTCTTTTATATAATGATTTTTTTACCTTTGCAAAGTTTGTGGTAGTTATAATTTCTTGATGTTGATTTGCGGATTGACACTCGACTGGTATTTCAAAAACCTGTCCATCAGGCGTGGCGATTGATGTTATGCATATGATGTTTGATTTTTCATCTTCTGATGGTTTTACAGCAAAATCAAACCTCAACTTTTCCATATTCGGTGAAATATTTACAGTAAATGTTGTTTTATAATGTTATCTTCTTCTTCTGGGTAAAGTAAAGACTTAATTGCGTTTCTGTAAAACAATAAGTTTTTATTTGGAATGTTTTACACACATACATGTTTAATACATGATGAAAGTATACTCTAAAATAGTTTTTCAGTACTCACCTGTAAAACAATAAGAAACAACATTTAAAGTCTCTAATTAAGATTCACTATTATTGTAATTTTTCACAGTCGTGTGTCAGACATGACACAACCCCATAGTAAAAATATATTTGTCCTTGGCATCCACAGATGTAGTAGAACACATTCTTGAGAAAAGCAATCATATAGTAAAGTATGGAGGGATTTTCTTTACATATATATATATATATATATATAAACAAGTTTAAAGTTTCTTTGCCTAATTGGCCACTATCGTGTATGTAACTTAAGTTATCTTCATAATTCAGAAAATTTAATTCTATATCTCTTAAGTTATATATATATATATATATATATATATATATATATATATATATATATATATATATATATATATATATATATATATATATATATATATATATATATATCCCCCTGAATCAATCGTTCACAATGCAATATGTAACGATTTAAGTTCTCACGAGCTTCAAGGAAATGACGGAAATAGTGTTGGATATACAAGTACCAAAAAAGCGTTGGATGTATAACAAACACATTTTCGTATTAGCAGTCAATAGACAGAATTAAGGTTACTCTATGTCGTACAGTCACAACATGTCTATCAGTTTGTGACAGCTGTTCTATCTTTCATAAATAAACACTGTGCAACGACTCTTTTTAAGAACTCATTCATTTCAAATTTAGGAATAGTACAATAGGTAAGTATGATTATTGATTAAGTATGAAGATTTGTATCTGACTGACTTCAAGAAGAAATGTTTTCATGTTTTGAATGCTGAAGATTGACATTTGTGGTTCGTTTCCAATTAATTGATTCTTTCTATTTTGGAGTTTGTATTCTTATTTCTTGTGATTCTGGAAGTCCCCCACTCTCAATAAAAACACCGATTTGGGTCAACCTTTTTCAATGTTTTTACTTTGTACACAAGAAACAGCAATTGACTTTACTCTACTTTGAATTATAAAAAGCATATTTCTTAGAGCACAACATAACGTAAAACAGTGTTGCCAACTTAACTAATCCTAACACATCTAAGTTGGTACTTTCTAGACGTATTTTGAATATTGGCGTGAGAGTAAAGTTAATTTTGTAGTTCAGTTGAGGAAATAGTATTGGTTAAAATTGACTCATTTGTTTTTCGTTGGTTATTATATTTTTTGTGATTTTATATCTTGGCATCCAATAGGGACCGAAAGCAGGTAGGGGGCAATAACTACTCGAATTTGATCTTGTAATAAATAATTCTTTGAAGGATACAACGATCCATTCAATAGATTTTTCTATTTTCCACATTACAAGTAGAGTTGTTCAAAAGTCCAAAAGCAGTAGGTCGGTACATCGAATGGGCTATTTTCTTTTATTTCCATTAGATTGGCTCTATTGCAGATATAAAGCGATGGTAGGATATTTGTAAAATTGTCATTTTGAAATACGTAGTATAATTCGTTTTTATCGAATATTCCTTGTTAGAAATGGTGGTCTTGAGTAAATGTGGGTGACGAGTATAGGTGGAAAGTAATTGTATTATGAAGAATATAAGATTTAATGTTGATAAAGTTCTCAATTATTCGAATCCAAAGTTATTTCAGAAGGCAATTGCTCTGTCTTAATAGTTTGTTTCAATTTGAACAATTCAGTGTAAAAATGTATAGTTAGAATTAAGCTGTCTTGAGTGCAGTTTAGAAAAGGAAATGGAATTTTCTATATCTTGAAGAATAGAATTGATTATTCCATACATATCTCTCATTTAATCCGGAGTAACCTTTTTGTACATAGAATTCTTTCTAAATGAACCTTGATTAACTAAGTTAGAAATTTGCAACATTCTGGCCCTTAACAGTTGTTCGTTGTGAGTTATTTGTTGGATAGTAAGATTGATTTTATTTATTATATCTTCAAAGATAGTATTTTGCTCCCTTATGTTTGAAGCTAGTTTGAATACGTTGTTCTGAAGGTGTTTTATCAAATTTTCGAAACGTTCTCCGCCTGGATTCAAATTACCTGTTACTGATATTGAATTTTCAACTCAATCCTCTTTTTATTCATTTAGGGTGTGGAATCATATTTTTCAAATTTATCTCTTCTCTATCTTTTGTTAAATGAAAGATGTTTTAATAATTTGATGAATCAATTGGGTAGACGCGGCTTATACTAATGTTGTTAAATAAAAAGTAGACTTAATAATGTAATTAATTAATTTTAGATTTGAGTCGTAATAATGAATAAAAGTGTGGGTGTATTCTTGCACCTTTGCTAGTCCTAATTTTATTGCAATCAACCGGGGGCTGTTGTCTTATCTTTCATTTGCATCATTCTCGTGTGTAACCCCAAGATAATTTGTAATCTAAGAGAATTTATTCAATCTCCAAATTTATAGTTGATTTTAAACGTTTCAAATAATTCATGTGCATTTCAGATTCTTTAATTGCGGTAGGTTCACTAAATTTATTAGAGTTCCTTTGTTTTATATGTATTTTGTGTAGGTTCCAGATTCTGGGTGAAAAGTAGTAGGATCATCGCCCTTTACGTTCCATTTTGCTACTTTTTCCCTTATTTTACATAGTTTGTTTGTTTATTTCTGGATATATTAATCCTGTAACTTTGTGTTCATGAATTTAGTCATTAACTAAGATGTTGGTGATATCTATATCGAAACGATTATCGTTATTCATGTGGCCATCAATTGCATAAGACATTCTGACTACGTGAATTAACTTTTTGGAATCACAAAGACACTTTTTAAAAACTTATTTATTTCAAATTCTTGATAGTACAATTAGTTATTAGGTTATCAAATTTAAGTACGAAGATTTCTATCTGACTGCCTGTGAAAAGTATAAGACATTGGTTTTAATAGTTTGAATGTTTACAAGTCTGAAGTGTGAGCCATCACGTTCTCGGAGATAAATCTTGGTAGTGACACTTTGTTATTGTAAGCTAATTGATGTCAACGAAAGACGAAGGAAGATTCCTCTTTGGATAACTAAATCTTATGATATTTGTTCAAGAAACCCTGACTTAGAAATACCATTACTTCTTCGTAGTGACACTATATTGTTGTGAGATAATTCCTCCACTCATAGATTCAACTACCGGGTGCAATGAGGGAGTTGAACATCCTGTAATTCCAATTCCTCTTCGTTGATTTGGAGCTTCTTGGTTTTCTTTGACATTAACTTTTTATGAATAAAAACGATGATTCTTAGTACAATAGTAATATAAGGTATTATCGTCCAGAAACTAGGGTATTGAAAAACTCTGATTTCATCCATCGATATTTGTGGTTCGTTTGAAGCAATTGGATCTTGATATTTTGGAGTTCGTTCAAGTTAGTATTTTCTAGATGTATTTTCAAGTTTGCTTAAGAGTAAAGTTATTTTTGTAGTCCAGTTGAGGAAATATAATTGGTTGATATTGGCTTATTTATTTGTCTATCGTTGGTTATAATTTCTTAGGAAGTTATAATTTGGCATCCAATAGGAATCGAAAGCAGATAGGTTCCAATAACTTCTCGAAATTGGTCTTGTTGTTGACCTTTTGTTTTAATAATATCTTCTTCGGGAAATACACTGAACCATTGAATAGATTCATCTATTCGCTTCAAGATTGGTCTTGTGATTGTGACGACTTTCATTTCAAAAGCTGTACTTCGCAAGGGTGATTCTCTTTAATTTCCATTAGGTTGGCTCTGTTGCAGATGTAAAGTGATGGTTGAATGTTTGTACAAATGTCATGTTGAAATGAGTAGTACAATTCGTTTTTTATCAAATACTTATTATTAGAAATGATCGTCTTGAACTGATTTAGACTAAATATGGGTATGGAGTATAGGTGATAATAATCAAATACGTATGGGTACAAGATTGGTAAAAGTAAGAGGAAGGTGATTTTGTTATGAAGAATATAACATTCAATTTCAATCAAATTCTCAATTAATAATATGTTGCCTAATTTTTCAATTGTAACTTTTTCTTGTAACCCCAAGACAAGTGGGAATCTAGAAGAAAATGTACTTAATCATTAAATTTATAGGTAGCTTTTAAAGGACGTTTTAAATTATCCATGTGAACTTTTTCTTTTGCATCTGTTTTTACTGTTTTCATATCTTTGTTTACTTCTTTAATTAAGGTTGGTTTATTGAATTCATTAGCGTTCTTTTGTCTGATATGTTTTTTTGTGTAGGTTTTAGATTCTGGTTGAAATGTGGCAGGATCATCGCGTTTTTTGTTCAATTTAGCAATAGTTTTTTCTTTATTTTACATAATTTGTTTATTTATTTCTGAATACATTAATTTTGTAATTTCTTTGTGTTCGTTAATGTAGTCATTAAGTAAGATTTTGTTGATATCTATGTCGAAAGGGTTGTCATTATTTATATGGCCATTAATTACATCTATTGGTTTTAATTTGGTTACTGTATGAATGGAATGATTGTAAGCTAATATTGCATAAGACATTTTGAATTCCATGGGAGTTTTTTCGTCACCTTGAGTATTCAATAACCGAGTATGTTCAATTAATGTCGAATGTACTCTTTCTATGGGACCATTAAATTGAGGGTGATTCGGCGAGCAAAAAAATTTTATGTAAATTAAGTAAATTGGAAATAACAGAATTCTTGAATTCTGTACCATTATCTGTTATTATTTGCTTTGGGACGCCGTGATGGGAAAAGAATTGAATCAAATTATTTACAATTTGTGTTGATACTAATGAATTTAGTTCATACGCTTGGGCGTACTTAGAAAAGGTGTCTATAATCGTTAAAAATTTTGTCTTTTCTAATGTAAATGTATCCATATGAACTATCTCAAAGGGTTTTGTTGCTATTGGTGTGACATTCATTTTAATTTTGATAGGATTCCTTTCATACTTGCTTTGTTGACATATTTCACATCCGTTGATGTAAGTTTGAATGGAATTCTTTAGATTAGGCCAATAATATAATTTTTTTTTGTCTCATCAATACCACGGTGATTGCTTTTACTTTCGTGATAATTTCGAATGATTTCTTCAATATTGTCCTTATCAGTAACGTCAATTAATTTAAATTTGCATCTTTTAAATTTTAAGGATGGCCATTTAAAGTTTTTACGTAAGACTTCACAAAATGGCTCATAAGAATCTGGTTGCTCGAAATATAAATGATATTGTACGTTAGGAACTAAATACTCTTTCACAAAATTAATAAGATCTTGTTCAAATTGGTTTTTAGATAATTGAACTGTAAAGCGTTGTTTTTTATCGAACAGGAACCTTACTTTTGGTGTAGATGGTGAATGTAATACTGAATCAATGATAATTTGGTTTTGTCCATAATTTACCGGTGTTTCAGATATGGGTACATTAACTACGGGATTTTGTTCGTAATTTGAATGTATAGTTACGTCATCTTTTACGTCAATGTCCGCTTGTTGTTCGTCGGGTTGAGCTTGTAAGGAAATATTATTAGTGGATAGGTGTTGCGAGTGTTGGTCATTTCCATTTGATATATCTAACTGATTGTTGAATTGTTCCATATATTCGTAGATGTTGTTAGTTTCTATTGTATGTAATTCAATCCGAGATAGTGCATCTGCGTTTGTATTCAATTTGCCTTTTTATAGATAATTTTATAATCATACTCATCTAACTTGATTCTCCATCTTAATAGTTTAGAATTAGGATCTTTTAGCGAGAAAAGCCATTGAAGTGGTTTATGATCCGTGATGACATTGAATGTATTTCCAAAAAGATACGGCCTGAAATATTTGGTTGCCCATACAATGGCAAGCAATTCTTTCTCGATCGTACTATAATTTTGTTCGGAACTATTCAATGTGCGCGAAGCATATGCTATCGGGAGATCGCTACCTATGTTACCTTGTGATAGGATAGCTCCTAAAGCAACATTACTGGCATCGGTGGTTAGGTTAAATGGTTTTGTGAAATCCGGATATTGGAGGATTGGCTGATTGATTAGTAAATTTTTACAAGTTTCAAAGCATGTTTTATATTGATCATCTGAAATTATCTTAGCGCCTTTCTTTAGACATTTTGTTAGTGGTTTTGTAATATTTGCAAAGTTGTTTATGAAACGTCTATAATATCCTAAAAGTCCAAGGAAACCGTTGATCTGTTTAGTTGTAGTTGGTAATGGGAATTGTTTAATGGCTTTTATTTTGTCTGGATTTGGTTTAATTCCGTCAGGTGTAACTACGTGACCCAAGTATGCTACTTCCTTGCGTAAAAAGTCTGATTTGTCTAATTGAATTTTGAAATTTGCTTCGCGAAGTCTCTGAAATACATTTTTAAGTCGTTCAACATAATATCATCTAAATACACTAAGCATTTCTCATTTTGTATTCCGCGTAGAATGTTATTCATTATTCGTTGGAAAGTTGCGGGTGCGTTTTTAAGACCAAAGGGCATTCGAACGTATTCGAAATGTCAATTTTCCGTGTTAAAAGCAGTTTTTGCGATATCTTCTTCTTCCATTTCGATTTGATGGAATCCACTAGCAAGGTCTAAGGTCGTAAAATACTGGCATTTGCCAAGTTTGTCTAACAATTCAGTAATATTAGGTAGTGGAAATTTGTCACCTATAGTTTTCTCGTTTAGTTTTCTATAGTCGATAACTACACGCCATTTTTGTTTACCGGACGAGTCTAATTTCTTTGGGACAACCCAAATTGGACTGCACCAAGGAGAATTACTATGTCTTATAATGTTTTGGTCTAACATTTCCTTCATTTGTCTCTCAACTTCCTGTTTGTGAACGTATGGATATCTATAGGATTTTGTGTATACAGGTGTTTCGTCAGTTGTTTTAATACGGTGTTTAATAGTATTCGTAAATGTTCCTGATGGAAAATATCCGAATATTCTTTACATAAGTTCAGAATCTTTACTTTTTCTTCATCATTCAAGTGGTTGGTGTGAATTTTGGTTAAATCTAATTTAGTATGCTTTGTTGATTCATCGAAGTTGTTTAAATTAATGTTTGAAATTTCTTTCCTATCGAATTTTTCAACAGTAATCGGTTCTGAAAAATCTAAAGTAACTGGTTGAGTGGTATTATCCAATATTGTTGTTAAAGCTTTACTATCTTTAGCAATTGTTAGAGATTCGGGAATTTCGCAATTATGAAATTTTTGGTGGGGTACGATAACTTCTCCGTTAGCTATTGATGTCTTTATTTTTACTACTTGTTCTGAACGTGGTTTCACTGTGATAAGGTTGAGTTCGTTTTGAATTTCATAATAAAGTAATTTAATGTTAGCTTAAGATGTTAACAGTATTCCTCTGTTAAAGTCTAAGTGAGCTTGTAAGAGTTTCAAGTTATCTAATCCTATGAGTCCGTGGAATATGTTGTGGAATTTAAATAAGTAGAATTTCAAGTTTGTTGCCTTTGGTAATCTGAACAGTTTTGATGCAATTATTGAAATACTATGTTTATGCGCTGATTGCTGGAAAACGCTGGAAACTGTAAATGGATCGTTTCGGATATACTTATGATATAATTTATAAGCGATATTTGGTTCAATAAATGATTTTGTAGAGCCTGTGTCAATTAAAAATTTAAGATTATGTTCCGGTAATATAACATATGGTAGTTCGCTAGAATTACTGCCATTATATGATATTATTTGCTCTTTCATGTTCCGTCCTGGATTAACCATTTCGTTTGAAAATTTTACTTTCTCCATATTGTGATAATTTTCTGAAATAGGGTCTTCACTTTGATACTCGACGTAATGTTCATCGAAATTTTGAGTAGTGTTCTCACTTATTATTTCTTCCGGTTCAGTTACTTCGGTATTAAATAGCTCTTCGGAAATAAAATTTTTCTGCAAGGATTGCGGTAAAGGTCTTTGTTGGTTGGGAATACCTGTTTGTCTGGTTGATACGCTCATCGGACTTGGGTTATTGAAGGGTGTGTTTTGGTTCCGTCTAAATACGTTTTGGTTTTGAGGTCCTTGTTTAAATACTTGCGAGTTTGTAAAATATCTCTGCGGTGGATTATTCATTCTTGGTTGATACGGTATTGATTGAGATGGGAAGTTATTTCTTTGATTAAAATTAGACATTGAAGGTTGATTAGTAGTTAATTGATTGGGATAACGAGATTGATTAGCCATTTGATAATTAAATGGTGTTTTAGAAAAAGTCTGTATTGGTCTATGATTTTGATTGCTAGGTCTGATTTGATTAGGAGTTTGATTAACGTAAGATTTATTTGTTACTCCTTGAAAATAATGAACATTTTCCTCTTCTATAATGAATTGTAGGGCCTCATTCAAAGTACCTGGGCGCATGCAATTTGTCATAAAGGCTTCGTTTTAATACCTTTGCTTCGTTTGTAATTTCGTGAATGTCTATATATGAACATAGCAGATTTTGAATTTGTAAACATCGGTCGAAAAATGTTTGAGGTTTCTCATTAGGTAATTGTCTTGAAAGAACTAGATCTCTGTTTAAACAAGCTTCATCTCTACGATCTGCAAAGTTTCTATATAAAGTATCTTTTAGCTTGGGCCAAGTGTTAACACTGTGAATATTAGCTACTAGCTTTGCATTTCCTGTTAATTTGTTCAAAAGAGAGTTTAATAAGTACGTATTCTGAAAACTTGTGGGATGTGCAGTATCATAAAATTCGTTTATAATACTATCACAAACTCTCATAAATTTATTTAATTCATTGGGGTTTCCATCGAATTGTGGTACACAGTTCAAATATTCAGGCTTAAATTGAGCCATTTGAATTAGATTTTCTGTATTATGTTTATATTTATTCAAGCGTAATTGAATGTTATTTCTTGAAGGATAATTATTAGCAGGATTTTCAATGTCTGAGTCAGTTAAAGACGATATTGTTAAATTATTTAAATTATCAAGAAGTGATTCAAGTTCAAATAACATTTATTGTACTCACATAAGCCAAAGTGTGACTTTGTTCATCCTTTCTTTAACCAATATAAGGAATTGTAGATGGGTCTGCGATGTATGTCTTCTCCAAAAACTTCTTCCTTGCAGGAACGGACAATGTAGTTCCGGTCCTCGTGATTTTGTTCGGAGGAACTTTCCACAGGTCTGCGATAGACTGGATTTCTTGATTTTCAAAGAGTCGCTCTGTTTTCAACTTCCTGGGAACTGATCACTGAAGTTCGATAGCTAATTAATCGTAGATACGAATATTATTTGTGCGATACAAAATAATCTCGGCTATCCTATACCGACTGCGCCAATTAACTTTTTGGAATCACAAAGACACTTTTTAAAAACTTATTTATTTCAAATTTTGATAGTACAATTAGTTATTAGGTTATTACATTTAAGTACGAAGATTTCTATCTGACTGCCCTGTGAAAAGTATAAGACATTGGTTTTAATAGTTTGAATGTTTACAAGTCTGAAGTGTGAGCCATCACGTTCTCGGAGATAAATCTTGGTAGTGACACTTTGTTATTGTAAGCTAATTGATGTCAACGGAAGACGAAGGAAGATTCCTCTTTGGATAACTAAATCTTATGATATTTGTTCAAGAAACCCTGACTTAGAAATACCATTACTTCTTCGTAGTGACACTATATTATTGTGAGATAATTCGTGTAACGACGTGACCCAAAATGCTACTTCCTTGCGTAAAAAGCCCGATTTGTTAAACTTCGAAAAGTGTTGGACATACACACTCCAATTGGTGATACCGAAACAATGCATTGGATGAATAACAAACACATTTTCGAGTTATCAGTCAGTATGTCCCCGTCGTTCCTTTGAAACGCGTGAGATTTTTGAACCAAATCATTACATTGTGAACGATTCTTTACGTGGGCATCCATCTTCTGAAAGATTACGTTTAGAACACTTGGTGCTCTAGCATTTCCAAATTGAGTTTCTATACCTCTGGTAGAGATGGTCGAACTGTGGCGTTATGGTCATACTCGTTCCATTGGTGAGCTCATGAGAGGGCTGAACACCTGTAAGAAACTGATAGACGTGATGTGACAGTTCGACCTTAACTCTGTCTATTGACTAATACGGGAATGTGTCTTTATTTAAGGACGACAGTTCTATTTGTAAGTCAGTTGATAATTCGCTTTCATACTGTTATTGTGGGACGAAACAATTGTCAGCAAGTAAGCTTTGCAGTAGTATATTTAAGTCCATTCAATCTTTTATCGATGTTTTGTAAAGATTGGTCAATGTGTATTTTCTCGCAATTCTTTCAAGAGATGGAATATGCATCGATAAAAAATCGAATGGACATAAATATATAAGGAATTCATCCACTGCACCAAACCAAACATGATATTGGAGATTAACCAAATAAATAAAAACAGTTGTGTTAATGATGAAATTGATTACAATTTTCAAGAAATTTGATTCAAATATAACCTAATTCAGATATTTTGAATTATCACTTTCTCCTGTCTTTTTAATTGAACCTCAAAAATTATGTATTATCTGATATTGTGACATTACTGATAAAACTTAAATTGACTGGCAAATTTTAATCTATTTCATGCTCATATATTTGATAATTGACCGTTTGATTTTTCTCACAATGCTCTATCACATTCGACAGATCCAATGTTTTCTGTATTCTGAAGGTCATTCATATTGTAGCATCTGGAGATTACACATTACCGGCCGGGATAACAGTGGTTATAGGAACATATGGTACGCACCATTTAGCGGAATATTACCCAAACCCTTACAAATTTGATCCAGACAACTTTTTACCAGAGAAATGCCAACAAAGACATTACTATAGTTTCATCCCATTCAGTGCTGGACCAAGAAGTTGTGTTGGTGAGTATCTAATTCCAATTCATTAATCTCGAAACATCCTTATGGTGTTTGACTCTTCCGGTTTGTATTTAATTGATTTGGATAATTCTAGTATGACTACGTATATTTATATTTCAATTTGAAACATTCATTAACAAGTTTGAAATTGAAATATGAATTCATAACTACAATTCTAGAAACCTTAATCGTCCAATGTATACATGTGTTCACAAATTATTACGTTGAAGTTGAGACAAGTATGTGACACGTTGGATTTTTTTTTGGCTTTATTGAGAATCTCTGGAGAAAGGCCTAAGGAGTGGGAAATATATCAAGTTTAGCACGAGCTCTTCCAATACCACAATGCAACATTAGATATGTGTTAACCTTATTGTCGATATGGCATTTCTTTCTAACTAGCTCGAGAAAACTTCATGACACTATTTGGACCAAACATAAAAAATAAACTAATACTAAATTGTTCAATATATAGTGTATGCTGTGAGGGCAATTCGAAATGAATTGAAAAGAAACTAAGCTAGTTGATTCGGAAATAGACAAATACGTTTATTTTCAATATTTGAAAAACAAATTTAAGCCATAAGTTTTCATATTTATTATCAATGGTAACCTTGGATTCCTGAGATGAAAACTATGTCAGGATGACCTTTGAACTATAAATTTATTTCGGAATATACCCGCAGAAGCAGCTGAAACCCAGTCCAGTATAACCGTAGACAAATTTGAGCCAAAAGTGAAGGATGGATTGCAATATCGTGAATTTTGGCATGTGACTTCTTGACAACATGTATAGTTCGAAAAAAATTGTTATCAAAAAATTGGTTGTGAAACCCAGAAAATTTTGATTATACTCTTAGTAGGCTAGGCTAGGTTAGATTGACTTTTTAGCTCTGAAAAGTGTGTTAGTAATCCTAAGAGTGCTTCTAACATTGTAGAGGAGAGGTTAGAATATTTCTTAAGGTTATGTTTGAACTTCAGACCTTATTCATTACATTATGAGGTAGTCAATAAAAGCAGTAAAATATGTAATATAATTATGTGACAACTGTACCAATGATGTTGAATGAGCATACATATTTTGAACGAAATAGTTAAATAGGATCAGGGCTATGGAATATTTCATTGCCATACTTGAACTTCTTAGTGGAATCTGAAGCTCTCATTGTGTACATCTACCGACATTTTCTATTTCCTTTGGCATCCGTACGTTCATTAATATGTTTGAAGAAATTGAACCCCATTTCTCTGCTTATAGAAATGGATGTTTACTAATCTTGGCAAAAGATATCTTGTTTGGGAATTATGTTTTATTTGATTTGAATTTGTCGCTATAACTTGCGGATACTGTGTAACCATGTCGACCAGATTTTTTGTATCAATAGAATAACATCGTTACAATTTTTGAATTGTGTGTCAGTAAACAATGTCAATTAATAATAAGATTCTTGACCCAGTATGAATTATATATAAAAATTCTCGGGAAATAGGTCACAATAACACTTTGTTTTAAATATTCGTCTTTACGTACGTTTCGGACTCACGACCATCATCAGAAGACTCACTATGTCTAAAAAGGGGGTTTATTAAAACTAATTATAGCACAAGCGTCCAAATCGCACAATTTAACTTCAATCAAAAGAGCCCACGCCGTCGAAACGAACAGAACCACGAATAATCGAAATTGTATCGTCAGAATTAATGTATAAAAAATTTTTTTTTTTTTGTAGTAAGAATCCGCTATTCAGTAATATTATTAAAATATATGAGTGCATACTGATTGGTATTTTCACAACAAATGAGAAGAAAGAAGTTATTTGTCAAGTATCTACTTTCGAAACCAGATGTATAGGATTTATGACTAGGCACTTAAGAAAGGTTTCAGACCTGTACTGGGAAATAGCTATTACGAATTCTTCCTAAAACATTTTCTACACTTCCTTAGTTAAGATATTAACATTTTTGTAATCAAATTGATGGTTATAATCAAAGCAATGCTTAGCAAGGGCGGTGGAATTTTCTAAGTTGTTATTTCTTGTGCTATATTTATGGCCGTACATTCTTTTTTGTAAATATTGTTTAGAGATTCCAGTATAGGTTCCATCACAATCTAAACAATTCAATTTATACACTGTGTGGGTTTGTTTATCTTTGGGTATTAAAGGTTTTAGATTTGAGAAATATTTCCCAACACAGTTAGTAGGTTTATGCGCAACATTTATATCATACTTTTTCAAACATTTTTTGATTTTCTCTGAGGTCTCCGGAATGTAAGGTAGAGTTATAAAATTGTCTGTATTACCTTTTATGTTATTTTTATTAGACGAACCATTATAGATTTTGTTTATTCTTTCTTTAATGATAGGATTGAAAAAAGTTTTTGGGTAGCCATTCAATTCTAGTGTAGTACGAACAATTTTTAAATTTTTGGGGCGGTCATCTGCGTGGGACAATTTTATCGCGCGATCTGTAAGGCTGTTTATGACACTTTTTATAACAAGCTGGTGCAACGGAATTGAAGTGAAGATAACGTTGAGACACCATACTTCTTTAGTAAACCAAGAGGTTTTCATTTTTCCATCAGCATCATGCCTAATGTTCATATCTAGGAAATTTATGTTATTGTTTAATTCTATTTCACAAGTGAATTGAAGTTTACAGTGAAAATTGTTAAATTTATCAATTACATATTGAATTTTATCGTTGGGAACACACATAAGGCAATCGTCTACATACCGTTTAAAGAATACAGGCCGAAAATCTAATGAATTCATAACAGATTCCTCTAGGCACTCCATAACGAGGTTAGCAATGGTAGCTGAAATAGGAGATCTCATTGCTGTGCCGAATATTTGTCCAAAAAATTGCTTACCATACTGAAAGTATGTGCATTCTAAACAAAATTTTACAGCATTTATAAATTCCGATTGATCTAGAGGTGTGTGGTTTTTAATCTCTGCCCAACGTTTTTTGATGCTATTCAATGCCAAAACAACAGGTATATTTGTAAATAAAGAAACAACGTCCAAGGAAATCAGTTGATGGTTTACGGGTACGGATTGATTTTTTATAAATTCATTAAAGTGCCATGAATCTTTTACATAGAATTCATTTTTTCCTATTATATTATTGATAGATTTTGATAGAAATTTTGATAAATTGTAAGTGGGCGCTCCAATATTACTAACAATGGGTCTTAAAGGTATATCATTTTTATGCAGTTTGGGAAGCCCATAGATATAAGGTGCTAGCCCATTATGGCAAATTAATTTATTTTTTAATCCAATAGGGATTATCTTATTCTTATGCCATTTATTTATCAATTTATTCATGTTGTTTTGTACTGATAAAGTAGGATCAGATTTTAATTTTTTATAAGTTGTTTCATCATTTAAAAGGTTTCCTATTTTGTTTTCATAGTCATTTCTATGCATTATGACGGTTTTATTACATTTATCCGCGTTCAAAACTAATATTTGAGGGTTAGCATCTAAGAAATCTTTTGTTATTTTTGTATGATAGTTAAAACGATTCTTTGCAATCCCTACTTCTGTTTGTCAAGATGTTACAAACTTTGTTTCTAATTTCGTTTTTCTCTTCTACATTTTTATTCCTAATTCCGCATTCTAAATTTGCAATAATATTATCGATAGGCAGTTTATTATTGTTATTAGGCAATGCAAATTTCGGACCTAAACTTAATGTGTGCTGCACCTCATCCGGAATTTTTATGTCCGTTAGACTTTTCAACCATTGTTCATTGATATTCTTTTTTTCATAAGTTACGCCTTTCATTAAATTATTTATCTTTTTAGATTGAATGGCTTTGATTTTGTTGAAATTTTTTTCGAAATTGTTATGCTGAATTTGAAAAAATTGCGATATAAAGTTGCTATCAAAATTTTGATGACAGGTTTGTTTAACCAGTTTGATTTTGTTTTCAACCTCAGCTACAATTGCTCATGCTTCTTTAATGCACAGGTTCAAACAGTTTTTATGAAAAGAATTTAATAATTTTGCGTACGCCTTCTTATTTAGCACCTTGCTAAACATATTCTCCTTTGATTTAGATATAATGAAATTTGGATAAACTTGCAAATTCCTACATCTTACCAGAAATATTCTACGATTCTTCTCTCTTGCTAGTATCTTCATTAACTTTCCGTATTCCTTCAAAACTTTAGGATAGGTGGTTGTTCCTTCCATATTAAGGCTTATATCCCAGCCGAAATAATAATAAGATTCTTGACCCAGTATGAATTATATATAAAAATTCTCGGGAAATAGGTCACAATAACACTTTGTTTTAAATATTCGTCTTTACGTACGTTTCGTTCTCACGACCATCATCAGAAGACTCACTATGTCTAAAAAGGGGGTTTATTAAAACTAATTATAGCACAAGCGTCCAAATCGCACAATTTAACTTCAATCAAAAGAGCCCAAGCTGTCGAAACGAACAGAACCACGAATAATCGAAATTGTATCGTCAGAATTAATGTATAAAAATTTTTTTTTTTTTTTTTTTTTTTGTAGTAAGAATCCGCTATTCAGTAATATTATTAAAATATATGAGTGCATACTGATTGGTATTCTCACAACAAATGAGAAGAAAGAAGTTATTTGTCAAGTATCCACTTTCGAAACCAGATGTATAGGATTTATGACTAGGCACTTAAGAATGTACGGCCATAAATATAGCACAAGAAATAACAACTTAGAAAATTCCACCGCCCTTGCTAAGCATTGCTTTGATTATAACCTTCAAATTGATTACAAAAATGTTAATATCTTAACTAAGGAAACCAATTATTATAAAAGATCTATCCTGGAGATGATTCACATAAAACGGGACCCCAAATCTGTAAATCATAGGGTAGACACACAAAATCTAAGTCATATTTATACTAATTTCATTAAATAATCTCTTGCAAATTCTTACATACGTCTTTATAAGTGTAGAAAATGTTTTTAGGAAGAATTCGTAATAGCTATTTTCCAGTACAGGTCTGAAACCTTTCTTAAGTGCCTAGTCATAAATCCTATACATCTGGTTTCGAAAGTAGATACTTGACAAATAACTTCTTTCTTCTCATTTGTTGTGAGAATACCAATCAGTATGCACTCATATATTTTAATAATATTACTGAATAGCGGATTCTTACTACAAAAAAAAATTTTTTTTATACATTAATTCTGACGATACAATTTCGATTATTCGTGGTTCTGTTCGTTTCGACGGCGTGGGCTCTTTTGATTGAAGTTAAATTGTGCGATTTGGACGCTTGTGCTATAATTAGTTTTAATAAACCCCCTTTTTAGACATAGTGAGTCTTCTGATGATGGTCGTGAGACCGAAACGTACGTAAAGACGAATATTTAAAACAAAGTGTTATTGTGACCTATTTCCCGAGAATTTTTATATATAATGTCAATTAAGCTGTTTTTCATTTAAAAACAAACCCCAAAATAAGTGTACAGTCCACTGATCATAAACATTTGGTCCATATGAGCAGGATTTTGTTCCTGAATAAACAGGCAGAAATAGTGGTGTGAAACGTCATACATACAAGCGATCTCGAGCATCCAATTATCTAAGGTGATAGTAAGCCGTTCGTTGAAAGTGCAGTTGTGAGTCGAAGCATCACAATAAGAAGAGGATACAAGCGGTGAGCCCGTTCCTTTTCCACCTTTCTCATTGAGTCATTTCTATCTTCATTTGTTTTGGCAACGTGTACGTGTTATTTCATTCATTCAGTAAGTCAAAAAATAAGGCTAATTTGGATGTATTGGTTAAAAAAGGGCATCAATTATCGGGCGGATAACTTCTTTTAAAAGTTATTTAGCCGGTTTAAATTTGAAAATTGAAAAGCTAGATCTTTTACCGGAAGAAGCGTTTATAGAGCTAGAGCAAAGGATAAACTGTTTTGAACCGATTTATGAGGAATTTTGTGTAATACGGGGCGAGGTTGAGAGTATTGTCGAGGAAGCAAACGAGTAATATGAGGAGCGCGAGCGATTTGAACAGGTATATTCCAGTGCTTTAGCTTCCGGTAAACATATCTTAAACAAAAATAATGCTAAAGAGGATGTTACGAATAGTGAAAAGTCAGTAGTACAGGAAATAACATTTCCGATAAACAATGCAGTTAAGTTACCCACAATTTCATTGCCAAAATTCGAAGGCGAGTATGAAACGTGGTTGGAATTCCGGGATACCTTTGAGTCCCTGATTAATAGCAACACTACAATAAGTAATATGCAAAAGTTTCATTATCTACGAGCGTCGTTAGTGAATGGAGCCGCGCAAGTAATTCAAGCCCTCGAATTTTCTGAAGCCAATTATTCAGTAGCTAGGGATTTGATTTGTGGTAGATTTAACAATTCGCGCATATTGAAAAGAAACCATGTTAAGTGTTAATTTGATCTAGAACCTTTACAAAAGGAGTCGGCAACGAAAATTCGCAAATTTATAGACGATTTAACAAAACATCTTCGATCTTTAGAAATTTTAGGCGAGCCAGTGTGTGAATGGGACACATTAATTATTTTGTTACCACAAAATTGGATCGAATCACTCTACGGGAATGGGAAGAATTCAAAAACACGAATGATGTAATCACATTAGAGAATCTTAAGCAGTTCTTAAGAGGCAGAGCAGACTTGTTAGAAACATTAGATCCTGGTAATCGTACGGAAAAGCAATATAATAATAATTACATATAAAAATTCTTGGGGAATAGGTCACAATAACACTCTGTTTTAAAAATTTTTGTTCTTACGTACGTTTCGGTCTCACGACCATCATCAGAAGACTCACTATGTAAAAATAAAAAAAGGGGTTTATTAAAACTAATTATATCACAAGCGTCCAAATCGCACGAATTTAATTTCAATCAAAAGAGTCCACGCCGTCAAAACGAACCGACGATTCGTGGCAAATTAAACTAGGCGAAAAAAAACCAATTCTACAGAAGACTAAGTTAAGCTGGATAATATCGGGTCCTTTAAGGGAACATTCAGTTACATCAAATGTTAATTGCAATTTCGCGAGATGTGATTCAAACACTGAGATACAAATGCAATTAAGTGAATTTTAGGAGTTAGAAGAGATTCAGTCGAAAGAGGTATATTCAATGGAGGAAAAAGCTTGTGAATTACATTTTCAAAACAACGTGTCACGTGATTCTTCGGGACGTTTCATAGTATCAATACCATTCAAAGATTCACCGGAAAGGTTAGGCGATTCGCGAAACTTGGCTGAAAAACGATTCCTAAACTTGGAAAGGAAATTTAGATTCAATCCACACTTACAAGAAATGTATGTAGCATTTTTGAAAGAGTATGAGATGCTTGGACACTCTATTAAATTAGGAAGAGATAACCATCTTGATTCTTACTACATGCCGCATCACGGTGTAATTAAAGAAGAAAGTACAACCACTAAGTTGCGAGTGGTATTCGATGCCTCAGCAAGTACTACCACGGGCGTATCTTTGAATGATATACAAATGGTGGGTCCAGGCATTCAACAAGATCTAACATCAATCCTATTAAGATTTCGAAAATATTCAGTAGTATTCACTAGCGACATAGAGAAAATGTATAGACAAGTTCTGGTGCAACCAGACTAGAGGCGGCATCAACAGATTCTGTGGCGAGAGCGAGCCACAGATCCGATAGAAGCCTATCAACTCAACACAGTTACATATGGCACTGCGTCAGCAGCCTATTTGGCGATCCGTTCCTTGCATGAACTAGCCTTTGAATGCGAGTCCACGAATTCAAATATCTCCAAGGTCATAAAACGGGATTTTTATGTAGACGATCTACTCTCGGGAGCAGACGATGTACCAGGAGCAATTAGTATATGTACAACCATTTCGGAAGTTTTAGAAAGCGGTGGTTTCAAACTTCGTAAATGGAGAAGCAACGAAACTAGGGTTTTAACGAGTTTAAATAGCACTCCTGATACATTCGAGTTTGGCGCCAAGGATGGTATGAAAATATTGGGGCTAATGTGGTCTCATGTTTCCGATGTATTGATATATAAAATCAAAGTGTCCAAATCAGATAAGGTAACAAAGCGTACGGTCCTCTCGGCCATTGCGAAAATGTTTGATCCATTGGGGCTTTTAAGTGCTAGTACTGTAATAGGCAAAATCCTTCTGCAGAAGGTATGGCTTGAGAAGTTATCCTGGGATGAATCTCTCCCAAGTGAGCTTCATTACATGTGGTGCAATTTTCGAGATAATATTTCAGCGTTGAACGAACTGAAAATAACACGAAAGGTTGTTTGCAGCAATCACAAAGTAATCGAGCTGCATGCCTTTTCAGATGCGTCGCAGTGTGCTTATGCTGCAGCAATATATGTGAGATCGGTCGATAATTACGGAAATGTCTTTGCACATCTTCTGACATCAAAAACGAAAGTATCACCCTTGAAACCCACAACTATCCCTCGCTTAGAATTAAGCGGTGCATTGATTCTGGCGCGTCTTTTATCAAAGGTTGTAACTTCCATAGAATTGAGTATCACTCGTTGCATATGCTGGTCAGACTCCACAATAGTATTAGCTTGGATTAATACTAATCCAGGTCAGCTGAAACAGTTTGTGGCGAACAGGGTCGCGGAAATTCAGGATTTGACTGCAGCATACAGATGGCAATATGTACCAACCAGCGATAACCCAGCCGATTTAGCTTAGGGGGCTAGATCCGACAGATCTAGTGGAAGCTAGGTTGTGGTGGCATGGGCCCGAATGGCTATGTCTGAGTGAAGAATACTGGCCGAATCCAAGGTTGAATAATGAATCTATACCGGAACTGAAGATAAATACGATACATGTTTCAATGTTAGAGGAAGACGAAGGGAAATTTCCATATAGAAGATTCTCCACATTGAATAAATTGAAACGCGTAACGTCGTTTTGCTTACGATTTACAAAAAATTCTTTGCGTGAAGGTGTTAAACTTGTAGGAGCACTTTCGCACGCGGAAATTCAGAGAGCTTATTACTGTTTGTTGAGGTTGTCCAAACGAGAAAGTTTTCCCGATGAGTACAGGTTATTGACTGAAGGCAAACTAATTGATTATAAAAGCAAACTACTTGAGTTGAACCCATTTTTGGATTCGAACAGCATAATACGAGTAGGGGGTAGGCTTTCGCAGTCAGCATTCGAATATGATAAACGATATCCTATTATTATTTCTGCATTACATAACGAAGTTGATTTTTGAGAGCGAGCACTTGCGATTACTACACGCTGGTCCGCAATTTTTGTTGTCAAGTATACGCGAATGTTTATGGCCTATAACGGGAAGACATTTAGCAAAACAAACATGTCGTAGATGTATTAGATGTTTTAGAACTAAGCCTAAATTGACCTCTCCGCGTATGGGTGACTTACCTCCATCTCATCCGTTCGCTATAAGCGGAGTTGATTATGCTGGCCCATTCTTGATAAAGGATCGCCAGGGTCGTGGATGTAAAATGTCCAAACATTATGTTTGTTTGTTCGTTTGCTTCGCCGTCAAGGCTATCCATCTCGAGTTAGTCTCAAGTCTCAGTACGGATTCCTTTGTTATGGCACTTAGACGCTTTGTTTCACGTAGAGGCAAACCATCTAAAATATTTTCCGACAACGGCACCAACTTTATTGGTGCAAGAAATGAGCTAAATCACTTAGGTGTATTCCTTACTTCAAATCAGAATAATTTAACAGAATCCTTTGCACAGGAAGCAATCAGTTGGAGCTTCATTCCTCCAAATTCTCCTCATTTTGGAGGGCTGTGGGAGGCGGGCGTAAAGTCTTCAAAATATCATATCAAAAGGGTTTTAGGTAATGCATGTTTAACGTACGAACATTTTTATACGTTGCTTACGCAAATAGAAGGTATCCTAAACTCACGTCCCTTGTTCCCATTATCATCTGAACCCGATGACATCCTACCTATAACTCCCGCTCATTTTTAATTGGCCGCACCCTTACGAGCATACCAGAAGCAGATATCACGCTTCTAAATGAAGGACGTCTGTCAGTTTATCAGAGAATCCAACAACTCAACCAGAACTTCTGGAAAAGGTGGCACAAAGAATACATATCTGAGCTTCAAGTGAGAGTAAAGTGGAATAAGCATAATTCCGACTTAAAGGTTGGTGATTTAGTTCCCGTTAAGGACACCAATCAAATGCCTCTGTGTTGGCCATTAGGACGTATTGTCAATGTTGACATGGGTCAAGATGGTATTGTACGTGTAGCTACCATCAAAACAGCTAATGGCGTTGTGAAGCGTAGTTTTGCCAGGTTATGTCCTCTGCCAATCAACGACATGGAAGGTAGTTCTGTGAAAGGTGGCGTCCTGTGTAGTGTGCGCAATGGGTCGTGTGACCGAAAATCAAACAATGTATAATGAACTTGTATTAAGCCTTGTTATTGTTATTTTTATTCATGCTTGTTATGTTGAAAGTTTGTCCTTTCAAGGCGGGGACTATGTTTGGGAATTATGTTTTATTTGATTTGAATTTGTCGCTATTACTTGCGGATACTGTGTGGAAGGGTGCTGAGTAACCATGTCGACCAGATTTTTTGTATCAATAGAATAACATCGTTACAATTTTTGAATTGTGTGTCAGTAAACAATGTCAATTAAGCCGTTTTTCATTTAAAAACAAACCCCAAAATAAGTGTACAGTCCACTGATCATAAACATATCTGTATTGCAACTTAAAAAACTACTTCCTTATGGGACATCCTGAGAATAAACAAATTTTCCAAGCTGATACCATCTGAATTTACCCATATTTGCCCTCTTATTCGACGGATATTCATTCCTATATAGTATTATCTCAAAGCAACATAAAAAAGTATGTATTATTATATACATATCAAAATATATCAAAAAATATATGTATTATCAAATAATTGCTCTGGGACAGGAGAACCCCATGATTTGTATATAATCCCAATTCTGTACAAATGTTAATTTGCTGAAAGCAGATGTCACAGCTAATGTATTTGCTTGATAATGCACAAAATTCCACTATTTATGAGCTGCCTGTCTTGTAATAGTTACTTGTTAAGTAAGCTATTAAAAACGTCAAAATATATCCCTTTCACCCTATTTGAAATTGAGTTTCGAGAAATTTGTTTTTAGTGAGTGCCTGCAGACCAAATTTCAAGTAGGTCGGCTTCATAGTTTCGGAGATTTGGTTATGAGTGAGTCAGTGTGAGTGATATTTGCCTTATATATACATATATGGATACTGCCTTGATTTCTAAATCTACATTCACCGTTATTTACGAGTTTTTCCTCCTCATTATGATCGATTCAATTCAATTTTTTTTTCTCAAAGTCAATTGCACTCGTACAAAATGACTAAATGGGACATGAATTCATTTATTTATATAGCTTATATACAAGAAAATTTCCGAACAAATTGTTGAAAGTATTTAAAATAAAACCTCATTAAAAGCATATGTATAGGTAAAATATTAGCAAAAGCCAGCAGGACATCAAGTCTGTAACTCATCGTTAGCTCCTATTAAGCGATGTGCTTCGAATGATGAGATCGCAGAAAAAGTAGAATCAAGTTATGTAATCGTAGTTATGAAAGTATTCATTGGATGACAAAAACTACTATTTCAACGCTAAAAATACTAATAATTATTGTTATCATTTGAAATTTTCAGGTCGTAAATATGCTATGTTGAAGTTGAAGGTACTTCTTGCGAATATTGTTCGCAAATTTAGAATAATATCCGACGTTGAAGAAAAGGATTTCAAACTTCAGGCTGACATTATTCTCAAAAGGAATGACGGATTTAGAATCAGAGTGGAGGAGAGAAAGTAACTTGAAATATGTACCTAATTAATTTATAAAAACGAAATTTGTTGAATACAATTATATTAAACAAAACTTTTATATATATTAAACTTTATGTAAAAGCTTGCATTTTGAATACATTCCCAATGACTAATTTCTCATTCGTTTTCATCAGTTTTATAAGGAAAGCATTTTATTGATCGTCGATCGAGTTGAGTCAACGATTATAAAGTCGCTCCTAAGCGAAAGATCATTTGGAATACTTGATAGGAGAAAACATTTTTTGCTAATTTCAATAAATCTATAGAATATATGTCAACTTATCTAGGTTGAAGGGATTTTCAATTATTTTAGCGGAAATGTTATTACCGAGTTTTCAATATGAATTTTTTTTGTCCCAAACCAATTTGACTCCTATTGTGAAATGTATTTGGTGACAAGATATAATAAATGAACTGTTGTGTCTGAGAAGGATTTAATAATAACATTGCTCATGATTATAATAAAGTTAATTTTATTATATTAAAAGAAATATTATTTGGTGATGCATTAGATCACAACATGGCGCAGTTTCGAATGGAAATAAACAGTAAAAAGCAGAAATGGTTTTCCTAAAGCAGATTTTGGTAAAATCGATTGAATCTGCGATTAAACTTGAATGAAAGAACTATTAAAGGTTCAAGAAATAAATGCAACTATAGATTCGCTAACAACGTAACTTTTTCAAAAAAATATTACAAAGTACAAACTCATTACAAAATAGCTACCTAATATATAACTTTAATGATAATCTTAGTATAGATGGTTATTGGAATTTTACCTTATTTGGTTTAACCCATTGAGGGTTCAAACGATGAACTGGTACCAAACAGAAAAACTTGATTATACAAATTCATCTAGGGAGAATTAACAAGAGTAGATTAACTGAACTAGTTCTGTGACCGAAGTTCCGGTTCCACTCTCGGTCTGGTTATCGATATGCATCCGATGTGTCGAGGTTCAGTTCCGATCCGAGTGATACAGCGTCTTTCACGTGATCTTAGAAGTGTAATGGCGTCTATCTCCGCTACCTCCCGAGCGGAAGTATCTGGCTGTCATCTCAGAGCTAACCTAAGTCACAAAAAGTCACAGATTACCAAACCATAGAGTGTGAAGGTTACAGAATAGATGATGCATATATATACAGGTTGATTGTAGGATATGCTATGACGTCAGAGGAGGTATCATGGCATCTGTGTGAACTGTCATGGCGGATGTATGTCAATCGATGGATTGTCATGGTGGAACTGTCATGGCGGATCTATGAACGATCCCGGGTGAATCTATGAACTGCCACAGCTGTCTGTGCGCGTCATATATGAATTACGTTGAAACTATGGTGCGGCATTGTATGAAATGTCATGGCTGTTGTATGTCAAACGATGAACTGTCATGGTGGAACTGTCTTGATGGACCCATGAACTGTCATGGCGGAACTGTCATGGTGAATCTATGAACTCTCATGGTGAGTCTATGTCACGGGCGAATCTATGAACAGTCATAGCTGTCTGTGCGGGCCATCTATGAATGAACTGCCAAGATGGAACTGTCACTTATTGGTTTGTAGCTGTATGGAACATATAGGTTGTTGATAATGAGCGATTTATGTTCGGAATACAAGCTGTTTGTAAAGATTCTAGACGCGGGGTTATGGCGTCTGTCACGTGTTCAAGTCGTCTATCACATGTTCAAATTGTCATGGCGTCTGCAGTGGGTTCAAGTCGCTAAGGACGTATTCTGTCGTGTTAGAACGTTTTTCATCGACTTTAGCCTCATCATCAGGATGCAGCCGGAAGTGAGTTATAGATATGACACTTTGTTGCACCAGAAACGGGACTGGAAGCGGTTATTTAATTGCATATTCGAAATCTGATTGATGTTCTGAACAATAACATACTATTTATGTAGTGGTCGACTAGTCCGATCTTTTGTGATAAGGGTTTGAAATTTTTATTCTTCGAAATATAGCTTAATGTGTATCAAATGAAAGGTATCGACGAGTAGAGTATGCATTTCATGATTTACAATGGGAAAAGCTAATAAGATGGATATAAATGAGAAAAACGGTAATTTTGTGGCAACTATAGCTTTATTTGGGCTAAAATTGAAGTGCTCGACGCATAGAGCATATATTTTTAAGGGGGAAATCTGATCTCTAACATACATAGGAAAAACGACAATTTCGTTACAACTCTAGCTGTATTGGTATCACATTCATACATTTCGATCTATAAACTCTCAATTATCGTTCTATGAATTGTTTCATGTTATAACTATAACGCCATGTATTTATCATAGTGATATTCAGCCATTATATGAGGTGTCAGGTGATCAATCAATGATCTATCAATCAATCAAAATAGAGTAGTGTAGGAATTGAACCACGCTACAGATCTAAAGTGAGGTAAAATACATGTCTCTCATGTTGCAGAAGGAATGATTTCTAACGCATTCTCATTAATATTGAATTAGAATATGGGAATATGAAGGATAAATTGTAATGGTTGATATTGAGAGCCTCCTACTCATCCAAGCTTTCACCACATCGGCCGGTCATCATAGTTTACGAACTATGTTCATCGGTCGCTTATGTCACTACCCGTTTCAATGGAGTGCTTCAACATTCAATCACTTGGATAATGAAACATCTGCATTAACGCAAGCGAATTTCATAGTTATTATTACTGAAATATTGGATAAAATAAATATTTTACATCAATATATTGGCATTATCATCCACTAATTCATGAGCTTCAGTTTCGTGGAGGCTGTTTGTCACGTGTTCGAACTTTTTTTGTCTACTTTAGAATCATCATCCACTAAGATAGCACCATGGGTAACTAATGGTCTTCTGATTTCAATTAACAAAAAGAATTCGATGTTCCAACTCTTGGAAAAACAACCCTGCAATGAAGTCCTAAGAGACAATTATAAGGATTATAAAAATAAATTAACAAGAATAATTAATAAAACTAAATTTTCATTTTACACTAAACAAATCGATGAACATAAAAAAAATTCAAAAAAACTATGGGATGTTGTTGAACAAATATCGAAAACTAGAAAGCAAAAACATCTAATAGATAAAATTAAATGCACAGAAACGGGCGAGATTCTTATTAAAAAAAAGGATATAGCTAATGAATTCAATAGAAGTTTTTCTGAAGTTGGAAAAAAATTAGCTAGTAAAATAACATTGAATCGTCTCGATCTACCGAAAAAACCATCTCGGTCAAATTCCTTTGTATTTCTAGAGGTTGATACAACTGAAGTTCAAAGTGCCATATTTGAACTTAAAAACAATAAGGCAGTAGGATACGATGAAATTAATGCTGAATCCCTGCAGAGTATTTCTGATTATATCATAAGACCATTAACATACATAATAAATAAGTGTGTATGTCAGGGAATTTATCCATCTGCTTTTAAAAAATCAGTCATAACGCCGTTGTATAAAAAAAAGGGCGACCTAACCGATATTACAAACTATCGTCCTATCAGCCTTATGACCCATCTCTCAAAAGTGTTTGAAAAAATAATTAAAAAAAGATTAGTTTCCTATTTAAACAAATATGGAATCATTTCAAATAAACAATTTGGATTTAGAGAAAATATCTCAACTGAAGATGCTATTTTAAGTCTCACAAAGAATATCACGGAATCCCTTAATGAAAGTAAGCCATGTATGTGTATATTTATAGATATGTCCAAAGCATTTGACACTGTGAGTCACCGTTTTCTTATTGATACCTTGGAAAACATTGGTATTCGAAATAATAGCCTAAAGCTTTTTAAGAATTATTTATGTGGTAGATATCAAACCGTAAAAATAGATGATGTATGCAGCACTGAAATGATGATTGACTATGGAGTACCTCAAGGGTCTGTACTTGGTCCAATCTTATTTAACATCTACATCAATGGACTTTTCTCATTGACTAGCCAGGGCGTAATAATAGGATTTGCTGATGACACTGCGATTTTTTACACAGCAGATACTTGGTCTAACCTAAAAATTAAGGCTGAAACAGATTTTGCCACAATCAAAAATTGGTTAGAGTCAAAACTACTGACAATAAATTTCGAAAAAACCAATTACCTACCTTTCAGCTGTAATGCGTCTGGATTGCCATCATTCCATGGGTTAACTATCATATCAAATTCAATGTCCTTCAATATTTTGCCTGAAAGTAAAATAAAATATTTAGGAATAATAATAGATTGTCATTTGAAATGGGACAGTCATATTTTATACATCATTAGGAAAATGAGAACAATTTTATTTAGATTTAGAAAACTTAAGCAATACTTAACCATCAGTTACTTAAAAACCTTGTATTATTCACTGGTAGAAAGTCATATTCGGTACGGGATAGTGGTTTGGGGAGGAGCACTTAAAACACATATTAAGTCTCTTGAAGTTCTGCAAAAGCGTTTTCTTAAAGTTATATTCTCGAAGAGTTCGAGGTATTCAACTAATGATCTGTTTGCAGAGACAAAAGTCATGGATATTCGACAACTATATTTTCTCTGTGCCAGTATAAAGTATCATGCAAATAAACAACAAAAACTCTCACATCATTATGAAACAAGACATAAAAATGCGTGTGTTGTACCCTTAATGTCGAGGGTGGTATCGCAGCGTTCGTATACATACTTTGCCCCAAAACTCTATAACTCTATTCCCGAAGAAATAAGACTTACTACAAATATCAATACTTATAAGAGACGCCTAAAACAATATATTCTTGGAAGTCAACGATTACAACTTCTCCCATACTTCGATTAATAGCCACTTATAAAAATGATCATACAATTACTTATATGTATTTGTGTATTAAATTACTGTCATTCCTTATTTACCCATATATCAAATCATTATTATTTCTTGTAAATATGTATCTCAAATCGAATGTCTCTTGAAAATTAATATAGTAATAACTCACATAGTGCATATTAATTAATTTTTCTCCCAACTTTGTTGATCTATCTTAATAGTGCTGTCAAAATTTAGTCATTATGTTATTATTACTACAATTATTATATTTACACACACACACACACACACACACACACACACACACACACACACACACACACACACACACACACACACACACACACACACACACACACACACACGCACACACAGACACAGACACATAATCACACACCTTTCTATGTCTCGAAACAAGTGTTAACTCACTTATCGAGTATTTTATTTATCTTCAATAGAATAATATATTATTGTACAGTAATTATAAACATGTCATTGTACAATACGGTAAATACTTTATTTATTAGTTTTTATTGCTCTGTTTATTTATTAGTTTGTATCTCTCTGTATATTTGGAGACAAATAAATTTATTATTATTATTATTATTATCATCTGGGTAATACCAAAGGTAAGTTATATATTCGACACTTTGTGTTACACCGTAAAAGAAACCGGAAGTTGTTATCTTATAGAATTTTCGGAATCTAGTTGATGTTTTGAATAATAATACATTATTTATATAGCGATCGACTTTTCTGATCTTCCGCGACATATGGCCTTATGGATAGCAAATTGGGGGAGGGTTCGTAAAGTATGAATTTTATAGTTTTCAGTATGGAAAATCCAATATGGTGAATATAAATGGGAAAAACGCTACTTTTAAAACAACATTATGGATAGGAAATGAAAGGTCTCGACGCGTTGAGCATGCATTTTTTGATTTTGAGGGGAAAAATTAGGTATGTCTGATATACATAGGAAAAACGACAATTTTGTTGCAACTATAGCTTTATGGATATCAAATGAGAGGGTTCGACTAGTAGGATACAAAATTTACACATTTCGATCTATATGCTATCGTTCTATGTCATAATTATAATGCCCTCTATCTACCATAGTGGTAGCCACTATATGAGGTGTCGGGTGATGAGATAGAATCCACAATCAGAAATTTCAGGCATTACGAGTTGAATAAATGTTGATGAATATTTCAAAGCAATGAAGACAAGTTTAAATTTAACAAATTGGTTTCATTCTTTGCAAGAAATTTCAATTTTAACAAACTTATTCAAAAACAAATACAATTATTGTTACGACAAAATGAATATAATATATGGAATAAATTGAAGGTGAATTAATTATAATTCTTGATGAATTACCTACAAAAAATTTATATGATTAATTTTGAAAAGAATATAAATTATGAACCTACAGGTTCGAATTCAGAATTTGAAGTGAAGATAACAAAAAACAAACAATTCTGGTCAGATAACATGTACCAACGAGAATGAAAATTTCGTTATTCCAACTAAAATAATGTTACCGCCCTTTGAACTTGGATGAGCTGGATGTAGGGAAATTCCCCCTACACACGTCACGGGAAGAAGGATAGAGACGTCTTGATCATTCAAACCTTATTATATGACAATACTTTGGCACAAGTTCGAGGGACAAATAAATTAATCAGTAGTAACAACCAACGAATGATGAAGGAACCTAGATAATATATACTTAATAACATAGGAAAGTCAATATTTTTCAGTAGCCCCATTTTGCCGTGCCTTCGTACATTGGAACTCATGAGCAGCACAAACTTCACAATTCTTTACATATCGAATTGTATCCTACCGCATTCGAGGCCAATAATACTGTTCAGACATCCGGTAAAGTCTTTTGAAATGCCAAAATGAGCGGCAGTAGGAACACAATGGAACTACTCAAATATCTTAGTTGTTTGCTGTTGGAACCACTAATTTCCATTACCTTAAATCAGAAGATACACTAGTAGGAAGTTTGACGTTTTTATATAAAGTATTACCGACAACTTTGAAATCTGGATACAGATCGGGTTTATTAGTTACTTTATTTAACATGTCTTGATACCATCTATCCGGAATGATTTCATTAATATTAGGTACGTCTCTAGACAAGTAGCCTAGCACAATCATTTGTGATCCTGGTCTATGGTGAATATCTAAATTGAACTGGGATAATTTTGAAGCCCATCTACCTAAACGACCAATTGGATCTTCCAAATTATGCAGCCAAACTAAACTGGCGTGATCAGTGTAACAAACAATCCTTGTACTTCCGAAAGAACAACAAAATAAATGAAACAGAATCGCTAACAGTTCTCTTTCAGAAACCGTATATTTTCTTTCTGCTTTACTTACTGTTCTACTAGCATAAGCCACTGGATGTTGTAGATCATTATGTTCTTGAGAAAGCACGCACCTGAATTCGACGTCACTAGCGTCGCTCTGAATAGAAAATGATTTAGAAAAATCTGGGCTTCAGAGTACTGGTGCTGACGTTAGGCGTCGTTTCAACACTTGAAAAGAAGACTTAGCTTCAGGAGTCTAAGTAATTGGTTGGTGTTGTTTCTTAATTTCAATAAGTTCAGTGATAGGGGCTGTGAAGGGAAACAATCTTTAATAAACCTTTGATAAAACGATATCAATCCTAACAGATTCCGTACCTGAGTGGATGTTGTTGAAGAAATATAATGAGTGACAGCTTCAAAAAGTTTGCCACTTGAACGGAATTCCCCCTATCAACGATAAAACCAAAAAATTTGAGAAGGTCTGCAAAATTCACATTTTTCAGCATTAATTGCAAAGTAAGCATGTTCGATTTTCTCATAAACTTTATGCAGCAACTGAATATGCTCTTCGAAAGTGATAGTCGCGATGATTATATCATCTAAATATGGAAAAACGAGATGGCTGATACTCTCATCAATCAAAAAATCTATAAGGCGTTACATAGTTGCCGGAGCATTAGTTAATCCAAAGGGCATTCATGAAGACCTTTGCCTGGAATACGGAGAGCAGCGAATTTTCCTCCAAAGGAATGTTCCAAAAAGATTTTTTCAAATCTGAAGTTGTAAGGTAATTAGCGCTTTGCAATTCGCTTGAAATGGTGTCTATCAAGGGTAACTGATATGCATCCCTCGTGGTTAACTTGTTCAAGTGTCTACTGTCTAAAGAAGCACGATAAGAGTTATCCTTCTTGATGAAGCTCAACTTATTTATATTTTTATACATATTGACAATAATTATGACAAGTCATTTAAAGTATCATATTCTGTATATTAACTTTTATAGCCTCTGCGCACTGAGTCATAGAAGAAGTGTAAGCAACAGCAACATACAGCACACTTCTTCTTTACCAAAAGCATAAGGCTCCTTTAAGGCGAATAAGAAGGTTGTATCACACCAAGCGTTAACATCTCATCCATATCTGGATTTAAATATTTTTTTGAGCAAGAGAAGAAGGATACTGTCTTTTTCTAAACGGTTCTGATTCTGTTACATGTGATGGTATGTTCAATTAATGAAGTACGTCCTATTTCTGATGAAGATAGTTCGATTTTTGATTGAAGTTCCGCTTTTTGTAATGCGTTTAACGAATCATAACTATTAATTGCAGTAATATTATTGGAACTTATAGTAAGTTCAATGTTTGTAAGCTACTTAATTTCCACCTTCCCTTGATTCTAAATTAATCAAAAAGATGAATTTACCCAAGTTACTGATATTTCCCAAGCTAGCTCAAATTTGTGGTTGTTCGGCCCTTTTCGTTAACAATGATGATACTTGCCCTATCACTTTTTAAACAACAAACCCTGGGCGCCACCACGAGTGAAGAAGAAGAATTTCAGGCTGTTATGAATAAAGAAATAAGCATCATTGAATTGGTAGTAAGTAAAAAAGAAAAGAAACGAAGCATATAAAAACAATAACAAATATATTCAAATATTGATGAACAATAGAAAATCTTTAACAAACTCGCATGCCCTTTCGGGGCACCGATATAAAATTGAAACAGTTATAAATGAAGTAATCAATCTACTTTCACTCAGCAATTACGACCAGCATCTAGTTGATCATGGAAATGAAAGTTGCAACAGTGATATTAAAATTACTCCCCTGTGTCTCTCCTGTGGTCCTGATGGTGACTCCGCGAGGTCTCTAGTAGTGTATTGGATCCAATATCCTCCTATCGAAAAAGAAAGAAAATACACGAGTATGATGTCCACAAGAGAAGTAAAATTTAATATATGCAATGACTCAGTAATGACGCTGAGAATAGCTGAGTTAAGCTGGATAAATGTTAAATAGGTGAAGCCAAGATAAATTATAATTACAATTACAGATTAAATTAATATGTGACAATTATTCAGAATTTACTACGGTTATAACGAAATGAATTTAAACAAAGTAGAAAAAATGAATTGAGTTTGAAAATAAGATATGAGTTATGGTTCAGTGAACCACGTGGGTGGATTTCGTATTATTAGGCTGATATCCTGGTAAGAGCAGGAAACAATCAAAGTTTTGTATACATCAGAGTGAGCCTGATTGTGAATGAAATAATAAAGATTCAATGCTACTCTAAAAAAGTGTAATTAATAACTTTGAATAAGACCTACCTTGTATTCACAGTCACACCTAAGATGATTAGTTATCATCCGCAACCAGTTTTATTCGGATTCTCCCTTCCTAATTAATAACTTGGGTGTGGGGGTTACAATATAGTATTCGTTGAATCCGCATATTACCTAAATACAGTTAACTATATCATTCAAGATAGAGTTCTTTAATTGGGAGGAAGTTTAAGAATATATATACTCATTATTCTAGTGTTCTATCATGAATAATGATATGTTACGATTCATTCAAAAGTTGGATCGTTACATGTTCCAGATAGAATCACCAAAGTCGACCTTAATATTGTGATATTTACAAAATTCTGTACCCAGTATTACTGCTTGTTGTATAGGTGGAATAACGCTGAATTAAACGGAAGTTTGAATGTTATTAAATGATATAGGAACGTCAACTACTCTTAAGACAGTTTGATGTAAACCATCAGTGGTTGTTACTACATTCATATTGTTACCCTTAGATATTGACAATTTATATTTTTCAATAATAGTATCACCCTGTGAAACGATAACGTTAATGTAAGCCAGTGTCTAACAGTGCAGGAAAAGGATCCTCAAAAATATTAATGTTCAAATAAGGTCTATTACATTAGGTAAATTTTAAAAAACTGGAGAAATAGTGTTAGGTGAACAATTCTTTTTAATTGTAACCAACCACTTTTCCCATTCAACCCTGTCCAAGGTTCCTTTTACTTTCGGTTGTTTTGATTTGATGATGTACCTGGGTTTTGTTTTGACGTCGAAGCCAGAGCCAGTCCTGTAGGCTTCCTTGACACGGAAGCGTTTTTAGGGGCAGAGCAAGATGTATGCCTGTGCCCTTGACAACAACAATTCCAACAGACTACTGGAAAGGAAGTTTGTAAAGCATTGACTGTAGGTGTAAATCTAATTTTAGATACATTTTCTTGTACAATGCTCGTGAAAATGCATTCAAACAGATGCATTTTTCTGTGTAGAAATTCTAAAATGCATATCACAAAACTGGTAACAACTGTTTTTTCACTTAATCAAGATCCTAATGTTTCGGGTACCTACCAAAATGATATGCTCACATTGTGGTTAATTTATTGTATGTAAGAATATAACATCAATTGATCATCATAATTGTTTACAATTCATGAATCAATTAATTCTAGGCAAATTCTTCTCTAGGAATATTTCCTACATCTTTGGTGGGAACCGTTTGTAAATATTAAACATTTTGAGAACTTAATTTATGTCGTTATCATCTACGGTTAACTGAATAATTAGTATCAATAATGTAAATTGGAAATGCGACGGATTGATGATTAAAGATTATTAGACTAACTACAATGAACCTATGAACTGGCTTATATAAGATCAAGGAGAATTAAGTGAGCTTGCCTCCGATATTCGCTAAATTCTGGTCTACCAACCGGTTATATACTTAAACGAAATAATGAAAATAAATTGCCGATTCTTCATTAATTGATAGATAATGTATCGCAGCCATATGATACATCCCTTTTATGAGTGAGAATTGTTGAAATGAACTGTGATCAATTGATCACGTGACTTCCCTCACTTGTGTTAGCAAAACATCATTCGAACACTGCTGTGGGTCAAAACTAAATGATGTAGGAACAGAAAATATATTGCAAATGATTTAGAAACCGCTAATGAATGACTTTATATTATACTCTAGGTTACATTTGGATGCATATTTTTCTTGGTGAATTTATTGCAGTCTCACCATCTTCTGCCTACAGGATGATCAACAAGGTGTCATATACTATAACTACCTAAAACGGTCAGCAGTAGTTGGAAGAAGTTTTAACGTCGCACAATTCTCATAGTGTATTATTGTTATTGTATAGAAGTTATTTTACCTTCACTTATACTGACAGTTCAACTATTACATCATTACACTTTAGAGTGAACACAGAAAATAAAATGCATTCTTACACTTCGATGATGTCACATGAATCTTAAAATGAGAATTTTGGACGCTTCTGCAGGTTGAATATATGTAACAATGTTTAGTCATTGTCTCTGGTTTAGTTCTATGACATTGTATAATGATAGTGTAGCTATGGAAACAATCGGGATTTTAATTGGTAATTTCTTATTTAATATTAATCACTCACAAGTTCTTAATAAATGACATTTGAATCGATTTTCTTTTAGGTGAGTGTAACATTGTTTTACTATGAATG
The DNA here is from genome assembly GCA_958510875.1 of Endomychus coccineus. Classification (NCBI taxonomy): domain Eukaryota; kingdom Metazoa; phylum Arthropoda; class Insecta; order Coleoptera; family Endomychidae; genus Endomychus; species Endomychus coccineus. The sequence goes on along the minus strand of OY294068.1, from coordinate 130,261,039 downwards.
TAAATTGAAATTAATTTGAAATATAATTCTTTTAGGAGAACATTGATTGTCATTTTATTCCATAATATTGAAGATTATTATAAATCGATTTGATTTGTCACGATGTCATCAGTATCGGTGAGATTACACCTTAGGAAAGAAACAGATAAGAATAATAAACTATCAACAATAGTACGAAGTATTAAATTACTACACGAGAATACCACATATACGTTCCCAAATATGTACCAAGATGAGTCACATCATAAACAGTTGTTTGAAATTCCAACGATCAGGAATGCATGTAAGTGTATGCTGAAAAAGAATCAATATAGGAATATCACTGTAGTACTGCCAAAAGATATTGCAGGATTGTACATAGATGATGTCGGAAACTTTGTATTTAAAGATTATTTTCTAGAAGAAGAAGTTTTACAGCAAAAGATTCAATCACAGATTATAACAAAAGAACTGTCATTATCAGAGATTGAAAGAAAGTTTGTTCTGGATAAATTCAAGGGAAAAAATCAAAATGCAAAAGAGTGGCTACAATATTTTGAGAAAGAGTGTACTCGATATGAAATAGAAGATGATGAGAAAAAAATTCAATGTTTGAGACTATTTTTAGAGGATAATGCTAAAGAATGGTACTGTTTTACGATGAAAAAGCTGGATATGAGGGATTGGAACCAGTGGTTACATTCATTCCTTGAAACATATGCGGATAAGGGTTGGTCAACTGTTCGCTATGCTTATGTATTCAAATATATGAATGGTTTCGGATCATTATTAGATTATGCCTTGAAGAAAGAGCGCTTACTGTTAGAATGTGAAAGGAATATGACAGATGTATCAAGAATTTCACATATTGTGGTTGGATTACCTATTTATATTCAAGACAAGCTAGATAAAGAGGAAATAAAAACTACGGAAGAACTTATGAACCAGCTTCGGAAATATGAAACATCAGTTGTGCCTAGGATAAAGAAGGATAACTTCAATGATTTGTTGTTAAGAGAAAAGATTAGCACCGAAAAAAGAAAACAATCATGTTACATATGTGCATCATTGGGTAAACCTGATCGTTACCATCCGTGGGAAGTTTGTAGAAATAAGCAACGTTATGAAGTGAATAAGAGAACGGTGAATCTAACAGAATCTGAAGATGCAATTAATATAGAGTTTGAAAATTCAAAAAACTAAGTAAGCCGGCAGGTGAGTGTCCATCATTGATTACGGTAAATGTTATTATTGATAAGAAACAAATTGTGAAGGGTGTTTATGATAGTGGGTCAAATATTACACTTATAAATCAGAAAATTGTTGATGAATTAAGAATAAAGTTGATGAAAAATCGTAATATTTTTCGCACAATCAGTGGATTGGATTTTACTCATCGCCGGGCACGTCTTTCTATGAAAATTAATAAAATTGAAGAAATTTTAGATGTTTATGTTGTGAAAAATAATAATTTCTCTTATGATTTACTTCTTGGATTAGATGCTATAAAAAAATTCAAATTAATACAGGATGAAAATCTTAGAATTTTTCAAAAGATCGGTAATAAAAATGAAGAAATATCACAGGATGATAATATTATGAATAAAGCTCTTGTTAACTCTATAGAAACGAGACAGATTGAAAATTTAGATCACCTTAATACAAGTGAACAAAACAGTATATCATACTTGATGGAAAAATATAAAATGATATTTGCAAAAGGTAAATATGATGTTGGAAAAGTGAAACGAACAGAGGCTGAAATAAAACTTTCAGAAAATAGATATGTTATAAAAAAACCATATAGAACATCTATTCCAGATAATAAAGAGATTGAGTCTCAGGTAACAAATCTGTTGGAAGCAGGTTTGATAGAATATTCTAATTCACCTTTTGCATCCCCTGTTACTCTTGCATATAAACGTGAAGAAAATAAAAGATCTCGTCTTTGCATTGATTTTCGTGAACTAAATAAATTAGTGATTCCTGAACCTCAACCATTCCCACGAATAGAAGATATGATGGTAAAGGCTGGAAAATGTGAATGGTATTCAACTTTTGATATAAATTCTGCTTTTTGGTCTATCCCAATAAAACAAGAAGATAGAGAAAAAACTGCTTTTATAACACAGGAAGGGCATTGGCAATGGACCCGTCTTCCATTTGGTTTGAAGACATCACCAGCTATTTTCCAACGTACTTTAACTAATATTTTGCGAAAGTATAAGCTTACAAATTTTTGCATTAATTATATTGATGATGTTTTGATCTTTTCAGAAACATTTGAAGATCATTTACAACATATAGATTCTCTTCTTCATGCAATTAAGGAAGAAGGTTTCAAATTAAAGCTGGAAAAATGTAGCTTTGCAAAGAAATCTGTTAAATATTTGGGTCATATAATTGGGAAAAATAAAATTAGTCCACTTAACGATAATCTGAAAGCAATTAAAAATTTTCCTCAACCGAAAACAAAAAAAAATGTTCGTCAGTTCTTGGGAAAGATTAATTTCTATTACAAATATTTAGAAAATGCAGTACAAACACTTGAGCCGTTACATAATTTGTTAAAAAAGAATGTTCCATTTAAGTGGTCAGATACTTCTGAAAAAGCATTTCAGACGGTAAAATCGTATCTATGTTCTGCACCTATATTAGGTATATACAATTTCGAAAAACCAGTTTATATTTACACCGATGCTAGTGGTGAAGGATTTGGAGCAGTAATGAAACAACCAACAGAAAGCAATAAACTCCATCCAGTGGCATATTTTTCAAAAAAATTGAGTCCTGCTCAAAAGAATAAGAAAGCTATATATTTAGAATGTTTAGCTATTAAAGAAGCTATTTTATATTGGCAGCATTGGTTGATAGGGAGAGAATTTATAGTTATTACAGATCATAAACCTTTGGAAAATCTCAGAGTTAAAGCTCGGACAGATGAAGAATTAGGGGACCTTGTATATTACTTGTCACAGTATAACTTCAAAGTGATGTACCGTCCAGGAAAAGAAAATGTTGAAGCTGACTCGTTATCCAGGAATCCGGTTCTTGAGAGCTTTGAGAATAATGAGGATGTGATAAAGGTGGTAAATTTGATTAAAATAAAAGATATTCTGGATGACCAAGAAGAGAATAAGTCTCAGATATTGAAAAATGGGCATATGAAGAGAAGAGGTGAAATATATTTCAAGACCATCAACGGGAATCAAAGAATTTTCCTTTCCCAGGAGTTAGGACAGAAGCTTATTGAGAAAATTCATTGGCAGCTTGGGCATATTGGAGCTCATCATATGCTATTGAATATACGTCCATATTATTATTTCTTCAATATGGATAAAATGGTTCGACAATATTGTTATTCATGTGAAATTTGTAAGAAGAATAAAACAAGAAGAGACCGTCCAATTGGCTTACTTTCCCATTTAGGTCCAGCGATTGAACCATACGAAATCATGTCACTAGACACAGTAGGTGGATTCAGTGGGAATAATTCTTCCAAACGATATTTACATATATTGGCTGACCACTTTTCAAGATTCGCATTTATATCAACCTCCAATGGACAAAGTGTGAAAGATTTCATACATCTTTTAGATCCTGTGCTAAGGAAAAATAAAGTTAAAATATTACTAGCTGATCAATACGCAGGAATCAGGTCTACAGAATTTAGAGAATATTTAACTTCAAAAGGTGTTACTTTAATACTTACTTCAATAGATTGTCCACAGTCGAATGGACTCAATGAACGACTCCACCAGACCTTAGTGAATCGTATAAGATGTAAAATGAATAGTAAAAATGAGAAGAAACAAGCATGGTCTAAAATAGCAGAAAAATGTACCTCAGAGTATAATAATACCATCCATAGTGTTACTAAATTCACACCAAGATATCTCCTTTTAGGTGAAGAATCTAACATTGTTCCAGAATCACTTCAAATAAAACGTGATTTATCCTCAGATCGCAAGAAAGCTATAGAAAATTCTACTCTTAATCATGAAAAAAACAAATTGAGAATAAATAATAATAGAAAAAAATACGATTTTACAATTAATGAGTTGGTATATATTGAAGGAGGCAATAAGCTAAACAGGAACAAATTGGATGAAATTAGGAGTGGACCTTTCCCCATCAAGCGACGCATTTCGAACACGATCTATGAATTGACATGTGGAAAGAGAGGTAAAGAAACAGTTCTATGTCACTCGGGTAAATTGATCCCAACGGGTCAATTTCTCTCGCTGGGGGGGAGATGTAACAATGTTTAGTCATTGTCTCTGGTTTAGTTCTATGACATTGTATAATGATAGTGTAGCTATGGAAACAATCGGGATTTTAATTGGTAATTTCTTATTTAATATTAATCACTCACAAGTTCTTAATAAATGACATTTGAATCGATTTTCTTTTAGGTGAGTGTAACATTGTTTTACTATGAATGTAAATTGAAATTAATTTGAAATATAATTCTTTTAGGAGAACATTGATTGTCATTTTATTCCATAATATTGAAGATTATTATATATATGAGTATCAAATTATAACCAGAAAAACAATGGTGATATTATGCTTCAATAAAATACTATAATACACACAGACATCATGTCAAAAAAGTCTAGAGTGATTCAGAAATGCTCAAAACTGATTTGTCTGCAAAAACCCGGAAACTTTTTTTCGGACCGATTATAATGAATATTTTCTTTACACTGTATGATACGTATAGAGAAAAAATTAAAAATAAACTTTATCAATTATTTTCAGATAACGAGAATTCATCTAAGCCCATATCGCGTTAGCTTATTGTAGTATATATAAGAATATCATATATGTTTCAGAATATAAAAAGAAAACAAAATTCCTCGTTAGAGTCATCATTGGTTATAGACTTGCTTTTGTTTCAGATTCATATAGTATTCTGTAACATCAAGTGGTGTACACATTGTAAGGTCTCTTATCTCAGCCAGTGCCTTTGTTGGAATTGTTCGATTATAAGATATTAATTTTCACAACAGTCATTGTCAATTGCAAGTTCATCTATGCCCCATTGTCATTGACTGATCGATTTCTTAATGAGTATCCTGCATTGAAGTTTTTGAAACAAATATCTTGAATAGTAGACTTCCACGGATATCTTGAATCTTGAAAATTCTTGGGTTCCGAATGGATTCCGCATCACAATAACAGGAGTTGATGCCGACGTTTCACCAACCAATACGGGTGGCATCTTCGAGGCAGGCTTCAGGCTCGAACTAGAGCAGTTTCAGCTCAAACCTCAAACCATAACATTTTTATAGTTCGACTACACAAGCGGAAAATCTATAATGTCCGGAGCCAGCGGTGGAATGTTGAGAGATAAGATAGGCCTTGGAAGTTTTCTTGAAAGTTTGGAGGTTACAAGTATACGGAAACAGTTCAGTAGGCTAGAGTTCGAGAAGTTCGCCGTTCGATAGAGAAATGAAGTCTGGTTGGTGGAATTTCGGCAGGTCTCGAGCTTGACAATGAAGAGGTGACCAGCTTGAGCTCGTCTAGTAGTCCGGCTACCTGGAGTATCTCATGAGGGAATGACAGACGAGATTTCTGATGTTCTATAGAAAGGGAGAGATTGCCCACTTTTGTGTGATGTTCTATATGACCAGCAATAAGAGTTTTATTTTTTGTTTATTCATATGCTCGCTATATATGTTCACTGGCTTTCTTAACAACTAACATAATGAATTAAAGCTAAAAGAACATACTCTGTCTGATGACATAGAAAGTTTATTCGAATTAAAAACATATGCGTTGTTAAGCTCTAGGTGTAAATTATAATATTTTGAGGTGAGGTGAACTATCAAAATCATGTCTCATGATTCTCATTGATCCTATTAGATAGGTACATATACGAGAACTATATTAGAAATACAAATAATTGTAAAACATAACAAAGATAGACATTTGAATTTAATGATACAAATTATGAGGAAGTATCATATACCTCGAACGGAGCTGAAAAATATTTTTTAAACGTAAGAGAGAATCAGAAAGAAATGAATATATGAAATATACACATTTATATGTTGGCTATTGCCATATAACAATGATGAGGTCGTTTCAGTCCAGATAGATCAGTAACCTCACAAATTTTTTCGGTTCCAGACAGCTGTTTCACTCTTCTCATAGAGCTGAACAGCTATATGGAACTATAACTTTGTGACGATTTTGATTGATCTGGACTAGACATTATAACTTGGCAGAAGCCAAATTGAGATAAATAGATATACTTCATATATGCATTTTTCCAATCCTCTTGAATTGGCTTGATTTGGTGTCCCCATCTGGCGCACTCAAGTAGTCTCACATTCCGCGTAACTTTTCTAAAGTTCGAGAAATCTGTCAATGTGGTACATTGCGTGATTTCATAGATGACGTGAAATTTTTTAGTCTTCGTACCTCCTGGAAGGTTTCAAAGCCGCGGAAGTCCAGCACAGCTGCTATCGAACTAAGAACACCAAAGAATAAAAGCAACATTAATGATACTGTAAGTTATCTCATTTATCTTTATATATATATTTTTTTCTTATTCGGATTCCGATCTAGATTCTTTTTTCACATGAAAAGAAAAAACGTAGTAGAAGCCCTATTTCTAGAGCATGTTCAAATTTGAATAATACTATAACTAATAATAATATTGATATAATGGATTCACAATCTTTTCAATTAAACGGAACAGAGCTACTTTAGCCATTTTTATTTCATCTTGTGAGTGTTTGTTAGCAACGTTTGCTGATCGAGCAAATTCACACAATCCAAAAAAATGATTGGTTGTTAAGATCAATCATTTTAAAGTTAGAAGGAAGAGCTAAAACCTCAATAGGTAGTCGAGAAGATGCGACTAACTGGCCTAGAATTAAAGAACTTTTATTGCAATATTTCTCTGATCGAAGAAACGGGTATTGCCTTGTTGAAGATTTAATGTGTATGAAATCGGAAATGAGAGTCACCTCATCAATATGGCACTAGAATACAGGATGTACGTAGCTTACTTCATACTAAAGTTAGGTTAACAGTTGCAGATGAAAATCAACGCTTAGTAAAAATCAGTATATGACACTAAGCATTACAAGCGTATTTGCACGGATTATCAGGACAGATAGGTCTCGCCGTTAAATTACAAAAATCCACCAATCTTGGGAAAGCAACTAGTTTAGAATTAGAAGAGGCAAATTTCACATATGCCGATAAACATTTTAGATCAAATTCAAATACTTCATTTAAAGCTACAAATAAACCAGTAACGTTTGAAGCTACACATGCAAACAATTTGTTTACTCCACAATTTAATTACAATAATGCCCGAATTCCGAGATTTAACCAACAAAATACTCAAAATTATCAACAATATAATAAGATTCTTGACCCAGTATGAATTATTTAAAAAATTCTCGGGAATTAGGTCACATTAACACTCTGTTATAAATGTTTACTTTAGCACAAGCGTCCATATCGCACAATCTTCAATCAAAAAGCTCACGCCGTCGAAACGAACAGAACCACGAATAATCGAAAATTGTATCGTTAATATTGAAGTATAGATTTTTTGTAACAAGAAACCACTGTTAAGTAATATTCTCATAATGTACAAACGCATATTGCTATGGTCTCAAGCCAACTGAAGTTCGAAGCTATTTGTTTGTAATAACTCGACCCAGATGTAGATTTATGACGTACTTGAAAAGGTTTTAGACCTGCATTGGAATTTAGTTTACTTTAAGCGTTCTTCCTAAAATATACTTTTAACATTATAAAGACGTATGTAGGAATTTGCAAGAGTTTTAATTAATCAAGTTAGTATAAATCTGACTCAATCCCTGAATATCATTCCTATGATTTACAGAATTTGAATCTCTTTTTATGTGAATCATCTCCAGGATAGATCTTTTATAATAATTGGTTTCTTTAGTTAAAATATTAACATTTTTGTAATCAAATTGATGGTTATAATCAAAATAGTGCTTAGCAAGGGCGGTGGAATTTTCTAAGTTATTATTTCTTGTGCTATACTTATGGCCGTACATTCTTTTTTGTAAATATTGTTTAGAGATTCCAGTATAAGTTCCATCACAATCTAAACAATTCAATTTATATACTGTGTGGGTTTGTTTATCTCTAGGTATTACAGGTTTTAGATTTGAGAAATATTTCCCAACACAGTTAGTAGGTTTATGCGCAACATTTATATCGTAATTTTTCAAACATTTCTTAATTTTTTCTGAGGTCTCCGGAATGTATGGTAAAGTTATATAATTGTCTGTATTACCTGTTATGTTATTTTTATAAGAAGAACCATTATAGATTTTGTTTATTCTCTCTTTAATGATAGGATTGTAGAAAGTTTTTGGGTAGCCATTCATTTCCAATGCATTACGAACAATTTTTAAATTTTTGGGACGGTCCTCTGCATGAGATAATTTTACCGCGCGGTCTGTGAGGCTGTTTATGACACTTTTTTTATAACAAGCTGGTGCAACGGAATTGAAATGAAGATAACGTTGAGACCAGACTTCTTTAGTAAACTCGTTAAACAAACCTGTTACCAAAATTATGATAACAACTTTATATCGCAATTTTTTCAAAATCAGCAAAACAATTTCGAAAAAAATTTCAACAAAATCAATTCATCAAATAATTTGATGAAAGGTGTAGCTTATGAAAAACATAATATCAATGAACAATGGTTGAAAAATCTAACTGACACAAAAATTCCGAATGAGGTACAGCACACGTTAAGCTTAGGTCCGAAGTTTGCATTGCCTAATAAAAATAAAAAACTGCCTATTGACAATATTATTGCAAATTTAGAATGCGGAATCAGGAATAAAAATTTAGAAGAAAAAATGAAATTAGAAACAAAGTTTGTAACATCTTGACAAACAAAAAGAACAAACAGAAAGCAGAAATAGGTATTGCAAAGAATCGTTTTAACTACGATACAAAAATAACAAAAGAGTTCTTAGATGCTAACCCTCAAATTTTAGTTTTGAACGCGGATAAATGTAATAAAACCGTCATAAGGCATAAAAATGACTATGAAAACAAAATGGGAAACCTTTTAAATGATGAAACAACTTATAAAAAATCAAAATCTATCAATAATATAATAGGAAAAAATGAATTTTATGTGAAAGACTCATGGCATTTTAATGAATTTAAAAAAAATCAATCCGTACCAGTAAACCATCAACTAATTTCCTTGGATGTTGTTTCTTTATTTACAAATATACCTGTCGTTTTGGCATTAAATTGCATCAAAAAACGTTGGGCAGAGATTAAAAACCACACACCTCTTGATCAATCGGATTTTATAAATGCGGTAAAGTTTTGTTTAGAATGCACTTATTTTCAGTACGGTGATATTTTGGACAAATTTTCGGCACAGCAATGGGATCTCCCATTTCAGCTACCATTGCTAACCTCGTTCTGGAATGCCTAGAGGAATCTGTTATAAATTCATTAGATTTTCAGCCTGTATTCTTTAAACGGTATGTAGATGATTGCCTTATGTGTGTTCCCAACGATAAAATTCAATATGTGATTAATAAATTTAACAATTTCCATTGTAAACTTCAATTCACTTGTGAAATAGAAATAAACAATAACATTAATTTTCTAGATATGACCATTACGCATGATGCAGATGGAAAAATAAAAACTTCTGGTCTCAACGTTATCTTCATTTCAATTCCGTTGCACCAGCTTGTTATAAAAAAAGTGTCATAAACAGCCTCACAGACCGCGGGGTAAAATTATCCCATGCAGAGGACCGTCCCAAAAATTTAAAAATTGTTCGTAATGCATTGGAAATGAATGGCTACCCAAAAACTTTCTACAATCCTATCATTAAAGAGAGAATAAACAAAATCTATAATGGTTCTTCTTATAAAAATAACATAACAGGTAATACAGACAATTATATAACTTTACCATACATTCCGGAGACCTCAGAAAAAATTAAGAAATGTTTGAAAAAGTACGATATAAATGTTGCGCATAAACCTACTAACTGCGTTGGGAAATATTTCTCAAATCTAAAACCTGTAATACCTAAAGATAAACAAACCCACACAGTATATAAATTGAATTGTTTAGATTGTGATGGAACTTATACTGGAATCTCTAAACAATATTTACAAAAAAGAATGTACGGCCATAATTATAGCACAAGAAATAATAACTTTAGAAAATTCCACCGCCCTTGCTAAGCACTGTTTTGATTATAACCATCAATTTGATTACAAAAATGTTAATATTTTAACTAAAGAAACCAATTATTATAAAAGATCTATCCTGGAGATGATTCACATAAAAAGGGATTCAAATTCTGTAAATCATAGGGATGATATTCAGGGATTGAGTCAGATTTATACTAACTTGATTAATTAAAACTCTTGCAAATTCCTACATACGTCTTTATAATGTTAAAAGTATATTTTAGGAAGAACGCTTAAAGTAAACTAAATTCTAATGCAGGTCTAAAACCTTTTCAAGTACGTCATAAATCTACATCTGGGTCGAGTTATTACAAACAAATAGCTTCGAACTTCAGTTGCCTTGAGACCATAGCAATATGCGTTTGTATATTATGAGAATATTACTTAACAGTGGTTTCTTGTTACAAAAAATCTACACTTCAATATTAACGATACAATTTTCGATCATTCGTGGTTCTGTTCGTTTCGGCAGCGTGAGCTTTTTGATTGAAGATTGTGCGATATGGACGCTTGTGCTATTTAGTTTAAGTTAACCCCCTTTTTAACAAAATAAGTCTTCTGATGATGGTCGTGAGACCGAAACGTACGTAAAGACGAACATTTATAACAGAGTGTTAATGTGACCTAATTCCCGAGAATTTTTTATATAAAATTATCAACCACCTGTTCATATAATCCATGATTTAATCAACAATATCAAGAGAATACCTTCAATTTCAGTAAGTAAAAGCAAATTTTCAAATTCCGAGTACAAGTAGAACTAACAATAATTATCATAAGCCCACGCCTATGGACACATCTCCACGTAATATGATTAAAATAACGCAAAACAATCGAATGCAACAATATTATCACGAAGTCGAAAATGATCCAGAACAAGAGGAATTACATGAAACTACTTCTGAAATTTTTGATAAATATTTACGCACTGACGAGGGGGTACAAGACGAACATTTCACTTCGGACGCCAATTTAGAAGAACAGTAGAGCTCAATTATGATGAAAATCCTTATATACTAATACCAGGTGTAAACTTTTATTTTATGATAGACACAGGCTCCATAGAAACACTAATTATCAAGATGTAGTAAGCAGATTTTATAAAAAATTCATCAGACGGAACCTTTCAGGATTCAATATGTTCATCAAATAAGTTATCACGATAACATTGTAAAATTTCACTCCCAAAATTATTCAACGTCACCAGGACTGACTACAAATTTTATGTATTGAATGCTGATCCTCAATACCAAGGTTTAGATCTATTACAAGCATTAAACGCAACCGTAGATTTCAACAAAAAACTATTAATAACACAGAATGCACAGATTCCATTCCATTTACATGACGTAACTACAAAATTTCAAAATTACCAAATTGAAATGAGCCTCGTAAACAAAAAATAATCAAACTCCTGTCCAATCTAATCAAAACTTTGGAATATTAAATAAAATCACAATTCAAGACGGATTAGTCACCTAATGCTTTAGTAAAAATTTAAGGCGGTATTGCAACTACTTCCGTAATTAATTCTAAAGATATAGGAAATTTCGATAACAACTGCAATCATTTTGAAACTTATAGTGAGGACACGAATTCCCAAGGAATTAAGGAAAAATGAATTAATAATGTGAAAAATGTACGTTTGGACTCTATGAACGTAAAGCAAGTTCCTATTAAAAACTTATGCAAAGAATATAAAGCTCACCTCACACCTTTACCAATACAACATACGCTTAGAAGACAAAGATCCTATTTTATTGAATCATTTAGATTACCTCAGGTACATGAACAAGAAGTAGATAAAAAAGTAGACGAACTATTACAGCAAGACATTATCCAAACCTCACCATCTTTGTGGTCTTTCCCCGTTTTAATCTTACCCAAATTATGAATATAAAAGGATGTCCTTCAGTCTTAAAAACGCGCCCGCCACGTTTCAACGAATCATGGACAACATTCTCAGGGGTATTCAAATAAACAATGCTTTGTTTACCTGGACGACATAATTATATTTTGAACACCTTTACCAGACCACACAAAACGTTGAAGATCAGTGTTCAATAGACTTAGGCAGGCAAATTCCAAAATACAATTAGACAAACCTGAATTCCCCTGGAAGGAAGTAAGCTATTCAATACATATCATCACAGCCGACGGAGTAAAGGCGAATCCCGACAAAATTAAAACTATTTTAGAGTAGCCATTATCAAAAACATGAAAAAAAATTGAAGGTTTCTTAGCACTTGTAGGTTACTATAGGAAATTTATTAAAGATTTCGCTAAATTGATAAAGCCTAGGGCCAAATATCTAAAGAAAAATGCAGATATCAAACATACCCCTGAATTGGGAACTTTTGACAAATGTAAGCACATACTGACTAATAAACCTTTGCATCTCGTACCCTAAATAATAGCGAACAAGAATATTCCAACATTGAGAAAGAGTTATTGCCTATAGTTTAGGCAGTCAAATATTTCAGATCCTATTTGACTTTATACATTTACTCAGACCACCGCCCATTAGTATGGATAATGAAACATAAGGAACCCTATTCTTCTTATTTGTTAGATTTAAACTCGAAGAGTTCAACTATAAAATAGTATAAAAAAGGGCAAGCATACGAACGGTGACGCACTATCATGCATACAGATAAATACTTTGACAGATAATCTCGACTTATTGTAAAAGTCACACAATACAAACGAAACCGTCGTACGTTTACTAGAAGTCAAAACCGCTACTGCACAGGAAGTGGAACAAAATTCACAGACACCGTTCACTATTAGCGATCCCTCATTAGAAACAGATAACTTAATTGATAGTATTCATTCAAATGTTAACGAAGAACCTAAGACAGCGATTCCAATATCTAAAGATGCGAAAGAATCGAAACGTAATCAATATTATATTATTACTGTGAACATGAATCCCAAATCAGTAAGACGAATTAACTATGACCAAACACGGAAATATGCTGTACAAATTTCTAACGAAAATAATGAACATGAAGTTACTAAATTTAAAAAAAGTATTATTCCGACTTTGAGAAAGAGAAAACGTTTAAAAACTTCAGTGCTATTTATATAAAATTGTTTAATAACAAGGGAACTAGAATTATAAGTATTGTAGAAGGATTGTATTCCAGTATTTTAGAACATATACGAATTAGTCCAGTCAAATTAGACAAAAAATCAGATGATTTCAGAAATAATGGAGATAGCAGCCAAACCTATTCCGTTTAGTTGGGGGGGTATGTAGGAACATTCTTGCACAATATGCCCCTTTTTTTGTGGGGCTGTTTGCCATAAATGCAATTGTTCAAATTTTTTGGTCGATTTTCGCTGTTTTTAAAGTGAGGCTTAGTTAGTTTACGTCTGAGATGAAAATGACTTATGTAAAAGATGTTGGCAATCTGATGAGCTACAAAACCCTGGCAAGAAAAAATTTTGAGCCATTAATATTTTTCCGCTATTGATGGAAAATAATTGTAAACAGAAATATAAAAAAAAAAAATTACCGACAACTTTTACATGGGTCATTTTCATTTGAGACTTGAATGAAATGGGCTTGGCTGCTATCCCCAACATTTCTGTCACCAATGTTTAATTTGACTGGACTAAATATTGAAACAAGAACATGCAAACACAAATATTCAAACCCTGATAAATACGCAATTATTGCCTACAAGAACAACATACATTTCGCTACAAATTATACACCATGGTGATTAGTGGTTGGTCAGTTTTATAATAAAACTTAGTTGGTTCACTACGACACGTACGAGTATATTGAGTAGGAACTACATATAGTCACTTCAAATTAGAAAATTGTTGGAGATATTTTACTCACAGCTTGGCGACCTATATACTTAGGTGCATTTGGGCTGTCTGAAGACTATTTCCACCTAGCGCACGCATGAGAAAGGGTGGTTTTGGAGTAATAGAGTAATAGAGTAAGTATATATATGATTTAATTTTGTGCACTTAGAGCTGAAACTATGCATTTTGATAATAAATTACCAGACAACAAAGTTGTAGAGCAATAAATTTCCAATTAATATTGGCTATCAGGATTTTCCGGTAGTGAGCGCATTTCCCGCTAGAGAGCGTTGAAGAAATTTCGCAAATTGTCACCTTCTGCTGATTTTTTGGATTTTCAGCAAAAATATGCATTAGGATTCCAATTTACTTGATAAATTAAAGTAATGAATGAGTAACGTACTTATCAATATTTTTATTAAATTCGTATATACAAAAGTTAAAGAATATTTTCATAGTCATATACTCAATATCATTACTTTAATTAATTTTATACTAATAATACTAATAATAATAATAATATATTCACCCCTGCACTAGTACATTATAAAAGAAGGTGAAAATATAAACAGAACGCGCCCCGGTTCAAAAAAAAAATAGAAAACAAATTATTGTGAATGTAAAATCCATGTTGGTACAGAATTCCTTACTGATTTTACGTGCTCTGGCGGGAAATGCACGCATTATTGAAAGAGTCAAAAGATCTATATCGATCGGAAATTTACCATTCTACAATTTTGGTCTCTTTTAATTTTTCCATAAAATGCATATTTTTGCTGGAAATCCAAAAAATCAGCAGTAGGTGACAATTTGCGAATTGTTTCAATGCTTTCTAGTGGCAAATGCGCTCACTACCGAAAAATCCAAATAGCCAATATTAATTGGAAATTTATTGATCTACAACTTTGATCTCCTGTAATTTTCTCTCAAAATGCATAGTTTTTGCTAAAAATGCCAAAAACCATTAAGAAACGCGAAAATTGATATACAGGGTGTTTCAGTTTTTGCGTCCATAACTTCTGAAAATAATAGGGGTCTTTCATATGGAATTTTAATCTGAATCACTCCGTTTCCGAGATACGGGGTGTTAAAGTTTTGAAAAATTGTCTCCATTATCTTCTGAACGAATGAACATTTTGAGTTAAAACTTGGTAAACTTCAGTTTTACTAGATGAGTACTTTTTCGGTGATAAAAAATTATTGAGATAAATACAGTAGCGTAGTTATGAGGTTTTGTACTCATTTAAACCCCTTAAGCTTCTATGTTAATTGTCGGAACTTATTATTGTATACAAATTCAAGATCTTTGATTCATTTACTATAAAAAAAGTATTCTTGATAAATTTCACTTAGAGACTTCCTGCTCGAGTTATTTTGATTTTTCTAATCAGGGTTATCTTATGGAATTTTTTTTGAAAGGTTATTTAAAACGTAAGAAAATATTTAAATACCTGTTTATTGGTAACGATGAAAAATAAACCATAATAAATGCTCAGAATGATCCATTTAATTCAACGCAACACATAGATTTCTCAACAACCTTCTTGTCCGAATTAACATTTTATTATTAATTTCACCACAAGCTCTTCGAATACTATCAAGTAGATTTTCTCTATTATCAACAGGCGTTTTTAAGAATTTTATCTTTCAAATAACCCCAAGCAAAAAGGTCCAGAGGATTGAGGTAATCCATCTTACACTGTACTTCCTATTTAGTCATTCTCGTACTTGTCTGCCAAAATGGGCAGGACAGCCATCCAATTGTATCCATGCATTTGTTTCCTCATTGAGTGATGTCTTCGTGATTAGTTTTCAAAAATCCAAATAATACAGCGGCCGTTAGTCTGGTAAACCGTATGGGCGAAAAACATTGTTTTTGTAAATGCCAAGCCAGACATTGACATTGAATTCTTCTTGAGAATTTCTAGATCTTGTACCGTGATGAGTTTTCATCTGCCCATAAGAGATTGAACGACAACGAAAACTTTCTCCAGCAAATATTGTTGGCAGATGAAGCATATTTTACATGGACGGGAATTTACTAATTTTCACAATTTACGTTTATGTGAGAATGAAAACACTCATGGTACAAGATCTAGGAATTTCCAAGAAAAATTCAGCGTCAATGTCTGACTTGGCATTTACGAAAACAATATTTTTGGTCCATACGTTTTACCAGACAAACTAACGGCTGCTGCATTTTTAGAACTTTTAGAAACTAATCACGAAGACACCACACAATGAGGGAACAAATGCATGGATACAATTGCTGCTTGCCCATTTTGGCAGACAAGTACGAGAATGGCTAAATAGGAAGTACGGTGAAAGATGGATTGGCATGGCTTCCTCGATCACCTGATCTCAATTCTCTGGACTTTTTTGCTTGGGGTTATTTGAAAGATGAAGTTTATGCCACGCCTGTTCATAATAGAGAAGATCTACTTAAACGTATTCGAAGAGGTTTTGGTGAAATAAATAATAAAATGTTAATTCGAAAAAGAAGGTCGTTGAGAAATCGATGTCGCCGTTGCGTTGAAGTTAATGGATGTCATTTTCAGCATTTATCATGAATGATAATTTTTTATCGTAACCAATAAAAAGGTGTTCAATTTTTTTTACTTTTCAAATAGCCTTTCAAAAGAAATTCCATATGATAACCCTGATTAGAAAAATTAAAATAGCTCGAACAGGAAGCATCTAAGTGAAATTTATCAAGAATACTTTTTTATAGAAAATAAATCGAAGTTTTCAAATTTGTATACAATAATAATTTTCGACCATCTGCGAAGAAGTTCTAGGGGTTTAAATGGGTACAAAACCCCACAACTACTGTATTTGTCACAAAAACATTTTGTGGGCAAAAAAATTTCTCATCCAATAAAACCAAAGTGTATCAAGTTCGAAATAAAAATTTCTGTGTTCAGAAGATAATGAAGAAAATTTTTTAATTTTTCAAAACTTCAACTATCTCGGAAACGAAGTGATTTGGAGCAAATTTTTATATGAAAGATCTCTATTATTCTCAGAAGTTCTGTTGTCAAAGTTATGGACTGAAAAAATGAAACACCCTGTATATTTATATATCTATTACTCCAATGCGTGCGCTATGTGAAAATAGTCTTCAGACAGTTCAAATACACCTAATTATATAGGTCGCTAAACTGTGGATGAAATTTCTCTAAAACGTCGATTATTCGTCTAATTTGAAGGGATGCCTAATAGTCAGATAGGTGTTGACGTCTTGATGTGTTATCTACTACTATATCATTGATTGTACTGTGATATCCCTACTACTAATTACTTAACTATTAACTCTAACACTACACCTTTCCCGGAAATTTAAAAAGAATTTTCATTTATGGAATAAAAGCAAATTATTTTGATGTTATGAAAAATTGTCGAAAGTTCTCCTTATCCTATCTTCAGTAATAATATGATAAACTACAACCTACATGAAACTGATCGATCCTAACTAACAAAAAATTCCTGAAAGAAATCTATTCTTATGAACTATACAATGCATTGTAGTATTACTATGAGATATAACGTTTTGTCCTATTTTTATGCACAAGTGTGTCCTTCCCTTTTTTGTCAATGAGCAGATTAGGTGAACAGCCTTTAATCACTTTATAGGGACCTTCGTATTTCTCGTGTCACATTTGACTAGAACCAAGTCGTTTCTATCGTAAATCAATGGGTTTACCAATTTCTGGAAAGCTACTTCAGCTGTGGTTGTTATTACCATTGACTCTTTTGTTGCTGTTGTTGCGGAGGGGTTGTTGATCTAAGAGTTGTCTCTTTTAGCCACAACATTTTTTTTATTAGATGTTGGTCACATTTTTGGATTGAAATATTATTTTGTATTATGTACTGGAGAAGTATGTTATATATTTTGATGTTGTAATTTGAAAGATTCACGATGTTGGTTGGAAACATGATGTCTAGTTCTTGTAATTTTTTATTGAAGGTGCGTCTTTTATTTTCGTAAGGATGACAGTCAAAAAATATGCCATTGAGATCTCCAATAGTTGTGTTATCATAAGAGCAATTTGCATTTTTTCTGATACCAATTTTGGCTGAATGTGGAAGGAAACTTCCATGGTTTAATTAAATTCTGGTTATTATAGTTTGATATTTCCTGCTATATCCACCCGCATTCATATATGTAGCGATTTTTGGATAGTCTGAATATAAAAGTGTGTATGGGTTTTTCGCCACTATAGCGTATGGCTAGACTGAGACAGTCATTTGTAACTTCGTCTATGGTGGTCCCTAAAATTATAGATTTCTTAGCCAGATTGTCTGCTTAGGAATTTCTTTTAATTCAAGCATGTTCTTTCACCCATACATAATTAATATTGGCACCTCGAATATACAAGTCAAACATATCACCGTGGAGAGTAACATATCATTATAAAGTGCTTCTGAATTAAGATTATTATTGTTAATTCCAATTCAGATCCTCGTAATGTTGCAATAATAAAATCTAATCAATCGTACTGCTCAATGACTGAGGGAATGTAGAAAAACAAAATTGTCGTTATTTTCAGTTAATCTAAGGAACGTTCCTTTTTTTCTTGGGATAACTTCGTACTACGATTTTCTATATGCCCCAAAATGCAAGTGACTATTGATATTTCATCTAAATTTCTATATCATTTCATTGATCAGGACTTTCTATAACCCATTTGTACTAAGTTTAAATTGTAAGTTCCATGTAGATGTTGGAAAAGAAATATCGAAAGTGGAGGCTTATATCGAATACGATCAAACCATCGTCATTTTTCTCATTAATTTGTATAAAATTCTTGTTGAGGTTGTTTGCCCCAAACTGGATGCTCCAAAATTGGAATTGTACAAATATTTCGAAATTTTTTATTTTGATAATCTGAAATTAAAAAAAAGAGTCGAAAGTGAAAAAAGTCGAATATGGTACAGCACGGCACAGCAAAAAGCGCGGCACAACAAATGGCTCACATGTACCGTGAATCATTTCGTCTTTATTCCTTCCGTATCTTTTTGTAGGTTTTGCCTTGTTTACGGTAGGCGGAACAAGGCTCGGAAAATGTCTTTCAGTCTCAAATTAGATTCAGCATTTTCTGTCCTTCTTCCTCCACTCGTACGAACTGATGAGGAATGGTACTTTTCAATAATAATTTTTATCAAATTCAGTTGGAACGTTGCAGGCGGCGTATTTTCTCTTTATATAACTCATAAGAATTCAAGACATATTGATCAAGAAGATGGAGAAACACTTTCTTGGGCCATTTTACGATATTGCTGACGCTCTCAATCGACGAGAATAACATATTTTATTTATCCACTGATCCCATGTTGTAATTGTATTCAACAATAAAGTTAGGCTCCACAACTTCCTCTCCTGTTAGCTGATTTGTTTTTCCAGTGTCTTTTATTTCAGCGGTGTAGCAGCTTGTCAACATTAACACTCCCTTCTTGTCTTGCCATTTCAACACTAAGAGGTTATCTGTGGATTGATGTATTACTTCACAACGGTTAATTTTTTCTGCAAGTTTCGGCATCTAATTTTATGTGGATTTTACTGTACCACATGTGTTGATTTTATTTTCATGTAGTTGCGAAAATAATGTAGGATGTCTACAAAAAGCGTATGTCGTTTGTTCAAATGAGGAGCTTGAAGCGTCATCACAATGTCCCCAGACTTTTCTTTTCTCTCGGCAGTGTCTTCAATATCTGTGGTATTGCCGGTATAAATTATGAAGTCCAATATATAATCTGTTCCACGATCCCAAAGCACGAAAAGTTTCACCTCAGAACAGTGTCTTCTGGATGGCATGTATTATTTGCCGTCCTTCATATGATAACAGGCTTTCTCTATGCACAGGTTTTGAGACGGACAGAAGTTAGTTTTATATATAGTTTTTAGATTATCGACAACTCTTCTAATTTTCCATTAACAATATTTTCGGACAGGTTCAAGATCATTGTCCGTAAAATGTAACATCAGGAACCAATAAGTATTAAGATCTCTTCATTAGGCGTTCAAAAATTGGAGTTGTTAGATAAGTTGACCAGTAATCTTCAACGTTCAGATTTTTTAATCGTGGCACGGCTGAATATAAATATAATTCTTTGTAATCAACCGGTTCCCAACGGTTCAGACGGTAATTATTGTTTTCAATGTTTTATCTAATTGAATATTCATAATATCGATATGACTCGTCACACATTAATTCCAATAAGTCTGGAGTAAAAAAATATTCGAATACATCAGGCGGAGTTCGAGGTTCAGGTAAATTGCCAATCTCTTATCCAGAATTATTGCAGTCAAATTCATGTCTCGGATTAAAATCTTTGTTGCCAATTATAAATACCCTTCGTTTTTTTTTGCTAGTTCTGTCGCCGTCCTCGATTTCAATGTCACTCTTCACTTCAGCGTCAATATGTGCACGAGAAGTATCAACAGAAATAGAAATGAGATGGTAATTAAAGATTGTTTTAAATTCACACTGATAAATAACTTATCGTTTTCCAAGTTTTCTGGCTCACTGTCACTCCATCCGTGATGACTTTCCCGATCTATGTCAATAAGATTTTCGTTTTCGTCATTATTCTTTGATACGAGTATGTCTTAAATTTGAATATTTACGAGCCATCTTGTTATAGCGCTAAATACAAACTAATTATGTTGCTGAGATTCAGGATTATACTGCGTAAGATAGCTGCGTATGCGAGTTATCTCGCTTTGAGAGCACTTGACGCATGAAAGTTGACATATATTATTGGAGGAGGAGATGATGGCTACGACTTGTCGGCGGATAGATGAAGTCGTACCGCAAGCGGGAATATGAGGTTCGAGTAAAAAACAGTTAAAACACTGCTTGCGACCAGTGTCGTTTTATTAATTTTCCGGGTCCTAGGTCACATAAGTTTTACGGGCCTTAAAATGAAAGTATGCAAAATATCACACGCGAAGCGAGCCAACTGACGGTGCAGACGATTTTTTTGTTCAAAAAGGAGGGTGGTTTCTTATAATGAATTTCCCGCAATATTAGGAAATTGCATCTGGAATGTTTGCAGTTCACCAATTTGAATTAAAAAACACAGATTGATAATACATTATATACAAAAATGAAAATCAAATATGTACATATACATCTAACATTCTGAATAGGTACTTTTGTGTTGCAAATTCACTTACAAGTTTATAGCAGTCGATTTTTTGTACTTCTTCGCTTTCAATGTACAGAAGTGACAGTGCTGTTAGTTTTGGCTGCCCTAGACTGCGACACAAATAGTTCTTACCTCTTTTTAGTGCAGAAAAGCTTATATCAACTCCGGCATTACTGATAGGTAGAGTCAAAAATATTTTGAGAAGTATTTCAATATTTGGAAACGTTCCGGAGATATTATTCTCTTTTATGACGTACAGCATTTCTCTCATAAGGGTTTTCCCCATCGATTTCATAAGAAACATAGGACGCTCCATCTCGTCATCTAGATCTTCGAGTAATATATCAGTTTTGTGAATCTCTTTCAGATCCTTCAAATCAATAGCGCCAGGAGAATTAAAAGAAGGAACTTCAAAAAGATACGAAATTTATGATAAATATTAATGTGGATTTTATCTTATAATTTTCCAATTAACGTATCACAGACATAAAAATTTTTTTATACGAAAGTCATCCTTTCCTCTCAGTAAAATTTCTTATTCAACACCTCCGTAGGAAAATCGTTTTCGCTTCCTATTCCTCTTCGTGGCATCTTGGTACTCTTGATTTATCGATGTTAACCTAGCCTCGAGCCTAGCCTCTTTTTCGATATCATCAAAACTTTCTCTCAAATTCTGAATATATTTTTTTCTAAGGAATGCAACAGTGCCACTGTTATATTAAACGAAGCTGATGTTATATTAAAGTTGGTGTTATATTAAACCAAGCTGATAGATTTTAGAATGATAGGGATGCTGCATTAAACCGGCTCAAAATGTTGTCCTATATTCTTAATTTATACTTCCGATATTCCAGCACTAGTTTCCTCTACATGTTCGCAATATGCACACGATATCAAATCGTATACGAACCCTCTTTCACCATTCGCTTCAACGTGATTTGGGCATCATTTTGAAATGGTGTCATTTATGGCTAATACCATTAAATACGAACATTGCATACTTCACATTGGAACGAACAATCCACATATTTCCTACCATCTTAATGGGTTGCAGTTAAGCACGGTTACTTCACAGAAAGACTTAGGTATCACCATCTCAGATAACCTCACGTGGTCGCGCCATATTGAAGAAATGTGCAAGAGGGCGAATGCTTCTATATTTTTGTTCAACAAGAGTTATTTGTTTTACTAGGCATAAAAGCACAAGATTTAAAGCCGCGGCTGGTGTTTCATAGCCTCGCTACGCTCGGCTATGAAACCAGCCAAGGCATTAAATCTGCTTTTCTGCCGTGTGAAACATATAATTTTTTCTTCAAATTTGTTCCAATTCCACGCAAAATCGACTTTTTCATATTTAAATTGCGTTTCATTATCAATATCCAAATAACTAAATTATTTTATTAAAGGTAACTGGGCCCTGCGTTACTATGTTTACCGCTGATGATGTTTGTTTACTGTTTACTTTGTCATTGTCAATTTTGAAAAGTTGTCATGTTAGAAATGGATTTACTGCAAAGTGAGGATGAATTGATGCAATTAACACCACCTGAGATAAGAGACCAGGCGCGAGATGTGGAATTTAACCTTTTACCGGAAAAATCAAGAACTGTATATGAACTCACATACAGCAGATTCATGGAATATAGACAGAAGAAAAATATATGATCTTTCTCTGAAAATGTGCTGATTGTCTATTTTTCCGATCTTTCAAAGAAAATGAAGCCTTCAACGTTATGGTCCACCTATTCGATGTTGAAAGCTACCCTGAACATAAAAAATAACATTGATTTGGCAAAATACCAGAAGTTACGGGCTTTTTTGAAACGCCAGTCAGACGGTTTTCATGCAAAAAAATCCCGAGTTTTTCAAAGAGAAGAAATCGAGAAATTTTTATCAGATGCCCCAGATGAACTGTATTTGTGTACGAAGGTAGGAATATATTGAAAATGATCTATTATGGATTAAAGAACTAATTTTCAATTTATATTTTAGGTTGTAATTATTGTTGCAGTCGCTGGGGCTTGTAGATCTGATGAGCTTTTGCAAATGAAAATAGATGATATAAATGATATGGGCGACAAATTGCTAATTATGCTACCAAATACTAAGACCAAAAGATCAAGATCTTTTGTAGTAACGGAATATTTAAGCGTTTACAGAAAATATGCAGCCTCCAGACCCTCGAATTTAAATAATCGGCGTGTCTTCTACAGTGGCGGCTCGTGAACTTTTTAAGAGAGGAGGCTGGACATTTAATTTAACCTTTGCGCAGCGACCGTACCGGCTACTTCAGTGAGAAAATTAATTGTTGCCCAGCAAGAACCAACGTGGAGGTATAGAGTTTCTCTAGGCAAAACATTTTTTTTGTTCGTTTTTTGTTTTTTATTTTATTCGGATTCTTAATATTTTTCTTTTTTTTGGAATTTTTCATATTTAGTTTTTTTTATTAATTTTATTAACTTTTTTATATCCTAAAGTCTTTAGTTTGCGAAAAATGATCAATAATATTATCATAAAATGTATCATTATGTTTTAAGTGTGTTACTAAATCTTTTTCAATAGATATTAAACTAACATTGTATAAACGATTTTGGCCCACTGTATTTCGCATGTAAGTTTTGATTCGTTTGAGATTAGAAAATGATCTCTCCACCGATGCCGACGTGACAGGAATGGTGACTGTCAAACGAAGTAGTTTATAAAACTGAGGTAAAACTTGTTGCAAATCATTGTCTATCATATATTTCATCTCATATCGGCGTGACTGTCGTACTGGCCGAGTATTCAAAGCATAATTCATTGTGCAGTGCTATTTTATCAAAAAATTTATATTTTAGAACTAAGTTATCTAAAAGTGTATTGGGAAACTCTTTTGAAAAAGATTCGAAAAATCTTCTATTCGTCAAGTCGAAAAACTTCAATTCATGTAAATCGGAAAATCGAATCTCAATTTGACCTCTTAATAGTATCGAAAATTTCATGAAAAAGTTGTTTTTATAATGTATTTTTTTGTCTACCAAATTATATGTTTTCCTCCTTTTCGCGGGAGGAGCCTCATCAGTTAGAAAATTTTCAAATAAAATATTAAAATGAAATTCTGTATTACGGAAACTTGAAATTTTATCAATGAGATGTTTCAAACGATCTCTTGAACAAATTATATCAGTGAATTTATGTTGTGAAATTTGAAAAATAAGATCAGTTTGTTTATATATTAATTCAAAATTATCAAGAAGAAACATAAATTCTTCATTTTCTAAATAAGATTTTAAACCAACAGCAGCATTTAATGAAACCTGATCTGTTAAAAAGTCATCACTGTTTAATATAAAATCAAATGTTTCAATTAAATTGTCTTTATTTTTATGGATGGTAAACACTGCACGTGATGTAAAATTCGATCGAGCTGGAGCATTACAGGGAATTCTGTTTTCTACTATGTTATTTAAAACTTCAGTTCGTTTGGTGGACTTGCTAAACAAATTTGAAAATGACGATAAGTTAGAAAAGAAGTTCTAACTTCCTTAATGGAACTACATGCATAACTCAAAACCAAATTCATGTTGTGAGCGTAACAATGGATGAAAATAGCCTGAAGAGAAACTGATTTTATTTTTGTTTGAAGACCGTTCAAATGTCCCGCCATTACGCAGATCCCGTTAACCATAAACATATTTCATAATTGTTAGTATTAAACGATCGATTTTGATATTTACCTGACATCACTAACTAATCCTTTCAAATCCGGTAAAGACCGTTTATTTAAAAAAAAACCTTTTTTGTCATATGTTAATCCACTAAATGGATTTTCTAAAAAATCAGCAATTAAATCACGCACTCATTTTGAATTTCAATAATTTACCTAACAGACAAATTCTAATCTAACCTTACTTCGCGTGGTGTCACAAAACAAACACCGACCCAACACGCATGTGTCGCATTCCATACCACCGAGCGTACTGAGCAGTGAGCTGAAAGGCCGGCGGCTAAAGAGAGAACTCTTTGCCGGCGGCAGGCTAGCCTACTGAGAGTGTTGCCATTTTATCTATGCTCTACGGTATTTAGCAATTTAACTGGTCGGAAAGACGGCAACTGTGTTATGCAACAGGTGTTTACTGTTTAAGGTTTGAAATATATACAGAGTCTAGCCTCAGGGCACTGTTGCCAGATTAAAATAACTACTGACTGAGAACGGGGAATTAATTGTAAAATTAAAAAAAATATCAGAGAAACAGGAAATGAAATGAATCATCTACAAGATAAATTGGTGAGGAGGCTGAGCCTCCTTAGCCTCCTTCGAGGAGACGCCACTAGTCTTCTATAAATATGCGAACGGTAAAGCACATCATCAATTCATTGGCATTCACAAATTCGGTAAAATGCCAGAAGAAATTGCTACTTTTCTGGGACTATCCCATGCGAAAGAGTATACCGGGCACTGCTTTCGCAGAACTTCGGCCACGTTGCTGGTGCATTCTGGTGGGGACATAACAATGTTGAAGCAACATGGAGGATGGAAGTCTTCCGCTGTCGCGGAGGGCTATATTGAGGACTCGCTAGCCAATAAGTCGAACATTCAATGACACAAACGCAACCCCATTCACAAAAAATTGGATTTTGATTGCCCATTTTTCTTCCTGCCATTGAAGATTATTTCTATTTATTATCTAGTTTAGTTATATAGAATGATTTCTTGAACAAATTAATATGAATCACTTCTCACTTTTTGATATGTAAAATTTTGGATCTAATGTTCAATAATCCTTGGAAAATTCTTTGAATTACCAATCAGTGATGATGAAAAGGAACCAATTTTCCACAACTCCTTCTGCTCAAATATAATCACTTTTCCTAACCATACACAATAATTCATAACTGATGAAACAACTATCAACAAACCTGAATTAAACTGGCATTTTCGTAGAATAAAGTTTGAAATTCATTTAGATTCATTAAACTATTATACTAGGTCTATTTTATATTACTTCCAAATTCCGAACATTTTTAGATTCACAGTCCTTTTCTTAATCGAAATTATTATTTTTTATAACTATCTGCAATAGTTAATTAGAAAGATCTTGAAGATTATATAATATTCTCAAAATTTATCGGACTACTGCAAATCAGTACACTTCCGATTTTTGAAGCTCCGAAAGTCAAAGGATCCCAAGAGAAGTACTGCAGATCAGTACATTGCTCCTTTTGGAATAGTTCTTACAACTGACTTTTTACTTCTTATGTTCACGAAATATTGAAATCTTTCCAATTCCAACATTATATTCACAAAATCAGCACCAATATATTCATTATACATAAGATTTTATTCACCTCAGAAGTCTCAAACATTCTTCGAAAGAACTACCTACACATTGGGAACTGAGGAAACTAGAGTTGAAAGTGGATTCTGTTCGAAGAAGACACATCTTTTGATATACCGATAGATCCAGAACAACAAAAAGTACTGGCTCCGAGGTCTCTGTGCTCAGAATGAATATTCGGAGTCTAAAGTTAAATATACCAGTATCATTCAAGTAGAAGTCCGTACAATTGAGAGATGTGCCCAACTCGATATGGACGGAAGATCAATCAATCAAAAAGGAGGCGAACAAGTCCGGACCACTTAGATCACTTGATTGAGTTTATTGTGCGCCCCTTGATACAAGAATTAGTCAAGTAGGCCTAAGGCAGTGCCGAAGGCTGAGATGTTGCATGGACTAATATCTCTTATGGCTTCCAAGTGGCATATGCGTGCTGCCAAGGTGTTGAAGCCTAAGAGAAGCCAGTGCTGGACATTGCTAGGATGTGAGAGGCAGTTTCGTCCGCTTCTTCACATCTACTACAAGCTGAATCTCCAACAATGCACATTGTGTGTAATTGTTCACTCAGATAACAGTGTGCTGTCAGCAGTTTCAGGCATTTCGTGCCCACAGAGGGTAGGCTCAGGGTCGCTCAGCTGTCAGTGCATATAGAAGTCCGCCTACCTTGGTAGTTTCATCTGAAGTTTTCCTGGGCACAGGTCCGTATTGCACAGACCTAATCCTGGAAAGCGTTTGCGGGGCACCTAGGGGAACCGAAATCTTCCTTCTGGGTGTACACGATTGAACTGCAGCTCCACTAGACTCGCCAGTCTTAGACCCGTCCGAGAACCACATGGCCCAGAGTGTTTGTTCTCTCGGTCCATCCTCTGTGTTATGGGGACGTCGGAGGATCAGGCAGTTAACGACTGCCTAATCCCAAATTTTGCCATGACCGCAAAGCACAGACACACCACTAGTCCTGACGAGCCAGCCAATACGCGGTACCCGTGGCCACGTTCTTGATATGGAGCTGTAGAGAGACGATCCCCATCAGAACCTTCAGAGCCCTTGTGGTGGGCATTCCTCATAACCCCCATTATTCTCAAGCAGGCAAGTTTTCGAGCCTTGTCTAGCGCCAGATGGTACAGAACCGTTTCTGTCCCCGACCATCATATGACGACTGCGTAGGTTATGATTGAGCGGATCATGGCTGTCTAGATCCAGTGCAAAACCTGTGACCATGTGTTCGAGAAGGCTCTCCTGCAAACCCATAAGGACTGCTGGTAGGGGTCCCAGTTTCCGTTTCTTCGTGAGAAGAATCACGTCGGTCTTTCCAGATTCACCCTGAGTCTCTCGACGAGCAAGTCACGATGGCAACTGCAGTGTTTTGAAGCTCGCACAAGGTAGCGTATTTTCCGAGGGTCTGGACGAAGGATACGAAACGATGAACATCCCCATCATGTCAGAAGCCATAGAAGAGCTAAGCTTAAATATAATCAGATCAAGTATGGTTCATATTTTCAAAACGAAACTAATATTACAGAGCAGGATCGCCTCTCGCTAGATTCCTGGATATGCAGGAGTGCAGGATGATGAACAGGCGGAAGCTTTTATACGCAAGAGAGTTGAAACTCATTAGACGGGTCCGAAACTCCCCTGCGATGTATTAACAAACACTATGCAGAAAATCTTTAGAGCAGAAGAGGTCAGCACTAAACACTGGAGTTCTATTCCGGAATATAGACAACACATGATATTGTTGTGAAGCTTAAGGGGAAGCAGACGAATCATAAGAATCGAACATGATTCATGACGTGACGCTGCAAATCCACAGCTTTATGAGAGAAATTGGCGAGACATGTGGATTGCAGACAAAAACACCGATACATTTGCTCATTGACCGCGGAACGAGATCATCTGCAGGAGCGAGTACTTCGGAACATACAGCCCTATAGAGGAAATTACACCATTGAACTCGAAAACTTGAATTTTAGACTTATCAAAAGAGCTTTGACTCCGACGAACTAATTCAAAATAGTATCAAGAATGAGATACAATTAATTTTCCAAGAATGCGGTAGTAACACCAGACCTAATCTGATCGTTCATGTCAACGGTTGTAAGCTTTAGTGGAATGACTTCAATGGGAGGGAGTGGATTTTTCAAGCATTCCTTAAATGTTCATACACTTGCAACTACAATATTACGTGATTCTTCAGTTCATAGGTTTCATTCGTTTCTTCAATTCAGCTTTATTCTACAGGTTCTTATCATGTTGAGCACGGGATGGCATTAACCTGAGCCTGATCCTGTGGTTTACCTAGAGACGGCGAGGCATCACTCATTTATCCTTCAGTACTCTCAAATAATAAAATATTATATATAACAGAATTAAACTATTATTTTTTATGTGAAATACGGAATATAATCTCACAACTGATGTAATCGTTTTTGTTCGCGTTCGCCCATTTTTATCCATTGTTCACTATGGTGAGTATATTCAACAAATGAATGCCCGCACGATGGGAATAGTAATTTACGTTTACGTTCGGTAGGTGAATTTTTACATATTCGAAGCAAAATAGATTCAGATGCGGTTTTCGGCATTCGATTCTGGAAGACAAGTAGGAAAAATGCTACCATTTTGTTTTTGGCGCTCACTCGAAATTCCATTTGTGCATCAAAACAATGCATTTGTTGAAGCATTTTTGGAGCCTGAGTTAAGATGTAATTAATCGATGAAAATATTCCAAAATTGGTCCAATTTCGTTACTTAAAAAGTCTCCAATGCACCTGGTGCACAGAACACCCTGGTGCACAGGACACCCTAGTGCACTATGGCAACTCAGGAACATTCGAAAATGATTACTCAAGGGTTATCGAGGTCACTGAAATGACATTTAGAAATTATCTACGTGTACCTGGATGTCAAGAGATCCTGGAGTACTGCCTCACTACTGGGACATTTATTCTGATTCTATGTAGAACGCATCGAAAATAGTTCCTCAGAAGTTTTTGCTGCCGCTGATCATGAATATGATGTTTAAAACAGTCTCCAATGTACCTGGTGCACGGAACACCCTGGTGCACTATGGTACCTGAGGAACATTTCCCTAATTGCATCCGGAATGCATCGAAAATAGTTACACGGGAGTTTTTGAGGTCGCTGATCACGAATATGTCATTTAATAATGTTCTTCGTATATAAGACGTGCTGAGCTACTACGTTTCTCTTCGGTATTTTTTCAAATTCTTCACTGGAAGATTTTCGAATATCGCTGTCGAAGAATATGACATTCAAGCATGGGAAGCATTGCACTCTGACTGCATTAACGTGGAAGAACAAACACCCGATGTAACAGATGGAGTAGAAGAAGATATAGGTAATAGAGAATGAAAACATCACGGTATAAGATGAAAATGTGACTGACAATAACACAATAAATTTTATCAGATCAATGATATAAAATATAATGATGATAATATAATGTTAATTGGAATAAATAAACATAACGTTTCAACATATAACACTATGTTAGGAACTGAGGTTAATGACGTGAGTTCGTGCTCTGTGGTGAACCATTGAGAATACGGGAAAGCTAACAATATGGAAAAAGAAGGCGCAGAAAAAGTAAATAAAATAAGATGTCATAGGTTTTAATTACTTTAATAAAAAGCTGTTTTTCAAAATAGTAAAAAATTAATATCTTAATTCTGAACCATATTTACATAATGATACCAGAACGTGGTTGCAAAATATAGTGAACCCATCGATATCAAACATATAATCAATCTATTGAAGCAATAACGTAATTACGCAAGTACCTATAAATTGTACTGTTCTTCAAGTTGCTACCACATCTGCGAGTCTCCGCATCAAACATCATAATACTAAGCGTAGCAATACATAATATCCGATAAGCAAATGTAAAGTGAGTCTTCCATTCTAATTTCTTATTAATTCTAATATTGCATGATTGTTTTGCCTTGGTACTAGAAATCACATTCAAGATTCGTTTTGATTATAACCGAAACGTTGAGGTTTTGTTATTGTTCACCTCCTAAAGGTGGTTATACTCTAAATTTGTATTTATATTCAATCGCAACAAGTCTAGTATAACCATAATTGACATCTTTTGAATATTGAAGAATTTTATAAAATGTCTGAAATACGGAAACGAGCCGCATTAAGATGCAAGTTAACAATATTTCCCAATTTTGTTTCCCAAGTACAATCAAGAGAAGAAGTTACTGGGCGGCAGGTAATGAAATTTTTGGAATTCACAGCAAAAATTTACGAAATAGCATGGAATTCACTTTTGGATAGATCTGATAATAAAAGACTTCTTGTTCATAATCATGTAAAGACCTCATTCAATACCGAACCTGTCAATAAAGAGTCTGCTGAAACCATACGAAAAATCATAGATACAATTTCGAAAAATGTATGGGCTCTAAATCCATTAGATTAGATATAGATTAGATTTATTTATTTGGTACTAAAGATACAAAGTATTTACACAAGTCAATTTTATAATATTATACATTTTTAAGATAAAAGACAATTGAAACTATAAATATATAAGTCTAAATGACTAATATAATTTAAATAATCATGACATTCACATTTTTGCAAGACAAAAACTCATCTGCACTGTAGAAGGCTTTGCTAAGTAAAAACTTCCTGACAACGTGCTTAAAACCCCTCAAAGGTAGACTCCTAACCTTGGTCGGCAACTTGTTGAAGAATATATTACAACGAAAATTTGGACCATTCTTGGCTGTCTCAAGTCTTAACGCTTTTGATCGAATATCATCCTTATGTCTGGTATCATAACCGTGAAGATCCCTGTCTGTGTTTTAAAGCAATGTCATAGTTCTGATAAGCATACACAAGACACTCATAAATAAATATACAAGGAAACGTTAAAATATTAATTTTTTCAAATACTTCTGTGCAATCGTCTCTATACTTCTCTGCAAGCCAAATATCTTCTCATGACCAGAACCATCGCCCCAGATAAAGACACAATATCTAAGATGGGATTCATATAGAGAATAATACGCAGTTTTCAGCACAGAGGTTGATACCTCAACCAACAGACCATTGGGTAACGCTCATAGTGTACATGATGGGAACAAAATTAGATGCTATATATAAATTCTCGGAAAACTGGTCACATTAACACATATGCTTATTATATTCGTGTTAACGTACGCTTCGGTCTCACGACCATCATCAGACGACATATCAATGTCCAAAACGGGGTTTTTCAAAACTAATTGTATCAAGCACAAAGCGCCCTCATCACACGAATTTCAATTAAAAATGTCCACGTTGCCGAAACGAACAGAAACACGAGTAATCGAAATTGTTACACATTGATGTATTAAGTATATGAATATGTATCAAGAATCCACTGCTCAGCAATTT
This sequence comes from Endomychus coccineus, assembly GCA_958510875.1. Classification (NCBI taxonomy): domain Eukaryota; kingdom Metazoa; phylum Arthropoda; class Insecta; order Coleoptera; family Endomychidae; genus Endomychus; species Endomychus coccineus. The sequence goes on along the minus strand of OY294068.1, from coordinate 130,229,106 downwards.
TATCATAATATTCGAAGTCATTTCAAGCGATGTTTGAATACTACTGAAATCAAAAAATATAACGCTCAAGTATCCACTTTCGAATCAGATGTTAAAGGTTTATGAGGTAATAGAAAAAGGTAGAAAAATCTTGTCTTCCGGATGGATTCCGCGTCACAATAGCTCGACTTGATGCCGACGTTTCGCCAACCATTACAGGTGGCATCTTCAGGGCAGGCTTGAGGCTTGAACTAAAACTGGTTCTACTGGTTTCTGTAGCCGTATTTATTGTAGGAAAAATCCTTCACGCTACATAGTTCACTGCCTTTATTGCGGTGGTTACCTTCGTTCCGGCACCTGACTCTGCCGTTGTGCGATCATGTGCGAAGTGGAATTTCCGAGGATGGGTTACCAAATGTTGAGAAGGTAATATCCTGAGTCACGGTTCAGAATATTCAAATGTATTAGGATTTCTTTAGCTTCAAGGATTTTTCGCTGATAGAAGTTTGGGGCTCGGGCTAGGATTTTAGTATCTTCAAAAAGGATTTGATGATTTGTGTCAATTTTGTGTTCCACAAGTGCAGATCTACTGGTGTCAAGAAGCCTTGTACAGCGCTCATGCTCTTTCACATGAGTAGCTACTGTTTCACCAATGTATACCTGTTTCACCAATGTATACTTCACCGCAAGAACAGGAAATGCCATAAGCATCTTCTAAGTGGAGAGGAGGAAGGAGATCTTTGATAGGTTTGTAAAACTGAGATAATTTTGGAAGTGTGGAAAAACGGGTAGAAATATTATGTTTTCTGAGGATTTTGGAAATTCGATCTGTTATATTTTGAATATATGGAAGATAGGTCGTGGATGAAGCAGGCGGGGTTTCTGGCTCAGGTCGATTTGAAATTTCAGGTGAAGTGTATTTCTTTATGGCTTTTTGAATGTTGTAATGGGAGAAATTGTTTGATAATAAAGCAGATGAAAGATGTTTTAATTCTGATTTTAATGATTGAGGCTCAGATAGGTTGACAGCTCTGTGTACCAGGGAGTTTATGACAGATTTCTTTTGGGCAAGGTGGTCGTGGGAAAGACCATTGAGGTATCCAGCGGTATGGGTGGGTTTTCGATACACATAATGTCCTAAAGTACCGTCAGTCTGTCGACTAACCAATACATCCAGGAACGGGAGTGAACCTTGCGATTCGAATTCCATGGTGAAACGGATATTGGGATGTAATGAATTTAAATGATTGAGGAAGGGAACAAGCTTCTCGCGACCATGTTGCCAAATAACGAAAGTATCGTCGACATATCTAAACCAACATTTCGGCTTTAGAACAGATGAGTCAATGGCATCTTGTTCAAAAGCTTCCATGAAGATATTGGCTATGATCGGAAAAAGTGGGGAACCCATGGCAGCTCCCGAGGATTGCTCGTAGAATTTGCCATCGTATAGAAAATAGGTGTTGAGGATAGACAAGAATCAATTAACGGTAGCAAGTCCGTTGGAATGTTCCTGGCAGGTAACAATTGAGAATATGGAAAGGGTGTCTGGAATGGGAACATTGGTAAACAGTGATTCGACGTCGAAGCTGACGAGCAAAACGCATGGGTCAACTTCCAACGTTTGAAATTTTTCAACGAAATGAAAGGAATTCAGGATGAAACTATTAGAATTACCTACAAGGGGTTTGAGAATAGATGACAGATATCGAGAGAGTTTATAAGTAGGAGATCCGATAGTGCTGACAATTGGTCTCAGGGGAACTGAGGGCTTATGAATTTTAGGCAAACCATATAATTGGGGACATTTTGAACAATGGGGGATAAGAAATTTCTTATCTGAATCAGGAAGGGAAGAATGACGAATAATTTGTGAAATTGAACGTTCTATAGAGGAGGTGAGATCTTTTAGTAGGAGCTTATAGGAATTAGTATGCAGATGTTGCAAGATTTTGTTATCATAATCTGAACGATTCATGACAATTATTCTCAAACCCCTTGTGGGTAATTCTAATAGTTTTATCCTAAATTCGTTCCATTTCGTTGAAAAACTCCACATATTTTCTATACGATGGCAAGTTCTACGAGCAATCCTCGGGAGCTGCCATGGGTTCCCCACTTTCTCCGATCATAGCTAATATCTTCATTGAAGCTTTTGAACAAGATGCCATTGACTCATCTCAATTTCTCAAGCCGAAATGTTGGTAAAGATATATCGACGATACTTTCGTTATTTGACAACATGGTCCAGAAAAGCTTGTTCGCTTCCCCAATCATTTAAATTCATTACATCTTAATATCCTTTTCACCATGGAAGTAAGTAAGTTAGTAAGTAAGTAAGTAAATTTATTAGTTCATTTATATACAATTACAATACAAGTAAAACATAAAATGCTCGTATAAGTATACAGAAATGCCCGTTCGGGCGTAGAACAACGTCAAACAATCAATAAGACCTACATACAATTATTAATAAATACTAGTACATTATTACAGATAGAATAGTTCAAAATATCGTCAGATAGTTTAAATTAAAAGTACTTCATCATTGAAATAATCCTGAAGTGAATAGTAGGCTTTTGAAATCAAAAATGTTTTCAGCTTTGCTTTTAATATTTCTTTTGGTAGGCATCTACTTCTAGGTGGTATTTTATTATAAATTTTAGTTATTATGTATTTTACATTCTTTTGCAAGTACGAATAATTAAATGTTTCAACAACGACATTACTTTTATATCTAGTATGGTATCCATGTTCGTCATCATGTTCTTTAAATAAACGCTTATTATCAATCACAAACTTAACCGAATCTAAGATTAGGAGGTGAGTATTTTTTGATCCACAAAATGTTGTCTACAACTTTCAGTTCGATTTATTTTCAAAACACTTCTAAGGCACTTTTTTTGTAGAATGAAAATGCGTGAAGCTTCATTAGAATTGGCCCAGAATATCAGTCCATATCTCAATCTGGATTGAACATGCGCATGGTAAGCTGTTAAAGCTGTTTTGTAATCAATTTGATTTGATATGACTTTCAGAGCAAAAACATATCGAGTGATATTTTGTGCCAATTCACTGACATGACATCTCCAATCTGATCGACAGTCTATATGAATTCCCAGAAATTTTACACTATCAAGACAATGCAGTGTCTGACTGTTATGAGTAACTACTATTTTATCATCATTTGTCTGAAAATTTAAATGTAGCAGTTGAGTTTTTTCAATATTCAGGACTAAATTATTATTCCTGCACCATGATAAGACTTTCTCTAGACAATCAGATATTGTAAGCCTCAGATCTTGTGAAATTGGCTCACTGAAAATCACAGAAGTGTCATCTACGAATTGAATCAATATTAGGTAGGTCATTTATGTATAGTAGAAATAGCACTGGTTCTAATATGGAGCCCTGTGGTACACCACGTTTTATGAACTGATTAGAAGAAGTTTGTACAACTCCGTTGATATGTTTTTCTACTACCATTTGCTGTCTGCACGTCAAATAGGATTCAATGAGCTTTAGAGAATCGCCCCTAATGCCATAACGATCCATTTTTGTAAGCAATATGTCATGTCTTACACTATCGTATGCTTTCGATAAGTCTAGGCACATAATCAGTGTACTATTCTTTCCATTTAAAGATCTTATTACATTGTCTAGAAGTTGATAAGCGGCAACGATTGTAGATTTATTTTTCCTACCCCCATTTTGACATTCAGATAAGATGCTATGTTCATTTAAAAAACTCACGACTCTAGTGGCAATAAGCTTTTCAAATATTTTACTGAATTTAGATAAAATCGATATAGGGCGATAGTTTTCTAGTTCAGATTTGCTGCCTTTTTTATAAATTGCTGTTATTTGAGAAATTTTCAGTGCCGCAGGAAAATTTCCCGTTCTGAATATGAGATTAGCTATAAACGATAAGATAGGAGATAACTCTGACGCTATATGTTTCAATAAAGTAACAGGTACTTCATCTTCCCCTGTTGAATTTGTATTTTTTAGAGATTTTATAACATGTTCTACTTCTTCCTCATATGTAGGGAAGAAGAATAAACTATGTTAATTTTTTTTAATGTCAGACTGGTTTTGATTTGGAGCAATATCTTGACATTGATTTATAAAGAAATTATTTGTATAATCCAAGGTTTCTTTTGTATCTTCATTGTCACGTTTTAGATTTTTAATAATAGACTCATTGGTGTGGTACTCTTTACCTAATGTTTCATTCACTAACTTCCATACTCCCTTTCCCTTATTATTAGATCAATTTATAAAAGAAATATTTGAATTTTGTTTCGCTTGAATAATTAGTTTTTTAAGTATTCTGCAATAGATCTGGTAGAACTCTTTCGTTATAATTCCCTGTTGTAATTTCGTATATAACTCTTTTTTATTTTTACAAGAAGTTTTTAGACCAATAGTAATCCAGGTTCTTTTTTTTATTGGATTGATAGCTTTAACCACAAATATTGATTTCATTAGGCTCTGAAAAACATTCATAAAATAATTATATGCGTCAGAATGTTCTTTTAATGCATACAGTTCATTCCACGTTAAATTTTGCAATTCAATCTTAAAATAGTCAAGTTTAGTTTGTGAAAATATTCGTTTATAAATCATTTTATGTTTACTGGACGATACTTTCACCGTCCCTACTTCTAATACTTGACAGTAGTGATCAGATCTGCTTTATCATCAAACAATTTCTCCCATTACAACATTCAAAAAGCCATAAAGAAATACACTTCACCTAAAATTTCAAATCGACCTGAGCCAGAAACCCCCCCCCCTGCTTTATGCACGGCCTATCTTCCATATATTCAAAATATAACAGATCGAATTTCCAAAATTCTCAGAAAACATAATATTTCTATCAGTTTTTCCATACTTCCAAAATTATCTCAGTTTTACAAACCTATCAAAGATCTCTTTCCTCCTCTCCACTTAGAAGGTGTTTATAGCATTCCCTGTTCTTGCGGTAAAGTCTACATTGGTGAAACAGGTCGTACAGTAGCTACTCGTGTGAAAGAACATAAGCGCTGTACAAGGCTTCCTGACATCAGTAGATCTGCCCTTGTTGAACACAAGTTCGACACAAATCATCAAATCCTTTTTGAAGATACTAAAATCCTAGCCCGAGCCACAAACTTCTATCAGCGAAAAATCCTTGAAGCTATAGAAATCCTAAAATATCTCAATAATCTGAACCGTGACTCAGGATATTACCTTCCCAACATTTGGAAACCCATCCTCGAAAATTCCACTTCGCACATGATCGCACAACGGCAGAGTCAGGTGCCGGAACGAAGTTAACCACCGGAATAAAGGCAGTGAACTGTGTAGCGTGAAGGATTTTTCCTACAATGAATACGGCTACAGAAACCAGTAGAACCAGTTTCAGTTCAAGCCTCAAGCCTGCCCTGAAGGTGCCACCTGTAATGGTTGGCGAAACGTCGGCATCAAGTCGAGCTATTGTGACGCGGAATCCATCCGGAAGACAAGATTTTTCAAGATTAGCTGTCCGCGGAAGTCTACTATCCAAAATAGAAAAAGGTTGTCAGTTCTCATTAGAAAAATTGCGCATTCTACCCAAAATATACTTTTAACATTATAAAGACGCATATAGAAATTTGCAGGGAATTTAATCAATTAAATGAGTATGAATCTGACTTAATGATTGAACGTCTGCTCTATGATTTACAGACTTGTAGTCACGTTTTATGTGAATCATCCCCAGTATAGATCTGTCATGATGATTGGTTTCCTCAGTTAAGATATTGAAATTTTTGTAATGGAATTGATGGTTATAATCAAAACCGTCCTTGCTAAACATTGTTTTAATGAAGCGACGTGGGCATTGTCAGTTGAAATTGGTGCGATAAGGACGATTTGTGCTTGATACAATCAGTTTTAAGAAATCCCGGTCGAGGTATTGATACGTCTTCTGATGATGGTCATGAGACCGAAGAGCATAAAGTGTTAGTGTGACCTATTTCTCGAGAATTTATATATAAATCATTAAAAGACACGATGACTTTTTTGGAAGCAAGGGCTGATTTACTAGAAACGCTACAACAAAACAGCGAACCGTATGGCGAATATACTATAACAAAAAATGTAATCGAACCACGAGAGGATTTTTGGTAACCGAACAAAGGCTATTTACACCGTTCTGTCATCTTTGTGAAAAATAACATTACATCCAAAATTGCAATGCATTTTTAAGTCCAACATGCGTCAAGAGGCTCATGCAAACTATGTTCTACCAGACATCACACTCTTTTTCACAGGGACTCAACTTCTATTCAAAACATAGAACAGGCAAGTACAAGTGTAGGTATGACAGCGTTGGACATTTGTGATTCATACATTGTGTTATCAACAACTAACGTACAAATATTAGACAATAACAAAAATTATAATTATACGATACGAGTTTTCTGGATTCAGGTTCTCAGTCTTATTATATCATAAAAAATGTATGCAAGAGACAATAGACACAACAAAAACTAGTTATTATGTTCTTGGAATAAATCAGAAAGTCACAAACATTGACGAAAAATGTGACGTAATTATTCCGTCGCTCTATAACAATTATACAGCGAATATTTATTGTTTTGTACCTCCACATATTACAGGAAATATGCCCTGTATTAACGTTAACATTTCTTATTTACCCGCAAATCTGAAGACAGCAGATCTGGTATTTTTCAAGTCTAATAAAGTTGACATACTTCTGGGATGCAGCTTATTTCAGTATTCCTCTGTATAGGGCAAATTCGCTTGGGTAATGACAATCCTGTATTTAGAAAAACGCGTCTAGTTTGGATTATAACCGGTTCCATTTGCGGAACAGTGCAATAATCTATAGTTCCATGCAATTGTAGTGATGAACTTAAGATTCAATCACAACTTTCACGATTTTGGGAAATGGAAGAATGCGCTCCATCAAAACCATTTTCAAAAGAGGAAATAGAATGCGGAAATCATTTTACAAAAAATATCGAACGTAGTAATGACGGCAGATTCATTGTAACAATTTTCTTAAGGAGACTACACAAAAACTAGGTGATTCTTTTGAAGTATCTAGGTCTAAGTACATGTCGTTAGAGCGCAGATTAAATTCGAAGCCAGACTTTAAGCAACAATAACAATTGAATTCATAAATCCGTATAAATAACTGAGACATATAAAAAAAAAGTAATTAATTATTCAAATACCTAATTTAATGATAAAGAATTAAACATTTTGAACAAAGGTCCTAAATTTTCACCTCATATCAAAAACAATACATTTTCAAAGACTACAATTACAGAAGTAGAACTTGCATTGAAAAACTTACCGAATACCATTATAACTAAAGCAAATATTAAGAAGATCCTTTCATCTAACAAAAATTCCAAAGTGAATAACACAGATTTTTCTTCTATTAAATCAATCAAACATAAAATAAAGTCCAATGATCTTGTTCTTACAAAAGCAGACAAATCGAATACAACAGTGATTATTGATAAAAATGATTATGACGATAAGATGTTTGCATTTATTTCCTCAGATTTAACAGAAATTAAAAAAGATCCCACTAATCAATTCCAGTTGAAAACTAAACAATTTTTGAATAATAGTCAATTTTTAATCACGAACAATTTTGAAAAAAGTAAGCTAATAAATAGTAACACGTCATCTCCAAAACTCTACGGCCTTATAAGAAATCACAAAGAGAACGCTCCTATTCGACCGGTAGTATCTTATATCAATAGCCCCACACACAAACTTCCCGAAGAACTTAATTCCTTTTTCAAAAATATATCTCATTTCAAACCCAAATTTGCGGTAAAAATCTCTGTTGAACTCGCTAATTCGATGAAAGCAAAAATTATACCTGGTATCCTCTGATGTTTCTAATGTGTTTTCAAATATCCCTCCCATTGAATGTCAAAATTTAATCACAAATATCTTAGAAAAGTCACATATCAATCCTTTGATAAAATCAGAAATAGAACAGGCATTTGAATTATGCCTCAGTCAAAATTACTTTCAGTTTAATAACAAATTTTATACTCAAAATAACGGATTAGCTATGGGTTCTCCATTAAGTCCACTTCTCGCAGATATTTTTATGTCTCACATAGAAGATACTATAATGTGCTCTGCCACAACTATAAAACATATTCAATTTTGGTACATATACGTAGACGATATTTTAGCCCCCTTTAAAGATACACCTAGACAATTAGATGTTTTCTTATCATTCATCAATAATATTCATCCCGACATAAAATTCACATTAGAGACAGAAAAGGATCACAAAATAAATTTCTTAGACCTAACATTATTGCATCATAATAATTGCATCTCATTCAACATTTACAGAAAACCTACTTTCACAGATACAGTAATTTGTACCTCTTCACATAGCCCCTATAGTCATAAACTAGCTGATTTTCATTCAATGATACATAGAGCCTTTTCCCTTCCCTTATCTCAAGAAAATCTTAGTAAAGAACTAGATGCAATCAAAGTCATTGCTACAAATAACGGTTTCGGTCCTCAAGTAGTTTCTAAATTAATAAATGGAAAAAGACAAAAATTAATTTACAATAGCATTTATCCCTTTATAGAATACAAAGATAACTCATTAAAATATGTTTCTTTAACTTATTTTGGTCCTATAAGCGAAAAAATTGCAAACATGTTATCCCATCATAACCTGACCATCAGCTTTAAACCCCCAAACAAATTATCTCATATTCTGTTCAATGCGAAAGATAAAACTGACAAATTTAAATGACCTGGAGTTTACAGACTAACTCGCTCAGAGTGTGATAGTGTTTACATAGCACTTAGATATAAACAACATTTTCGTTCCTTTAAAAATAATAAAACCGATTCTTCATTTACGAATCATATTTTAGAAACAGGCCATATCTTTCCTAATTCGAACAATGTCCAAATTTTACATAGTCACGATAAAATTTCAAAACTAAATATATTAGAGTCAATGGAAATTATCAAAGGAATGAAGATGTATGATAATAAGATCCTAAACGATCAACTAGTAATATATTACAGTAATCTCTTCAATGTATTAATAACCTGATTTTAGTATTTAAAGTCCGTTAGTAAATATACCCGCACCACTAAGGTCCTCACGGAATTACCTAATCACCTTACCCCTCTCTGGTTTTTCTTAGAAATATTTCATATAGCCATAAAATTTGTTTGTAATCCTTCTTTAATCTATATATAGTAGATATAATATTTGTTAAATTCATTTTTCGTCTGAAGATGACACGTTTAGTGTTGAAACTATAGTAACGACTATATTAAATATCAGTGATAGTAAAACAAAGTAGTTTTATTTATTATTTCGTGAGACATCAAAGCCTAGTGCAATTCTCTGAAAACGATACAATTACTTATTATATGCCACATATATGTGTAGTCCACGCTGAAAGCTGGAGAACAAAATTACGTTTTGTATTCGACGCATCACAGTCGTCTACCAGCGGATATTCTCTTAATAGTTTACAAATGAATGAACCTACAATACAGAACCTCCTTTTGTTATTCTGACAATAATGAATTCTTAGGAGAAATCTAGTTGAGCTTATGAAAATTCTTGTCATCCACCATATTTCATGAAAACGTGTTTTGTTAGTACTACTAATTCTATTTTGTCAACTAAACGTTGTGGCCCAGACAAAATATGTTCTTAAAATCAAATAAGAATATTGTTAACTTAACGTCGATTGTTTCCCGAAATAATTATATTGATCTACTAACTAATTCGAATCATTAAAAATGACCAAACATATTGTTAGAAGTTGTAAGACAATCTGTTCACAACAATATTGTCAAGTTTGTGACACTGGCATTTGTTGGTGACAATCTCGAGATGTCGTAGGCTGAAATGCTTTAAAATAATTATTCTCATAATACCCGAGCAATACGCCACCATCTTAACATTTTTAACTACTACTTCATTATTCGGCTTGTAAGTGGTGCGTCAGTTCGCCATTGTTCAATTAAACCCTCATTCTTGTCTGCCACTTGTGCGGCCGGACCGGAATTTTGTTGCAGAAAGAGAAAAAAAGTGATATTGGTTACAATGGGAGAAAGTATTGAACTAATAATAACAGACTGGAACTTGGAACATTTATTTCCAAAATTTGAAGGTATGGTAATTCCTGAAGGCATTGTCGTTCATTTCAAGTATTTAATTCGAATTCCTCAACGTTTGTTTCTAACAGTATATTCAAATCTTAGTCCGACATCGAAACTCTTATTCGTTAAGTACCTACGTAGTATAATCATACCTATTGTACTGCATATTTCATTAGAGGATTAGTCTTAGTAGGTTAGTAGGTAGTAGCTCAGATCAATAATTGATATTGGTCTGAGAAAGTACGTTCTTTCCTAAATATCTATCTATATGAGTATATTGTGGACATCAAAATTTTTTTGGCAGATATTTAACCATACAACAATATTACTATGTTTCATCTAGTGATTTCATTTGAACAAATTTACTTAGATACTTAACACAAAACTGAAATAATCCAATGGATCTTCATAACAGCTGTAACATATTATAATGTTATATTATTTAGAAATTATAAACTTATATGTACCTACTAGTTCACGTTCACACTGAACTTATTAAATGCTATTACAGGTGAAGGTTTGGATATTGAAGCATTCAATAACCTCACCGATGATAATGTCAAAGAATTAATACCAAAAATTGGAGAAAGAATTAAGTTTTAAATAAATTATGTCACCTATAAAAATGTGAGTTTGGAGGGTTTAAATATGCAAATAGACTCTCTTGAATTGCCCAGCAGTTTCAGTCAATTGAATAATTTGGATAATTTTATTTAGATAAGCTGTTAGGTATACCTAAGTTGTTTTCTCGTTTCAAACATATATTCAAAATTATGGGTCATCCAATGTTATGCTCATGGCGGAGAAAGGTATAAATATAGATGTTTTGACTGAATGTCATCATCGGAATATGTTGTCGAACCTTTTGAAGTCATTCATATACTTCATTATAACCTCATTAGATTCAAGATTCTTTTGATTTTTTTCCTCAGACGTTAATTTGACACTTATGTCCAGGTTCTTGCGATCTCAAATTAGGGGCGAAAAGAAATTTCACCAAAATCAATGAGTGTGTATACACCATAATTATTGAATACTTCCCAATGTGAATACATCTTCTATTACATCTTGCAGATTATCCCTGTGCCTTATAAGAATCAGAAAGCATTCTGTGTTTCAAAAGTTGAAAATTTAAATGATGACACATAAGCTTTGACCTATGATTTTGTGAGTATATTAGAAACTGAAAAGGTATTCTGTTCGATAGAGATCTTAAATCCACTCAATTATCACTATCTAACGAAATTTCTGGAGTGCAGTTCTGAAGGGCGAGAAATACTTAAATGGAGTGGTAAATTTTCACCCCAAAATAGAATCAAGTTAACCAATCTCATCATTCGAAATGAATTAAAGAATGCTGAGTCAACATAGTAAATACAATTAACACTAGCTGTAATTCCTATATTCAATTGAATTTTCTTCAGTATTACAACTCTTAGATTTATTCAATTAGCCAGAGTAATCAGACAAGTTTTTCCACTAGAAAAATTGGAACATGACATACACCTTTCACGGTAGATATGCATAGTAGACTAGCCAGAGGAAAATTGTATGATGAATATCACAACAGAAGACATTTACCTGCTGTTGGGCTTTTAGAAAAAAAGAGGAAGCACATAGAAAATGTTATAGGTAACTGTTGTTCATATTACTGTATATAGGGTTACTTGAAAGGTCTTTTACAAATACAGGAAAATGTTGAATGTGTACGAAATCACATAGATAACCTTATGACGTGTACCTTGCGACTTTTTGGTGAATTGCTTACTGCGGTAAGCTTCAAGTCCTCGAGCGCCAGATTTTTCCAAAGGTTTACTCCTTTTTGAAGACTTCTGCTAGGGTCTTCACCACAAGGCTTGTCACTATGCTATCTATAGATAGTCTTTTTCGTAGGGTAGCTACTGTGAAGTAAAACCAGGGCCCATTGGGCAGAAAACAGTATCAAAATTGTAGGCTTTAATTACAATTGATACCAGGTTAAAACTTAGCTCGTTAAAAGATGGAGCAGAAATAATTAAATAAAACGGGGAATATAACAAGTACACTTTCAGTATAATCGATATAAACGCAATTGAACGGTATTATCACACATAAAATTTACCCAGACGGAAAATGTAATGAAGCTCAAGCGGTATATGAAAACTGTTACAACATATCTATTTTACGACATGTTCGGTATTGAAATTCAACGGTACGGAATCGGTTGATAAATGATTTACATTCATCAATTTACGGAAAATACAAATCAAACAGGTCCTAGAGTAATAAGCGGTGTTCGGTAATTATCAGATAGCATTGTAACTTGGAATGTTGTTAAAACGTACCACGATATATCAAACGGTTAAAATTCGGTCGGATCGGAAAATATATCGTAATGCCCAAAAACAAAATATTAAGCTATCATTTACCTTATGAAACAATTCAATTAACTATTGTTAATTCACAGTTTAAATCTGACTTGAACTCGGATAATAATTGATTCACTTCGATTCTTAATCTCACTTCAACGGTACTGATCGATATTCAAAATCACAAAAGAGCAACTGTACTGATTGAAAATCAAAATCAACAAAGAGAGCACAAAAGAGAGCGATCTTTTATCGGTCACTGCTTTTATATGTTTTCCGAGGTTCTGGACAAGTCTGCTCCACCAATTCTTTATTTTGTGTCAAGGGTGTTTTACTTATGTCCCGAACAATGCTCAAAAGTGACGCTACTTTATAGATATAAAATTCGCGCACATGATGCTCCACTAGTTCCTCTCGGCACAATAAACAAATGTTATCGGAGTTTTTTGGTTGTTCACCCTTTTTATACATAAGGTTGTACAAAGTTTGATGCGTTAACTTGCCAGACCCCTGTTTTTGCAACATATTTTATCGGAATGAATGCAATTTTTAAACGGGCATGAATTAGATTCATCTATTTGAATAATTACACTCATTCAAAATTGCGGAAATTTAGAAAAGTGACAATCACGGAATACACATTCGGAGTTCACGCATATCTATTGAAATAATGAACTGTTCAAACTGAGATTACATGTAATATCCGTATTTATTGCCCGATCTAAAATAAATGATATTCCAAAATTTTAAGCTTCGTTACAACCTAAACATCATAATTTCCAGTAGATAGTGTACCAGTTACTAATTATTTCAGATATTATCAAGATATAAAATAAACAATGTATATAAGAGAATGTAGAATGAAGTTCCTCAAACAATCCACTGAATATAGGAAATTTCTAATATTGTAGTTTTTAGGATATATTTCCCCTGTTTCAATAACTTCATCCCAACAATAGTTTGACATATGTATTTTGATAATCTGTTTGATTTTTTTCATTGATGAATTGGAAAGTGAGTCAATGAATACATAGGTATCCTATTATCAAGATATTTAGTTAATGATGACTTTAGAAAGTGATGTCAATTATATTGAGGAAGAAGAAGGAACTGAGATGTTATATTGGCTAGAAAATTGTATTGAACCATGGGTAGATTTTCACGATAAGTGAGGCATACATTTGATGTAAGGCAGAGTTTTTTGAAAACTAGTATTGACATGCATGCATACTTCAATAAATTCCCAGGGTTGAAACAACCTCTTGATGTTACTTTGGTGAGATTCAATATAATATAAATGAATAGAAATTTCAAGATTTTTGTTATTCAGCTTAAAAAAATTTAGATGCCTATATTTCAAAATAAATGACATTAAACTTTTTTTTTCAGATTGAGCTAACTTTAAAAAGAAAGTTGTAAGAATATGAGAATAAGTTCCATCAGAAATTTCCCGAATTGATTGAACAAATATTTAATCGTGCCAAGGTTGTCAAGGATTTAATTGTTCACAACTTGCTTGAGTAAAATGTCAATTGTTAAATGGTAAGATACCTGATACATACATGGAACCATTCTTTTCACCTTCAGATTCGACAGTTTTTCGAATAAATTTTGATCACACAAAACCACTTTTGTCTCTAACGCTATAACAATTATTTGATTCTTATATCTTTTTCCATGTAATTTTGTACACATTCAATATTTTCCTGTATCTGTGAAGCCCTTCCAAGTGCAAAACCATTGTCGTAACCCTATATACAGTAATATGAACAACAGTTACCTATATCATTTTCTAGGTGATTCCTCTTTTTCTCTAAAAGTCCAACTGCACCTAGATTTCATCTCCTATTGTGATATTTATCATACAATTCTGCACTGGCTAGTCTACGATGCATATCTTTGGTATCTACTGTGAAAGGTGTATAATATGTTCCAATTTTTTCAAGTGGAAAAATTTGTTTGATTACTCTGGCTAATTGAATATATCTAGTTATTGTTGTGATTCTAAAGAAAATTCAATCGAATATAGGAATTACAGCTAGTATTAATTATATTTACTATGTTGACTGAGTATTCTTTAATTCATTTCGTATGATGAGATCGGTTAACTTGTTTCTATTTTGGGGTGTGAATTTACCGCTGTATTTGAGAATTTCTCGCCTTTCAGAGCTGCTCTCAAAAATTTTCTTTAGATTCTAATAAATAGGTAAATTTGAGGTCTCTATCGAACAGAATACCTTTTCAGTTTCTGATATACTCACAAAATCATAGGCAAAAGCTTATGTGTCATCATTTAAATCTTCAACTTTTGAAACACAGAATGTTTTCTGATTCTTATAAGGCACAGGAATAATCTCTTGAATACCGGGATATCAAAAATTACCTTGGTCAAGGATGGTTGTGGAATCTGAAACGTGTGTCTTTACTTGTGTCAAATTAATTAATTTGAAGTTTCTAAAAGTGCGAAATTTCGCAATTTTATACGAATGTTATAACACTCAGAAGTCTGTAGCGCTTTAGACTCCAGGATTTTCACGTGGCCTATCGAAATTAGAAGGTTCGAATTGTATAAAAACACAATTGCATGAACGACAGACGTCCCATGTGATTAGCTACGAACGAAATGATTTTGACATATCCCTCGAGGAGCTCGTTGCGCGTCAGTTAGAGTTTATACATTTTATCTCGATCTTGTTAATTTGGGGCCGTTTCGTGCCCCGTGCGTCCGGTGCCAGCTTTTACCCGCTTCGTGTATATTTTAGTTGCAAGAAAATTCCTTTTGGTACGTCGCACGTTAGACGAGCGTAGCTGAGACCTGAGAGTTCCTGCTTCTATTTTAATTGAATTTTCCCATTCAAACGGAATTTTTGGAAAAAAGGAGGGCCGTCGGGTGTGTATCGCGACTAAATCTAACTACATGGAGCGAAAACGGTACGTAAAAAGCCCTCGTAAAGAAGATCTATGTTCCTAACTTTTGCACTTCTCCAACTCGCGAGCTACGGGCTTCTCACGTGAACGTCATTCCATTTATCGAAAATTAACTATTTTGAAACCGTTTTCGCCCCGGTTTGTGGCTATCCCGACCTTTTAAAAGGTTCAAAGTTAACATTTCGACAATTTTTATTACTATCTTAATTTGTAGTTCATTATTGTTTCACAACTGAATAAAATAGGTATGAAATTTGTAGGTTATTGATGATGTCAGTGTGACAGTCACATAATTATTATTTCAAAAGTATAGTAAGATACACGTTTTAGATTCCACAACCACCCTTGACCATGTTAATTTTTGATATCTTGGTATAATAAAAGATATATTAGTAGATGAACAGGACGAGTTCGGCACCAGGATATCCGGTCTCCACTTCCGGTCTAGCTGTCGATGTGCATCCGGTGCATGAGCTCGTCTTTATCAGTTTTGAAAGGATGTAGGTGATAAGGATTTTATTTTATTTGTAAAGAGTATACAGGGTGTGTTCAAAAAGTGTGTCACATGTACAGAGTCACTTGACTAACACATGACAGCATGGCGACCATAAGGACCAGCTGTCATGGCGGGCATAAGGTCCAGCTGTCATGGCGACCATGAGGTCCAGCTGTCATGGCGACCATAAGGACCAGCTGTCATGGCGGCCATAAGAACCAGCTGTCATGGCGACCATAAGGTCCAGCTGTCATGGCGACCATAAGGACCAGCTGTCATGGCGATCATAAGAACCAGCTGTCATGGCGACCATAAGAACCAGCTGTCATGGCGACCATAAGGTCCAGCTGTCATGGTGACCATAAGGACCAGCTGTCATGGCGACCATAACGACCAGATGTCATGGCGACCATAAGGTCCAGCTGTCATGGCGACCATAAGGTCAAGCTGTCATGGCGACCATAAGAACCATCTGTCATGGCGGCCATAAGAACCAGCTGTCATGGCGACCATAAGGTACAGCTGTCATGGCGGACCTAAGGTACAGACTGCTTCATGGAGATGTCACCACCACGTGACAGCTGTCATCGAAGGTACAGAATGCTTCGTGGAGATGTCGCCACCACGTGACAGCTGTCATGGCGACCCTTGGGTACAGGCTGCTTCATGGAGATGTCGCCACCACATGACAGCTGTCATGGCGGACCAAAGGTACAGGTTGCTTCGTGTAGGTGTCACCACCACGTGACAGCTGTCATGGTGAGCTAAAGGTACAGGCTGCTTCATGGAGATGTCGCCACCACATGACAGCTGTCATGGCGAACCAAAGGTACAGGTTGCTTCGTGTAGGTGTCACCACCACGTGACAGCTGTCATGGTGAGCTAAAGGTACAGGCTGCTTCGTGTAGGTGTCACGTGACAGATGTCATGGCGGACCGAAGGTACAGGCTGCTTCGTGTAGGTGTCACCACCACGTGACAAAGACTGCTTCGTGGAGGTGTCGCCACCAGTTCGACTCGTCCGACTCATGCGACTCGTACGATTTTGAAACCACATGATCTGTCACGCGGTGAGATATGGTGTCTGTCACTTCGACGGAGTGTCTGTCACAAGGTGTCATGGTGGCTATCACGTACCATAGAGCTGAAGGTTACAGAGCTAACCCAACTCAAAACCATAGAGCATCATGGTGGTTGAAAGAGTTGTCATGATGTCTGTCACGTGAGGTCTTCATCGAGGTGTCATGTCGCGTCTTGGAGGGTGTGACGTGGTGGATCCATGAAGCATCTGTCACGCGAACTGTCAAGACGGATCTATGAATGTCAACCATAGCTTTATTGGTATCAAATGAAAAGTCTTGATATGCAGAATGTTAATTTTATTGAATTGAAGATCCTACGATCATAGTTTACCAACGGTGATGACGTCACGGGAGGCATTCATTGTTTCAATCCGGCGACCATAGTTTACGAACGATGATGACGTCACTGCTTCGAACCGATGACAGTAAATGATTCAACCCGGCGACCATAGTTTACGAACGATGATGACGTCATCATCGTTCACGAACTATGATGGGCTAATGAGGAATAAAATGTGAATAATCATAATGTTTGTAATACATTCATGCACATGTTTTATCGCATGATTCAACACATGCTTTAACATTCAGACACGTGTTTCAACATTCAGACACGTGTTTCAACATTCAGACACGTGTTTCAACATTCAGACACGTGTTTCAGACACGTGTTTCAGCATTCAGACACGTGTTTCAGCATTCAGACACGTGTTTCAGACACGTGTTTCAACATTCAGACACGTGTTTCAGCATTCAGACACGTGTTTCAGCATTCAGACCTATTTAACATATATTTGATACCTGATTTTGAGAGAGAAGTGTAGAAGTACCTAACCGCGTGATCGGACATACACAATATAACATCTTCATCTAGTATATAAACAAATGCTTATCAACATATGTTCCAGTATGATTTCGATTTGCCTTCAGGAATGATGAAGATTGTTAAGCAAAAAGACTCGTTGAGTATTATGAACTTGGGGTCAAGCAATGAGAATGTTGAACAACCACAACGTCACAGCTCTTTGCTGCCTGATACTTTACGAACAATAATCTGTGGTCCAAGTAATTGTGGGAAAACAAATGTGATGTTATCTCTATTGTTAGATGCTAACGGCCTGAAATTTGAAAACGTGTACATATATTCAAAGTCTTTACACCAACCAAAATACCAGTTACTAAAGGAGACATTGAAGAAAATTGAGGGGCTTGGATATTTTCCTTGTACCGAAAGTGATGAGGTCATAGACCCCACAGAAGCGAGGCCTAATTCAATCATAATATTCGATGACGTGATGTTTGAGAAACAGGAGAAAATTCGTGCTTATTTTTCAAGAGGGAGACACAACTCAATTGATAGTTTCTATCTTTGTCAGTCTTTTGCTAAATGTCCAAAACATGGATTGCGCGACAATGCCAATTGCTTGATTATTTTCAAACAGGATGAACTCAATTTGAAACATATATTCACCGATCATGTAAGCACCGACATGTCACTCGAAAAATTCAAAGAGATATGTAGCGTATGTTGGAAAGATAAATATGGATTCCTTATGATAAACAAAGACTGTGATATGAACAAAGGACGTTATCGCAAAGGTTTTGATAGTTATATATACATCTAACATGTATATATACTTTTATTTGAAATAGACAACCCGCTCAGCATGGACGTGGGTGTGAGTAACATGCTTAAAGAAAAACAACAATTGAAGAAAAAAAATTGGGAGTTAGCAAACGTTGTGAGGAAAAAATATATGGCTGTGAAATTGGGTAAAGCTGAAAATGATGAGATTCTAGATAATATGTTCAGGAATGTATCTAAACCTCTGGAGGAAATTGCGAAAAATGCTGAAATAATCAAACAAAATTCGTTGGTTAAACCTAAAAGTATTGTTTCTACAGCAACACAAATGGAGAACATACCAATCCCAAATATTGTAACTGAAGGGGAAGAGTTCGTATATAACCCCCAAAATACTGAGGAGGATGTGTTTACCCTCGAACCTACTATCGATCAGATTCGTGAAGAATTCAGAAAACATAAGAAAGATAATGCAGAGGCTACAGAGGAGTTTCTGCAACAATACCCCACATTAGCACGTTATTACTTGGAAGGATTCCTATTGGATGATGATGTCAAGAAATACGATGATAGAATGAGATTGCAATATAATTCAACTTTAGACAAATGGTTCATGGGTAATCAACCTATAGAAATTGATAGTGAGAGTAATATAATTATCAAGGGTACTCCGTTCAAGGGTACCACAGGACTGTATAATTTGATATTTTACAGAGATGTTCTACCTGATACTTACACTGTGGAAGATGGGAAAAATTACAGTCAAATGATGGAAATGACTAGTGCCCATAGACGTAATAACGATCCAGCTGATCGAATAAGAAACATTGTAAAATACAAAAATGTACTGAAACCTTTGATTAATTCCATGAAAAAACCCAGAGCCAAAACATACACTGGAAGTGCATATATCAAAAATGATATGCTTGAATATAACGAGAAACCTATCGAATATGTTTATTGGGATGACGTTAACGAAATTGTGGATAGACTGAGACTTCTTGTTGCATCCTCGCATGCCGGTAACCATAATCATCACAATGAGATAATCTCTATAATAGAAGAATTGATAGAGGCAGGGGTAATTGAACAAAAACCAGGTGTAAGACAAATTCATCACAGTTATAAAGATGGTTTCAATGGATAAGTTTGGCAGAGCCTCCTCTTCCATGTGGATATGTGATACAAATGTATTTAATAATAATTTCAAACAAGTTCACGGACAAGGATTATTCCTAACGAGCGATGGAAGTTATGATATGGAAAATCGTAGATTGTGCAACGTAAAATCACCGAATGATGATGGAGATGTTGCAAATAAAGTATATGTTGATAAATTAACACACAAACTGAATCTGAAAACGGAAACCAGTCTTAAAGATACCTTCAGTGTTAGGGTTGATAATTTGATCAAAGATATCAACAAGGATCTGGATGAACATAACTTAACGAATGACAAGGTTATTCTCAACATTGATAAACATCTGATGGACATTCAGAATAAATATAATGGAATGGGGATCTATATAAAATCAGAGTATAAAACAATCAGTGATAGTGTGAGGGAAAACAGAAATGAATTGAAAGAGATCAATAACACATTTAACAGTGTGAACATGCGTCTAAATGACATTACTAGTAAAGTGGAGGCGTTAGAACGACGGATGACATCTGTGGAACCTTCTAAGAAGAGACCCTCATCATCCACAACAACAAAGCAGGGCTCTGTGAAACGTATATCTCCAAATCCTGTGAATATACCGAAAAACTAATTCTACACTAGATTTCCACATTGATAAGATGAGTAGAGAACAAGTTGTGCATGAGCTTCATAAGCCGAGTAGGAAGAATTTCAAACGACGCAGAACGATCATAAAAGGTTTGGATGATTTGTGGCAAATGGATCTGGCAGAAATGGGTAATTACGCTCGTGAAAATAGAGGATTCAAATACATTTTGATTATGATCGATTGTTTCTCGAAATTTCTATGGACACGCCCGCTGAAAACAAAATCAGCCGAAGAAGTTCGGAAAGCGGTCAGTTCTATATTGCTAGAAGGACATCGTAAGCCTAGGAATCTGCAAAGCGATCAGGGAAAAGAATTCTTCAATAAACACTTTAACGATCTAATGAAGAAACATAATATCAATCATTATAATACGTATAGTGTGAAAAAAGCAGCCATTGCTGAACGTGTCATTCGAACGTTAAAGGAATCGCTCTACAAACATTTCAGTCTTAGCGGGAAATACAAATGGCTTGATATACTTGAAGAAACCACAGAAAAATATAATAAACGTAAACATAGTACTATAAATATGGCTCCAATAAAAGTGACGGAACAGATTGAGAGCGAGATATTGAAGCGATCCTACTCACACATCAAGTTAGCTCTGCCTCACAAATACAACGTTGGAGATGTGGTACGAATAAGTAAGGCTAAACATATCTTTGAGAAGAGATTTACGCCCAATTGGAGTACGGAATTATTTAAAATCATCAAAGTAAAAATTACCAACCCGGTCACATATCTACTAGAAGATATGACCAACGCACCAATCAGCGGCTGTTTCTACGAGGAAGAATTACAGAAAACAAAACAACCCGATGTGAATTTAGTAGAAAAAATATTACGAAAGAGGAGGGGTCAACAGTATGTGAAATGGTTGGGTCTAGATAATAATCACAACAGTTGGATCAATAATTCGGATCTCGTTCAATGAATCCATCATTGACCATTTGGAGATTATTAGGAACAAACAATTAGCTGGAATATTATTGACTCGAGGGTATGGTTATTATACAATGAATCCATCATTAACCATTTGGAGATTATTAGGAACAAACAAATAGCTGGAATATTATTGACTCGAGGGTATGGTTATTATAATAGAACAAAATTCCGTGAATATGAGGGTGAATCAAGAGTGAAGATTATAATATTTGAAACATATATTGTTAAGATTATACTTAAGTCTTTTGTATTGAGAAAATTTTGAAATTAATAAAAAATATTATTTTGAGATCTTTGGTCTTTCTCCCTCCCCTCGTTAAATAACGGTGCAATCTTGAATTTTCATCATCCTGTATGGAAGCGTACGTAGGAGAAGGTGTTCTCAATACGCTTATAAACAAGCTCCCGTTTGAACTTCATATTCCTGGTTATCAATTCTGTGGTCCCGGTACAAAATTAGAAGAACGGTTGAGAAGAGGAGATTCAGGTATCAATCCACTCGATAAAGCTTGCCGCCAACACGATATTTCATATTTGCGAAACGCTAGTTTGGAAGGACGTCACGAGGCGGATAAAATATTAGAGAACGCTGCTTGGCAACGGGTCAAATCTAAAGACACAAAATTTGGAGAAAGGATTGCCGCTTTCGGTGTAAATAAAATTATGAAGACAAAGAGGAAATTGGGAATGGGTATGAGAAAGAATGTTGGGTTCGGAAGTGCAATTGTCGATGGGGTGAGAAAAGTTATGAAGAATAAGTTTGACTCATCCAATCTGAAGAAAACATCCCAAACAGCGTTGAAAGTTGCACGAAAACAATTCAAAAAAGCAGGTGGTCGGAAAAATGTTCGGTTACCAAGAGTAATTCCTATTCCAAAGACTGGAGGATTTTTACCATTTTTAATACCTCTGTTTGCCGGCTTATCAGCTGCTGGAGCATTGGCGGGGGGTGGTGCAGGCATCGCTAAGGCCGTCAACGACAGCAAAGCAGCTCGGAAAACCTTGGAGGAAACGGAAAGACATAATAAAACAATGGAAGCTATAGCTTTGGGGAAACAAGGATCTGGTCTATATTTGAAAAAGTATCGCAAAGGTCTTGGTCTATATTTAAATAAACATCCAAAAAACTGTCAGTAAACCTACCCAGAAGACCTCTGACCGATCTTGATCTACGAAAACTAGCAAAAGCTCTGAAAATTCCCCATTTTAGAGGAGTATTTATGCGTGATGAACTGCCATCCAACGGACCATGGAAAAACGAGCGTGGAATAGTTAATTTAGATAGCTCGGACAATGGAGGCACTCACTGGGTTGGGTTTAATAAAGTCGGTGATACAGTTTTATATTATGATAGTTTTGGCAATTTACGCCCCCCTCGCGAACTAGTGGATTATTTCAAAAAGTGTGAGATATTATTCAATCACGATAATTTTCAACAATATAACACTTATAATTGTGGTCAGTTATGTTTAGATTTCCTCTCTAACTCTTCAGTTGTGCTCGACTAACCCTGCATTTATTAGTATATAAATAGATTGTTGGTAAAGTTTGCATCAATCATGTCTCAGACGTTCACTATCACGGGTAAGAGCTCCCGCTTATCTGTAGATTTCCACCCACCTATAGAACTAGATCCTCATTCATATTATTCTATCGCACTTGTTGGCTTGCATACGTACAATAGCATTCCGAACATTGAAGAAGGTTTTAATAAATTTTATTATAAAAATGTGAAGGGTGAGGAAGAAGTAGTAACTATACCTACGGGGTCCTACGAGTTGACAGACATCGAGGATTTCATACAAAGTGCAGTTTGTGGGATAGGAGTGAAGCAAGAAGAACGTGACCGGAAATTATCAATAAAATCTAACAACAACACTCTACACACAGAGCTGAAGAGTGATTTTGAAGTGAATTTTATTCCTAAAGATAGTATAAGCGAACTGTTGGGATTCAGCAAAAAGAAATTGACATCTCGCGAACTACACGTATCTGATCGACCTATAAACATAATCAAAGTTCAAACAATACGAGTAGAGTGTAACTTAACCGCAGGAGCATATTATAACAATAAGATAGCTCATACGATATATGAGTTCTCACCTCTTGTACCACCTGGGTTTTCCATTGATATAGAGCCGAAGAATCTTATTTATCTACCGGTCATCAGCAAGACGTCCTTCGATAACATCACGCTGAATATTTTAGATCAGAATTGGAAACCGGTAAATTTTCGTGGAGAAGAAATTATTATACGATTGGAATTGAAAAAGATCGTTAGGGATTATACCTCACAACAATAAATAATAATCCAATACTTACCACCACTCATTATATGAAAGGAATTCAACTGAGAAGGTTGCAGTGGCCATCACTTGAGAACATGGGTTTGGATTTCAGCAATAAAAGACATCTCCATAGTGGTCATCAGTCATTATCTACAACGAGCTCGAGGGAGAAGGTTGCTTCTGCATCACTATCATTGGAAAATATCAATTTTTTGAAGTCTCTTGGTTACAATGTCGGAAAAACTTCAAATATTCAACGAGCCAAACTTCAATGAAGACATCATCCGAGAAGAAACTCATACCTACTATCCCCACACAACATCTTTTGGCAACAGCGATGAAATTGAGATATTAATCAATCAACAAGATGTGTTGGTAGATTTGGCCTCGTCTGCTTTATTCATCGAGGCAGAATTCCAGCCAGAAGCAAGTGGTGATGGTGAATGTAAACTAACGAATAATTTCGGAGCGTTTCTCTTCGAATATATCAGTTATGAATTGAATGGAAAAGAGATAGACAAAGTACGTGATCCTGGTATTGTCAGCACCATCAGAGCTTATCTAACATATGCCAAACATGAATCTATACCTCTAGCTATTTCTGGATGGTCATTTAAGGATGTATTGAGTTCAGTCTACAATAATAAAATCAATTTATGGATACCGTTGAATTTTCTACTAGGCCTATTCATTGACTATAACAAAGTTTTGAGTGGAAAACATAAGCTGCGCTTGATAAGGTCTCGAACCGATAACGATTGCTATACTAATAGCACAGGCACGAAAACGGCTGAAATGAATGTGAAGACGATAGCATTAAAAGTGCGACATGTGTTTCCAAGTGATCAAGTTAAATTTCAAATGTTGGGGAATTTGAGTGCTGAGAAGCCTACTTTGATTCCATTCCGTAGTTGGGATCTGCATGAAAATCCGTTGATGAAGGAGAGCACTCGTGACATTTGGGCTGTTAAAACTTCAATGAATTTGGAACGACCCAGATATTCTAGCTTTCCAAACTGATCGAAAAAATAATCCTGTTAAGCACAGTGCATATTTCGATAATATAAACTTGCTAAATGTTAAATTATACTTGAATTCAGAGTGTTATCCATATGAAGCAATGAAATTGAATTTCACCGACCAGCAATACGTGGAAGCATACCAGATGTACTATGATTTCCAGAAATCATTTTCAAATAAAATAATAGGCGAACCCATGTTAGATTATATAGCATTCAAAAATAGAGCAATTTTTGTGATTGACTGTTCAAAACAAAACGATGCTATAAAGTCATCAACAGTTGACGTCAAACTAGAGATGGAAAGTTTCCTGAATTTCCCCAAAAACACCAGGGCTTATTGCATCATCATTAACGATCGTATAATGGAGTATTCTCCGATTACAGGATCAGTTCGGAATTTGGTGTGAAGAACCAGGTGATGAATCATAATGTTATAATTTTAGTTCTAAATGATGTACTATCAAAATGTATCTTTCCCAATAAATTTTATTATTATTATTATATTTGATATTTTATTTCTCAAACGGTAGGTGGTGATGTAAACATCCGACGATCATAGTTTGTAAACTATGGTAGTCGGTTGCTGGAAATGAAACAAATTGAAACAACTAGTGACGTTATCAGTCAGTTATCAACGTTTGCAATGATATCGAAACGGAGAGTTACCCCCCACCCTCACTATTCACGTTCACGTTCTCACGTATGTAAGAGAGAATCATTTCAGAAAATGTTCAGTTATAAAAATGAACTTAGCAGCGTGCGTTCGTGATTCAAATGTGGCTACATGGTCCACCAACAATCTTATTAAGTTAACAGTTAATGAAGTGTGTCTAAAATTTGGGATCGATATAAGAAACGATAAAAGAAACTATTTATTTTGGAATATTCAACTAAACCAACGCGTTCTGATGAATGAAGATCTATTGGATTGGTTAGGTTATCGCGGCAAAAAATATCATGCTGAAAAGGGTGTTATAACAAGATTGTTGAGGAAAAACCCGCATATACACCATTTAGAAATTTGTGATAAGACTGATGCACGAAAGAAATATTATGTTCTAGATGCTATTGATTTCGAATCATTATTGATGCAAATGCGAACTCCTAAAGTCATCGAGTTACGTGAACTGTTTTCGTTAATGAAATTTATTATGATGAAATATTGTGAGTACGAGAAATTCTATGAACAACAAGAACGTCAAAGAGCTGAGGAACGTGAATGTCTTGCGAAAGAACGATCTCAACGCTTATCTCAACAAATTCAAATGAATGTTATCACCTTACGGAATAACATTGCACCAAATATTGTTCCACCTCCTATAAATTTCGGAAAGAGACGAAATTTAGGTAATTACTTTTGTTTTTTATAATAAAATTTATATAATATATATTATTTAGGATTATATCGAACATCGAATGATATGAGACCAGAATGGTACCTAATGCGTCGACAGGAGGATGGTTGGCGTGATGCCGACAGAAAATTACAAAATCGAGGAATGCGATTAATACGTAAATGGTCTAACATATCTCATGCTATCGATATTGGTAACGAAGTGAAACAGAATTTCCGCCACGATTTGAAATGGTATGCAAGAGGAAATATTATTCATGCCGCAGAAGAAGAGGGGGGTGAACAATTGATTAGTGATATCAACATCGAGTCATTGATAGAATGTGTTATCAATCACAAAAATAAAGCTTATGAACTAGCAAATGATAATGTCAATATATTATTATAATTATCATTCCTTTTGTTTTATTAAAACACTTATATCTCCATACAATCATTTATTTACATGGTAAATAGCCTTCTTTACATATTTAACAAACATTTTCAACATTAGTACTGATAAAGAAGATAAAATTGCATACAAAATTGCGAAAATTTTAGAAATTTCTTCGTCTAGTGAGGATGATGTACGTGTGGATGGTGTTGATATTGTCTTTTGTATGACCTGTGGTAAACATGATGATTGTTGGAGCAATTGCCATTCAGCCATATCACCCTCACTCCGATCAAAGAATAAAAGTTTAAGTTTATAATGTATGGTGGTACGATTATCTTGAGGAATGTTGAATGCGAATACCTCTAATTGATTATCGTTGATTTTTCTAAAATTCATCGGAATCCATTCGGTACGGTTACATCCCCCACCACCATCGGTTGCAACATCCTTCAGACAAATATAAATTCGCTCAACGTGTTGGGGAACGTTCGCGTATAGAATACCATTCAGAATTGTGGTTAGAATCACGAAATTTGTTTTTAACATCCCCACTCCCATCATTATCTTCACTTTTTGCACTTGTAAATGTATTCAACAGTCTTATAACTTTTATTTTATCTTCGTAAAAATTCACGTCTCTTCTTAGTTCATGAACTTTCTCCACAAATTTTCTAAGTATACGTTTGTATTCTTCAAAAGATATATGCGTATTGACACATTTACAAACTTACTGGATATCTTTATCATAACCTCCAACTATTCACATTTACACATAGAGTATCATTATTATTACTCGCATTTCATTCCTCATCTGACCATCATAGTTCGTGAACGATGATGACGTCATCATCGTTCGTAAACTATGGTCGCCGGGTTGAATCAGTTACTGTCATTGGCTTGAAGCAGTGACGTCATCATCGTTCGTAAACTATGGTCGCCGGGTTGAATCAAATACTGTCATCGGTTCGAAGCAGTGACGTCATCATCGTTCGTAAACTATGGTCGCCGGATTGAAACAATGAATGCCTCCCGCCATGACAGCTGTCACGTGGTGGCGACATCTCCACAAAGCATTCTGTACCTTCGATGACAGCTGTCACGTGGTGGTGACATCTCCATGAAGCAGTCTGTACCTTAGGTCCGCCATGACAGCTGTACCTTATGGTCGCCATGACAGCTGGTTCTTATGGCCGCCATGACAGATGGTTCTTATGGTCGCCATGACAGCTGGTTCTTATGGTCGCCATGACAGCTGGACCTTATGGTCGCCATGACAGCTGGACCTTATGGTCGCCATGACAGCTGGTCCTTATGGTCGCCATGACAGCTGGTCCTTATGGTCACCATGACAGCTGGACCTTATGGTCGCCATGACAGCTGGTTCTTATGGTCGCCATGACAGCTGGTTCTTATGATCGCCATGACAGCTGGTTCTTATGGTCGCCATGACAGCTGGACCTTATGGTCGCCATGACAGCTGGTTCTTATGGCCGCCATGACAGCTGGTCCTTATGGTCGCCATGACAGCTGGACCTTATGGTCGCCATGACAGCTGGACCTTATGCCCGCCATGACAGCTGGTCCTTATGGTCGCCATGCTGTCATGTGTTAGTCACGTGACTCTGTACATGTGACACACTTTTTGAACACACCCTGTATACTCTTTACAAATAAAATAAAATCCTTATCACCTACATCCTTTCAAAACTGATAAAGACGAGCTCATGCACCGGATGCACATCGACAGCTAGACCGGAAGTGGAGACCGGATATCCTGGTGCTGAACTCGTCCTGTTCATCTACTTATATTCACATTGAGAAGTATTCAATAATTATGGTGTATACCTACTCACTGATCTTGCTGAAATTTCTACTCGAGCCTAATTTGAGATCGCAAGAATCTGAACATAAGTGTCAAATTAGCGCCAGAAAAAAATCAGTAGAATCTTGAATCTAATAAAGTCATAATGAAGTTTATGAATGACTTTAAAAGGTTCGACAACATATTCCGATAGGGACATTTATTCGAAACGTCTATATTCAGACCTTTCTCCGCCATGAGCATGACTTTGGATAACCCATAATTTTGAATATATATTTGAAATGAGAAAATAACATAGGTATACCTAATGGCTTATCTAAAATAAAATCATCCAAATCATCCAATTGACTGAAACTTGAATTTTCAGAAGCTGAAGTGCTGGGCGAATCAAGAAAGTCTATTTACATATTCAAACCCTCTAAGTTTACAAATTTCTTATAGGTGACATAGTTTTTTGAAAACTTAATTCTATCTCCAATTTTTGGTATGAATTCAATCATCGGTGAGACTATTGAATGCTTCAATATCCACACCTTTCCCTGTAACAACGTTTAATAGGTTCAGTATGAACGTGAATAGGTACATATAAGTATATAATTTCTAAATAATATTACATCATAATATGTCACAGCTATTATGAAGATACATTGAATTTCAGTTTTGTGTTACCTAAGTGAAGTTCAAATAAAATCATTAGATAAAACATAGTAATATTAATGTATGGTTAAATATCTGGCAGAAAATTTTAGAGGCTCACAACATACTCATGTGAATAGATGAGTAGGAAAGTAAGTTCTACCCTCAGAACAATATCAATTATTGGTCTGAGTACTATCTACAAGGACTAAGACTAATCATCTAATGAAATATGCCATACAATAGGTATAATTATATTAGGTAGGTACTCAAGAAATAAGAGTTTCGAGGTCGAACTGTAATTTGAATATATTGTTATAAACATTTCTAAGTTGAGAAATTCGAATTAAATACTCGAAATGAACGACAATGCTTTCAGGAATTACCATACCTTCAAATTTTGGAAATGAATGTTGCAAGTTCCAATGCGGGTTTTAGAGTTTGAATGACATTGTTCTGGCCCAAGTTATGATATTTTGTGGAGGTGTAACAATTAGTTATTTTTCTTGTGGTGCTGGATGATTTTTCAGTATTCGATAATGCAGAAGATTCACTCTAATTGGAATTTTTTTCACAAAATGTCAAATGTACCTCAGGGTTGTGTAAACTTCATTTACAGTGTTTGAAATAAACTCATATCACATGTTCCTTGACTGAATAAAATGAAAAACTCGACTTGTGGGTGTATTTCCATGACCAATGGTAACGTGTTATGAGTTTCGAAGTTTGCAACTTGTGTATTGTCTGAAATGTGATATTTCTCCTCAGATTTTGTCAGACATGGAAGATTCGCAAATGTCCGCCCTCCCTCCAGAGTTAGCAAACGGAAGCGCAAAATCTTAGAGACCTCGAAGCGAGGAATCGTCAGATGGTTCAAGAACGTTCCTTGCAAAACAATCTAACAACGTTCATTCGTCATTCTACAAGAGATCGAATGTCGACTCGGCCTAGTACATTCTTGCCGCAACGAGCTCATTGGAGCTCTTGGGGTAGAGATTTAATGAGTAATTCCATCAGTCAAGCATCCAACATGAAAATCAGAGGCCGACAATTGTTAGATCACGAAGGGCTTTCATGTTTATTGGTACTATTGTTCACAGATGATCCCCATTTGAATAAGCTTCGTTTACATAGGGTCATTAGGAATTTATGTTTCCACGGTCCAACACGCGAATGGGTTGTTAATGCTCTTCTATCCGCAATAGATCGTAGCGTTCATACGAAACCAGACGAATCTGCGAATAAGCCTTCCCGGAAATTACCCAAACCACTGTCAAGTAAATTGATGACCGACGCAAAATTACTCCAGAGTGGAGGAAACTGGTTGAACATACGCATGGAAGCTGCTTTGGGATGTTCAGCGAATATCTTCATCGACACCAAAGGACCTAGCAAACGTAGCGAGAGGTCTGCAATAGCTAGCATCAGTATACATCCTCAAGCAGCCCCAATAATTTGTAAAAACGCTCTAGAATTGCTGATTTCTCTATCCAAAGCTTTCCCAGCCAGCCTTCTACTTCTAAAAGCTCTCAAAGATGATGACAAGAACATGATCTCACCTGTTAGAGTCCGCTCAGATAACACTTCAGATTTCTGGGAAGTTCTACTCAAATTAGATTCAGCTAGTACGAAAAAAGGGAAGAGCATTGCGAAAAGCACAACCACTTTGACGTCAGAATCCGATTCTATGGTCTCTTTCGAGCAATCCGTTTTTGGGAAACGTTTTTATATGCTGTCTTCACCTGTAATCAACAAGAATACGCAACTTACCGATAATTTATTGAGATTACTGTCTGTGATAACCTCCAGTATGCTGGAACTGCCGAAACCCCAGAGCAATTCAAAATCAAAAACTAAAATCCAAAAATTCGAAAGTTTCCCCACACATAACTTTTTTTTTCTCTTTCTGCAACAAAATTCTGGCACTGGCCGTACAGGTGGCAAACAATGAAGGTTTAATGGAATAATGGCGAACTAACGCAATACTTACAAGCCGAATAATGCATGAAGTTGTAGTTGAAGATCATTGTTAGGATAACAACATCCTTTTTTGATATGGTATGAAAACAGAATGGTGTAAGTCACATGTTGTTGTAGAAGAATTACATTCTGATTTGATGCAAATGTAATATGTTTATGAAGAACAATCAAAATTGTTCATTCTTTGTTAATTTGAAATAACCTTTACAATGTCTGCTTATTTAAATTTTCATTCTGTTACGTTATTTATATTTTAAAGTTAACAATGAAATGTTCCATTTGTAAGAAACAAATATCTGTGTGTAAAAATATTTCATTCATTTGAAATATGTACATTTCATAAATTCTGGTTCATATTATTGCAATGTAAATGGGTGCTTTAGAGCATATTCATCTCAGAAATCCTTCAAGAAACATATCAATGCTATCCATGCTGCAAAAAATTGCAAGAAACCTAAACAGTTTGAAACAACGGCTTAATTGCTAATAATATCTTTCGGAGTAATATCAAATGCCTAATACTAATGATAATTCTTTTGTACATTATCGTATCTCTCCATTGTCTAATAATGATAATCAAATGTGTTTCCAATACAAACAATATATATATATATATATATAAATATATTATCACGTTAGAATATGGGATTTAATATATTGAAAATAAGTACACTTGTCACTTGTCCGATTATATTTTTATGGTGTAATGGGACCATCATGCAACAGGTTGAGACGCGGTTCTTTTACATGAACGTAATTGAATCAAAATCATTAAATGTACAAACAGTACATTTATGTATAATCTCTGTAAATATGATCCTCCAGGATCATTCTCGGATCACAGGTCAGTGAAATTACTCTAAGCATTCTTAAAATGATGAGATCATAATGAATGGAGCGCATTGTTAGTTTTGAAGTACCTATATATTATATTTTATCAATAAACATTTTGTGAATTTTGTATTCTTGTTAAAGTCAATCAATAAATTATTATTATAGAGTAGCTGTTCATTTGTGTTATTCCGTATCTTGTTTTCTTTTGAAAGATGTTCGTTTTAGGAGAATATCCTTAATATGGTAGTTTTCTTATTTTAAATTTATTGTTTTTTTTATGTTAGGTTACAATAGAGTATACGTGGATACACCTAATTTGCATTTTGCGTTACTGTTCATTGTCTCTAGATTCGAGTTGTTCGATAAAAGTTCATTTTTGTGGAAGTAACTATCTAATAAGTAAACAGAAGTACGTCAAATAGTCGCGTTAATCATATTTTACAATGCATTTTCGTTGAAATCACCGATACAAAAATTGGAATCGATCAAGGAAGCGTTGAAAGTCTAACTAGTTGTTGATATAACTAGATTGTACTTTTATTGCAGCAACAATCTCGCATGGAAAAGTAACTATATGAAATAGTTCAATTGTCAATACACATTGTTCATTTAGCAAATTCTGTTTGTTGAAACTATCAATATAAGAGTCAATTTCACAAGAATGTATTGAACGTAAACTAGTATTATGTTGTTGCTGTAGCTAAATTAAAGGTGGACCATACATATCCACTTTTGTTAAGCTAACTATCTTTTAAGAAAAAGTGACTATATGAAATTCGTTATGTAACAAAATGAAAAACCGTTTGAACAATTTGGCTTCGTTAGAATGATTTGTCTGAATAGTCATATTGGCTAGAATATAGTAGTTCAATTTCAACAAGATTAACATTGTTGATATAACTGGAGTCAGTTGACTATGTAGCATTTGTTAACAGAACTACATATCTGGCTGTGCCCATATTGAATATAAGTCTTGTCAAAATTCTGGTTATCAACGAGATTTTTTTCCGTGTGTCCGTCGTCAGCTCATTCAAGATACAATATAGGGCCTGCACCCGATGGGCCGAAAATAACCGAACGAATTATTCTTTCTAATATATCGCAGATCTTAGACCCACTAGGTCTTCTAAGTCCATGTATCATAGTGGCGAAGATGCTTCTGCAAGAACTATGGATAGAGAAGGTTGATTGGAATGAAGGGTTCTCATTTCATATTCATATATTTTCAAACAGAACTTCCATTGTTAAATTCACTAAGCATAGTCCACCTTTTATGTTCAAAATCTAAAGTAGCACATCCGATAACGTGAACTATCGAGACTGGAGTTATCAGGCGCTCCTATTTCAGCTAGAAGAAATGTATGAAGCGCTAAGATTCAAACTCAATAAACGAGTGTTTTGGTCGGACTCCACCATAACTCTAGAATGGTTGAAACAGCCACCGAAGAATTAAAAACTTTTGTGAGTATCGAAAGGTTGAATTTAGACTTTAGGTGGCATGAACCTCCATGGTTATCACAACCTGAATCTGAATGACCAAAGTCATTATCAGATATCGATATTCAATCTGACACTGATATATTGGCGGAAATACGATCTAAAATTTAAACTTTTCTTGCACACAGTAATTGCGCATTTCCGTTTGGAAGGTTTTCAAATCTAAGCAAACTCAAACGAATAGTGGCTTGGATTCTTAGATTCAAAACTGATATTCAGGGCAAAGAAGAAAATAGATAATTCAGTATTTTATCCGCTCAGGAAATTCATTAGGCTTTCAGTCACTATCAAAATGGCACAATGTCAATCGTTTAATTCAGATATAAATGATTGAAAAAATAAACAGGTCAATTACACAAGACGAATTGTTAGTCTCAATCCGTTCATCGATTCCGATAAATATATTGCGAGTTGGAAAAAGATTACAGAATTCCAATTTTTCAAATAACAAAAAGCACCCGATTTTATTGTGCTCACGACTAGTTTTCGGAAGTAAGCATACGAAAACTAGCTTTTATTAGCATCAATAAGAAAGTTTCTCTGGCCACTACTGGCTGAAAATCTGGGTTAGGAAACTGTTAGAAATTATGTTTCCGCCAAAGACCAAAATCGCTTCATTTAATAATGGGGCAATTGCCTCAGTCGCATCTCCAGCCATGGCCAATATTTGCTAATAGTCGGAGCAATAGACAGAAGTACGTGCAGAAATTAATATCTGGAAAAAAAATATGACCGTACAGGAAATCAATTTTAGAGGTGAGTTTCTGTTTCATGCAACTCGATCCGAAATGGCGAACATAATCTACAAAATTGGCAAAGTTGCATAAAGCGGATCGAAAAAAGTTGAAGGAGAAGGTTGTAGGTATCAAGTAGATCTATTGATTTGGTCTCATAATAATTGTCGATATCTTTCATACTTTTCGAGTTATATTGAAAAATCCGTTAAAAATCGGGGTATCGAGAGGCCGTTAACTATCACGTTTCCATGCTTGTTATTTGTCGTATAGCCCATGACAAGCTTAAAAAGGTTAAAAAAATTTTAATTCAAAATATTGATAAATTTTTCGAAATATATCGATTTTTCGAAAAAATGACGCTCTCACAAATTGGCTAGATTTTCTCAGCGTATAGTCCTAGAGTAACGATTCCGGGCATATTTTTTTTTAAGAGTTGTGCTATAATTTTATCGATTTTTCGAAATTTAAGGGTAAAAAAGACTTTGAAAGCATTTCACCTTTTTTGAACATGTTTCTTCTGATTAGCTTTACAATTCTCATTTTAGGGAAATGTCTTTAACGGAAATCGATTCCTGAAATTTTTTCACGAATTACAAGAAAAAATGTTCCATCTACGACCTTCTGGACCAGAGATAATTTTTTTATTTCAAAAAAATCTGTAAGACGCAATAAACATTTTACTGAAGGGTACGTTATGGATGTTAATGTAAAATACATACATTTCAATAAAAAATACTAGGATATGTTTTATTGATTTATTGTATTAGAAATTGAGTAACAGAGTGTAGCGTACGCGGCTGCCGGAGCGTGCGGCGGAGTGAGGAGGAAACTGATTTTTTGAGTTCAAAATGTCTTGTGCTTGCAAAATCTCCAATATCTCGGCTTTCGGATCACGTACAAATATCCTTTCGTACTTAATCTGGGGAATATCGTTTTTTGCTCAGTGAATCATACACGTTATGCTTGTTGTGCGACACTTGTGAAAACTAATATAAGTATACCGCTACTTTGATTGTAAGGATTTTATAAATATTTTATGATTATTTTGTGAATAAATGGAATGTCAAACTTATTTTAATATGTTGCATTTGTTTAATTTTGTATCATATAAAATTATATACTGAAATAATTAAATAATTGTTAAGGAGATCCGAAAGCATAACGTCAGTGTGATTGACTAAGCAAAGCATTTGAGGTATCACAAGGAGAATACTGTTTTGATGATAAATAATAATTTGAATGACTTAAAAGTAAAACAAATTAGAAATGTAAAAAAAATATTTCCGAGTCAATTTTGCTTCTAAGGAGAAAATGTATACGATATTCGTGTTTATGTCGATTTTTGTGCGTGATCCAAAAGCCGAGATATTGATGATTTTGCAAGCAAAAGCCACTTTGAGCGCACATAATCGGTTTCCCCCACACCGCCGCACGCTCCGGCAGCCGCGTACGCTTCACTTTGTTACTCAATTTCTATTACTATAAATCAATAAAACATATCCTAGTATTTTTTTATTGTAAATGTAGGTATTCAACATCAGCATTCATAAAGCACACTTCTGTAAAATGTTTATTGCGTCTTACAGATTTATTTTAAATAAAAAAATTATCTCTGGTCCAGAAGGTCGTAGATGAAAAATGGTTTTGGTTATTCGTGGAAAACGTCGGGAATCGATTTCCGCCAAAGACATTTCCAAAATAAAAATTTTAAAACTCATCTGAAATAACGTGTTCAAGACAAGTGCAATTTTTCAAAGTCATTTTTTACCCTTAAAATTTAAAAAATAGCTATATTTCTTCAATAACATTATAGCACAAGTCTTCAAGAAGTAAATAAGCCCGGAATCGTTACTTCGCTGAGGAGATCTAGCCAATTTATGAGACGCCTTTTTTTCGAAAAATCGATATATCTCGAAAAATTATCAATATTTTGAATTAAAAAAAAGCCTCTCTAAACTTGCCATGAACTGTACGTACAGCAAATAATAAAGTATGGGAACGTAATAGTTGAAGATTTCTCGATACCCCGATTTTTAACGGTTTTTTTAATATAACTCGAAAAGTATGGAAGATATCGATAATTAGGCTGTCGTCTATTGCTTGGACTATAATACCGGAATAGATCACACCGGACCTTTCCAAAAAACCACAGAAAAGGGCGTGGCGCAAGAATGCATAGATGTTACATGGGACTTTCTGTTTGCCTCTCAAAAATAGCAGTCCACTTAGAGTTTATATCAGATTTATCCAAAGACTCTTTTATTATAGCATTGAAACGATTTGTTTCACGTCGTGGTAAACTAGGTAAGATATTCTCTGACAAAGGAAAAAACTTTTTTCCGCTAATTTGGAATTAGAATCAAGTAGCTTTTGTCTCAAAATAATGATGAAATCACTACCCACTTAGCGCACGAGTATATAGATTGAAACTTTATACCAGCCTACTCACCTCATTGTGGAAGACTGTGGGAGGCCGGTATAAAATGCTGTAAGCATCACCTCAAAAGGGTACTAGTTAATGCGAATCTTACTTTTGAGGAATTCAATACTCTTAGAACACAAGTGAAGGCAATAATGAATTCCCGTCCACTTTTCTCTCGTTCCTCTTAACCATGTGATTTAGACAGTGCACCTTCTCATTAGGCGTCCACTAATGGCTATACCGCATCCAAATTACCAAGAGATGCCAGTCAGCAAAATAGCTCGATTTCAGCATATATAGCAGTGTCAGCAACATTTTGGGAACGACTGGCACAAAGAATATGTGACTGAATTGCAACAACGATGCAAATGGAAGCAAAGGTAAAATACTTTACTTCAGGTAGGCATGATGGTGATCATCAGAAAAGGTAACACATCCCCTCTCAATTGTAAAATGGGTAGAATTATTGAATTACATCCTGGCAAGAACAGAGTTTCAAGAGTAGCTACCATCAAGACAGCAGGTGAGAATGTTAAGCGGTCTCATATGCAAAAGTCTGTCCGTTACCCGAAGAAATTCAAGGTTGAAAATTATATCGCAGTATTTCAAGGTGAGGGGTATGTTAGGAACTGAAGTTAATGACGGGAGTTCGTACCCGTAGTGAACCATGAGAATGCGGGCAAGCTAACAATATGGAAAGAGAAGGCGGAGAAAAAATGAATGAAATAAGATGTCATATTAATAACTTTAATAAAAAGCTGTTATTTAAAAGCGCAAAAACTGATATCTCAATTCTGAACTGTAGAAAACACTAATTGAAGATTAATTTATTTATCACTATACTCCTTCATCCTCACTTGAAATTTGATATATTTTAATATAATATTCTTATATATTATTAATGTTTCATATGGATTCAAAATAATTTAGTCACTTCATCAATCTAGATTGATTATAAATAATATTCAATTTTACACATTTAATTTGCATTTTACGAGTTGAATAAATTTTAGAATAAACTTTGATACAAGCTGCAGAGTGACCTTTTTTTCAATGTCATATTCAATGTTAGCACCCACGGAAAAACCGTAGTGAAAAGTTATATCTAATTTGAACAAATGTTGTAATAATTACCTAGTGGTCCAGGGCTTCCTGACCTCCAGGTACACGGAGAGTACTCTTAAACAACATATTCATGATTAGCGACCTCTAAAACCCCCCGAGTGACCATTTTCGATGCATTCTACATTGAATTATATTCTAATAGTAATATAATATTTATTCAATATCTCCAGGAAGTCCTGACCTCCAGGTACACGAAAGTACTTTTCAATTATTATATTCGTGATCATCGACCTTGAAAACCCACGAGTAATTATTTTCGATGCATTTCGCATGTAATTGTAGCAATTTTTCTGAGTTGTCATAGTGCACCAGGGTGTCCTGTGCATCAGGTACATTGGAGTCTTTCAAGCACCATATTTGAATTCAGCAACTCCAAGAACCCCCAAGTATCGAAATTGGACTAATTTTGGGGTATGTTCATCGATTAATAAAACATCTAAACTTAGGCTCAAAAAATGCTTCGAAAAAATGCATTTTTTTGATACACAAATGCAATTTAGAACGAGCGCCCAAAACAATATGGTACTATTTCTCCTACTTATCTGTCAGAATCGGATGCCGAAAACCGCATCTCAATTCATCTTGCCTGAAAAAAAAAACGAGCAACCCCCTAATAGGGGGCACTGCAACCCCTCAAAATTGGATAGGGGAAAGGGGTTGAGTGATACGTCATTTGAAAGGTCTTTGAAGCTTCTTTACAACGGTGTATGAAAAACGTAAATTTGATGAACCGTTTTCGCCAAAAATCAATTTTGTTGCTCGAATGCGCCACCTTGAATATTTTTGTTATTTGTACAATGTACAAGCTCATTTTTATTAAGCCCTTTTCACAAACTTGAACAATCTTCAAAAAATCACATTCGTAAAAAAATTGAATTGTGTGGTCATGCTTACAATGAAAAAATTAAATCTGCGTGTTCAAATCAAATGTTCAAATTGTCCTCCATTGACTTCCATACAATAATACATTCTCTCAAACTAATAAATAAAAAAACAGCAAAACATTTCATGATTTTAATCAATCTGTTGAGTTACTACTTGGCTGATTTGTTTTCAATTTCAAAAAATATGGTGTACACATTGCAAGAACGTGTTGAGCTGGTTAGCCTTTATTACCAAAATCAAAATTATGTCCGAGCGGCTGCAAGGATATTTAACGAAAACCATCCTGAACGTAGCGTTCGCCATAAGTACGTAATGGAATTGATTTCAAAATTTGTGGAGACGGGTTCAGTAATGGATAAAAAAGGGCACCCATTGGAATTGTTAATGATGAAGGAGCAGCTGTGGCGGGATTGAGACATGTCCAACTTATGCCAAACACGCAATCTGTACGACAACTTTCTGCAGCTTCCGGTATTAGCCAATCTAACGTTTTCAGAATTTTACATAAACACAAGTTCCATCCGTACAAAATTAAATTAATTCAGGAATTAAATGATGATGATTGGGATCGAAGGCAAGAGTTTTGCGAAATTATGGTCGAGCGTATCAACAATAACCCAAATTTCATGTACAACGTTTGCTTTTCTGACGACTGCACTTTTTTTACTTAATGAAGAGGTTAACCGGCATAACTGTAGAATTTGGAGCGATACAAATCTTCATGTATTTCGAGAAGCTCACACTCAACATCGGGAAAAGCTAAACGTTTCGATAGGAATTTTGGGAGACCACCTAATTGGACCTCTGTTTATTCCTGGTAATTTAAATGGCGAAATTTATCTTGAAATGTTGGAAAATGCGATTGATCCGTTAATAACTGAACAATCAGAAAACGATCCTGTACTACTTGAACAACAATTGCATTTCCAACAAGACGGAGCTCCTCCGCACTACGCCGCTCCAGTTCGCCAATACCTCAATTTGCAATACCCCGGTCGTTGGATTGGAGGAAGAGGTCCTATGGAGTGGCCTGCCCGATCTCCCGACCTGAACCCTCTAGACTTCTTCTTGTGGGGACATCTTAAGTTCAAGATTATTGTATTATTGTATGGAAGTCAATGGAGGACAATTTGAACATTTGATTTAAACACGCAGATTTTATTTTTTTCATTGTAAGCATGGCAACACAATTCAATTTTTTTTACGAATGTGATTTTTTGAAGATTGTTTAAGTTTGTAGAAAAGGCTTAATAAAAATGAGCTTGTACATTGTACAAATAACCAAAATATTCCAGGTGGCGCATTCGAGCAACAAAATTAATTTTTGGCGAAAACGGTTCATCAAATTTACGTTTTTCATGCACCGTTGTAAGAGGCCCCCTATTAGGGGGTTGCTCGTTCAAGCCTCAAATATACGTCAAAAGATGTCTCCCAAACAAAATCATTCGACCTGTTTCGGGAGATTTTTCCACTCACTATGGGATAAGAAATATAGGGGGTGGCTCGTCTGAGATGGAACACCCTGTATTGCCTCGACTAACAGTTACGAGTTGATATAACGAATGAGGAGAAGCAGGAGGCCACTTACTTCTTAAATTATATTCGAATGACCTGCCAATTAATGTTAGCTCGGATAACATGTGTCTCTATGCAGACGATGCATCTTTCATGAATAAGGCACAGGTACTAGATGTGGCAAAAACAAAAACCGATGGAAGATTGCGTCAAGCGGAAAAATGGTTCTAAGTGAACAACCTTCGGCTTAACAAGGACAAAACCAAAGTAATAACATACACATTACAAAATACCAAGGAACGTGATTTTTGAAGTGTGGTTTCAAAACGATTTGGGTAATTATTCACAAGAAGGGCCTCACCCCCGATTTTAATGAAATTTTTTTCACAGACTACTTACGTGTTCCTCATGAACGATCGAAAAAGGAAAATCTGTGGAAATGCACCGAAAAAAAATAAAATCTTTTCATAAATAGCACCATGTATATCTCAAGATATTGACCTCAAAAGCACATAACAACTAGCCTAAATATCATGAAATATGTCGGTTTCAACTATATTCCAATATTTCGATGATAGTCCAGGCATTTAAAGAAGAACATCGACGATTTTTGTCCGAATTTCCGCAAGTCTTTTCTTTTGTCTTTTAACGTCGTTTTAATCATTTAAGTTAGTATAAATATGACTCAATGTCTGAATATCAGTCCTATGATTCACAGAATTGGAGTCACGTTTTATGTGAATCATCTCCAGAATAGATCTTTTATAATAATTGGTTTCCTTAGTTAAAATATTAACATTTTTGTGATCAAATTGATGGTTATAATCAAAGCAATGTTTAGCAAGGGCGGTGGAATTTTCTAAGTTTTTATTCCTTGTGCTATACTTATGGCCATACATTCTTCTTTGTAGATATTGTTTAGAGATTTCAGTATAAGTACCATCACAATCTAAACAATTTAATTTGTATACTGAGTGGGTTTGTTTATCTTAAGGTATCGAAGGTTTTAGATTTGAGAAAAATTTCCCAACACAATTAGTAGGTTTATGCGCGACATTTATATCATATTTTTATAAACATTTTTTAATTTTCTCTGACGTCTCCGGAATGTAAAGTAACGTTATATAATTATCTGTATTACCTTTTATGTTACTTATATATGATGTTCCATTATAGATTTTGTTTATTCTTTCTTTAATGATGGGATTGAAAAACATCTTTGGGCAGCCATTCATTTCCAATGTATTACGAATAGTTTTTAAATTTTTGGTCCGGTCCTCTGGGTGGGACAATTTAACCGCGCTATCTGTAAGGCTATTTATCACACTTTTTTTATAAGCTGTTGGTGCAACGGAATTGAAATGAAGATAACGTTGAGATCAAACTTCTTTAGTGAACCACGAAGTTTTCATTTTCCCATCTGCATCATGCCTAATGTTCATATCTAGGGAATTTATGCTTTCGTTCACTTTTATTCCACAAGTTAATTGAAGTTTGCAGTGGAAATTGTTAAATTTATTAATCACGTACTGAATTTCATCGTTGGGAACACATATAAGACAATCATCTACATACCGTTTAAAGAATACGGGTCGAAAATTTAATGAATTAATAACAAATTCCTCTAGGCATTCCATAAGGAGCACAATATTTCTCCACAATTTGTTGAATAATAATATTGACTGCAGTTACTTATTAGGTAAATTAAATTTTGTTGTACCTAGATTATCTTCTCGCTGTCCCTTAACTTTTTACAATGTTGGGTCTAATACAAATGAATCATCTAGATGATATTTGTCATGACAACAAACTTTAATATTATTTGTTCACAATGTGACTTATTTTTCAATAGTATTCAGTATCTTATTAGCGTGGTTAAGTGAGGTTTTTCATTTTATTTTTTATTTTTTATCATCATGTAATTTAAGAATTTAGTCAGTGTATTTTCATTATTCCTATAAGATATTATTTTTGTTATATATTTCTTGTTATTGAAACAACGTCCAAAGAAATCAGTTGATGGTCTACGGGTACGGATTGATTTTTTATAAATTCGTTAGAATGCCATAAGTCTTTCACATAAAATTAATTTTTTCCTATTATATTGTTGATAAATTTTGATAAAAATTTTGATAAATTGTAGGTAGGCGCTCCAATATTACTAATAATGGATCTTAGGGGTATATCACTTTTGTGTAGTTTTGGAAGCCCATAGATATAAGGTGTTGGCCATTATGGCAAATTGATTTATTTTTCAATTCAATAGGGATTAATGTACCACTTATTAATTGATTTATTCACGTTATTTTGTACTGATAATGTTGGGTCGGACTTTATTTTTTTGTAAGTTGTTTCATCATTTAAAACGTTTCCTATTTCATTTTCGTAGTTATTCCTATGCATTATGACGATTTTATTTTATTTATCCATAACTAATATTTGAGGGTTAGCATCTAAGAACTCTTTTGTGTTTTATGTATGATGATAAAACGATTTTTTGCTATGCCTATTTCCGCTTTCTGTTTATTCTTTTTATTTGTCAAGATGTTACAAATTTTGTTTCTAATTTCATTCTTTTCCTCAAAATTTTTATTCCTAATTCCGCATTCTAAATTGGCAATTATATTGTCGACAGGCAGTTTTTTATTATCAGGCAATGCAAATTTCGGACCTAAGCTTAACGTGTGCTGCACCTCCTCCGGAATTTTTGTGTCAGTTAGGTTTTTCAACCATTGTTCATTGACATTTCGTTTTTAATAAATTACGCAGTTGAATTATTTATCTTTTTAGATTGAACGGCTTTGATTTTGTTAAAATTTGTTTCGAAATTG
Source organism: Endomychus coccineus (assembly GCA_958510875.1). Classification (NCBI taxonomy): domain Eukaryota; kingdom Metazoa; phylum Arthropoda; class Insecta; order Coleoptera; family Endomychidae; genus Endomychus; species Endomychus coccineus. Next base: position 130,186,454 of record OY294068.1, on the reverse strand, counting down.
TTACGCTGATTTTGAAAAAATTGCGAAATAAAGTTGCTATCAAAATTCAGATAACAGTATTGTTTAACGCGTTTAATTCTGTTTTCAACCTCTGCTACATTTCCACATGCTTCTTTAATGCACAAATTTAAACAATTTTTATGAAGGAACAAAATGTGTAACATATTGGCAAATAGAAAAAATATACAGTAAGCGGAAATAGGCATAGCTAGAAATCGTTTTAATCATCATACAAAAAAGACAAAAGAGTTCTTAGATGCTAACCCTCAAATATTAGTTATGAACACGGATAAATATAATAAAATCGTCATAATGCATAGGAATGACTACGAAAATAAAATAGGAAACCTTTTAAATGATGAAACAAGAAAAATTAAAGTCTGACTCTACATTATCAGAACAAAATAACATGAATAAATTAATTAATAAGTGGTACAATAATAACATTGGCACCAAAATTTGGGAGAATTTTGTTTAACATATTTATTAGCAAATTACAATTCCCCGATCTTCCATACTCGACGATTTGACTGTTGATATATTTTGTTGTAACCCTAATGATATTTGTAAAGCTATGTATATTAGTTGATTTCAATTGATTTCCTATAATTATATTATGTGTACCCCTAAGCTCTAGAAGGTATTTCTCCTGTTGAGCTAGTGTAATTAAATAAATAAATAAATTAACAAGGTAACCATATGAAAATACGATAATGCTGCAAAGCAACATATTTTTAGGGTATCCTATCAAAAAATTTATGAATGTACATGAGTACACTACTAGGAATATGTAATTTCGCGTTGCCAATCCATAGGTTCTCACTAACAGAGAAGGGCAGTATATATTTCTGCATGAAAGTGTTTAATAAATTGCCACTTCACATTAAAAGAGAGCTGCCTTATCCAAAATATTTCAATAAACTGGTGTATAATTTTATTTGTGAATGTGAGCCATATACACTCAGGGAATTTTTATAGAATATTTTCATAGTAATATATAAGTAGTAGTAAACCCGACTTATTTCAAACATGTATCTTGTTATATATCCCAATGTGTAACATGCTGTATGTCCCATGAAATTAATAAATTATTCTATTCTATTCTATTCTATTCTATTCTATTCTATTATCAATTTCAGGTTTGGATCAGTGATAAAACCATTGATCCAACGAAATGGGGTTGGAGAAATAGTCCGAATGGACTTACTCCTATAGTAGAGTATGTGAAACATTTTGATCGAAACATTTTTATGATTTAACGCGACCCCACGGAAAATATTTGTTTTGGTGTATGAAACAGAAGTCCGAAATTTCTACTTCCTAAATTGAACGCAACCTCTTTTTTTTCGCCATTTTGGGGTATTTTGGACATTTTTAGGGGAAGTTCGTCAAAAAAAATGCTATCTTCAGTTGTATTGGGAATTAAGAAACCAAACTGGAACCCTTCTATTGTCAATGTTTAAGGAACTCCCAGTTCAAATTTCAAGTTAATCCGACATCCCCCTTCCTCGTAATAGATGTATATATATATACATATATGCATGAGAACTTGCGTGATGGCTAACTCGAGCAGTTTTCAACCCATTCAACTGAAATTGGAGGTAGGTTTTATACCCTCAAAACTGCCCTTTGAATTTCAAGTTCAAATATTAAACAATTTCCGAAAAATTCGAGTTTAAGTCAATTTTTTAATTAATTTTCAAATTGAGATATCTCATGTCCTTTTCATCCGATTGACATCTGCTTTGCGTCAAAATGTAGGTATTTGCATATATTTTTACGTAGTAATCATCGTTTTTATACTACATAAGCAATATGATACTATATTAGATGACAGATTCTGAGGCAAGTAGTATTTCCAGCAGTACTTCCAGTGTATACAGCGTGGCGAGTTCAAGTGGTCGGAAGAGAAGACAGAAATAATATTGAATAAATACGTACGATTAAAAAAAAATTCAAAAAATTTAAAAATTAGAAAAATTTAGAAAAAAAGAAAAAAAAAAGCCGTATAAGATAGGGTAGTTCATAAATAATAATTAAACACCCTGGGACGAAACGGTTAATTAAAAATTTCATAGGCATCTTACTGATGAGTCCACCTTTTCTTTTTTCTTTTTTTTTTAAATTTTTTAATTTTTTCACATTTTTTCAAATTGAACATATCTATTCAATATTATTGCTGTCTTCTCTTCAGACCACTTGAACTCGCCACGCTGTATACACTGGAAGTACTGCTGTAAATACTACTTGCCTCAGAATCTGTCACTCAAAATGGTATCCATATTGCTCATGTAGTACAAAAACGATGATTACCACGTAAAAATATATGCAAATACCTACAATTTGACGCCAAGCAGATGTCAATCGAATGAAAAGGACATGAGATATCTCAATTTGAAAATTAGTTAAGAAATTGACTTAAACTCGAATTTTTCGGAAACTGTTCAATATTTGAACTTGAAATTTAAAGGGCAGTTTTGAGGGTATAAAACCTACATTCAGTCCAAATTTCAGCTGAATCAGTGAAAAACTGCTCGATAGAGTTTTGTTTCATACATCAAAACAAACATTTTCCGTGGGGTCGCGTTGAATCATAAAAAATTTACCGATATCACTTATTTTTTGGTTTCACATACTCTACTACTATACAAACAATGAAAATGCACGTCTCGATGAGTTGATCAAAATAATCCCTTGTGATTGTAAATAAAATTGTACTGGTAATTGTTCGTGCAAAAATTGGATGGATTACCTTGTAGCTCATATGTTAGCATCGTGAAGGTAAAGAATGTTCTGATTACCCCGAGCCAGAAATCAGTATATTAGATGTAATGATGATGATTTTGATATGTAACACCCTATAATGACATCATGTCACGGTCACATATACACGTTCATCCATCTACACAATCACACATTCACACAAAACGATTATGAGGATTCAGGTGCATTCTAAAACATTTAAAAAAGTATAATTTAGCGCGCGGATTCTATTATACCGACCCTCGCTTATTGCCGCTGAATGAAATTTGGCGCTAGTTTTTTATGATGAAATTCTTTGGAATTGTGAACGAATCTCCGTACGTTGTTCCAGACCTGAATAGCTTATGTGATTCTCTGTAGTTTGCTCCAAGACTTGTGTCGATAGGCACTAAATGGGGCATTCTAGAGGCCCAAACACATTTATTAGGATAGCTTCATTTCTACTCGACTTAAATCGATATGCTTGTACTTAAAATACTCGTTATGAAGATCTCTAATAGAAAGTAGAATTTGAATTTCTTGAAAAATTCTTATCCTCAACAAATTTAAAATTTTCGGTGGTCCAAAATTTTCAAAATGGCGCCAAAGCTATGTCTTCGGACCAAAATGCTTGAATTTCAGATATTAGCTGCAGAATAATAAAATCTTCCAAATCAATTTGGTTTTCGATCGATAACCTGAGTATTTCGTCTGAAATTCGTAAAATACAGACTTTTCAAAATAGCCGCAAAAAAATGAGGTAGGTCAAAATACCATAAACCAAATACAGAAAAATAAAAAAATACTATGTTTCCACCAAAACAGAATATGAAAAAAAAGAGCTCTTTGACATATACTCCATTTTTAATGTGCTAAAGAATACACTAAATGGACCCACGACATCAAATCGACTTCGTACCAGAGCCAAAAATCCCGTATTAATTTGTTCAATAACTTTTGTCCAAACATTTTTCCATACAACTAACAGTTTTGTCTCAAAACGCAAAAATTCGAAAAATGATCATTTTTGGGTTCAAAGTTTTTCGAGCACAGGGTTAATCCAAATTTGAACTACATCATGGTGTTCAGCGTGTCAAAATACATAAGAATAGACCAAAATTAGACTTAGCGGGAATTCGGACACAATAATTCCTCAAATGCCTGGACTATAAAGAAACGCAGTAAAAATACGAACTTTGCATTCAAAGTAAATAAACAGCCTCCCTGCAAGGTATTTCTTCTCATTTCGTTTGAGAAGCTGGTGTCATGGATACCTTGTTTCCATGGATATCAGTATCATATGTTTGGCAGTTCGGGAGCCTCATAGAGCTCTGTACACGGTGGTACATACAGGTCTGGAAACTCGGGGCTGTTTCCTATGTGAGAAGTGGGACCGCTGAGCTTTGACTGTCGCGTAGTACCAAAAGACGTCATGTGAGAGTATTCTCTGACAACCGTCATTTACTTCTTCTGAACACAAGGAATACCTGCGTTTTTAGAAACAAATTACGAAACTGTGCATTGTGCCGAAATGCCAAACGTGGTACAAAAGTGTGAAGCAAGAAACTTCTGTTTTTAAAGTGCCGAAAGATGAGGAATGCGAAAAAAGTGAATGCTTGCGATTCCGGATAGAAATCGTTTTAACGAGGTCTTTTATGTGTGTGAGTATGTATGACGAAAAAGGGGAAGTTATTCTTAAGGTGATTAACACATTTTGACAAGAGTAACAGTTCTATTCCTCTCTCAAATCAGAATAGTAAATATTGCGTTACGAGGAAAATTATTTTACTTAATAATGTAATTGTTGCCATACTTCGAGATCCAAGCGCTAGCTAGTGGCTGAGCGAGGGACTACGAGTTTGACGACGCGTAAGAGACCCATGTCAAACATACGAGTCCCCAGACCTGTATGTACGACCGTGGTTCTGTATAATTGTGTCAGTACTTCTCTGCCGTCCCTAAGTTCATTTTTTGTTTTGTTGCAAACTATATGAACTTGCCTAAGTTTCAAGTAATGTCTTGTCAGGGTTACGAGCATTATGTAGAACTGCCTATTTTCTTCATTCTTTTTATAGTTCCAAGCGGAAATCCGTAAGTCTGAGGTTGTTGAAAGTTTATTTTTGGTGCATATTCTTGAACAGCACACATTCCTCTTTGTGAAATGAGGTGGATATGCTATTCTAAAAAAACTCTTTCAATAACCTCAGACCTACGGATTGCTGCGTGGACCTACAAAAAGAATTAGGGGAATACGCTTTTCCTACCTACGGATGGCCGCTTGGAAGACATCAGGAAAAGCGGCAATCCGTAGGTCTGAGGTTATTGAGAGTGTATCCCTGTTACATGCATTATGTACAACTGCCTATTTCCTTCATTATTTTTATAGTTTCAAGCGGTAATCCGTAGGTCTGAGGTTGTTGAAAATGTATTGTTGGTGCATATTCTTGAACAACATACATTCCGCTTTGTGGAATGATATAAATATGCTGTTCCAAAAAAACACTTTCAAGAACCTCAGACCTACGGATTGCCGCTTGGACTCACTAAAAGTATTAGAGAAATACGCTGTTCTTATTTACGGATTGCCGCTTGGAAGTACATCAGGAAAAAAGGCTGTTTTGTAGAATGCATCTAACAAAAATATACGTCCAATAACCTCAGATCTACGGATTACCGTTTGGAAATAGCAATAAATCCAGACTTCTTGGAGTATAGTTTCTCTATGACTTACCAAAAAGATAACGAAAGTTATCTATGGAAGCGATATTTCAGACAAAACGAGAACAAAATACCTTGTAGGGAGGCTACAATTAAATGGGCTATACTGTTCATTTACTAAGTTCCGAATTTGTTTTTTTACTGCGTTTATCATCGAAATATTGGAATATAGTTGGAAGCGACATATTCCATGATATTTAGGGTAGTTCAATATCTTGAGATAAACATGGTGGTAATAATGGAATTTCATTTTTTTTCTAGAAAACGGTGCATTTCCGCAGATTTTTTTGACCGTTCATAAGGGACACGTAAGTAGTCTGTAAAAAATTTCGTCAACATCGGGGGTGAGGCCCTTCTTGTGAATAATTACCACGATTTGAGCTGGGATATTCACATAACTACCTAAATAGAAAACTTTCGAAGGTATTATTTTCTATTAGACATCTCATAAATGCAGTCACTTTTGACTCTGCATTAACATCTTAACTATCCGAATTTCCACAGCTTAATTTCTCATGGAGTTATGATATACCACCAAAAGTCAACGGAATACTCCTGAATCAAAAAGCTGCAATCAGAATTCTCACAAATACTAGTAAAACAGTAGTTATTTAGAAAACTTCGGATACTTACAGTTATTTTCATCTACATACTTACGTGCTTATCATATGTACACAACAACAAAAATTTGTTCACTTGAATGACAACACAACACACTCACAGGACACGTATGAGACACAAGCTGTTAGTGCAGTACAATTGAGTAGGCAGATCGCAACACTCCACTGGTGTGTAAAATTCTACAACAAGCTCCCTGAAAATGCTCATCATTTGAACAGCTCTCAGTTCAATAAATATATAAGAAATTCTTGATAACCAATTGTTTGTATCCTATTAGTAAATTCATAAATTGTGAAATGCACTGACTGTATTATGTTTTTAATACATTTTGAACTAGATGTCTGTTTGTGCTGTTTTTCTCCATTTTATTATGATAGAGTTACAAAACTATCATGAACATTCTGTTGTTAAGATATATCATATATACTAATATTGATCTATGTAATGACTTGCCTGTGTAATTAATGCTGCAATAAATCCTATCAAAACGAGTACAGTAACAACTCCTAACGGAAGTGTATCGTACATTATTCCATTCCTTACTGTCTATTTGTTTTTCATGAAGCAATTTCAAATGAGGTTGTTAATTGTTACATTTATTGATATTTAGTTATTGCTTTATCTGTCAAAATATTGATTCTGGCTTTCGACCATAGACAACCCACTTTAGACCTGGTTTTGGCGATAGTTTTCTAATATGTTGCAAGGTAACACTTACCGGCTCTCATACTGTAATAGCTCATTTACTGGCCGTAAATGAGTCCGGGAAATAGTTATTTACCGGACAGTATGAAATAAGCAAATAAAAGCTTTAGCGGAAGTTTCAAGAATAGACTTGCTTACATGTCTCCTGATATATACACATAATTTTAGAACTAAAGACGGTGAAACACAAATGTGAAACACAAATGGAAAAATTGGACAGGAAACGGCAAAGTCCCTAAGACCGATTAGTCTTATGTCATTTCAACTCAAGACTCTAGTAGCTAGTAGATAGTCACATAAGTGACGGTGTTCTGGTAGAAAAACCAGTGCACCGCGACCAATATGCCTATAGGACTGGCTGTTCAACAGAAACAGCACTCCATCAACTTGTAAAAAGGGTGGAAGAAGCGCTGGTTAATAAAGAAATCCTTCTAGCGGCTTTCCTAGACATAGAAGGAGCTTTTGACAACACTTCAATTGATTCAATCATCAGGTCCCTCAAACACAGAGAAATCAAAGAACCATGTGGATAGACTCAATGCTGAGGAACAGGATGATACATGCAACCATAATGAAGGAGACCGTAGTAGCCCGAGTGGCCAGAAGATGCTTGCAGTGGAGAGTACTTTCTCCACTCCTGTGGAACATGGTCGTGGACATTGGGCCAGGACACATGAGAATCGTAAAAATCGTGACCAGGGACGTGCTAGGCATGAGAACAGATCACATCCCAAAGCGATACTCTTTCAACAACACATTCAGGTTATCAATACCAGAAAGGACTGAATGGGAACATACAAACCTGACCGACATTCTACAGGGAAAGATCTGGTATACAGACGGGTCTAAGACTGAAAAAGGTTCAGGTGCAGGAGTATACTCAAGAAATCCAAAGACTGGCTTGAGCTATTCATTGGGTAAACACACCTCTGTCTTCCAAGCAGAGGTATATGCAATCCTCCAATGTGTGAAGGAAAACAATCGGAGAGCCATCGATGATGAGCAGATCCACATATTGACAGACAGTCAGGCTGCACTTAAGGCAATGAGAAGTCAGGAAGTGACATCCCGTCTGGTATGGACATGCAAAAAAGAACTTGACACACTGCCAGACCGAAACCGCGTTAAGCTGATTTGGGTGCCGGGACATCAGGGAACGACAGGCAACGAAAAAGCCGACCAACTTGGGAAAACAGGGTCAGAGAACGCTCCAGATCCGGAACAGACCACGGAGGTATCAAATCGTACAGCACGAAGGTCTGTAGAAGACTGGATCGTGGAAAACCACAAAGAATACTGGGAAAAATCCCAGGAAACGAACATGGGAAGAAATTCATCAATGTCCCGCGTAACAAGAGAACGACAGACCTATTAGCACTAAATAGGGAAAAAATAAAAGTCGTAATAGGGCTCATGACTGGCCATGCGCCAGTAAAAGGGCACCGAAACAAAAAGGGACTGTACAATGGCGACCTGAAATGCAGACTTTGCGGTGAGGATACAGAAACAGTGACACACATATTGTGTAAATGCGAGGCGCTTGATCGCAAACGACAGTCAATTTTTGGGAAGCCTAACGACGAACCAGTATTATACAGTTCCCATCCTGTAAAGGACTTGTACAAACTCGTACAAGGTACAAAAATACTTGAGTGGATACCGTAAACAAATGAAATATAGGCGAGATATAATGGGCCAGCAGGCCTAAGTGTCACCATAGACCTTGAGATTCAAAGGCTCATAACCTCCCTATGAAGGGTTTTCTTCACCTCCGCAACAAAAACAAAAAAAAACACATATGTGATGTCACGTGTACAGGGTGTTTGAAAAAAAAAGGACATCGTTGCTAGGATAGGTAGAACATTGAAAAATAAGAGGGGATTGCTTGGTAAAAAAGTTTCGTAACGGCAGCCGTATTCAAGACACAGAGTGTTCACGATTATGTCGATACTATTGGCAACATTGTGATGAAATCTTGCATGAATATGTTTTGGAAGCTGAAACATCGCATGATTTTATTTCATAACGAGTAGCTTAGTCATAACTTTTGTTAGGTTAGATTTTCTAGTTCAAATTTCACGTGAAATTAAACATCATTCAATTTCACAACAGAAAAGTACTCTTGGTAAAACTCGATACTGTGTACCATTTTCGGAACATTTTGATTTGAAAATGATGAAGTAATAACTGATGCTGGTATAAAGTAAAAAACAATTACCAATTTATTAAAAACCAAAAACAATAACATTATTCTAATGCTAAAGTTATTAATTAAACAAAGAGTCACAAGAAGAAAATTGGAATAAATTTGAATAATAACATGAAATATTCAATCAGTTAGTGTAAGTGTTCAAAATATGTAAAATAGGTCGTCGCAAACCTCAAAATGGTTTTGTCTGAGTAAGCCGTGAGCGAGTCCATGATACATTATGAAACAAAAATGTTGCAATACAAAGTAGATGCCCTAATGGAGGAATTAAATCTATGGAAAAAACTTAACCTCAAATCGAAAATCCAAAGAAATATTAAAAGAAAATAATTCTTTGTTGCGAGAGAAAATTCTCCTGTTATACTCGTAGCAAGTAAAGATACAGACACCTGTTGTTTCAGAAAAACCAAGTTATCAAGAAGTAGTGTATGGTCGAAATCATTCATTTGGAAAAGTTTATGTTTCAAACCATACAGTACCTGTTACAAGTTCCACAGTCGATCAACAGATGGCACAAATTGGAAGTATACAGCTCGATAATACAAACATTCTTACTTATTCATCGAACAATAATAATAATAATGTTAATGATACTCAATATGAGATGTGGTTGGAAAATGCTCTCAGAAATACCAACTTTTTTGGATTCATATGTGAATAAGTTCTTCTACATCCCTAAGCAAAAAGCCCATAACTCGAATTTTTCATTAACGGAAAAATGATACCAACAACCAGAATTTGCAATCTACCGCTAATAAAGTGTAAATTTATGCATTTAAATGTGGAATGCTTGAGGAATAAATTCACGAACTTGATAATCCAAAGTTAGAGTACACCTTTTTATGTTTATCGAAGCACTGGGCGGGAGAAACAGAATTTGGGACCTCAAATATTTGTAATTATACCTTAGTATCAAATTTTTGTAGATCTGTTCATATTAATGGAGGTGTTGCCATGTTTGTTTCAGATCAATTTGCAAAAGTACCTATGCTCTGTAAGAGAAGACATCAATATTATGTCCCCTGAAATGACCTTAGAAGTGTATGTGCTCTCTAATCTGAAAACATAAATCTAATCTTGATAACTGCTTACCGTTGGCCTTCAGGTGATTTTGACTCATTTCTTGAAATACAATATTTTTGATAAACTAACGACTTCCAAACCCATTATAATCCTGTTAGGTGATTTTAATGTTCATTTTCTCGGTAGCACCGATCGTAAATCTTCTGAATGTTTAATGTCTTTGTATGGTTTCATAACAACAACATATTTGTCAATGTATCACAAGAATTCTTTGATAGTTTTATATTTGAACCTTCCATATCTGATCATTCGGCGGTTGCCATAAATTTTGTAATAACTTATCCACTATCGGAATCTTGTCGCCGTGTAGTTCAATATATCGCCGCCGTCATATGAAGAGTGCCTAGGTCTGTTTTTTTCAGGAATTAAGATTTTAATGTCATCTGAATCAGCACTTTAAAACCTACAGTCTGGAAATAAGAAACCAAGCTTGTGTTGTTAGATGGTGCCACAATACAATACAATGAAACGTATGCAAGTCCAACGGTCTCTACGATAGTATGAATATTGGCTAAGTCCCACAAATCCACCACCAAATCATATTTGGAACAAATATGGAGAAACAAATCTGAGCTCTATACACCTTACAAAGACACCTGGTGTAAGAGAAACAAAATTCAGCCACCCTGTATGACTTTACTTAAATACGTTTCTGAAGAAATGAATTTGTCACTTTTTTCACCTAAGAAGGATGAATGTGATGTCTGCGTAGCTTATAAGACAAAGAACATTTCAGAAGAAGTTTACGAACAGCATGTTTTGGAAAAAACAGAAGCCTACGACGAAAAAGAAAAGGATAAGAGATCATCCGATAAAGTTTTCACAATGGACCTACAATCTGTACTTCTCGCTCTCAAGTCAAACATTCCTGCATTGTATTATAAAACGAGGCTAATTGTCCATAGCTTCACCATCTTTGACATCCGTTCAAAGAACAGGTATTGCTTCCTATGACATGAGGGCGAAGTTGAGCTAAAAGCAAATTGTTTAGTTACAATTTATTTCTAATTTTTCAAGTAACAAACTATTGCCGATTATTGAAATATATAATAAATCTACTATAATATTTTATAGTGAGGGCTGCGGTGCACAAAATCAAAACGTCATTTTGGCAAATGTCTTTTTAAACTTCACACTTCAGAATAGAGTCAACATTATTCAAACACTTAGAAAAGGGTCATTCACAAATGGAGTGCTATCCTATGCACTACTCGATTGAAAGGAAAATTTGTAGGTAGGGTTATACCACGGTCGTACATACAGGTCTGGGGACTCGTATGTTTGACATGGATCTCTTACGCGTCGCCAAACTTGTAGTCCCTCGCTCAGCCACTAGCTAGCGCTTGGATCTCGAAGTGGTAAAGCGATTTCTTCCCGGAATCACAAGCAGTGTTAATAAGTATTCTGATTTGAGAGAGGAATATGACTGTTACTCTTGTCAAAAACTTACTCAAAAATAACTTCCCCTTTTTCGTTATACATGCTCGCACACATAAAAGACTTCGTTGAAACGATTCCTATCCGGAATCGCAAGCGTCCACTTTTTTCACATTTCCGCATCCTTCGGCTTTAAAAACAGAAGTTTTTTGCTTTACACTTTTGTACCACGTTTTGCATTTCTGCACAATGCACAGTTCCGTAGTTTTTTTCTAAAAACGCAGGTATTCCTTGTGTTTACAACATAAGAATGACAGTTGTCAGAGAATACTCTCACGTGACGTCTTTTGGTACTACGCGACAGTCGACGCTTAGCGGTATCACTTCTCACATAGGAAACAGCCCCGAGCTTCCATACCTGTATGTACGACCGTGGTCCATAGGACGAGACGTTCAACGAGTGAAATTTGGGTAAGTTCTAATACAAATACATTTTTGTTTATAAGTTTCAGTCAGATCACAATGCAATATTTTAAGAAGGTAAACCTTAAAACGAAGACAATATTTTCGTTTCAAAACGTTTTTCTTCTCTCCCGTAAAATATGCTTTTTTGGACTTGGGAACTTTTCTTATGATGGCGACGAAATTTCAAATCACGGTTCGTTTATTCTAACAAACGTGTTCAACAAATTAATTGGGGATTTCTCAATGAAATTTCTTCATTGGATGGAAAGTTGGATAGATTCTTGAAAGTATTAACTGAGTGTGTTGATTACAGTTTTTCGAAAAAAATTAATTGATATTAATAAACAGTTCAATGTCGTCAATTGGATCGTCAACAATCTTAAACAGGAAAGAGAGTCACTACAATTTTTGATGCAAATTCATAAGAACAGTAGTACCAATCTTCTAAATGAAATAAAATGCAAACGTCGCGTGTATAAAAAGCTATTACCTTAGTCAAGAAAGCTGCACATAATTACATGTTGAAATCAAATAATTCTCCCAAAGCCTCGTGGAATATAATTAACAAATATAGAAAGAATAAATATATGAATAATGAAACGAAATTATCTCCAAAAGAACCCAATGAATACTTTACTAAAATCGGTTCTAATCTGTCGAACGCGAGCTCCTGTTGCAAGTATAAAAAAAATTCTGTATAGTATTTCCATCTGAACATCCAATTTTTTACTTTTTAGAAGTCTCTTTTCATTTACTGAGGGATTGCATCTCTAAATTGAATAAATCTAACTGTCGTGATATTTATAACTTGAGCTCGAAAATTATTGAGTGTATTTGTCATTACTTAGTGTATCCTCTGACAAAAATCTTTACCGCTTGCATTAACACTGGCACATTTCCAAAATCTTTGAAATTATCTAAAGTATTACCGTTACATGAAAAAGGTTCAGAAAATAAGTTAACAAAAATTGGAAAGATATTTGAAAAAACTCTAGCCGGTCAAATTATAAATCACTTCGATGATAATAATATTTTCACGGAAGCACAATTTGTGTTTCGAAAAAACAAATCCACTACATCTGCTCTTTTGAAACTGTCGGAAGCAATTTGTAAAGCATTTGATAATGGTGCATTTCGGCTCAATTTTCTGTGACCTCACAAAAGCATTTCATTGTGTTTCTACTGATATTCTGATGTCTAAACTTGATTTTCCCAAACATCATTGTCTTTGATACGGTCTTATTTATCTGGTAGAAAGCAAGCTGTCTGTATGCATTCTACTAACTCGTCTATGTAGCCGGTCACCTTAGGGATATCTCAAGACTCTATACGTGAACCTGTACTCTTTTTAATATACATTAACGATACACCGTTACAAGTTCTTGAAGGCAAAGTAATCATACATGCGGATGATTACTTAGTTGACTTACAAAATTCACTCATGGAGAGTCGAAATGATTTGCTGGTTTACACATAATAAGTTGAATATTAACAATAAATAAAATATCGGACTCTGACAATTGTGAATTTATATCATTCCTTGGATTACTATGAGATGAAGGATCAATTCGGAGGAAATATTGTAGATGTGATCAAGTGGTTTCATCAGTTGCTAAAGGAATTTACGTGCTAAGACACTTAAAAACATTGTATCAGTTAATGTAATGCTTATAACTTATTTTGTTGTAATACACTCGAAAATAAGTTACGGTATTTTAGTTTGCAGTCACTCAGCCAATACGTCTCATGTTTTTAAGATTCAGTATAAAGTAATTAGGATCATAAAAAACCTGCCATACCAAGAAGACTGTAAGCATGCCTTTCAGGACCTAAAAGTTATGTCTTTCCCTTGCGTTTACATTCAACATCGTCTGATATATGTTAAAACACATATTAACGAATGTTCTACTCATTGTGATATGCACTGTGTCAACGATAGAGGAATATAATTTACATATTAATTATCACCGTATAGATAGTAGCAGAAATACTACTGATTAGCGAGCTCCCACTCGACAATTTTTCAAGGGTTATCGGAAATTGTTTTTACACTTTTAAGGATTTTTCAGATTTTCAGTTCTGATTTAATAGTATTATTTTTATTCTTCTTTGTTCCATCATAATTTTGAATCTGTTTTTTTCCTCTTTTATCTTGACGAATGTAAGCCAATACAAAATGCATTTAGCATGAATACATTATTCTATTCTATTCTATTCTTTCGAACAAAATAAGTTGTTCATTAATTTACTTCGCTTGACACAACCACATTTTTCATACCTCATATTATTGAAGGCACGATTCGGTTCACCCATTTTAATCAGAGCTTTACTAATATCTGGCCTTCCAAATTGTTTTAGGTGCAACTTATCTCCGCGGCTTAGATTACTGAACCGATGTTCGGGACATAAGTAAAACACCCTTGGCACAAAATAAGCAACTGGTGAAGCAAACTTGTCCAGAACCTCGGAAAACACATAAAAGCAGTGACCGATAAAAGATCGCTCTCTTTTGTGCTCTCTTTGGTGATTTTAATTTTCAATCAGTACCGTTGCTCTTTTGTGCTCTCTTTGGTGATTTTGATTATCAGTCAGTACAATTGCTCTTTGATGATTTCGATTTTCAAATAGTACCGTTGAAGTAAGATTAGTATAAGAATCGAAGCGAATTAATTATTGTCCGAGTTCAAGTCAGATTTAAACTGTGAATTAACAATAGTGATCCGTTTAGTGAATTGTTTTATAAGGTAAACGATAGCTAAATAGTTAATAGTTTTGGGCATTACGATATATTGATTTTCGTAATTTGTGATTGGTAACCGTTTGTATGATATCTGAGATCCGTTGCCTTCAGTAATTTGAATTGTTATATTTGAGTTTATCCCGTCATAGGTCGGACCGCGCACGATTTGAATTCGCACGTGAATCGAAATATTCAAATGATTGTATGGTGTGTACAGAGTGTGTATGTTCGAAAGACTGGGGCGTTTTTGGTATATTTGTGCACGCTGTGTCAACCTGGAAGTATAAGTATTTCCTAGACGACCAAACCGCCAACGGCTTGTGCACGCTGTGTCATCCCGGAAGTATAAGCTGGGGTGGTTGTGTGATCGAGAATCGTAGTTTCACCTTATTCGAATGAGAAGCCCCGGCCGTCGATGTAGGGGATATTGCGGATACGATAGTTAGGGTTTGTGCACGCTGTGTCAACCCGGAAGTATAAGCCCTAATTGTCTAAAATCTGAATCTGAAAAGTACATGAAATCTAAACTGTCATACAATTATCGGGAACTCTGTTGATAGCTGATACAAGGGGGGGTGATATGACAGAATAAACTCAATCAGAGTCATTATCCGAAAATACCGTAAAATTTGATATCGTACAATCGGAAAACTAGTGCAATACAATATTTTCCGAACCGACCAAATTTTAACCGTTAACCGAATATATCGTAGTGTGAAATGAACATTTCAAGTAATATTGCTATCTAAATATTCACCGAATACCGCTCATTACGCTAGGACCTGTTTGATTTGTATTTTCCACAAATGATAAATGTGAATCATTGTCAACCGATTCCGTACGGTTGAATTGAAGTTAATTACCGAACATATCGTAGAATAGATATGTTGTAACAGTTTTCATATACCGTTTGACCTTCATTATATTTTCCGCCTGGTTGAAATTCTGTGAAATAATACCGTTCAATTGCATTTATATTGATTATTCTGAAAGTGTACTGGTTATTATTATTATATATTTTAATATTTGGAATTCCCCGTTTTATTAAATTATTTCTGCTCCGTCTTCAAACGAGCTAAGTTATAACCAGGTATCAATGGTCATTAAAGCCTACAATTTTGATACTGTTTTCTGCCCAATGGGTCCTGGTTTTACTTCACTGTAGCTACCCCAAGGCTATCTGTAGATAGCATAGTGACAAGCCTTGTGATGAAGACCCTAGCAGAAGTCTTCAAAAAGGAGTTAACCTTTGGAAAAATCTGGCGCCCGAGGATTTGAAGCTTACCGCAGTAAGCTGTTCACCAAAAAGTCGCAAGGACACGTCATATACCATTACAGATTTTGAATTCCTTCACGAATTTCGCTAGTTATGCTCGCATCATTAGAGAATAACTAAATTAAAACTGTTGATTACTAGTATTCATATTTACAGAGATATACTGAGGAAGGGTTAGGGTCTTTACATCAATAATCTTCAATCCGACTCGTATTATCTTTGTGTAAAAACCAATAATGTCTTATCAAGAATTTGAAAATTTATAGTGGATAAGAGTGTAGTGGTTTAATTATCGGTAAAAAATTATACAGATATAAATTCAACGCATGAATATATAAGCAATTTATATAATAACGTCTTGAAAAATACCCGATGGAATTGCTTGAATTGTGGTATAGGAAAGTGATCGAGGTCGCTGAGTACAAATACTGAAATTGAAAATTACGGACGCAATGTGATATTATTTGGCATAATATGATATTATGATAAAAACAATGTATCGGGAACGTTTGGAACAAATTGATTGAAACTTTGCATATGTGGTTTTCATGGTCGAAGTTACGAATTTGGGGCCAAAAAATTGGAATTCAACATGGAGGACGTTGTAAGAACTAGCTTTGTTCCAATGAAGGAGAGACAGTATGGACACTTTTTGTCAATTATGAATGAAACCCGAGTTCTATTTTCAATTACGTTGATTATACGCATCTGTGCTATATCATAGTCAATATCTTCATTATAATGTCCGCCAGAATAAATAATAAACAATAATAGACAGAGCAATAGCCAAGCTTACCAATTTTTCATAACACGTGATAATTAGTTTTGATGAATTCTCCTAGTGAATAAATATTGTAAAACGCTCCAACACAGTGTGAGTGGGAACCTTCCTTTGATTATTGAGTGAACACTTGTCGGTGGGAACAAGTCCACTAGGTGCAAAACGCTCCGGCCTAGGCCTATTTAAGGTGTTGGTTCGAATTTCAAAATTGACTCTTGTTGATTTTGTAGTTAATCTTGAATGTATCAGTTCGGAATTTGGTAGAGATACTTTTTACGATTAATCGTAAACGAACATTTCAAAATGCCGCGACGTTGAATTTTATGTAGAATGTTGTGTTTCTCTTAATCATTTCTCACTTAACGCGTTTTTTTCATGATGATTTTGGTTTTTGAAAGTCATGCAATCCCTACTAATCTAACACCTCCATGCACAGTTTGGTATTACAACTCAGCCAACTGGGATGGTCTTCGCACAATTTCCGAGGTTCCTTGAAGAAGAGTAATGTCTTGAATCTGAAGACCATACGCAATATTCCGAAGAGATTCCGAAGATCATTTTATTGATATTTAGTGAATACATTATGTAATTTGACGTATTTGATGTTCTCAAAACGAACATATAGATATTCAATTCAATTGTAAGGTAATGCTATTGATACATTTGTAAAGTCACAGATGTTACTACTAGAGAAGTGATAGATAATCATATTAGAAGAAATTTAACCATTAAGTATTATATCGATATGCAATAACATTTTATTCTCAGGTTGAAACTAAAGCGAATTTTTTATTTTGTTACTATCGGTTCCTAAATGAAGTTTTCAATCGACTTGTTGATTTGTCATAATACTGCTGTTTAAGAATGTTGTTATTCCTCGCCGAAGCTTAACACACCGGATAATTCTGGCTGAGGTGGTTCGAAATAATAATGCTGAATTAATAGTTGAAATTTATATTTTAAGAACAATGAGAATATAAACAAAGAACAATAATTTGTGAAACTAATCAGTCTGACATCTTGTCACCTTGAATTCTCTAACTACTGTCTTCTACCCGGTTATTGAATTTACAAATCTTTGTTATTAAGGACAGTGTTAACGTTGTTCAAAAATAAGCCAAAGGAGAAGACTATATGAATATCATACACAATCTGAACCTAACATCTCCCACCTGAGAACAATTTTCTTTAAGCCTTAATCACACCGCAAATATTCAACATATGACTTACATATTAATAATACTGGTCACAAGTTTGTGGCGTTTTAACATCACGCTTTATTTTCACATTCAACACAAACTTCGGTAAAGGGTATTCTCTGATTTATATCACTCGCGTATTGGGTGTTTCAACTTCAGTATTTTGTCTTCCCAAAGACTCAGCATCACATTATACATCAACCTCTCAATCGGGTTCTGCATTTTCCTCGTCGTCAACTCGCTCTACTGAAACTAATCTTGAAGAAGTCTCTACATCATATTCCAACGAATATGAACGTAGTGCAGGTCTTAACAACTCGAGTCCTATCGTTTTCACTCGCACAAGTCTCACACGTCCATCTTTCCCAGGAATGACCTCAATAACCCGACCAAGAAGCCACTCTATTCTCATCAACCAATAAAATCATTTACTACTAGGTTTCCTTCAAGAAAAAAGTTCTTTCAGTTATTCCATACGAAATCTTTAACGCAATCTCTGTTTCTCACGCAAACTACGCGAAAAGCTAACATTTTCTATCTCATCTACATCTGGCATCCTACTATCAGATTTTTCGCATAAAAACATGGCAGGGGTAACGGTAATAGATCCGCTGGATCACTCGAAACGTAGGTTAGCGGCCTAGCGTTAACGACAGCTCCACAATCTACAATTAAAGTCAAAAGTTCTTTATAATCTAAACATGCTTTACTAAGAACTTTCCTCAATAGTATTTTCACTAAGTCAATAAGTCTTTCAGGGAATCCTCCCACCACGACGCCGTCGGTGGATTATATTTCCATATAATTCGTTGCACAGTCGTTTCATGCTGAATATCGTCCCAATTCAATTTCTGAACGCGTTTTCAGTTCCCTGAAAGTTATTTCCTTTATCACTATACATTACTTCCGGCCTACCACGCCGTGCACTGAAACGTCCCAAAATTTGTGATAACTCATTAGTAGATAGCTATAAAGTCAATTCAAGATATACTCAACGATATACAGCACACGTAAAAAAACAAATCCATATCTTTCCACCAGAACTTAAAATAGAGGTCCAGCGATATCCACACCTGTAATTTCTAAAGGTACCAAATTACGTAGTTTATCGGCAGGAAGTGGTGGTGGTTCAACAACAAACGGCTTCGCGTCAAATCTTCTACATATGGTACATCTTTTCACCACTAACTTGATGGATCTTCTTCCTCGTAGCACCCAATAGTTCTCTTAACATGGCAAGTAATCCTTGAACTCTTACATGGGAAGATCTTTCATGCCTATGCCAAGTACTGGATGCTTTTTGGCAAGATGATGGGAAATCTGTAACCCATTTTATCATCTATTTGATACTCTAGACTTTAATCTTAACAAACCATAATTTAAGGATTTTAAATGTTGTTCTCCCAAGCTATCTATTTGTACTTGTTTTGAAATAAACTGTTCTGACTCCTCAAGCTCTTCCACTGTTAATCTTCCAGATCTTCTCTCATTGTTTCTCTTCTTATGTGTCAGGTTATAAGTAAATCTGACCTTTGGAGCAATCATTCTAACATTTTAAACTACTAAACCTACTCCAATGATAATCAGTTTTGTCTTGCTTCAAACTCAAAAGTGTCTTGACCATATACCTATTATTCTGAAGAGACGAAACATTTCATTCATAAAACCTCAATTGACTTGTCGCAATGATTACATGAAGTATGACAACGAAAATCAACAGACCTCTTCGTCGTCGAATCATAACTACTCCTTATTGGCAACGCTGTAACTATGATTGAAAACTTGGTACCACTTGTAAGGCAACACCGCTTCGAAATAGCTACGAGAAATACGGAAAATGTCAAATTGCGTAGTACAGAACAAAGTCCCCATTCATAAAAGATGCGCGGCGTTGTCGCCTTCTGAACGAATGATAAAATGGAATGGAATATTTAAAAATTTAAATATTCTATAATTCGATTCTATATTCCAGGCTACCATCAATTATAGGATATTTTTCAGAGAAAACGATAATTCAACAGTACATTCCATACGGCGGTCTGAGTGGCCCGAAATTTTGGCAATTTCTGATCGTGTTTAAATGTAAACAATTCTGTCTCCTCAGAATAATAAGTCTATGGCCTTGACTGACTTCCTTTTATCTCTATATCAATTCCTTCTTCATCAATCTGCAAATCTTTTGTGTAAGGCCACATTTTTTCATATTTATATAGCCAATTAGGACCCTTCCATCATTTGAATTCCAAAACTTACACCCTCGAGATGGTGAATTTGCAGCATTGTATATTCCTGGTATCTGACACCATTGAGATTGGGGTGTCAACTTTCTTATTTTGTTTACTCTGTTGTATAAGGTACAGATGGGGTCAAACACCTTTTGTGCCATAACTAACTGTTTTCTCATCACGATCATGTTTTTTGTATCTATAAATCATGGTCAATAGTTGACACGACATCATTAAGAAACCGTTTTAGTTCAAGGACAGACATACAACTCACTTACCTACTAGAACCTCCAGAAAACTCCTACCCTCTGAGCTCAAACTCTGCTTCTTTCAACAAAGGTATTCAAAACATCTTGACTTGGTGCACTAGTTACACAGTTGTCCACGTAGACACATGTTCTAAGTTTTTCTATAGCTTCCCTGGAATATGCATCCTGGTACAAAACAATTTTCTGTGCATTTTGATAAGTGAAGATATATGGTTGCACCAAACAAAAAGGACTAAAATTGATACCAAAAACTACTTCCTGTTCTTGTTCGTCTACCCATAACGACTTCAAAACCTGTCTATCCTTTGGATTAATACTAATTTGTAGGAATGCCTTTTTGATATCTAATATAACTCCTATCTCATGCTCTCGAAACGTGTTCAGGATGGTAGGGATTTTTTCGATTAAGTTTTTTTCTCTCTCAACTCTTCGGTTGAGAGAGGGTCTGTCTTTCTCATGTGCAGACGAGTCAAATACAGGTCTGATCACCGTTGTCGATCCCTATTTTATCACTGGTCGATGTGGTAAGAAATGTCCTTGAGTGGTTGAGTTTGATAAGCATCAGTTTTTTCACTTATCTTTAAATTTTCCCACTTTCTAAATACTTCAGAATATTATGAAGTCATCTTTTGTTCATCAAGCTTTTCTAGTGTATTTGCTAGTAGTATTCTTTCAGCAATCGCATAATTTGTAGGTAGAGCAAGATGATCAGAAATCAATGGTAACCTTACCTCATATATACCCTGATTTATTATTATTGTTTCAT
Organism: Endomychus coccineus; assembly: GCA_958510875.1. Lineage (NCBI taxonomy): Eukaryota > Metazoa > Arthropoda > Insecta > Coleoptera > Endomychidae > Endomychus > Endomychus coccineus. The sequence goes on along the minus strand of OY294068.1, from coordinate 130,165,278 downwards.
TGAAAAGTTCTTTTGCTGCCATAGCCCTCTCATTTCTTGTTTTCTTCTTAAATGGTTTTCAATTCCTGAAACATCCAACTGCCACAACTCTTCAATGGAAGGGTTCACAAGCATAGATATTGTAACTTCTATACTATGAGATTTTGGGATAGCAACTTATGTTTCTACTGTCCACCCAACGTAAGTTTCATTGGCCACAAGGTCACATTTCAGAATATGTAATTTTCCTGTGTACAACGTACCCAACACATCTGCACCAAGTAATATGTCAATAGGACCTTGACTGTGTACATCAGAAACTTCCACATTGAGAGACTCTTTTATCCAAGGACCATAAAATACTGGTGACACTTCATTGCAAATATTCTGTTGATCCAACACTTCAAAAATATAACTGTAATTGCTATTAAAAGTAATGACGTCATAACAATAATGCGTGTTTTCTATTTCAGTATCTCCAAATAAACAATTATTATTTTTGTCCTTTTGGGTTTCAGGTTCAACAATGAAACATTCGATTTCAAAATATAACTTCTTTGACTGCCTGTATCAATTAATTGGACCTTGTTCCATTCGCACCTCGAACTTTTTTTCTCAAAGACTGAAGAATCACATGTGTGCTCGTTCGATTTGTCATGGCATTTACTTTTAGCACATCTTTTTGAACCTTATACTGTTTTTTGTTCGGCAAATTTTGACAAATCAACGGTTTATTCTGGTGACTACAGACTACACATTTTAGGCGTGTTCTACTCTTACGTGATCAATGTCCAACTTTAAACATTTGAAACACGCCTTTTTCTCAATCAAAATAATTTTGCGTTTATTGAAAGTCATATTCAGTGCTTGGAAACATTGTTGCTCCCCTGATTCCCATAGCAAAATATGCACCTGGCAACATCGGTATTGACTAAGCCGGCGGCGGCATTTTTGCTGGTTCTGAATTTCGAAATCTTTTCTTATCACTAATGGACCTCACCGATCTAGATTTCTCGTTCTCAGCCAAACCGAAACCTTCACTAGTTAAGTCGATTCTCGGTTTGTTTTCTACTTCTAAGCGTAAACATTGCAATAAGTTTCTTTGTCTAATTCCGAACGGAAAGTCGTTACTCACGTAACTGTGTATACTTTGAGTATCAGAATCAATATTTCCATTGTAGATATTACGGCTCGAATTACATGGAGATTGTTGTCAAATCCTAATTAGCTCTGATGGCAAACACTACTCGATAAGTGGGAATAATGAAGCTGCATGCTTATCGGATGTTATACCTGACGTATCAAGAGCTCTTAATTGTCTGTATTTGATAATATATCCTAACCAATTCGAATTTCCTTTCCAATGAAATATTGACATTTAGAACTAACTTTAGCAACTCTCGCACGTGAAATTCAATTTGTAAGTATTCCCGTCCAAACCCTGTTTTCATATATTTAACTATTTTCTCTCTATCTCATTGTTATATTCATTCTTGTATTAGGTACCCTAGGGCATAGCCTATGAAATTTTAATTATTTTAACTCCATTATTTATTGTGACTGGTTGATTGGCAGTTCTGCCTAATGCCAAAAAAAAAAAATATTTTCTCATAGTACCGACTGCTCGGTACAGTAGCTTGAAATGAATATTCGATTTTATCTCAAACATCTATCTCTGAATCAATATGAACTTTCTTAAACTGTGAACAAACACTTGAACAATCTTGAATATTACCGTCATATTGCTTAAATTGAATTTGAGGTAACTGGAATTTCCGCTTAGCTTTTGGTATTCCCCTATTTGCCACTTCACTTTTGTTATTATCATGTTCAGCTACAGGCTCCTCAATGCATTTAAGCACACGCAATTTAATTCCAGTAAACCTTTCCAAATAGACTTCACTTTGATTCATGTTTGACAACAACTGTTCCCAGTAGCATTTTCTCTGAGCGTCATATTGCAGATTTCATTTTCACATGTGCTTAAAATGTCCCACTTGGGCTTTAAACACTCCCACGATCGTTTTACATCACTTACGACCAGCGGAACGGTATTTAAATATTTTTCAAGTTCATCTGACACCTTTGTAAAACTCGCACGAAGCACCTTCCGATTATTTTTCTTAATATTCATATTGATTAATCCAATATTACCCGTATTTCAAATGTCTAGACACTGACTATTCGTGTTATTTCACTCAATTATCCTTCTGGTTTTCGCTCGTACTATATTCACGGTCGCCACAAATGTTATTCCTTGCCGAAGATTAACACACCGGATAATTCTGGCTGAGGTGGTTTGAGATAAAAATGCTAAATTAATAGTTCAAAACTTCACTTTAAGAGCAGTGAGAATATAAACGAAGAACGTCTGTCTTTTCCGGGAATGACCTCAATAACCCGACGAAGAGGCCACTCTGTTCTCTTAGTAAAGTCATCACCCAATGAAACAATGTGATCTAATCTGACTGATATAGTAGGTTTCTCTTAGGAACAAAGCTTAAGTTCTCCCAAATATCCCAAACGAAATCTTCGACGCAATAGCTCACGCAATCTCTGTTTATCATACAAACTACGCAAAAAGCTAACACTTTCGATCTCATCTACATTCGGCATCCTATTATCAGATTGTTCGCATAAAAACATGACAGGGGTTAACGGTAATAGGTCCGCTGAATCACTCGAAACATAGGTTAGCGGCCTAGCGTTAACGACAGCTTCATCGTCTACAAATAAAGTCAGAAGTTCCTCATAATCCAAACATGCTTTACCAAGAACTTTGTTCGACTAACTACTGCCTCCAACCCGATTTTTCAATTTATAAATCTTGGTTTTAAAAGACAGCTTTAAGGTTGTTCAAAATGAATCCAGATGATAAGACTATGTATATCAGACACAATCTGTACCTATTAGTTGTGTATTTCTACATATATTTGTCATATTTTCTAACTTGCATAATTTTTCTCACTTATACTACATAGTAGCACTCATTTGGGTAGGTATTCAAATTTCAATTCATCATAGTTATTATAATATACGTTATAATATTATACTCTTTATAAGATTACAAAAATTATTATTTTGATTTTCATTTCGATAGATACTCACTTATCTCCTGCCATCACAGTGTAGCATCTATTTGTGATTAAATATTCTTGGACATTTTGTTAAGGGGATAATTGTTCGACTTCCAACAAATATGCAACGTAGAATTCAATTTAATCTTGAAAAATCAAAGAATTATAATTGTGGCGCAGATGAGATATCCTTACGAATGGGTAACTCTCCAAATGCAATGTGAATTAACAGATATGTTGACCTTCAGATCAAGCTGGATTCTTGCGAACACCTTTAATTTGATCAACATATTCTTAAAATAATGTAATATAATATTTCTATTTACAGTAGATTGTGTTTCTACAGGCAATGCACCTTAAACCTATATAAGTTGATAAACCAGCTGCTATAGTAGCACTTAGTAGTGTGGAGTGGAGTGGATAATTTGATTTTCATTCTTTAGAAATTAGTAGGCCTATTGACTATCACTTGATATTGGAACGAATTGGTTGTTCAACTGCATGATACAATGTTTCTGAAAAACGCAAAGGAGTTTTTGGGTTTTCAAAATATGGATAAACTATTCATTCAACTGTAAACTGTTTTCAACATATGTGGTGTATTGAAAAAATGATGAATCTCCTACTCATTGCATACAGAATACCGTCTTTCAGGTGATATTTCTAAATTGTTAACAAAAAAAGTATTTTAATGAATTCAGATTTATCTCCAGCTGAATATAATCCTGTATTATAGTTTAGGAGATAGATACATATCTTGGGTCTGAGATATAACATGTTGGCATATGTGTTATTTTTTATCAATTATTAATCTGAGTATTTTTTCCTATGCGAGTTGGACCTCCCACCTCGCCCCATTTCGAGTTAGCCGCCACAGAAAATAGTCAATTTTGGAACGTGTTATAATACTTTGGTGTTTGGTGCCAGTCGAAGAGGTCCTTTGGCGATCAATATTCAACACAAAGGCCAACATCTTTTTTCCATGCAGTTGGCAGCACTGGCAGCTCAGTTGTGACCAAAATTGGAACATGGTATTACATTTTCTGACCAAGCGGAAAATTTTTGTTATCGATGCTCATTACTCGAAAACCATACGACCACATTTTTTATGCGTCCATTTTCAAGAATTTTGTCCATGTTTTGGCACCTCCATCAACTTGTAGTTTTATGTAAAAGAAAAGCTCGTGTGAGTGAAAACATTTCCTTTCATGTTTAACCCTTGGGGAGGGGAGATAATGTGATAAATATTTTGATCATTCAAATGTGTGACCGAGATTATTTTTTAGTCCATTCTGAGCTGTAAATACCCAATTTTTGGGAAATAACTACGATTTTAATTGCTAAAACATAACAAATATGCCAACATGTTATATATCAGGTCCAAAATATGTATCTATCTCCTAGAATATCATTCACCCTATTATTTCCGAAAAGTATCTAAACAGGCTCATTTTGATTTCTAATTTAATTTACTCTGATGATGACTACTTGGTAGCTGTAAAGTCTTCAGTACTTTCACAGTATTTTTAGTGAACAAGCGTGATTGTTTCTCATTTATAGTGTTGAGTTTATTGGACTTGCAGTTTCCCCATACAAGTAGCTCGGTTCATAACGAAGCTGGATGAAAATAGCTCGAAGAACGTATAGTAACTGTTTATGAATAATGGTATCTGATAAAACACTTGTTAATATGATCTTTTTGAACGCTTAACCTAGATAATATGATCTTTTTGAACGCTTAACCTATAAAGGAACTCAATAAACTATTACAAACTGATACTGAACCTAACTATTGACTCCAAAAACAACTCATACATTTCATATATTCAGGAGATATCTAAGATCTTAAGCTGAAATTGATGTTCCATGAGGTTCGGGTGTTCGGACCTGAAAATGATTTGTTTTGGCGATATTGCGATGCTATGCGAATAATGATGTGATTGTGGTGAATGAAAATATTGTTATGGTTATGATATAGAATACAAATTTCTGAACTACTAGTTAACCGGAGTAGCTTTAACTTTCTAATATAAAAGGAAGTGTATTTAATGTATTTTCTCGATTACCACCGACTAGAGATGAGGAGAACGGCTCTATGTGCGGGAGCGTGACAACCGCGACCTGTCCACACAAAAACCATTCCTCAGGAACGGTAACTTTATCTTGGAACATAACAAACTCTCTTAACACTATAAATAATAAATAGTCACACTCATCCACTAAAAATACTGTTGAAGTACTGAGGACATTTCGGCTACTAACCAACCTACATCAGAGTAAACTAAATTATGAAAATATGCCATTTTTAAATTCTTTTTGGGGATAATAATGCAAACAAGGGATTACCCTCAGCTGGAGATAAATCGGAATTTAATGAATTGCCTTTTCCATCCCTTCTAAATTACCTTGATATTTGTCCGTACTGTGTCTTAAAAGTGATGAGACTTCCCAAAGAAATCGTGTGACCTGTATTCAAAATACCTATGTTCGGATTTTCTTTATATGAAAAAAATTTTCTCATAACTTTTTAAAACAGACGTAGTGGAATAGCGACCTAATATTCAAGAGGCTGCTGAGTAAAAGAATGATGTAAATACAAACGCGATGCAACAGAATACCGGAAACGACCGCGTTTGCTTTATTCCACAAAGCCAATGCCTGAAAAAAATTTTCATTCACATATAAATGTAATTTCCAAGTTTATGACATAGAACCAATTAATTCATGGAAAATAATGATGAATGATCATCTGCTAATATATAACTAATATAATATTAGCTATTGAAATTTGAAACTTGTGTTACTTCGTTATTTTATATTTCAAAGTGAAGGCTTTTTTGTTGAAAAAATCTCGAGATTTGGAAGTGAATGCCTTAAATGTGTTATGTGTACTGTTTTTGAACTAAAAGTATTATTCTCTTTTCGTCTCTTGCTTCAGTTATAACTTAATTATTAAGCAATACCTTTCTCGGATAATAATAAAATTATAAGGAGTAAGAATTGATTTTCGATTCCAGAACAGAAAAATTTCGAGAGAAACTTTCAAATTCAAAGAGCAAGTTACCGCCCATCCCTTTAAAAACAGTGAATGGTGGCTCCGGTAGTAGAAACGGAAATGGAACAGTTCCCGTTCCAAAATAGTCTAGAAGCTAGATCGATATGGTGGGCCTGAATGAATACACCTTGGCACTACTGTAAGGTGGAGAAAGGTTCAATGTACAATAATCTCAAAGACCGAATTGTGTATTGTCAGGCGTTTCAATGATACAACCACCTCAAATTTTGAACTTTTTTATTGCAAGAACCTTTTTTCGGAGTTGTTGCATGTAATTCTCATACATTTGCACCTCGTGCCAAGGTTTCTTATAGCGGCAATTTCTGGGAGCTGGACAGCTAATTTAATAGGCTAAATGGAATATACGAACACAGTATAAAAACCTGGTGGAAAATGTTTGTTAATATTGCCAGCTGTTGAAAAAACACATGCCAAGGTTTTTAATTTGGGCATTTTCGGGTAATTGGCCATTATTTGGGCCAAATATAGACTTTTTGACCACTTCACGGCTAAAACGGGTGCATTGCGACAAAATACCTTGGCACCTTGTGAAATACGTCAATTTGATGTCAAAGAATAACGAATATGAGTGCCAATGTTTTTTTCTCAATAGAACCCTTTCCTCAACCCCGACAACCTGAAAAAAATCTGTAATTTTGTTATTTAATCGCTGTCGAAGTCTGAATAATTGCGTAGTTTATCAAATCAAATTTATTGATATCAAAATTACTGATATTTTTTTTGGGGTGGTTTTCGGGGTTGAGGGGGCAGTATTGAAAACGAAAGTTGACACTCATATTGATTATTCTTTGACACCAAATTAACGTATTTGACGTGATACCAAGATGCAACGCAATGCACCCATTTTAGTCGTAAAGTGGTCAAAAAGTCAATTTTTGTTCCAAATAATGTCAATTACGCAAAAATGCCCTGATAAAAAAACCTTGCAACAATAAGGAACATTTTCCACCAGGTGAGAAACTGTGCTTGTGCATTCCATTTAGCCTTCTGAATTAACTAACCAGCTCTAAGGAATTGCCTCGATAAAAAACCTAGGTGCAAATGTATAAGAATTACATGCTTTTCAATATACAACTCCGAATAAGGGTTTGTGCAATAAGAAAGTCCAAAATTTGAGGTGAATGTAGCTTTGGAGAACGCCTGATAATACACGATTCCTGTGGAAGCTATTGTACATTGAACCTTCCTGTAGCAATATACAGTAGTTGAGTAGTGCCAAGGTGTATTCATTTTGGCCCATACTCGAGACGAAAAGTTGTGACAAGAGTCACCATTTATTTTTATCCCGGAGAACGTTCCGTTCCACGATTTGGAAATACCGCTCCATATAACAGGTCCCACAAATGTCGACATCGATGAATACCCTCTATAGTGGAGAGTATTGCATCGACCCATATCTAATAGCGACTCGCACGGCATGCCTCTTGTAACAGTGTCCACATTTATATGGTGCTGCCACCACAAGCTATACTGGCTGGTATACAAGACGGAGTCAGCGATGGTAGTATTATTGTTTATCCTAGTTATTCATGTTATTTTTTCTACCATATGATTACTTACCAATTATAGTTATTATACGTATACTTTCCACTGATGGTATTGTATATTAACGTATCGGAATCTTCTTCAATATTCTCATCTATGAAGGTAGTACATTTTTTCTTTTCGATGCATCCTTCAGAGCTGAGATTCTTGGAATTTCAACTAAAATTGGGGGCAGTTGCAAAATGTTCAGGCCGGAAATACTGAAAGATAAGATTTGGTTTATCATACGTATCACTCAAGATTAAGAGCTAAATATAATCAATCTGATAAGTATATATTGAATGGCTATCAGAAACTAAACTATTTTATTTTGCTATTTCAACTTGAATAACTAGCAGCACACATCCGTTGGAATATATAAAATGATAAACATTCCCACGAAAAATACAGTGATGGAGTGTTGGAACTCACGACGCACGTGTTTGAACAAACCGTAGAATCAAACATACAATCTGATAAGTATATATTGAATGGCTATCAGAAACTAAACTATTTTATTTTGCTATTTCAACTTGAATAACTAGCAGCACACATCCGTTGGAATATATAAAATGATAAACATTCCCACGAAAAATACAGTGATGGAGTGTTGGAACTCACGACGCACGTGTTTGAACAAACCGTAGAATCAAACATACCTTAGTGAACATGTCCAAAATTATGATAGTAGTTTGGATGAAAAATATTCACTATATTCGTAAGAAATTGAACGGTATGTTTTAAACCGTGAATATTGGAGAAAAGTAGTTTTTCGTCATCTCAGCCAATCATTAACATGACAGTGAGATCTCTTTCTAATATTCAATCTATGTAGTAATATGTAGGTATTCCTTTCTACTCTCAGATATTATGAAGATATGATTCTATGATGGTTTCTTCCAAAGTCAGTTTGAATTTCTACTACGTTTGTCGCAGATACGTGACGTGAAAACTGAGAACAAGATTTTAAATATTCATACAGTGATTATTTTTGGAAATGGTATATTTTATTTTATATTCGATGAGAAAAACTCGAAGTAGGAGAAATTAATGCAGATATTGTGAAGCAAAAGTTGTTCCTTTGTTTTGAAGGGTCGTTTTCTGTAGTCTTTTCTCCCTCATCCTGCTATTAGAAGTATGTAAATACTAGTCGAAACTTTTTCTACAAAGATTAGTTTGCTTTTAAGCAGGAATTTCAAAAATACAAAATGCTTGTTCCGTATAAACTATAAACCATATTATATTGTATCAGTAGATTCAGATAAATGTACGTAGATATGATAAAATATATATGTTTTTCATCACTTATATTATAGAAACACTAACCTGACTATAGTTTCGAGAAGTAGTGTGTTATCTCCAAAACTATACAAATATATGAATAAACACAGGAAATCTCAAAATATTCATAGTCAAATTTAAGTCATAAATAACAGCATTGAATAATTGGAATATGACAATATTGTATAAAGTTACTAAGGTTTTTTAGTAAATATTAAGGCGAAAATATACTAGGCATCAAGCAAGTTGGTTACGGGGAAATTATATGTTATCAATACATCCAAAAGAATACCTACTGTATACAAGTCTAATTGATCATTTAAAACAGCTTCAACAGAGCAAACGTTAATTTAAATGAAGTGCACACTCGATTTGGACCAATCTCACCTGAACGAATATACAATTTGGATTAATAGTCCAGGCATTTAAGGAATTTTTTTGTCCGAATTTCCGCGAGGTCTAATTTTGGTCGATTCTTATGTATTTTGACACGCTGAATACGATGATGTAGTTTAAATTTGGATTAACCCTGTGTTCTAAAAACTGTGGCCATTATTGGGACCAAAGTTCCTATTTAAAGCGTATATCGTCATAAAAAACTAGCACGGAATTTCATTTAGCGGCAATAAGCGAGGGTCGGTACAATATATTCCGCGCGAGAATTTATACGTTTTTAAATGTTTCAAAATGCACCTGAATGCTTATAATCGTTTTGTGTGAATGTGTGAGTGTATGTAGACTTGTGAACGTGTATATGTGATCGTGACATGTCTTTATAGGATGTTACATAACAAATTTCAATATTCAAACAAAAAAAATAAGATTAATAAATAATTTTGTTTTTTACATTTCATATTTATTAAAAAATTATCTGTAGGTCTAAATTATTCACAAGTAACCTAAGTTTTCGTTATCACTGTCAGCATATATTGCTAGTGATGTAATATGATCATTATTGATATACGGATCATCGTGATCTGCTTCATCATCTGAGTTTGATAAAATTTGAACTGTAAACTTCGAAATTACAATCAACGTTTTTTTAAATGAAGTGATATTTAACAAAGTAGAATTTTCATGTTTTTAGTTGTAAAAATGAATATAACAAAGTAACGGACAGCTCCATCCAAAATTAATAAGTTTTTTATTATATCAAAATGATCAACTCATCACAGAATAACAGATTCCGGCATCGATATTTTTAGAAGAGAGATATAGAGAAGGACATTATGTGAATTTGAATGGAAAATCAAGTAACATAAACCCCATATATTTGTATTACACTGACGGTAAATCTCACGTTATTGAAACACTTATACAATCATCTTGAATAAAAATAGAATTGATTTAGGTCTGCTGTATTGTTGAAACGTTCATGACCCTGAATAAGTAAATAATAATATCATCGTACTATTTATTGATCTTCATTGCATCTATCTGGATCACGATTAACTGCAATTATCGGGTAATTGAACGCTGTCAAGGTTCCGGTACGAATGAATCTTTCGCGAATATTGAAGCGACAGCGAAAGCGCGCAGCATTCGCGGCGACTAGAGACCCTCTAAACACAAACCAACTGGCCGTCAATTCAGTATATCAATAGTTCGGAGGTCCGAGTGTATCTACTTCGATAGAAATTCGCACGAACTTATCCAGACGATACATGTGATAGTGATATCCGTAACAACTATGAGTGATATAGTACAGTGCGATAATACCAATGTGCAACACAATGAAAACAAAATCAATGGAATTAACAACATAGCGAGGAGACCTCCTGTCAACATAGAATTTCAGGATTTAACGTACTCCATCAGGGATGGACATGTTAGAGGTGGTACGTAGATTAACTATCGATATTGCAATCAAACTATACTTATAAGTAAATAACATGCAATATGTATAAAGTTAACAGTAAACAATGGATATTCCTATTTCTCAAACTGTGTCCTTTTTCTGCATATCAACAGGTAATATCGAATTAATTTTTATAATCCATGATTATGAATATTTGTTGAACAAAATCGCCTCATTAGCTTGGATCGAATTTTAGGCCCTGCTGTCCTTAAAAAAAGCAAGAAAATTGTAATTTACAAATATCCTTCGAGTCTCGGCGAGAATTAAATTTTTCCGCTTCCATTCATTATTGTTTGAAAAAGCATTTTCTCTCAATCGCCCATCTAAGAATAATCGTATTTGAAACAATTGACAACTCAAAACTTCAATTTGATCTCCATGAATTTACGAAGGAAATGACGGTAGAAACAATAATTATAACAGACTGTTTCAAAAAGGACAATGGCTTATTTGAACCAAACTAGTTACTTATATTGAAATTTTGACTGCACTGTTGAGGTACAAGTTCTGAAAACTTCGACTTTTTTCAAATTTCTTTCTGATGTGGTCGCATATGAATATTCTTACACCTTTAAAGTTTGAGTTATTTAATTTTTGAGGAAGTTTCAAAAGAATTTTTTGGAGATTTTTAATATGTGAATTATACTTCATAGTTCATTATGAACATCGTAGAGATAAGTAGTAGTAATTAATACTTTGTTTTTATAGCACATTTATAGCAAATCGTCTTCTGCTGTTCCTACATTAATGTGGAAGCTGCAGTAACAATTTGCTGATACGAATTCGAGGTTAAAACAAAATAACGAAAACATTTCAACATGATTAACTATCACATTTCAACTGGATAATGGATCATAATAATCGAAATGTTTGCTTCCGATTCTACAGAGGACGGTTTCCAGCATCACAAAAAATATGCGTTTTGATCCTAAGCAAGTGTAGTTCGAGCTTGACTTTGTGATTTGATGAATACGGCAAATTGCAGCCATAGCCAGAATGAACTCCCTTAAGCTATCAGAGCAAAGTAAGCAGAATGATTTCTAAGACAAATCAAAATGTAGTGGTGCCATTTTGGTGCCCAAGCTAAAAATATTGAAGCTTTAGGGTCATATGTTTTTGCTAGCTTAATATAAAGCTGGCAAAGCAAACAGAAAGATTAATACAAAATAATTCAGTGATAATGTAGTCCTGAGCTAATAAATAAATTTTTAGTATAATGGAATATAAAATGATGCAGCGAGGCTCAAAACAGGAAGATTAAAAAATAAGGCAGTGCTGTGCATAAGCATACTATAATAAAAAATGAAAATGTTTTTATTTTGCAAATGAAATCATTTTGTTGTCTTGTATAGGTATGTGTAATTGTTATATATGGAACTCTTGATTATAAGATCAAATTTATTGGATTAAAACAACTATATTTATATATCTAAGTAAATAAAAAAATATTATACTTCAGTGCAATAAAGTGAACCAATAAGAATACTATATTGTTGTAGAAGACGAAAGCAACAAAAATGGTCTTTCATTGGGATGTAAAGTTATAATTGAAAAAGAACACCATTTCCAGAAATAAGTGTATTTTTGAGTATTAGCTTATATTGTTATACTGGAATATAATATTTTCTCAATATTTCGATGTATATATAAGACTAGCGTGGACATATTTCAAGCATGAAACATGAAAATATTTGAAGGTGCCCAATTGGGAGGCTAAATATTTCTATTCTGAATGCTGACTCCTCAAGTATACATCGTGTTTTATAATTTAAGCGATATGAATGTTGTTATTCTCGCTTGTTGTTAAATCAAAGAAGAAGACATTGAAAACGTCTTCAAATAGAAGTGAAAACTAATCAAACTGCCAATAATAAGTTGTTTACATATTCTTATGACCTATGCTGGCTACATGTATGAATTCGTTGTATCCACAAATCATCTCAAATTCATTAGTGTTTCTATTCTGATAAGTTTCAGTGTGTAAATGTTAGTTTGAAAACAGTGATTTGAAGATCCATCTTAAGGTTCCACTATTAAAATTGTTACAAAATCCCACAACTTATTCAAATCTAGAAGAGGAATATGTAGCTATTTTCTATACGATAAACGGTTTCGGAGATATTCGCAAAAAACGAAACTATCGACTGTTGAAGTTCTGCTACTAATACCTGGGACACCCTGTATAAATATTCAATTTAAGGCTTTTTGGATAACTCATAAGACCTCATTCCGCAATAAGACACTTAAATCCTTTAATTATTCAAGTGTCATCTTGGCAATTTGATGATTTTTCTATGTGGGTTTTGCTCACTATTTCTTAAATTGACATGATTTTTCAATAATTTTCAAAGCCGCAAATTCGGTAATATGGCATTCAATTAGCCTTACTTACTTTTCCATATGGTTCGAAGTGATTATACCCAATAAGTCCTGCTAGATTAAGGGTATTGTCATTTTATCAATTGTGATGTATGTAAATAAAGAAAATATCAGGTCTGCGGGTTAATATTCAGAAATCAACAATGATGCATTTTATACATATCAAAACAAATGTTGTTTTCCCAATTACCTTCACAATACAACGAAATTATCGTAATCCAGATAAACGGAAGCAAGGATAACCACACTGTTCTTCATAATATTTTGAAAAGTTCCACTGATTTAGAATATATTCCAAGCAAAACACTATAAGGAATAAATAATTATAGTTCATCTAATTGAGTAGATCGTAATTAGTCAGATAGATACAAGTTATGGGCTAATCATCTGGAAATCCCTCCTAATAGCATAAGAACCTTTCCATAAATTGAGAGAATGTAACTGATGTTATACGATATTCTATCACAATGATATTCTGGTGTAAATTTTGTATGTAATGTGCTAAACTCTTTATGCCGAATTTACACATTTCCCGAAATAAATACTCAGTTTGCGATATCAGCAAAGTGAAATAATCTGTTGCCCAAAATATCTTTTATTTTGGCTCTGCTCAAATGCCAAACCTATAGATATTTCGGAAAATGATCATTCCGTTTTAATAATTGGGTTCGAAACTCTAAGCGGCCACGTTATCGTAGGGTTATTTTTTTAATTTTTCACCAGATGGTTTGCTAAATTTTTATATATTTTTAGGAATACTAGTTTAGTCAAATATCAACATTCGGCATTTGAGCAACTACCGATGGTTCAGTTCACGAAATGTGTAAATCAGCTCGAATAGATTCCGAAATAGTATAGAACATATTTTCTGTAATCAATTAATTGGTAATGATCATATCGCGACCTGACGAATAGGCGGACTTGGGAAAGACATTCCTCAATCGACAAAAACATGACGATAAAAACACACAAAGTCAAGGTGAAAATTCAATCGACCATTCTCCATTCCCAGACAAATACTGAACCTTTTTCTTGACCTTATTAAGTGACCAGAGTAGATTCAGATAGATATGTGTTTGGAATAAATATACCATTCAGGATTTTCGTTCAAAATCGGTTAACTATGCAATTTATTCAAATTAATTCAAGGTTGATTATTCACAGTCATAGTAATTACGACTTTAATTATTGAGAAGTGGCTAACGTGGCGCGAATCTTAGCAAGCGATGGAGAAACAGGCATAAATTGTTAGAATTGCCGAATTAAATAGTAAAAGATATTATACTGTAGAATTATTTAGCGAACCATTATGTTCAAAACATTGTTTAATCATATTCAAAATCCTCAATGCCTAACTGTTTTTTTAGGAACATTCTCTAGACAGGGAAGTGGAGGACTCATTGTACTAATTCGCTGTTCTCCAAAGACTATGTGAATGTTTCAGATTATTCAATGTCACGAACAAAGTTTGTATCAAAACAACATACCATTAAGTAACTACATGAGATTAAGTAGAACACCATTCATTTCCACGACCTCATTTCACGATGACAATATTATTCCAATATACATTAGTATATTAGTATGCATTCTGAAAGCACGATCCTTAACCTAATGTGAAAAACAACCGGCAAGGGAATTCCACAGTATGCAAAATTATAGAAAGGATAAGACTAGCAATGATCCCTTCTTTTAAGAAGATCAGACAAATACATAATTGTTAGAAAATTTAAAGCAATAAAAAAACTGTTTTTTAATAAACTTTTATAAATATCTTGTTAGCGAACAAAACTTAAAGGTTTAAAATAATTTTCTTATTGTGTTAAGCTGTTTACCTGATTTCGTCCAGTAATATCTAATCTTGGTCCTAAACAAAGTAATAATCCATATGAGTATGACTCGGATTATGATTATTGAAAATATATATAACCTTGAATAAATCCTAATTCAAAAACAAGTTTTTCATTGCCTATATAGCACCCAAAACGAGGAATAGGAAGCAGTGTCTGTGTTTTAAGGGATTTGTAGAATTGGTCAACCAGCTTGAACCAGTGAGAAATCTCCAAAAATCACTCAAAATTACTAAAAAATCTCTTAGAATTCCTAAAAATATATTTAAACTCCTAAAAACTAACTAAACATCCCCAAATTTCCAAGAATCTTTTGAAATTCTCTAAGAATCTTGCGAAATCCTAAAAATTCCATGAAATCCATAAATATTTAGAATCCTTGTATACATTTCAGAGTCACCTTTCGTGACATACATTGATTTCGAGATTCCATAGATACTTTGAAAATTATCACTTATTTTACATTTCCGTGTTTTCCGATGAAGATCAAATGAACCGGAATACATTTAAAACAAAATCTGAATAATTGAACAATATTGTAACTGATATATTTCCCAACAATTCGTCAATGGTATATGAAATGGATTGTATATATATTTTTGTACCTCAAATGTTGAATTGATTCGAATGACAACAACTTCAATGCGATAATTGAATTATTCTAACATCTTCTTCAGATTTAACTGCGAATATGTGAACAGTTCTATGAACCCGATGTAGAAACTATCGTACTCATCAACTATTGACATAGACGTGTGAACATGGATTCTGATCATCGCGATCTTTCTCCACAGGTGCTTGCTTCTAGTTTCTCCAATACTATGCAAAGACCGAAGCTATGTCGTTATGATACTCAATCGTGGTTTTATCCGAATTGATGAATAAAAAGAAGATCCTTCATTATCACTTGAAAATTTGAATATTAGCGGAATTATTAATGGTCGTAAAACCTACAACTAAGTTTGAGTGAACTGACATTGAATACACTTAAATAACCACAGTAATATCAAAAGATCTTACCACAAGGGGCATTGGTTTCCTTCATTGAATTTGAAATAAAGGAAGATATGAAATAAGTTCGGAAGTTCATCAAAATTATCTATGAATATGAAAAGTGTTGCCAACTGCTAAAATGAAATGTACCTGGTTTGACGAAGACAGCGCGGCAATTATTCAAATGAATTGATTTCGCTAAATTAAAACGTTCTCTACCGCATGTCACATATATGTGACACTCGGTTTTCAACCATAGGCTACCGTTACAAACATGTGACATAGACACCAGCTTACTTATATAGGATTAGTTTTGTCGCAGCCTCGATTTAGTGATTTTATACTCGGGGCTGGTCTGTACCAATATGTGCCACACATATATATCTTAAAGTTTGAGGTTCGGTCAAACAAAGAGTTACTTGCTGAAATTGGAAGGATGGTTTGAAACCGGGGGAGATTTGTCATTGACATTTGTAATGTGTTGTTATTTAGGGAGGTGAAATTTCACATTCCCTCAGAAATATAAATGAAAGGGTGTAACGCCGCTTTAGTACCAAAGGGAGGAAAACGCATAGCCAGCTGGTTTGTATGTGCACAGGGGGGATTGAGATAACAAAAGCAAACCTATTGAACTTTTTTTTGTCACAACTGTGTTTTTCATGTGTTTGTAGTGTACTTTTCATAAATAGATCGTCTTTTTGAAATTGTTTTTATATGTCACACATATGTGACTGAAGTAAAATGAAAGCAAATGTCAAAAACATATCGAGCATTGAAAAATCTTGTCTTCCGGATGGATTCCCGTCACAACAGCTCGACTTGATGCCGACGTTTTGCCAACCATTACAGGTGGCATCTTCAGGGCAGGCTTGAGGCTTGAACTGAAACTGAAGCGAAACGTCGGCATCAAGTCGAGCTATTGTGACGCGGAATCCATCCGGAAGACAAGATTTTTCAAGATTAGCTGTCCGCGGAAGTCTACTATCCAAGATATCGAGCATTTCCTTTCATACTCACATAAACGGTATTTTGAATTTTTGGGAGATGGTGTATGTGGATCTTTTATTTTTGTATGAATGTAGCGATCGTTATAACATGAACAGCCTCTATAGCATGTCACCAAATTTGGATATTCTGATGAATTATGAAATATTTTGAACATACTCATCTTCAATTCGATCAGAAGTTAAATACGAGTATGTGTAAATGGGTACCTACTATGTTGACTATAATGTTACACTACCAATATAGTTGCATGATATTGATATGTTAGGTTAGAGGAGAATAAGTTAGTATTGGGAGAATCTGTGGTAATTGTGAATAATTTTGACTATTTTAATATGACTTGTTAGAATCTAATAGATTCAATTCATTGAATTTCATGGAATTTGGTTTGTGCATTTGTACGTGTTTGAACTGCTTGTTTCTAATAAAAAAATGTCGGTAGAATATTTATTTTCAAATTTATTAGGCATTTACATTTGACTCATCTTTTTTGCATGTACCTCAGCGTAAATGGGTACACAGTACAACAAGCTATCTGGAAACAAACTGCTGTTCAAAGCATCAAAAATCGTAGTTGGCTAAATAAAAGGCGGAGAGGGTTGCAACTGTGGGCCTAAGTTCAACATAAATCAGGACATCTTGGTATTTCCCATTTATCCTCATTAACAATTATCATAGGTGACCCTAGCTGTTGTTTCTAGCTTCAGGAACTTCTTATTTTCGAACTGACATATACTTACTTCCCATAATGGAATATTCTATATAATGGGAATGAAGTGTTTCATTATTAAGAACCTCAGTCGTATGGTATGAATAATATTTTGAGCATTCCTGAATAGTTAAGAACTAAAATATTTGTAAAAATAATCTGTCATTGTGAGCATCCTGCTTTTCAAAACATCAGACTGAGAACAGTAGTTTCCGACGCTGTCGAATTTCCAATGTTCGAATAGGTATGTATCTCTAACAGCCGCTGTCAATCATTCCAGATCAAGCAAGCGTACGTACTAATACTCGATTCATATGAATATTTATATGGTGTGCTTTGATAACCGTATAATGAAATTTGTCAACCGAGCAATTATTGAATAATTATTATTAATCGCTATCTGTGCTAATTGAAAATACAAAAACAAAACTGTAACTGTGATAGCTGTGTCATCTTGATATATCTCCACTTGTATTCCAATGTCAGCTACATCAATTTCGTTGATTACAAGTTAAAAAGCAGCCCGCCCTCGTGTTGATTTATACCAAAGTTCACCAAATTGTTCACTTCTCACATGCATTTTCATTAGTTTTGAGATTCCATGCAATGAAAAATGAGCTATTTAAATGAACTATAAAATCACGTTAACGATCGCTTTTATAATGACATAGGTTCAGGTTACAATTACTGGTACTCAATGTAGGTTGTCTGAATTTGAGAGGTAATCTATCCTATACATCAGTCAATACGAAATTAGATTTGCTGATCACCTCAGACAGCCTTGTCATAGATCAACGAGAACGACTAGAAATTCCCCAGATGTGAATCTGTATAACAAACTGCGTTTTATCACTGAGAATGCTTTCTATTCACTCAATGAATATCTTTGCTTTTGTTTTCTAAGTAGTGTTTTGTTATTCCGATTACTATAAGTCGGTTTAAAACGTCTTCCGACGTCTTCAGATTTCCAGTCTACATTTTCCTCTGTCCATTCATAGGTCTTCTTCCACGTCTCCTCCCCGGATTCCTTAGTCTATTCCCTCTTTCCAACTTTTCATTGGTCTCCCTCTCTTTCTTTTTCCTTATGGTGTCCATTCCCACACTTGTTTTGGGAGTGTTTCATCCGGCATTCTTTGAACATGAACATACCATCACAGTTGGTTTACTTCAATGTCCTCGACTATTGTGTGTGCTATTTTGATAATGTATCTAATTGTTATCGACGTGTTATAAAGTATTGAAAATATGTAACATGGTCAAATGAATATCCATCTATCAATCTATATTTAAACATATTTTTGTATTTTAATTGGATTGTACGCAATAAATTTTGGAAACTGAAGTTTATTACAAGAGTATGCTAGTGTCAGTATATCGTGATTTCCTAGCTAAGAAAATTCAAAATTTTTCGACGATGCTCAGAGAAGGAAAGAAAAGTTTACTTCTCCACTACTTCAGTTTTCGAAGAGAAATTTTGCATCTTCTAAACATATCCATGAACGTCATTAAGATAACGAGCCAAATCTCGGGTGTATGCAAACATACCACAAGCCGTATGATTATGACCGTATTATACCACTGGTGTGAAGTTTTTAATCGACAGGTTCAATTGGAAGATACGCACAGCTATGTAAATAAATGGAAAGTATCAAAATTGGTACGCGGATTTGAGCCGGCCAAAATCCGCAGTTCAAATCATAGCGAATTAGATCTACAGATCCGTCCGTTGGTGTATGGTCGGCTATTGGCATATTTCGGGAGTTGGCCAGTGCCAATATCGAAAATCAATATATAATAATAACAATAACAATGATAATAATATGTGCTCTATTGCATATGTTGAGATTGACCAGAATAGTACCCAATAAATCATTATAAGTTGGCGTTCATTTAGTAATAGAATAAATGAATAAAATCCCTAGTTATTCCTATTGATTTGTTTGAAATGCTCAATCCACGTCAAGTTCAAGTAATTATCTGCAAGATTTTACTCTCTTCAATATAGCACAGTCGCAATTTATCCTAGAGCAGCATATATTATGTATTTTGACAGTACATTTTTCTAGTGAGCTATTAGGTTAACATCCATGTTTCATTTACGTTTAGTGATTTCTTCTGAACCATTCTGTCAACTGAATCATATAGTCTTCTGTCGTCTGCAATATCCTAGACCATGTTTCCCCACGTATAACTATTGCCGTATTATCCGCAAAGGCTATTATCTTCCCCTCATTTAGCTCCATAAAAATATCATGCATATATAGGATAAACAGAAGTGGACCACGATTGTTCTCTGGGGAAGTCCACATCTCAAAATTTGTTCAGAGCTAATACCTTCATTATTTTTTACAACTTGTTTTCTGTCTTAATAGCTTCCTATCAGATTTCCTCCTGTTCCCCTAAAGTCCATTTTTTCTAGCTTACACATACGTATATCATAAGTTACCGTATCAAATGCGTTCGCCAGATCAAGGAAAACAGTCACACATGTTAGTCCACGGTCTATTTCGTCAGTGATTTTTAATATTGCAAGTTCTGTATTTTGTTTTTCCTCAAACCCGTATTGCTTGTCATTCAATAACTTTATAAATTCATTAAACTTAACCTTCAACAGATTCAAATGTTATAGCAAAATTCGAATTTGAAGAAATAGTTGGTACGACTTAACTCGTCCCCTGCTTCAAAGATCGGAATTACTTCCGCTTTTTGAAAATAATTGGGAATATTTAATTTGCGAAACTTTTAGTAATTATAAAGACTAAAGGCTTAGATATGACTTCAACATTTACTTTAATAGTTTTAATTGATATCCGATCATCAATTCCTGAGAACTTTTTAATGTTCATTCCTTGAATTATGTTTAAAATTACATTTGTTTTTGTTGAAGCAATAAATATTATATCAGTTATAATTAATTTGATTATTATTATATTTTGCATGTTATCAAATTTCTCTGCCATCTTGGGACCTATATTTATAACGAAGTCATTGAGTTCATTAGCAATTTGTATATTATCGGCCATCATTTGAGTGGTAGTGGTAGGTGAGGTGATTTTATCAATTTTTCTTTTTAATGTCTTACCATCTACTTTTTCATTTACGAAGTTTCATGATTTTTTTGAGTTTTTTAACATCTCCTCCACTTTATTATTATAATGATCTTCCTTGGCTAGTTTAATTACCGGTCTCAACCTATTTTTGAAGGTATTATAATCATTTTTATAACTTCATTGTATGATGATTTTTTGAATTCAGCATATACTAGATCGTTCATTTCACATGATTTGATAATCCGTCTTGTAATCCATTCATTCCTTGGTTTATTTATTTATACGTATTTTTTAATATTGTCTAGATACAGTAGTGCTAATATTCACGTTATCGGTTTCATATATTTCCTCACAATTTTCATTCTCAAGTAAACCAACAGGTTTAGGTTAATCCATACCGAGATCCAAACTCATATAGCTGTTTGGGCAAAACACTAATTTCAGGCAAAATTATATTATGCTATTTGACTTTTTTAGTTTTTATTAATCGTCAATATGACAATTCATGACCATCTCTGGTCAACATTTTCATAAACTATTTCAACTAGACTAAATGTAAATATAAGTCAATAACATCCTCCGGGCCTCCGAAAAATACTAAACCGGTTTTAGCAATATCATTTTTGTTATAGGTCGTCGATAAGCTCCAGTTGCAGTTTCCACATCGGCGACTCTTACTCTGTTGTCTCGACCAGGAAAGGTTTTAATGATTCTCCCTTTTGGCCAGGCATTTCTTGGACTACTGTCGTCAGCTAAAATTACTAGATCACCTTCGGAAACGTTGTTCTTGTTATACTGCCACTTGCTCCTTTTTACTACGGTTGGAACAAAATCTTTCAGCCATCGTTTCCAGAATTGATCGGCGAACCTTTGAGCGATTCGCCATTGTTTCCGCAAATGGAAATCAGAATTAGAAAAATTACCCGGTGAAGTAACTTCATTTAATTTCCCTATCAGAAAATGATTGGGAGTCAGGGCTCCTTCGTCTTTAGGATCTGAAGAGACATACGTGAGTGGGTGGCTGTTCACTGTATACTCTACTTCGACTAATAGGGTTTGCAGTACTCCTTCTTTGGGGCTCTGCTGGGTTAAAACTGTTCTCAAAGCATCCTTAACAGATCGTATCATCCGTTCCCACACTCCTCCCATGTGACTTGCTGCAGGTGGGTTTCTGAACCATTGTATATGTCTTATGGAGCAGAATTGCTGAACTTGGTTTGAATCAATTTCTTGCAGGGTTGTTCGCATCTCTTTTTCGGCCCCACACAAGTTTGTTTCATTATCGGAATATATTTCTGTGGGACTACCTCTTCTGCAAATAAATCGACATGATCGCAGAGTCAGTTGTGAGGGAAGAAGCCAATTCAAGGTGAATCGCTCTAGTAGACATGCAGGTAAAAATAACCCCATATCTTTTCTCCCTTCTTCTATCGATGGTTACTGTTATTGGACCAAAATAGTCCATCCCTGTCATCACGAAGGCTCTTACTTGTGGTGTTATACGTTAATCTGGTAGAGAACCCATTATTTGAAATTCAACTCTACCATTTTTTCTACGGCACATTACACATGATGTTATACATTTTTTCACAGCTAATCTTGTATTTATTATCCAGAATTTCTCTCTCAAATGGTTCATTACTTGTTCTCTGCCCAAATGATGATTGACTCTGTGATAATGGCGTATGAGAAGGCGAGTAAACTCATGTTTCGAATCAAGAATTATCGGTTGTCTCATGCAGATATCCAAATGTTCTGCTCCATCTAATCGCCCGCTCAGTTTGAGAATATTCTTCTTGTCGTCAAAAAAAGGGGTTAATTTGTAAAGGCGGCTTGATTTCTTGAGTTGTTTTTTATGCTTCAGACTGCACACTTCTTCGGGAAAACATTCTTTTTGGGCTTGTTCAATCATTATAAATTCAGCATTCATAATTTCTTCTGCTGTGAGTTCTTCAGAAGTAATATGAAATTTTGATAGGCCAATTTTCTTCTTCAAAATAGAGACAAATCGAAGTGTCCATGCAATTGTTCTGATAAGACGTAAATAATTCGAAAATCTTGTAAAATCAAAAAGTCTGTCATCCATGTTGTCCTTTACTACCAGTAAAATGCTCGTTTTCTTCTCTACATCGGTATTATTCTCTTCTATTTTGACTTCCTCCCGAGGCCAGAATTTTCTTTTCAACGTTAAGAATTGGGGACCATTAAACCAATTTCCGAAATTGTCAATATTCCAAAGTCCTCGAGTAGCATTGTCAGCCACATTTAAATTTGTTGGAATCCAGTGCCATTCATCTGGGTTTGACAACTCCAAAATTTCTCCTATTCTATTGTCAACAAATGTTTTGTAATTTTTTGGACGAGATTTGATCCAACTCAAAACAATTTTCGAGTCGATCCAAAAATATTTTTTATTGATAACGAAATTGTGACCATTTTCTATTGTTTTTGCTAGGCGAGATCCAAGCAAGGCTGCTTGTAGTTCAATCTTCGGTACAGTCATAGGTTTTAATGGTGTAACTCTTGACTTAGCCATCACTAATACAGTCGAAATTTGGGAATTGGTATCCTTCAGTCGAAAATATGATACAGATGCATATCCTTTTTCACTTCCATCATTGAACGTATGCAATTGGATTTCAATAATATTGTTGCCGAAATCATACCATCTGGGAATTCGGATGTTACTGATTTTGTGCAGAGCTACAACCCAGGATTTCCACTTTTCAAAAAGCTGGGCAGTCAGTTTATCATCCCAACCCAATTTTTTGGACCAAACTTCTTGCATCAATATTCGAGCTTGAATTGTGAATGCTGCTAGAAGACCTAATGGATCATATACAGACATTACCACTCTGATGACTTGTCTTTTGGTAGGTATGATACCTTTCAACAGTATGTCTTCATTTCTGCTCAAAAATGTCTGAGAAAAAGTCAGAAGGTCTTTTTTTGGATTCCATATCAAACCCAGTGCTCTTTCAAATGTTGGCCATTCTTCAAAATTCAAGTCAACGATATTTTTTGACCTTAATTCACTTGGAATATGTTCCATAAATTGAGAGGAGTTGCTGATCCAACTTGTCATTTTGAAGCCTCCTCGGATATGGACATCGATCACTTCTTTGACCACTTTGATGGCATGTTCTTCAGTGTCGAAACTATCCAAGTAATCATCCATATAGTGGTACCTCTCAATGGCTTGGGCAGCTTCGGGGCAATTTTCTACATTTTTGTTGGCATTCTGGCGAATAACATGAATTGCACAGCTTGGAGAACAAATTGCACCAAATATCATGACCTGCATTTCATAAGTCAGTATCGGGCCTCTTCTCTTCCTCGCCACAAAAATCGCTGGGAATGTTGATCTTCTGGTCGTATTTGAACTTGCAAAAACATTTCTTCAATATCACCCATCACTGCTACTCGATTTTGTCGAAAATTGAATAAAATATCTATCAGCGAATTGAGTAAATCAGGACCTCTCATTAAATTTTTGTTCAAGCTCGTTCCTCCGATTTCAGCTCTGGCATCAAATACAAAACGAAACTTATTCTGCTTACTTGGATGTTTCACAGCAAAGTGCGGCAAGTACCATGTTCTATTAGTAATGGTGGCAGATTCTTCGCTTGATAAAACTCTAGCGTATCCTTTCTTAACGAAATTTTCTATTTGTTGACAATACCTATCTGCGAACAGGCTGTCCCTATCCATTTTTCTTTCTATCGTTTGTAATCTGTTTAAGGCAGTAGTCCTACTTTCTGGTAACATTACATTTTCTGTCTTCCAAAGTAAACCAATTTCCCAATGGCGGTTCTCTAGTTGTCGGCATGTTTTTTCAATTATTTGTATGCCTTTCTTGTCCTCTTCAGATAACAATTTTTTGTTTTCGTTTTCAATTTCCAAATTATCGATGAAAATGGCTTGTTAGATTAGTTTCTTCAATTCTTAATCTTCATCACTTTTAGTTTCGGAAAAACCATACATCGAAAATTCTTGGTCAACCCTGTATTTGAACTCGGAAACGTTACCATGCACTACCCATCCTAATTTTGACTTGGAAATTACAGGAGCATTAGATGGACCTTGAATCACCTCTCTGGCTATTGTTAAATCGATATGATCTTGGCCAATAAGCAATAAGGGTTTGGCTTCTCTGATATCTAACAATTGAACTTGTTCTAAATGTTTCCACTTATTCACAAATTTTACAACGTCTACGGATTGGATAGGAAGATTCAGATTTGAAACTGTGCGAACATTATCTAGATCGTAAATTTGATCATCAAGGTTTCCTTGAATTTTCACATTGACTTTTCTGGAATGGTTGTCAATATGTGACGAAGAATTTGTCCAGTACATTTTCAAAGGATAATTGAAACCTTGAACTCCTATGTCTTCTGCGAGATTAGCATCAATAAGTGTCACTGTGCTACCCTCATCAAAAAGAGCGAACGTTTCAACAAATGTTTTTGAACCTATGATCTTGACAGGGATAATTCTAAGTAGGACAGTTTTTGTCACGGATCGGACTTGAAGGGAATGTTCATCTATAAAGCATGCAGAATTATCAGGTTCATTTTTCCTCTCCTCGACCTTGGAATTCAATGGACCATTCTGGACTTGTAAGTTGTGGTGGGAATGGTTGTTTGGAGATGAATCAGAATGTAATAGTCGATTGTGGTATTTAGAACAGTTCTGTACTCCACAGCGTCTCTTATTTTTGCATTCAAACATACGATGAGAAGGAGACAAACATGAAAAACAGATTTTACGTTCCTTCACCCAATCCCATTTTTCATCTGTTTCCAATGATGAAAATGTTTCACAGCGATATAAAGAGTGGCCAGATTCATAATAAAATATGCAATTTCTTCTATCTGAAGTTTTTTCTGATCCAACTAAAACAGTATTCTTGGGCTTTCTTTCTGGGTATCGATCTGACGAAGTGAAACTCGAACTTGAAGGTTTGCACAATAAACTAGCTGCTGATGATTCTTTCTGTAACCACTCAGAAAACTCCTTCAATGTAGGCATTGATATGGTCTTTTCTTCATCAACAATGGTTCTAGCCCACTGAAATTGAAGATGTTCAGGCAGTTTTTGAACGAGTTGGCTAAGGAGTTGAGGGTTGTTGATGTAGGCTTCCATTTTCAAAGATTGAGCAGTAACTGTGAGGTTCAGGAAAGAGTTTGCAAATTTGATGAGAGATAGCGGATAACGAGTGTTAAATGGTGGCATCAGTTTGACTTTATTAGTCATGGAATCTATTATGAACTCAGGGCGACCAAATCTAGTTTCTAATGTTCGAATAATATCTTCCAAATTTTCTGGGGAAACAAATAGTGACTTGACAACTTCTAAAGCTTCATTCTTCAGGGCTTTTTGGAGACGTAACATATTTTCTTCATTATTGAATTTACAGGTTTCAGTAGATCTTCTATAAAGCGAAATGAACATAGGCCAATCTTCGACATTTCCATAGAACAAAGGCAGTTCTTTACCAATAACTTTTCTAAAAGTCACTTTGGATGGATCGGTTAAGGATTCGAATGCTTTTGTCATGGCTTGAGTAGCTGTTGTGAATTCTTTTATTACTTCAGTTGTTGCATTGTTAGCTGATCGAGAATATTCTTCGGGCGGTATAAATACATCACTACCATGAGCTGACTGGATGAACTTTTCCTCTAACAACCAAGATTTCACTTTTTCGTGTACACTTTGTGTTTTTTCAATCGAATTTACTCCTTTATTTCCATCCGTTTCGTTATTTTCACCTTGCATGCTTTTTGTTTCTTCATAAGAATTTTCGTGAGATTCCAATTCTAATGATGCTTGTGCTTCAACTTCAGTTATTTGTCTTTGTAACTCTCTTTCTTCAAATTCTCTCTGTAGTTTATTTATAGTCTCCAATTTCTTCAGTTCTATTTCTTTTATAATTTTTCTTGCTGAACTCTTGAAGCTCTTAGATCTGACGGATTTTTTGGAAGCAATGGTATTTTCTTCGTTTGGACTGTATCTTAGAGGCGGGATTCCGGCATTGAATCTGTCAGTTTTTCTCACAACGTCTTTTTCGCTTTTTGACATCTTGAATCTAGTTTGGCGTCAATTATGGCTCAATTGAATATTCTTGGACTCAAAATGTTTCCACAAGGCTCGAAAGGACCAAATGTTTGGGCAAAACACTAATTTTAGGCAAAATTATATTATCCTATTTGACTTTTTTAGTTTTTATTAATCGTCAATATGACAATTCATGACCATCTCTGGTCAACATTTTCATAAACCATTTCAACTAGACTAAATGTAAATATAAGTCAATAACAATAGCTATTTAGATTATCAGTTTTTGCCTGGAGTACTTATTGTCATGTTGCAAGTGTAGTATTGTTATAGAATGATTCGTTATATTTACAACACAAATAAATGAGATTACTCCAGTGCAATTTTCAGAAACATCTATAATTTATTTGAAAAATAAAGTTGCTTTATAATAATAATAATAATAATATCGCCCATAACAAAGTGATCTACATCATTTTACAGTCCAGCAAATATAGAAGATGTAGGTGTTATTAAAACATGATTTCAGCAGAGTTGTTACGGGAATGTTTATCATTCGACAGATGGTAATGCTTTTAACTCACATTCTTGCTTTCTTCCGATAGTCAGAAACTTACAGATTTCAGGATTCTATGGCCAATAATCATCCTGATCAGCGTTTAAGTATTTAAAGTTCTTTTGGGATTTCATTTAGATTATTCGTTTTATTTTTGAATAAACTTATTTCTATCATAATTTCGAGATTATCTTTAGTTCGGATCACTATTATTATTCAGAAATATATGTTTCGTTATCTTTTCTTCAGAAAAGATAAATGCAATAGAATGATATCATTCTCTGCAGCTGATTTAAGTTAAGTAATTTATTTCCTAGTAGAAGGGATTTTTATTATATTTTGACTATTTCCAAGTACATGTAGGGATATTAAACGGTGACACCGTACAGCACACCGGGCTCTGCATATTGGTATTGTTAATCATGCTGTAACGCACCCATGTCGTTGCAACGCGGTTAAGAATGACTAAAAATAAGCTCGCAGAGTATATACAGACAAAACTTACTACGGTTCAGCATTGACGCGTGTTCCGACGTGATAATTATTATTTTATTGATAGCCCACATTCTCAGGCATTGTTTACCATTTACAACTCCACATCGCGTGCTTTGTGCGCCACGTCGTACCAGCATATTTCGGTTCCTTTGGTCGCTTTGAACCGTGATGACGGCGTAGTTATTGAAGGTTATGAATTTAAAAAAATTAGCCACCATACATTTGGGAACGAACCTTTATTGAGACAAATCTACATATACAAATAAACACCTAGAAATAAAATATATAATAACAAAATATTAAATCATAATGGGAATTTGTAGTTGCATTTGATGGAATTTTTGACTGAAATTTATATCTAACGTTATAGTTGAAACATAATTTCAAATTAAATTTATGAACGAATAAAATCAATCTTTTAAAAAAATGTTTGATTCCGATAGTTTGACGTCACCCCTTCCACTATCGTTGATTCAAATCCATATTTTGAACCTTTAGCAAATTGGTCTTTATTACTATGTAAATAAAGATCATAGTTTAGTACTATAAAATTCGTACAAAACTCTGGGCAGATATTCATTTAAAAACTTTGATTTGAGCGCTTGTGTTAAGTAATAGTCTACCTTCCCGTGGGGTCTATCAATCCATGTCTCAATATCTGGTAATAGGTGCCAGGTCCATCGCCCGTGTATTCCATTTCTCCAATTTACCTGCCACCTGGCCATGAGAGATGCTTTGGTCGCGGTCTTTTGCACGCCCTCATATGTCTCCTTCCTTTCTTCGACTAGGAGTTTTATCGGAGGTACCCCCGCTATAACCCCCACCCCTTCCGCCGATACAGTTCTTTCTGTATGCGCTGCATATTCTGATGCACATGAGCCTTTGAACTCTCTGTAATTTCTTCATCAGTTTTACGTTTCGAGTAGCTGGGTGCCACACTGGAGCTGCGTCGAGAATCTGTGAGTGAATGACACTTGAAAGAGTTTTCCTTTTGGATGCTCTTGGTCCTCCAATATTTGGCATTAGAATTGACAGGGCCCCAATAGTTCTTTCCGCTTTTACCACCGCTTGATTGATATGCTCAGCAAACGTAAGTTTGGTGTCTAACCACACTCCTAGGTATTTAACTGCTTTGCTGAGTTCTACTATAGTGCCCTGTACTTCAAATTGTAGTGGGGCTATCTTTCTCCTCATGGTGAGGAGAACTGCCTCCATCTTTTCAGGAGCTAGTTGTAATCCTCTACTCTCCATCCAGTTTGTGACTCGAAGGAGTGCCGTATTTGCCGTGTTCATAAGAGTTTGTTCATTTCTAGCAACTACCACCATGGCCCATTCGTCCGCGAAACCTATCAGTGTAGTACCGTCGGGTAGCTCGATCCTCAACAGGTCATCGTATAGTACATTCCACAGAGTAGGCCCTAGCACTGATCCCTGTGGATCCCCGCTATTCATACTTATAGTTTCGCTTATTCCTTCAGCCTCTAGAATCACGCGTCTCTCAGATAGATAGGATGCCATTATACTCACCAGGCTCTCATCGATATTTTTCTCTCTTAGTGCTTCTAGGATCAGTTGCCATGATGCACTATTGAATGCATTTCTGACATCCAATGTTATCATTGCACATAATTTTCGGTGGGAGTGCGAATAGGATGCCGCATCGCTTGCTATTTTTTTCACTAGATTGATAGCGTCTACGGTCTGTCGCCCTTCTCGAAAGCCATATTGTTTATCGGAAAGGCCTGCTGTACGTGCCAGCTCCCCTTTGAGCCTCACCAGTATCAACTGCTCGTATAGCTTGTCTTCCACATACAATAGGCAAATTGGCCTGTACGACGCAGGATTATCTATTGGTTTGTCACCCTTTCGCAACAACACAATCCTCGCTTTCTTCCATTCAACTGGGAAACTTGCACTATTTGCAAGTGAATTGTAGACTGCCAGTACATCTTCCGGTCGATCTATTGCTACTTGCTTCATTATCTCCGGTGGAATGTTTCCTGGTCCTGGTGCCTTATTGTTTTTCAATTTACTGCATGCGGTTTGCAGTTCATCTAATGTGAAATTTAAGAATATAACGTTAATATCACAGTCGAAAATCACAGGTTGGTGTACAGGAAATAGATGGTTTGCTATTTCCTTCATCTTTGGCATCGTCAGGTTTGGTCGAGGCAGAAAACCGATCAAGCCCTTCATCACAATTTTGTATCCATCCCCCCAAATATCACTGTCTACTTCATCGCAAAGTACTTTCCAGCTGTCTTTCTTCGCTTTTTTTATGGAATTCCTTAGCATTTTCTTAGTCTCTTTGTAAGCTTCCCACAGCTGATGGTTCACTTCTGGTTGGTTTCTCTTAGCATTTCTTCTTTGGATACATTCCTTGCGGATCCTCCCTATTTCTTCCGTCCACCAGTATACTGGTCTTCTCTCTTGCTGAATTTTTTCTTCGGCATTGTTTTATCACAGATTTTGACTAGAATATTGGAAAAGCTTCCTGCAGTGATGATATCCCACAGGTCTCCAGTGTTCTGGATGTCATTCCGCAGTTTTTGACGGTCCAGTTTTTTCACTTGCCAGCCTTTGGTTTTCTGTTTGGCTTCAGATAACTTTTTCTCCCCAACTATTTCGAAGATTATATAGTTGTGGTCGCTTAATGATTCTCTTTTGCTCACTTGCCAGTCAGTAACGTGGGTTTTGATGGTATTTGTAGCAATCGTCAGGTCCAGAATCGACGAGTAGCCTTGTCTCTCGAACGTTGGTTCATTACCTCGGTTTACAATTGCTTAGTCATTTGCAGCTATCCATTCAGTTACGACTTGGCCCCGTCTGTCTGTTATGTCCATGCCCCATTGTGGGGATTTTGCGTTGAAATCGCCGGCTATGATTGCTTCCTCCTTGTTTACTCTAACCAGATGTCCAATTTCCTCTAGTGTTGCTTCGAGATCTTGAATATCGTCGTTTCCTGAGTAGTAGCAGCTGTAGATGGAAAAGTTACTAGTAGTTACATACGTAAAACCAGAGCCATGCCCTTGCCTTCTTAATGTTACCTCTTCATTAGTAATTTTGATAGCACTATCCAGTTTCTCGTCGTATATCCAGTATTTCCTATTTCCAATGGCATTTCGGTTTGGTTCAGATATTAATATCACTCCCACTTTCAGTTCTTTAGCATTTGCCAATGCCAAATCGTGCACAGTACGGCTTCTGTTCGCGTTAATCTGCAGGATTTTAATCTTGATCAATACGTTCCCACGGTAGCCCCATATTTCTCCTGTTCCTGATTGTTGCGCACTTTGAATAGTTCGATTGATGCCCCACTTGTTTGCAATGAATGCAGTAAGGTTCATTCGTACATTCGTTTGCTCTGTGTCCTTCTTTGCCACATTTCAGACAGAGACGCTCTCTATCTGGTCCCTTGCAGTCTGCTTTGACGTGCCCATGTTCCCAGCATTTGAAGCATTTGATATCATTTTCCTTTCTAAAATTCTGCAGTTAGTCCAACCGATTTTTACCTTTTCCCTCTGTATAAGTTTATTCGCATCTGCCTCAGCCATAACTAGTGTCCCGTTCTGCTTATTTCCATATGCTGGCCTCAACGCTCTTATTTCGAAGGATTCCGGATTAATTCCGATTGCTTTACATATCTCTTCTCTTATTTCATCCACTGTTACTGCTGGGTCCATATCTTTCACATGCAGTACTTTTTTGCTCACTAGAAGTGTAGTATTTGTTTGAGGTAGTTTTTCCATCATCTCTTTCCTCGAGAGCCAGAATTTATCACATTTAATTAAAAAAAAACAAGAAATTCCTAGAAGATGACGTGGATACACACGGATCGAGTGTTCCCCGAAATACCCCCAGGTAATTTGCAGAACATTGTGAGTGTCACAGTCGTGATCGGCGACTTTAAAAACCCCCGAGAGCTAGAATTTGTTACCTTTTATGAAGAAAAATTAGCAAATTCCTAGAAGATGACGTCGTTACCCGGACGCAGGGTACACCAGGTATTGCAGAAGGAGTTTTTTCATGTCGTTATCATCACTAGCAAACTTCATATCACCTTTCGAACAGTTGACAAACATTAAAAATAATTTTTTCGTTAACTTCGTCGATATCCAGGACGTCAGGACGCTAGTATACCCCCGGGGGGTCCAAGGGGACCTCAGGGAATTTTTTAAATATTATATTCGTGTTCAGCGACCCCAAAAACCCCCGAGAAACCAATTCGAGCCCATTTTTTTATTTACCTCAAAAAGTGCATCTTTGAAAAATGCATTTTTGGCTGTAGGAATGCAACAAATTTTTTCCGCAAAACAAAAATACCGGACAAAGTTTCTAAATCACTTTCTGAATCGAATGCAGAAAACCGCATCTCAATCGATCCAACTGCGCCAACTTTCCCAGGTTCAATGCTTTATTTCCTCGACTATAATGCCAATACGCCACCGGGCTTACTGCTTTACTTTCTATCCAAAGAAAGGCATGGAGATATTACCTAGCCGTGGTCAAATGCTATATCAGTTCATATACATTATGTTAAAGCAGCAAACAATAATGTATTTTGGCGATTGAGTTGTCAAATTCAGTAGATCAATAGAAAATTGACGGAATAAGTATTTAAATTTCTAAATATCAATGTGGGGCTTGGGTCTTTGTAACCGTATTGAGTTGGTATACAGAATGTTTCTTAACGAATGGACATACTGTACGTTCTGTTGGATGATGATTGACAGTGTACTGTATATTTTGTAAGTAAGCAAAAAACATAATTTCTACGACACAATTTGGTTTATTATTGAGAACGTTACAAATTATGAACATGCTCACTGTATATCTATCTAGGTACTGATTTTCTTCGTTCACTTCGCGCGTCTCCCAGAATATGTCGAAGGTTTCATTCGATTTCCGTATACGTTACTTGTCCAAAGTATTGCAATTGAGTCTAAAAGTTGTTGGTCAAATCTTAATAGTAACTTTTCTTTTAAGTGACAGTTTTTAATACATCGGTATGGAACGATGCTAAATCAAGTTTCGTCATTTACATTGTAAACGTACCAGGCATACTCATAATCAGGTAATTCTTCAAATGGTAAGAAGAAATGAGACTTTCATCGGATATTAGGTTACATTTGAAACGTAAATATATTGAAAACGGTTAGTTGCAAACATTCTGCAGGTATACATATTCAGCCTACAAATGAGAACGAAAGGGAATATGAGGAAAAAGAAAACGTTTGACAGAAGCCGTATAAGTTATGATTAGTTATTAAAACAATTAGTGGCGCTACCTGCAAATTCTTAAAAAACTAATGATAAAATTTGATTCGTCGTACGCAGTGTACCGTATTGCATATATATATATATATATTTGTATGTTTTCTTGGTATATATACGGACCAATATACCAAGAAAACATACAAATATTACAAATGGTTCAAGAATATCAACAGAAGAATATATATATATATATATATATATATATATATATATATATATATATATATATATATATATATATATATATATATATAAAATATGTTTCTAATTTTTTCAAATGATCTCGACAATTTTTGATATATATATATATATATATATATATATATATATATATATATATATATATATATATATATATATAAATTAGAAACATATTTTAACTTGAGTATTTCAACATTTTTCAGGCTCGATTGCAATATTTTGGCTTAGAAAGATACTGCTCTACGGCTTATTTCTGCATACGTGAGTTTAACTCAGTTAATCAGAACTGATTATAATCTTGATTTCAATTGTTCTTGTTGAACATTCGTAATATTCATCCCATTCATGAATTTAATGTTTGTAATTCAATATCATTCGACTATTATTGAAGAAACTAGTTGTTGACGATTTATATAGCTCCTTAGTTGGGATGTATTAGCATAATCTAAGCGAATCAACTTACTAATAAATATGGTAAGCGAATCTACTTAGTAAATTAAATACAGTAATGCCCATACTTGGTATCGTTTGTGGATACTTATAACTCGAAGGTTGGGTGTTAATTATATGCAGATGTATTCACCCAAAGTAATGAATAATCAGTGAATCACGAATTATTTGTGTGCTGAAAATAAAATGGTACATATTTATGTTAGCTATTATAGAAAATTAATGTAGGACAGTCTTTCGTAACACACTTTTTTGAAGGACACTTCTTCGAAAAGATAGTTATTCAAACAGTCAAATATTCGAACGAACAATTATTCGATCGGTCTCTTTTTCGAATCAAAAAATAATTGAGAAAACCTACACCACTGCACTTTAATAATACATCATAAATCAAATGTCTACAAAGAAGGAACATCAATCAAACACATTTCAAATAACCTACTAACCTAGTGTTACCAAAAATATACGGACATTCCCGTCAAAAGCTTAACAAACTAATTTGCGTTGGCCCTGCTGCTGCATTACTTGGAGTCTTAACCGTTTCAGTCAGACCGTCGATGCATGTAGAACATTGAATTTGGTATATCAACAGTTAATTCGCTTGCCGCTAGGAGCTTATATTAATTATATGGGTGAGAGGTACGAATCTTGTTTAATGGATGCTCCTAACTTCAGTGGCCTAACCCATCCAAACGACATAACTGTTTTAATTGTTAGAGTTTTTGGTAAATCTCGAGCCCCTTTCGCACGATACCTCAACCAACCTTCTGTACTTTTCTCTAGAACCAGGGGTACAAAAAACTGATTAAAATCCTAAAACTAAGATAAAAGAAACAATCGCCCCTCCCAATAATGGAATAATGATAAAACTAAAATTGATCTTTGTCTCAATTCTAAAAATTACTTATAAAATCGTACAAACTCACCTGATTTTGATATAATTCCAGGTAAAATTTTTGACCCAGAAACAAGGCTTTAGTTAATCATAAATGGAACATAAAAATGGGTATTTTCACTAAAAATACCATACTAATACATAAATACATTTATTAAAATTCATATGTAACAAATGAAATGTAAAGAAAAATTTGAATCATATATAAAAAATTATTAATATAATTATTAGGACAGACATAAATATCAGATAAAATAATGAACATATACCTGCTTAAATACATTCACGTTGATACTCTCAACTAATAATTAAAGTTAATTACGGAATCAACAAAAGATAAAATCAAAGATAATAATGATGAAATTATTAAAATAAAATGTTTCATGTTCCTTTAAATGAATATATTTCCTTTCCATTATTACTAATAAAGAACAACAACATTGTTTTTCGTACCCCATAGTGGCAGACCATCCATAAAGAAGTCTTTAGTTCAAAATGTGATGCTTCATAGACAAATGTTGCTAACGTTCTGTGATTGTTTCAAAATATGTCGAACAAATTGATATGAATTTACTCTTTGGTATCCAAAAGCCAGTTTCGAAAAACTGAATTTATTTCGATTTGGGAATGGTACAATATGATTTTTATAATTATACATGAAGGTTTGTATCGGACGGACTGCAAAAGATATAAGACATTGATTACGGTTTTCAAAAAGTGCTGATTTTGCTGAAATATGATCCACCACTTCCTCGGAAATAAACTTCGTGTATTGCCATGTGAGATAATTTCTCTCCTCATAGATTCAACTGCCGGGTGCAAAAAGTGAGATGTACAGATTGTAATAAAATTCTTCTTTATGTTGGTATGGGGCTTCATCGACATCAACTTCTCCTGAACGAAAACGATATTATTATTCAGAAAATAGGGTATTTCAGCTGATGTTTGATGAGTTTGCATACACTAGGGACAGAAAGAAGGTAGATTCCAATAACTTCTCGAAATCGGTTTGTTGTTGACATGTGGCTTCAATAAATTCCTCTTCGAGAAATGAGCTGATCCATTGAATGAATTTATCTAGAAGTTCTAAGATTGGTATTATAATCGTGACGACGTGACGTCTGCTTGATGACAGATGGAGCTATTTTTCAATTCGAAAACTGTACTTCACAGGAATTATTCTTCTCTACTTCCATTAGATTGTCTCTGTTGCAGATGAAAAGCGAAGTTTTTGTACAAATATCATTTAGACATTGTTAGTAGGTACAATGAGCTCGTTTTTATCAAACATTTATTATCATAAATGATAACATTGAACATGTTTTGACTAAATGTGGGTATCCATTATAGGTATAATAATCAAATAGTTAGGGATACATGATTGGTAAACTTATGAAAAAGTAATTTTATTATGAAAAATATAACATTATATTGAACTTAAGTCCTCAATTATTAGTGTTGTCCAAAGTTATGTCTAGAGTTAATTGCTCTGGCTTAATAGTTTGTTTTAATTCCAACAATTCCACGTAGAAGTCGTTCGTTTCTGTAATTATGATAATTATGTACAGTTTAGCTTCTATATCTTGAAGGAGAGAATTCTCTCTAAATGAAACACGTTTAACGACGTTAGAATTTTGTAAAAATATGAACTTCATTAGTTCTTTATTGTGAGGTATTTGTTGGGTAGTAAGCTTGAATTTATTTGTTATGCAGAAACAGTGTTTTCCTTTTTTATGTTTGAAACTTGTTTTAATTCGTTGCTTTATTAGGTTGTTATAACGTTCTTCGCCGGCTACGTCTAAATTATCTGTTATTGATTTGAATATTGAACCCAATCCGTTGATGAGGCCTCTTCTAACTCAGTTGGGAAATTTATAATCTTGATTATATGAAAGAATAACTACTATGTTTTATATTTTATAGTTTTTCTTTCATTTAATCAAAATGATAAATTATCATAAAGTAACGGCTTCCACCATCGATTTTTTGAATTGATAATCTTACTTCCCCCACTATACGTAGTATATTTCAATCGGTCCTGAAGTTTTTTTCCGAATTTTCACGGATATTTCCGTTCTATGCATTTCTGAATTGATCTGATCGTGTGCGTGTGCGTGAGTGAGTGGGTGTGTGGGTGTGTGGGTGAGTGAGTGATTGAATGAAGGAACGTGTAAGTGAATGGATTAGTCAGAGGGTGAGTGAGTCAGTGAATGAGTGAGTGAATGAGTGAGTGATTGAGTGAGTGAGTGAGTGATTGAAGAGTGAGTGTGCGAGTAAGTGTGTGATCCTAAGTCATCCAAAGCGTGACTCGAGATATTATTAAGACAGAGTGGGCGTTAGCGAACGAACTCGTTTCTTGATCCAATAGGGTTATTTGACGAATGTATGTTCTTGTGCAGCGGCCAAGTAGTGTATGCAATCCATTTGAAATTTGGACACATACTAGATATGAAGCTCAAAATTCAGTGGCATAGAAACCTGAAATCGTACCATGAGTCCTTATCGACTTATTGTGCAGAGCGGTCCGTCGAAATACTCCACGCTATTCGCTCTGTTTCACTCGTCGTTCGGTGCGCTAACTATCTGGCCGATTTTAGAGAGAAATGTACCTACGCTCGCCTTTGCTGGTGCGACACCCAATAAAGGGTTGGCGCGTTCTGTCGACGGCACTCGGCAAAGGGCGCTAGCAGCTACTTTCAATCAAACAGCAACATCAACATCTTAACAAAGGCAGTGAACTATGTAGCGTCAAATTTCATCACACCATAAATATCATTGAGAATATCACACCGACAATTTTCGACCAATGAAATACATTTATTTTGACTTGTTGCCATGCCAACGAAAAAATTTCAGCGGACATTTTTCCTTTTAGGGTAGAGAAGCAAAATTATAGTGGATATTTTCTGACGTTTGACAAATGACTTTGAAAGTGATACAATACATAACAAAACAACAAAATTATGGCATTCCTTCCATGACAAAATGTCAAATAATATCACTTTGAAATTATTTTAAACTAATTTTTCTTCGATGTGAAATTCTCTTACCGAATAACCCGAGTGCACAAATTAATTTCCGCAAATTTTGCACATGGGATATTATAAGTGACTGTACAGGTTCGGAAATTATTTATCTTGGGTATGGTGGCTTCATGAGAGCGTAAAGAATAGCTTGCTAATGAAGAGAGAGCATTACAATTTCAGGTCGGTCAGCTCAGAACGTAGGACGGCAGTATCATACCAGCACCAGTGGGGTGAATGTGCGAGTCGCAGTTAACGCCTCGGGTGGGGTAAGAGGAGGGGCGCATAGCAGTGCGTCTCTCTTGTTTATGTGGTATTACCATATCATTGCGTTCCTTGTTGCATGTGTAGATTTATGTCTATACCCCAGAAGAATTATTTCCGATACTGTATATTAAAATGGACCCACTTGTTTACACGGAAAACGAGTCGTCACCTAGTCACATATAAGAGGAGAGTATGAATACACATCTAGTAGAAACAGTAGATACTGTCCCTACCTGACTCTTCTATTACCGCTTATTTTGGTCAAAAACAACACTTCGATAACATGTGGACTATGCTGTATCTATTTATATTCATCGGTATTGGTATATACCGCTACAAATATCAGAAGAATCAGTTTCAGTGACAACCCAAGTCTCCCCTGGAGATGACAGTTGTAATGGTTGGCGAAACTTCAGCATTGTATCATGGTACTGTGATAAGGCAACAATTCCCAATAGTGGATGTCCGCGTTTATTATATGAAGAGAAAATATATATGTATCTTTTTAATGGATCAAATATCAGTTAGCGAATATAAGCTACTATTAATATAACAACTCTAATTATAAGTAACGAACTTGATAAGAATAAGCAGGTAGATGTGGTTTAGACAGATTTCTGTAAGACCTTTGATAAACTTAATCTTAGATTATTACTCAACAAACTGGACAACATAATCAACACCTTGGTCTATCGCCGCAACATGATGGGTGTGCAAGTTTCCAATGTCAGCTACAGGGCCTGTCGAAAGGCCTGAGAAGCTTTACCAGCTGTCGGCTTGTCCGGCAAAAGCGGCCTCACGGGCACCTGTATTACCATCTAAGACAATAGTGAGGAATATATCAAGAGCCGGTGCTACCTTACATACCAGAAGATATTTATTCCGTTGTCGGAAATGAAAAATGCCAGATCTACTGAAATTAACAGTTTGCGACCGTCCGGCCCATACAAGCAAATAGGCTTGACGTTGTCTTCCTTGATAAACAAACCAAAACTATGTATGTCATCGAATTTTCTGCCTCGGCAGAGAAGAGCATAGTCTTGAAAGAGGAGGAAAAATGACAAAGTATCAAGATCTCCTGTTCGAGCTCCGCACGGTACACCCTGGCTGCAAGGTCGTAATTGCCCTAGTAATATTTTCCTATTTTTCGTATACCTATCGGATCATCTATCATCTAATTCTATTAAGCACATATGTACCAGTAGCCCATTGTTGTCCTATCAAATCGACCTGACTGGCGGAATCCTAAGAGAGTGCACCAATTATAATGAGTTCCTCTACATTGTATTCAGAATCGCTTTTAGAATAGAATCCAATATTTTATGTGTACTGGTCCCATAATTTTCTATAAGCAATAAACAATCAATTTGAAATAAAAATTGAACAAAATTTGACAATGTGTCTTGAATATCTTATGAAACGGTTCAAGGTCGATATTATTGCATATTTTCAAATGAGAAAATTGTGATAAAACGTGAATAAGTTAAAAAATTGTTATATCAGCCACTAAACATTTTTTCAATTTGTTTTTCGGACTTAATGTTACATCACTGTAGTTTGGTTTTCTTGGTATTTTGGTTCTTTAATACTACTGAAAAGAAACAAAACATTTAATTTTTGTCTCTTCGATATTTTCTATATCTTTATGAAAAATTATTATGATAATTAGTGTTTCCATGTAATTTAGAAAATAATAGATGACTTCGACTAATAAAATGCATCTGCGTGTTTTTTAAAATAGAATTGAAACTTCAGAAAACATTGGATCGGTTGTGTGTAACAAAGTTATGTAATTATTGAGTAAATCAATTTGGATGCAAAATGCCGTGAACATTTTTAAAACACAGGTATTTAAATGATTTTAATGAATTATTAAATACTGGATCGAAGTGGCTCTTCGCATTATATAATAAGTAAGCCAGTGATTTAATAATAAGTCCGAAAAACAAATTGAAAAAAATTCTAGTGACTGGTAATATAATAAGTTTGCAATTTATTCACGTTTTCACCATAATTTTCTTATTTGAAAATATGCAATAATCATCGACCGTGAACCGTTTCATAAGATTTTCAAGACAAATTGACAAATTTTGGTCTAGCTGTTCAGTTTTCATTTCAAATTGATTATTTATTGTTTATAGGCAAATTATGGTATATGTACACTTTATAAACTATTGAATTAGGTTCTAAAAGCGATTCTAAATACAATGCAGGCAAACTCAGTATAATTTGGCACTCTCTTAGGATTCCGCCTGTCAGGTCGATTTTATAGGACAATGAGTGAACCACTGGTACATATCTGCTGAATAGAATTAGATGATCCGACAGGTACACGAAAAATAGGAAGATATTACTCGGACTATTTTGTTTCAATGGAATATGGAATAAAATTTGTTAGATCAATAAATTTTTTTCGGCGTAGATAAAATTTTAAATTGTGTTTCACAAATGTACAATAATTCAAATACATTAATGTTATTCGCATTTTCGAAAGAATAGGGAATAAATATCAAGACAATACCAAATACTCCATTGTAAAAGTTATTCAGTGAAAGAATAAAGGTGACATGAAAAAAAACTTTCATAGCTATTATGAATTTAATTTTATAAGGATACCTACTTATCTGTACAATATAATTGCCTTGATTTTATTATCAATTGTTAATTATAATAATAAACCTACACATTGTTATTTTGTTACATGTGTGATTACCAAACTGATAGTTCGAATGCTTCGTTCTTTTATTAATTCTTGAGCTCACATTTGACAATTTAATGATCCGAGATTCTATCATATTTTTCTAAATTAATAATATTAATTCGCGTATTAGAGGATACATCCAACTACTGGATATTATACTAGTTGGAAAATATTTTCTGTCATTGAAAATATTTTTCTTCATTGATTTCAACTGCGGGAACTAATCCAGTAAAATTGTACATTTTACCTAGCATCAAATAAGGTACCTAGTTTTAATTTCTTCATATGTTGTATGTGATGGATGACCTATACTGTATTATGTTGGGGATGTTTGCACACTACGACTTGAACATCTATTTTATTCCCTTCTTCTGCTGCGCCTTTCAGAATATGTCAGCGGCTATAGCAGTTCCTCCAACTCTGTGGCTTGAAGAAAGTTCAGTATGTCTGATGACTTCGCATTAGTTAATTCTTCCTCTTCTGTTTGGTATGCCTCAAGGTAGTGGATGGTCATTTCGTCCTTCTCCACGCAGAACCTGCACTGTTATTTTTCTCCTAATCCAAGCTTCATAAGGTGTCCTTTCAACCGGCAGTGTCCTGTTTGCATTCCCGTTATTATTCTGAGTTTATTTTTACTTACATTAGATCGCTTTTGGTTGTAGTTCCCCAGAAGTATCTTTGCTTGCCTCAGTCCTTGCATACCTATCCAGTAGTATCCATTAGGGATTTTGTAGCTTAGGTAGTTATCTCTTTCTCGTGTTTACTTCAGAGGAATTTTTTATCTAGTATCATTCTCAGATATATTACCTCTGAACTCTACTCAATAACGCTCCCACCCAGTTCGATGGTTTTGAGATTAGAATTCCATTTCCTTGTAAAGACAACTGAGCTGGTTTTCGTGGGGTTGTCGTTGAGTGATATCGATTATTCAGTATATTCAAGGCCACTTTGAACTATGTTGCAGAGGACGTTCTCGAACTTACCTCTTGAAAATATGATTATGTCGTCGGCATAACTCTGACAGAGTGTACAAGGCTGGTCAGATCGCAGAGGAGTCGGTCGTCTACAATTAAGCTCCACATAAGTTGGGAGGCCAGTCAACATTGTTGGCAACCTCTAGATGTACAGATGGGAATATATTATTGCCCTATGTTTGTCTCTGCTATTCTGGTAGAGTGCGGTTTCGACAACCCCCTGGTTGTCGAACTATCTACTCCCCTGTTTTCTAGTGTTTATTTCACTGAATGCATGGCTTATAAGAAATCTTACTCCGGATATATGTGAAATACTTGTGAAACCACAAAATGTTTTAAGTTTTTCAGTTCTCGTCAATTTTGACCCCCAAGGACCCATGATCCGGTAAAAC
Source organism: Endomychus coccineus (assembly GCA_958510875.1). NCBI lineage: Eukaryota > Metazoa > Arthropoda > Insecta > Coleoptera > Endomychidae > Endomychus > Endomychus coccineus. The sequence goes on along the minus strand of OY294068.1, from coordinate 130,123,206 downwards.
TGACCATGCAGTTTTATAGAGAAGAATATTAAATTTGCAAATGAATAGACCAAATTGGTTGCAGTAGACCCAAGACTTTCCGTGATACTCTTCAAAATGTCGAAGAAACAAGCAAATAACAAAGGGTTTTTCCAGTTTTCGCCGATTTGACACTGAAGAACCTATTTTTCGGCAAAAGTAACAATATACGTTTCTGAATGAGAATAAATTTTCAACAAACTAAGACCAAAATGGTCTCTGTAGAGCTAATAATTTATTCCAAACCTGTAAGTCTGGATGGATACAGGGGAACTACCTTATTTAATGTACACCTCTTTTGTTACGACGATTTTACTGTGTCGTATAGTTCTTTTTATGTTGGGGTAAGCAAAGTCAACACAATAAGGTCGTGTGTGCATGGAAGTATCAGAATTTGTTGGTTGAGGTGGTACCCATTATAATGTAATTCGTATATTCATAATGCAAACGAATGATAATAGCGAATGCAGAAACTAGAGAGAATACGTCTTTTCATTCAATATATTATTCCATCTCATTTTCTTCTCATAACAAATGCTTACTTACATATCGAAAAATAACTTTACACAACCTTGTTTGCAAAATATTAACAATTGTATGTATTCTATAAAAGTGAATATTTTGATATAATAATTCATATTCATTCCAAATTGGACTCTCAAATAAATGTGTATGTGAAATAAAAAAAATTATTCCACTCATTCAGTGGAACTTTGCTAGATATAGCTTAATCTCGAACAAGTTTTACGCTCTTGTACAATCAATTCTTTAATATGAATTGATCGGTCTGGGGAACATATGCCAATACCTTGAATACCCTTCTCCGAGTAAGAAATCTTATATTTAAAATGATTTTACGAAATTCCTAACGCTTTCCTGCCGAAGTACGTTTTAATAGACCAAAAATGTGCAATATTAAACAGTTGTATATAGAATAAAATCCTCTGTCTACTTTCGAAAACCAACTATGTAACAACAGCGAAAAAAGATATAGGGCAACAAGGTAGTTCCTACCAAGATGTTAAAATATATCATCTACATCGCTAGGAAATATCAAAAATGAAAAAGCTATCATTCATAAATCATCAATTAATCATAGAAACCGAAAATATATGACAAATGATTAGGAAACGTTGAAACTGAGGAAAGGCGTCAAATTATACTCAAGTCATGACATGGAAAGATTATTCGAATTGACAACGTAACGTGTTTTATTCATGTTTTATTTTGATGAATATACGAGAGGGAAACCTATAATGTTTGTAGAACATTGTGTGAGCCTCTTCTCCAACATTACTTGAACAGCATTCTAAAATTGAGGTGTAACAGTGCATAAAGCTACTGAAGAATATATTTTCCATATTTTCCGATGTGCTGGTTATATTATTTCTTTGGAATTCTACTAACTATTTGTATTGCATTGAAGACAATGATACAGGAATAATCTGTAAACTGTATGTTTATAATCGGCAGCACATTTATCGATTTATTCCTAAAAAACGTGCTAGTATAGAATAGATAAATAGCACCAAAAGAAAGATGTGACGTATAAACTTGATGTTATGCTGTTTCCACCATTTTCATATTTCTCCCTTTTTCGGTAATGTATTTGTTGAATTTTTCACTACTTCGCTGCGATACAAAACATTATCAATAATGTAAAATTTTGATTCACTTAAATTTGGAAGCAATTGCTCAAGAAACTATTTTTATGATAGTTATTTGCTTGGTTTATTAAGACATGATAATTTGGAATGCAAGCTATCGATCTAAATGGTAGTTCCGCTAGACCTTCTTGTTCGTCTGCGTGCAGTAATATACAATATCATAATATTCAAATGCTATTTACTAAGGCATAGCTCGTCACGACTTTTGTGCTCTTAACTGCTGTGCTTATCCAAGTCCTGCCATAAGCGGCCTATAGTCCTATTTTGGAATATCAAAGAAATACGCACTATGAAATATTTTCTTCCAAAACTTGTAGATATTCCCTCTAGAACCGAATTATCTATAGATATGTTCAAAAATTCTATGAGACTTCTACCGATGGTACACGAAATGTCCGTAACGACACAATGCAGCTTCTTAATAAATTGGATTCACGTAATTATTTTTGTAGAGCCTGCAGCATTATATACTTATCTATGAAATAAATAAAACATTTATCAAACATCAGCAGTGTTTGGCATATTAAATCCTTACGATGTTCGTACATGAAATCCTGGTTCCTTATTGCGACTTAATACGTTGCAATCAGATTAAAATCATTGACTATGTAACCTCAACCTTACCTCCATCACATCACAGAGTAATTAAACTGATGAAACCTTATCATAAAGTAACTATGATTCATGACCTATAGATTTCAGGATAACTATGACTAGGAGCAAGGAAATGGAAAACACGTTACCTATTTAGTAAACGTCACGTGATTTTGTAGCTGTAAAAGCGAATTTGAGAATAATATAGTCATCACCTACCAAGGTTTTTCGATGGCTTCATCTTGTTCTGCCAAGATGTCATCAGCATTTACAATTTCACTGTTTTTGTATACAAACCTATTTACTAAGCAGTCACTGGAACTGGAAGAAATAATCTGTCTTTTTGTATTTCCCACTTTACTAGCCTTCATGATTTTCTGAACTCCTTCCTTGATTTCGTTTTTCTCGGAGTATAAATTGAATTTCTGCTTTTTCCGGGTATCCTGTCAGAGTTGGGAAGTTTTCGGGGACTAGCTTCAGGAAAACTCCTTACTACTTTAGGGATATAGGAAATCTTGATCCGTAAACACTTCAGGGTATATGGTGATATTCCGGTTTTTGCAAAACCATTTACAAAATTTTTAGGTATAAACGCTTCCAAAAACGCTTCCGATACCAATTCGGGAATTTCGTAAATGGTAATGTTTTGTTAAGCAACTACTATAAGCGTGACATGCAACTACTAGAGGCTACATCAGTTGGAACATCTCGATCCATTACGGAACTGCATAGGAAATCTTGATCGGTAAACACTTCAGGGTATATGGTGATATTCCGGTTCTTTCAAAACCATTTACAATATTTTTAGGCATGAACGCTTCCAAAAACGCTTCCGATACTAATTCGGGAATTTCGTAAATGGTGATGTTTTGTTAAGCAACTGCTATAAGCGTGTCATGCAACTACTGGAGGCTACATCAGTTGGAACATCTCGATCCATTACGGAACTGCATAGGAAATCATGATCCGTAAACACTTCAGGGTATATGGTGATATTCCGATTTTTGCAAAACCATTTACAATATTTTTAGGCGTAAGTGCTTCCAAAAACGCTTCCGATACTAATTCAGAACATTCGTGAATGGTGATGTTTTGTTAAGCAACTACTATAAGCGTGTCATGCAACTACTAGAGGCTACATCAGTTGGAACATCTCGATCCATTACGGAACTGCATAGGAAATCTTGATCCGTAAACACTCCAGGGTATATGGTGATATTCCGATTTTTGAAAAACCATTTACAATATTTTTAGGCGTAAATGCTTCCAATACTAATTCAGAACATTCGTGAATGGTGATGTTTTGTTAAGCAACTACTATAAGCGTGTCATGCAACTACTAGAGGCTACAGCAGTTGGAACATCTCGATCCATTACGGAACTGCATAGGAAATCTTGATCCGTAAACACTCCAGGGTATATGGTGATATTCCGATTTTTGCGAAACCATTTACAATATTTTTAGGCGTAAACGCTTCCAAAAACGCTTCCGATACCAATTCGGGAATTTCGTAAATGGTGATGTTTTGTTAAGCAACTACTATAAGCGTGACATGCAACTACTAGAGGCTACATCAGTTGGAACATCTCGATCCATTACGGAACTGCATAGGAAATCTTGATCGGTAAACACTTCAGGGTATATGGTGATATTCCGGTTTTTGCGAAACCATTTACAAAATTTTTAGGTATAAACGCTTCCAAAAACGCTTCCGATACTAATTCGGGAATTTCGTAAATGGTAATGTTTTGTTAAGCAACTACTATAAGCGTGACATGCAACTACTAGAGGCTACATCAGTTGGAACATCTCGATCCATTACGGAACTGCATAGGAAATCTTGATCCGTAAACACTTCAGGGTATATGGTGATATTCCGAGTTTTGCGAAACCATTTACAATATTTTTAGGCGTAAACGCTTCCAAAAACCCTTCCGATACTACTTCGGGAATTTCGTAAATGGTGATGTTTTGTTAAGCAACTACTATAAGCGTGACATGCAACTACTAGAGGCTACATCAGTTGGAACATCTCGATCCATTACGGAACTGCATAGGAAATCTTGATCCGTAAACACTTCAGGGTATATGGTGATATTCCGAGTTTTGCGAAACCATTTACAATATTTTTAGGCGTAAACGCTTCCAAAAACGCTTCCGATACTAATTCGAGAATTTCGTAAATGGTGATGTTTTGTTAAGCAACTACTATAAGCGTGACATGCAACTACTAGAGGCTACATCAGTTGGAACATCTCGATCCATTACGGAACTGCATAGGAAATCTTGATCCGTAAACACTTCAGGGTATATGGTGATATTCCGAGTTTTGCGAAACCATTTACAATATTTTTAGGCGTAAACGCTTCCAAAAACGCTTCCGATACTAATTCGGGAATTTCGTAAATGGTGATGTTTTGTTAAGCAACTACTATAAGCGTGACATGCAACTACTAGAGGCTACATCAGTTGGAACATCTCGATCCATCACGGAACTGCATAGGAAATCATGATCCGTAAACACTTCAGGGTATATGGTGATATTCCGATTTTTGCAAAACCATTTACAATATTTTTAGGCGTAAGTGCTTCCAAAAACGCTTCCGATACTAATTCAGAACATTCGTGAATGGTGATGTTTTGTTAAGCAACTACTATAAGCGTGTCATGCAACTACTAGAGGCTACATCAGTTGGAACATCTCGATCCATTACGGAACTGCATAGGAAATCTTGATCCGTAAACACTCCAGGGTATATGGTGATATTCCGATTTTTGCAAAACCATTTACAATATTTTTAGGCGTAAATGCTTCCAAAAACGCTTCCGATACTAATTCAGAACATTCGTGAATGGTGATGTTTTGTTAAGCAACTACTATAAGCGTGTCATGCAACTACTAGAGGCTACATCAGTTGGAACATCTCGATCCATTACGGAACTGCATAGGAAATCTTGATCCGTAAACACTCCAGGGTATATGGTGATATTCCGATTTTTGCGAAACCATTTACAATATTTTTAGGCGTAAACGCTTCCAAAAACGCTTCCGATACTAATTCGGGAATTTCGTAAATGGTGATGTTTTGTTAAGCAACTACTATAAGCGTGACATGCAACTACTAGAGGCTACATCAGTTGGAACATCTCGATCCATTACGGAACTGCATAGGAAATCTTGATCGGTAAACACTTCAGGGTATATGGTGATATTCCGGTTTTTGCGAAACCATTTACAAAATTTTTAGGTATAAACGCTTCCAAAAACGCTTCCGATACTAATTCGGGAATTTCGTAAATGGTAATGATTTGTTAAGCAACTACTATAAGCGTGACATGCAACTACTAGAGGCTACATCAGTTGGAACATCTCGATCCATTACGGAACTGCATAGGAAATCTTGATCCGTAAACACTTCAGGGTATATGGTGATATTCCGAGTTTTGCGAAACCATTTACAATATTTTTAGGCGTAAACGCTTCCAAAAACGCTTCCGATACTAATTCGGGAATTTCGTAAATGGTGATGTTTTGTTAAGCAACTACTATAAGCGTGACATGCAACTACTAGAGGCTACATCAGTTGGAACATCTCGATCCATTACGGAACTGCATAGGAAATCTTGATCCGTGAACACTTCAGGGTATATGGTGATATTCCGAGTTTTGCGAAACCATTTACAATATTTTTAGGCGTAAACGCTTCCAAAAACGCTTCCGACACTAATTCGGGAATTTCGTAAATGGTGATGTTTTGTTAAGCAACTACTATAAGCGTGACATGCAACTACTAGAGGCTACATCAGTTGGAACATCTCGATCCATTACGGAACTGCATAGGAAATCTTGATCCGTAAACACTTCAGGGTATATGGTGATATTCCGAGTTTTGCGAAACCATTTACAATATTTTTAGGCGTAAACGCTTCCAAAAACGCTTCCGATACTAATTCGGGAATTTCGTAAATGGTGATGTTTTGTTAAGCAACTACTATAAGCGTGACATGCAACTACTAGAGGCTACATCAGTTGGAACATCTCGATCCATTACGGAACTGCATAGGAAATCATGATCCGTAAACACTTCAGGGTATATGGTGATATTCCGATTTTTGCAAAACCATTTACAATATTTTTAGGCGTAAGTGCTTCCAAAAACGCTTCCGATACTAATTCAGAACATTCGTGAATGGTGATGTTTTGTTAAGCAACTACTATAAGCGTGTCATGCAACTACTAGAGGCTACATCAGTTGGAACATCTCGATCCATTACGGAACTGCATAGGAAATCTTGATCCGTAAACACTCCAGGGTATATGGTGATATTCCGATTTTTGCAAAACCATTTACAATATTTTTAGGCGTAAATGCTTCCAAAAACGCTTCCGATACTAATTCAGTACATTCGTGAATGGTGATGTTTTGTTAAGCAACTACTATAAGCGTGTCATGCAACTACTAGAGGCTACATCAGTTGGAACATCTCGATCCATTACGGAACTGCATAGGAAATCTTGATCCGTAAACACTCCAGGGTATATGGTGATATTCCGATTTTTGCGAAACCATTTACAATATTTTTAGGCGTAAACGCTTCCAAAAACGCTTCCGATACTAATTCGGGAATTTCGTAAATGGTGATGTTTTGTTAAGCAACTACTATAAGCGTGACATGCAACTACTAGAGGCTACATCAGTTGGAACATCTCGATCCATTACGGAACTGCATAGGAAATCTTGATCGGTAAACACTTCAGGGTATATGGTTATATTCCGGTTTTTGCGAAACCATTTACAAAATTTTTAGGTATAAACGCTTCCAAAAACGCTTCCGATACTAATTCGGGAATTTCGTAAATGGTAATGTTTTGTTAAGCAACTACTATAAGCGTGACATGCAACTACTAGAGGCTACATCAGTTGGAACATCTCGATCCATTACGGAACTGCATAGGAAATCTTGATCCGTAAACACTTCAGGGTATATGGTGATATTCCGAGTTTTGCGAAACCATTTACAATATTTTTAGGCGTAAACGCTTCCAAAAACGCTTCCGATACTAATTCGGGAATTCCGTAAATGGTGATGTTTTGTTAAGCAACTACTATAAGCGTGACATGCAACTACTAGAGGCTACATCAGTTGGAACATCTCGATCCATTACGGAACTGCATAGGAAATCTTGATCCGTAAACACTTCAGGGTATATGGTGATATTCCGATTTTTGCGAAACCATTTACAATATTTTTAGGCGTAAACGCTTCCAAAAACGCTTCCGATACTAATTCGGGAATTTCGTAAATGGTAAGGTTTTGTTAAGCAACTACTATAAGCGTGACATGCAACTACTAGAGGCTGCATCAGTTGGAACATCTCGATCCATTACGGAACTGCATAGGAAATCTTGATCGGTAAACACTTCAGGGTATATGGTGATATTCCGGTTCTTGCAAAACCATTTACAATATTTTTAGGCATGAACGCTTCCAAAAACGCTTCCGATACTAATTCGGGAATTTCGTAAATGGTGATGTTTTGTTAAGCAACTGCTATAAGCGTGTCATGCAACTACTGGAGGCTACATCAGTTGGAACATCTCGATCCATTACGGAACTGCATAGGAAATCATGATCCGTAAACACTTCAGGGTATATGGTGATATTCCGATTTTTGCAAAACCATTTACAATATTTTTAGGCGTAAATGCTTCCAAAAACGCTTCCGATACTAATTCAGAACATTCGTGAATGGTGATGTTTTGTTAAGCAACTACTATAAGCGTGTCATGCAACTACTAGAGGCTACATCAGTTGGAACATCTCGATCCATTACGGAACTGCATAGGAAATCTTGATCCGTAAACACTTCAGGGTATATGGTGATATTCCGGTTTTTGCAAAACCATTTACAATATTTTTAGGCGTAAACGCTTCAAAAACTCTTCCGATACTAATTCAGAACATTCGTGAATGGTGATGTTTTGTTAAGCAACTACTATAAGCGTGTCATGCAACTACTAGAGGCTACATCAGTTGGAACATCTCGATCCATTACGGAACTGCATAGGAAATCTTGATCCGTAAACACTTCAGGGTATATGGTGATATTCCGGTTTTTGCAAAACCATTTACAATATTTTTAGGCGTAAACGCTTCCAAAAACGCTTCCGATACCAATTCGGGAATTTCGTAAATGGTAATGTTTTGTTAAGCAACTACTATAAGCGTGTCATGCAACTACTGGAGGCTACATCAGTTGGAACATCTCGATCCATTACGGAACTGCATAGGAAATCTTGATCCGTAAACACTCCAGGGTATATGGTGATATTCCGATTTTTGCAAAACCGTTTACAATATTTTTAGGCGTAAACGCTTCCAAAAACGCTTCCGATACTAATTCAGAACATTCGTGAATGGTGATGTTTTGTTAAGCAACTACTATAAGCGTGTCATGCAACTACTAGAGGCTACATCAGTTGGAACATCTCGATCCATTACGGAACTGCATAGGAAATCTTGATCCGTAAACACTTCAGGGTATATGGTGATATTCCGGTTTTTGCAAAACCATTTACAATATTTTTAGGCGTAAACGCTTCAAAAACTCTTCCGATACTAATTCAGAACATTCGTGAATGGTGATGTTTTGTTAAGCAACTACTATAAGCGTGTCATGCAACTACTAGAGGCTACATCAGTTGGAACATCTCGATCCATTACGGAACTGCATAGGAAATCTTGATCCGTAAACACTTCAGGGTATATGGTGATATTCCGGTTTTTGCAAAACCATTTACAATATTTTTAGGCGTAAACGCTTCCAAAAACTCTTCCGATACTAATTCAGAACATTCGTGAATGGTGATGTTTTGTTAAGCAACTACTATAAGCGTGTCATGCAACTACTAGAGGCTACATCAGTTGGAACATCTCGATCCATTACGGAACTGCATAGGAAATCTTGATCCGTAATGGATATTTACGATATAAGTGTCGTAAAGATTTATATTACGAAATGAGATGGGAAATTTGTCAAACGAGGCCGTCAGGCCGAGTTTGATAACCCATTGAATATCGTAATATGAATTTTCGATACGAATATAGTACATTATTTTACCTACTACCAATAATGTTAATTATTTACTCAAAATTAGTCAATATTCCTGAAATTAATGATATTAGAATCATGTAACAAGCAAGTGTTGCGCTCATTGTTGATTTATTTTGCGAACTGTCAATTTTGACGTGTTCACATCAGTTTGGTATAATTGTATCGACATGAGTTCCGACCATGAAAGTGTGGATTCTGATATAGAACTTGCTGCAAATAATGCAATACAAACCCTAGTACCCGGTAAATCCCGCAATAGATACGAAAAAGAATATAAGCGATTCGAAGACTGGTGCAGTTCAAAAAAAGTCCGTGATATATCGGAGAAAATTAACTTTGACACATTCCAATTAATTTTACTTTACCGCACTAGTGCGGTAAAGTACCTCATTACAAAACTAATATCAGTGTCGTAATGTTTGACATTATATATTGGTAGTAGGTAAACACTTATACTTATATGATGATGTTCTCGTTTTTCGAAAACTATTTACAATATTTTAGGCGTAAATGCTTCCAATACTGATTCCGAAATATCATAAATGGTAAGTCTTTCCTGGGTTATTGAGCATAAATGAATCTACTGTACTATTGTACACATAAACGGGCCATATATTGATCATCTAAAGATTGTAGCTTATCGCTGCAATGTGGCGGTAAAATAAATATACTTATCTCATTATTTTTTGCCAAGCTGATAGACATCTAAGGAAATATGACTGTCATGATTGTCGTAAATCAAAAGAAGAGGATTTTCCTCTGTTGGTTTTGGATGAGAAGTGAAGTGTTGCATATACTTAAAAAAACCTCCGCTGGTCATCCACCCTGATTGATGAGATTTGCCTGCGGAACCAGTGGGTGAATTTTTTATCATATTGTGTCTGAAATGCACTAGTGGAAATATAAAAAATGATGGAACTCCATTCTCGTTAGCATTTATACAACAACAAACAGTTACTAACATCCCGCCCTCTTCACATGTTTGATACCTTTTCGGCTTAATATTTTACCTGGAACCTGAACAGTTGTAACTCGAGTCTCATCAATATCGTACATCGATTGGGGGCAAAATTGTACCTTCCATAAAGGGTTTTCTATTTACCAAACAACTCATCCGCATTTTTCCTATTAAACGAAGGAGCTCTAGACAATATTGTAAATTCCGGTTTTCTGAATGACAATACATAGTTTTCATTTATAAATGAAAACCCTTGTACCAACCACTCTTCTGTTGCATTTTCTATTTTGATCCATGAATTAGGACTACCTTTCTTATCCACTACTGCAAATTGGTAAGCTAGTGTTCTAGCCTGTTTTCTATTTAAGCCATAGTGAGCATGTGATGCATAGACCAAAGAATTCCTCAACATGTTTCCTTCGGAGATTGTGACATTTTGATGACTTACGTGTACAGGAATTTTGCTGACTTTCAAATACATACACAAGGTATATTTGGGAATACCTTAGAAGTTGATTGAAGTGTTCTCCTATTTCACTTGCCCCATTGCTTCTTTAATTGTGTATACCAAAATTATATTCCGAGAGGGTCTTTTCAATTCTCTAGCCGGCTTTTTGTGATACATGTGAGCCATAATTTCCCAAAGATGAACAAAAATTAATTTTTGAATGAAATATCCTTCACAAAAGCTAACAGATATGTTTGGGTCATTAAATGGTATATTTGTTGATTTGTTGATTATGGCCCACACATACCACAACGACATTTGAATTTGAAATAAAATGTTGAAAACTGCGGGGCTATATTTTATGACAAAATAATGTATACACTATATTACATGCAATATAATATTCTACATTGAAAATTATATTACTTACATCTGATATACACCTGATGGAATTATAAACAAAATCAAGTGGAATTTATTACTTCTTCACTCCTATTATTAGGATGTAATATAAAAACACCGAAATATTCTTGCAGCAGTAGTGAACTGTAAACTATTCAACATATGAACCGATGGAATCTTTTGGCAACAATAACTACATATTTAAATGTAAGTTTGATATTTTTTCCGGCATTGTCCCAAAGATACCATATTTCCCCTATGTATAGTACCGAAACAATAAAATGATTAGGGATGTTATAACCATGCCTTCTAACCTTTTGCTCAAATCTTCTAACATAGACAGCTGAAATTATGTACCTAGTTACTACTTTGATGAAAAATATTCATATGAATCCACTAAACTAAAAATAAAACCTATTTGCGTTTGCAGTAAATTCCTCCATGAGTTGAATATACCAGTTTTGTAGCAGCAAACAAAATTTTCATACATATCAGAGAACTTGTATCGCTAATTTATTTGCGGTATTTTAAGCTAGCAGGTAGCTAACCTTTTTCTGTGGCAGCGATAAAATTTCTGATACGGCAATAAATTAGCGATAACTGTTCTCTAATAAGTTGCAGTATCAAAAGTGTTGTCAGTTGTATTTGATCTACCATCCTAATAGATTTCCTCAAACATAGGTATCTAATATAAAATAATACATTCTGGGTGATTACAAGTCAATACCGTGTATTTTTACTCACTCTTAGATTTTAATTACACCTCATCTTAAAAATATTGAAGCCAGTTTCTTTGTTTATTTGATATAAGACCTACTTTTCCATCCAGTTGGTTAGAATATGAAATGTTGTATGTATTTTCAATATTCACACACACAACAAAAACAAAATTGTGTGTTCATTCACGTGATTTAAATATCTTGATATTTTAATCTGTCATGTGGGTGATTTGACCTGTACTAGGTTTGCGATCGTACGATATCAGATTTTAACGGTATATTCGGATAATTAATTTGACTGAGTTTATTCTGTCAAGTCTATTATTCACAACCCTAGGCTATTAACAGAGTTCCCGGTAATGGTATGACGATATAAGGTTTCATACACCTTACAGATTCAGATTTCAGACAATCAGGGCCTATATTTCCGGGATAAACACAGCGTGCACAAACTCCGACTATCGTATCTGCCAATTACCCGTCCGCCCATGGCCGGGGCTTCATATACGGTACAAAGGTTATCACGATAATCAAACATACAACCACCACAGCTTATATTTCCGGTATTGACACAGCGTGCACAAGCAGTTGGCCGTTTGGTCGTCTAGGATATACTTATACTTCCGGGATTGACACAGCGTGCACAAATATATAAGACGCCCCTATCGTTCAAACATACACACTATGTACACACCGTACGATTACGTGAATCTTCCACTTCCAATTCACGATTCAAAACTTGAACTTTATCGGTGCGCGGTCAGACCTATGACGAAATAAACTCAAATGTACAATCTAACAAATTTACTGAACACAACAGGATATCAGATATCATGCAAACGTTACCAGTTACAAACTAGGGAATTCAATATATCGTAATGCCTACTTTTCCATCCAGTTGGTTAGAATAAGGAACATTATATGTATTTTCAATATTTACACTATGAAACAGAAACAAAATTATATGTTCATTCACGTGATTCAAATATCTTAATATATTAATCTGTCATGTGGGTGATTTCACTCATACTCATACTTGAAATCATAAAAATGATAAAGATGTTATCAATTCTGAAAATATAAAAATTTCATTCAAATAGTATAAGCTTCCAGATGAGGTAGTGACAAAATCATCATGAACTAGGGCTTTCGAAGACAGACATGAGATTGGATGTTGATGTTTCGATAACTATAACAGGTGATAATATAATAAGATTCTTGACCCAGTATGAATTATATAAAAAATTCTCGGGAATTAGGTCACATTAAGACTCTGTTATAAGTGTTCGTCTTTACGTACGTTTGATTACAAAAATGTTAATATTTCAACTAAAGAAACCAATTATTATGAAAGATCTATCCTGGAGATGATTCACATAAAAAGGGATTCAAATTCTGTAAATCATAGGAATGATATTCAGGGATTGAGTCAGATTTATACTAACTTGATTAATTAAAACTCTTGCAAATTCCTACATACGTCTTTATAATGTTAAAAGTATATTTTAGGAAGAACGCTTAAAGTATAGTAAATTCCAATGCAGGTCTAAAAACTTTTCAAGTACGTCATAAATTACATCTGGGTCGAGTTATTACAAACAAATAGCTTCGAACTCCAGTTGCTTTGAGACCATAGCAATATGCGTTTGTACATTATGAGAATATTACTTAACAGTGGTTTCTTGTTACAAAAAAATCTATACTTTAATATCAACGATACAATTTTCGATTATTCGTGGTTCTGTTCGTTTTTACGGCGTGAGCTTTTTGATTGAAAATTGTGCGTTATGGACGCTTGTGCTAATTAGTTTTAGTTGACCCCTTTTTGACAAAATAAGTCTTCTGATGATGGTCGTGAGACAGAAACGTACGTAAAGACGAACATTTATAACAGAGTGTTAATGTGACCTGATTCCCGAGAATTTTATGTATAATATAACAGGTGATATTTCCAGAGCAGGCTGGTCTGTGGAACATAGTTTGACGATTGCTAATATTGGATAGTTATATCAGGACTATATTATATTTTAAGTATCAGCAGATTCTTTCATTAAGTTATTAGGAAAATATTATACTAACAAAGCTAATATAATTTGCTTCTATTCAAATTGTGGAGTACAAAAAAGATTCGAGTGGATTAAAAATAGGTGTGTTGGTAGTACTCGTATATATGATGTTGAATCTCAAAAATCAATAATTTAATGTTGTTATTGTGAACAGTTACTATCCGAACTAACTTAAAATTAAAATATGACAACAATCACAAATCACAATCATAAATCGTGAAGGAGTATAAGTATAAATGAAACAATCACAGATTTGATAATACAAATAAAACAAATTGAGTACCCAATAGATACTTCCCTTCTCAAAACATAATATAAAAACACCACAAAGAGATAATTACCCTCTTTCTATTTTTTTCAAAAAGCTGGTTTTGAACAGTTCGTATAAATAAATTCAACGGCGTTTATAATAAAAAAAAATAATGAAAGTATCTCTAGATTAGGGGCTAATCAACTTATTATATCTGAATTAACGAAAAAAAGATATCGAAACTTACATCAATGAGACATAGACAAGGTACAGAGCAGATTACTTTTTTATAGTATTACTACTGTTTCCTAGATTACTACGACGTGGTTCCACCATTTAATACAAAGATGTAGACATTGTATAACGTTCGATCTTACGTACAGCTTCCCTAGTCCGCGTGAACAAAACCTCGAACTTTCACAGAATCTGGTTTAAAAGTGATTTTCAAATTCATTGGTCTTTTCGAATAACCAAGAATTCGTTTTGCTGCGGTCCAATGTAATTTCTCATACGAGTTGTTAAATTGTCCGAGACAATTCACTGCAAAACTTACATTGGGCCTAATAGTGGCAAATAAATAAGTGGAACAACCAATAAACTTCTTATACGGAAGTCTTAGATCTTCTTTCTTCATTCATGTTGAGATTCTTGATATGAATATCCATTAGAGTTCTGACAGGATTTGTTTCGGTCATTCGCTTAAGAATGTCATGAATACATCATTTTTGGGTCATAACTATTCTGTTTCCATCTCGCACAACTTCATTGTCTAGACAATAGCCAATTTCTCCAAATTGTTTGATTTCAAATTCAGTCAAAAGTTTTGAAACTCTTCACCATTTCCGGATTACGTGACGCGATGGGGATGAACATCAATCACGAATCAGAAATGGTAGGTTTTGTTCTTAACTCTTTCAAAATCACGTGCAAGTATGGTACTAATTCCTCACAGCTTGTGAACCATGCAAAGATTTTTTCATCTTCTTCATATTGGATCAATTTTCCTGCTTCCAATCTTGTACAATATGAAGAGTTTGTCATTCGGATAACTCTCTTTAATATTTGGCTGAGGTTTTTCGGAGGTTCCATTGAAGTATGAACTAGCAACATCGAATTAATGTATCTCCATTCCAAAATGAACAGCTAACGAAATAATTAATCGAATGGAACTCGTGCGAGCTACTGGTACAAATGTCTGATTGAAATGAATTCCCGGCTGATAGAAATGTTTAGCAACCAATCGGGCTCTCTTTTCATGCAGAGTACCATTCCATATCAATTTGTCCCATAATATTATGCAGCGTTCACTGATTTCACGCTCTTTAGGAGGTTTACCCAGCTATCAAGTATGATTTTGGAAAGTTGATTCTATTTCGGACGTCATAAGCATTATAACAACTACAACGCTTCAGAGGTAGACCATGCTATTCATGAGAACTTCAGGAAGAAAAGTATACTCTGATTCTCAAAATAAGTTCTCTGATTCTCCAGAATTGGTAGACATTTCAATGCGCATTGTCAAAAATTAACATACTATATAATTCCGTAATTATATCTCATATACAAGGAATTAAAAATTTAGTTCAATATTTACATGTTGATCACAAATTACCTTTAGAACCAAAACTTGAGAATACTATTATTCTTTAAAAAACTATTGGATTAAATAATTATATTAAAAATAACAAATTAGCCTCCATTGAAGAAATATCATCGAATGCTAAACTAAACTATGATAACTTCCAACTTATACCTGTACCTGTAAAACATCTTAATCTTCATACCACCATTCTTCCGAATTCTAAATACCTTATCCTGAATGGGCATCATTATTCATCATCAAAGCAATCTTGCAACATAATCACTGGAGACGGATATATCTACAGAAACGGTAGTTTAATGGAAACTGGTACCAATCAACCATGTGAAGTACATCTCTTACGTTGTGAACAAAATCCAACAAACTGTACATGATTTCCGATTACTATACAAGGTGTAAAGTCTCAATAGCTCTTGAAGTATGACTTTTACTTGAAGTACAACTTTTTACTTGAAGTAGGTACCTCAAAAATTTATTGCAATTCAAAAGTGGGGTCATGAAATCGAAAACGGACTATTTATTCTGAAACTTATGCCAGATTCTCCACTAACACAATTCCACTATCAGTGCTTGTGAACTATCAAAAGTAAACTACAGAAACACTGCTCTTGCGCCAATACAAGTTGATTGATTGATCGAGAGGAATTCCAAATAAATAAGAATCCACTAAAAGTTCATCCAATTCAATTGTATGATCTGAAAACACTTGGAGCCGCACCATTAGTAGTCCAAAATGAAGATATCAAGATCAACGAAATACCACTCTACTAAGTTAGTAAAGGAACTTGGTTAATCTATGTTTTAATCTTTGGCTTTATAATCATTTCGAATAGATTACATACTTATTATCTCATCAACAAGTTAATTTGAATTCTTTGAAAAAATCAATTCTAAAAGGACCTCACATATCTTGCATTATCACTATTTTGTATGCTTATTTGTGAACTATCCTTTAGAATAAACACGTTTTTCCATCGTATTCTTGACGGCATATATGAATGATCACATCAAATACACATTTTTTTTAAATGTCCCTGGCTGATCCAAGCGGCTTATCTCAGATGTACGCTGTACGGAAATAGCTAGGCGCAGTCCATGTACTAAAAGGTGTATGGTTCTACTACCCTGAAAGTGGGTTCTTTCTGGTCACTGTATATGGAAAAGTATAGCTTGACTTATTAACTTTGTACTTTTAGAAAAAGTTGTCTATAAATCTGTACCGATTGACCAAAATTTTGTAGCAACTTCTTTCTTCTGTTCCTTATGAATCAGGATAACTATGTTAGGTCAGGCTTATGTTTGTTGTGAGTGAGTCCAGCAATGATCCCTCCGTGAAAATGTGCTTTATTGTGGATAGTTCAGCAAGTTCAGTTTTTTTATAAAGCCAATGATCTTGCTGGTCAGAAAATATAAATGCTGGACCTTTTCCTGGCTAGAGAGTCTGCTGCCTCATTTCCTTTAATGACCGAATCACGGGTATTCAGATCATAGTAACTTTGGTCTTATTGCTTAGGCATACCAGCAATTTTTTACAGTTCCATATCGTTCTTGAATTGCAATGGTAGGAGTCGATCACTTTGAAACTACTGACTACTGCTTGGAAAATAGTTGCATAAGGACCGAGACTGAAAAATAGTTCAATCCTCAGGTTGCAACCGTATATTCCGGCTCCACCTCCTAGTTTTAGAGTTGTCTTTGAACCAACAGATATTCACCCTTAGTAGGACGGTCTTATTCCGAATCCATTCATTTCTTTCTAGGAAAACGATGTTGAAAGAAATGTTGACGTAAACCTAGTAAACTCTTATGTCTTACATATCCACCTCAAAAGAAATTAAAACCAGAAGGGTCTTTTTACGAAATTAAAGAGCAAAATATCTTCTAATAAATGTAACCAAATGTGTGTATGTCATCCTTTGCAAAAATTGCGATGATATATACATCGGTCAATCCACAAAATAGGTCGAAAGCAGATCAAATGGACACAGCAACAAATAATTCACCCCTACACTGGAAAATCATATGAAAGACACAGAAAACTCTTATGGCAACAAAAAGCAAGCATTTTAAATATCGAAAAGAATAACGATAAACGTTCATTTTCTTTAGGAATAACTCATTTATCTTCTAATTCGTCTGAAGAAAATTTGAGTTTTGGCATTACTGATTCTAATCTTTCCAAGCTATACAATAATTTATTACGAATGAAGCCAACCAATTTCTCTTGTCTATTGTTTTCTTTCAAATAATCTTGACCTCAGAAGAAAACATTTCAATGAGTATTATCTGAAAGAGTTTTTAGCAAGTTGAATCCAAAAAATCGTGTTAGCTATCTGGATATGTTTTAATACAATAGCATATTAGATATTAGCACATTTAACATATCACATCAATCTGAAAATCAATTCTACAATTGGTCATATACACTTCAATAAATTGCATGCAAACCTAATAGACTAAGCGATTTTTGAAAAAATTGACACTAAACTATCAGAACATCAAAACCATGATTGATTAATTCCTAGTATTGATATAGAGGGGAACTAAACTTCTGAAAAAACCTGAGATAAACGACAACTCAATTATTGTTCAACTAGAATATAAAAAAGATATTCGATTAATTGGACTATATAACAAAGTTTAAATTCTAGTATTAAATTTTAAAATGATTCAAAATAATTACATATAAATAAAAACTCAATTGGGTAATTATAATTGCAAAAAAAAAGTTACCATCAATATGTTTGATATATTTTCTTATCATTGAATGACGAATGATTTCTTTTATGCAGGTATGATCAATGGTTCAAACGAATTTATTTTAATTGTTTTTCATTGCGTTCATTCCGAGGTTCATTCTGAAATATTAGTCAATGTTATATCCAATTTACTTACCTGCATAACAATTTCTGGGGCTCTCTTATTTTGACTTTGAATTCAGACTGATTAGAATGTGTCTGGCTGTTCTCTTCTTCCGCAATTCATACTATCGGTAACTATCAATATATTACATTATTGATAATCTCTAACAAAAAATTAAAATTTAATCCTGTACCTATTGGATTTGGGAGCATATAATCAAAATCTTTTCGGACGTAATACCCAGTATATTTCTCGTGTTATTGCAACAAAAATGTTTCAATTTACATTTGAAGTTAAATATCTCTTGTGGTTAGAATTTATTACGGATTTGAAATGATATGCATGGTGAAAATCTTGGATATCTGTGTTTTATGGCCTTCATTTAGTTTTGTAAGGAGAGTTAAAGAAACAATTCCATTGTAAATATTATTCAAGTGCTTTGACTTTGGGTATTTTTCTAAAAGCTAGAGTCAACCTCAAATTAAATAGTTTTTAAGCAACCTATCACAAACTAATTAATATAGTTTAATCCCTTATTGTGAACAACCTGTCTTCTTGTTATCTAAAATTAAGTTGTGGTAGTTTTCTCACCATGTATATATAGATAGTAATACCTTTGTATGTCGAACTACCATTATCCACCTGAAGAACCCAGTAATGGCGAAAAAAGTTGTTTTTTTTTATTATAAAAGTTTTATCCAGTGTATCGTAATATAATTAATTTCCAACAAGTAAGGACCCGTTCAATCTTGATTTTTTTCAAATTCTTGATTCTCTTGGAAGCAGGCTACTATAAATTTGGTACCTTTCTTCATGATGTTGAATAAAAATATGAACATGGCACCGTGGCTGACGAAAGGAAGAAAATTGAGATGAAAGGGAGGAAATTTTAGATTTGAGTTTCAAGTACTGATAGGAGAGCAATTTTCATATTTTCGATTATATTCTCACTCCCCTTACTATACGTAATATAAGTGGAGTATTGTAATCGGTTCACCAATTTCGCAACTCTTGCATCCACCTGAGAGTGTTGAAAAAAAAACATGAAATAATGGCTTATTTTGCTTATTGAATATTTTGTACCATGAAGATGACTTGTGCATGTAATAATTGAACTGTTTTTCTATGCAATCGCCAATGACATTTATGGTCCGATTCTATATAGGTTCCAATGCGTTCTAAGTAACACGTTATTTAGCTTCAAGGCGATTTAAAGTATTCTGAACCTTATCTTGCGCTGTAAACCATATTCATAGTTACTGCAAATTTACGTCGCGGGAAAGGACGCTGTTAAGGTCCGTTTTCACGCTCATGCAATTTGCGCAAATTGATTTGTGCAAGCCAATTGGCACAAGTAAATTGTTGCATGAGAACCAAAATCGTTCACTTGTACAAGCAAAATTATTTGACTTGAGTAAAATCTGGCCGGTCAGATAATTTGCTTGTGGTTGACACAAATGCATGAACGTGTAAACGACACTCCAACTCGACGCATACTCAGTAGAAGCGTATTCTATCCTGACCTGCAACCTGCACGTGACTTGTATTTTCGGTGTTCTGTGACACCGTGCTGTTATCTACATAATTATTTTATCTGTGTTGTATGTTGGTTATTAAACAATGTCAAAAAAAAAGGATTTATTAGAGAATTTATTGAGCTGTATAAAAAATTTCTGCGGTCTTCTTGGTCTTTTCTTTTTTGGCACTTTTAACTTTTCAATTAAACAAACATCAGCTAGTGCTAACAACTCGTATTCGTGGTCCATCGTAATTTTTTTTCAAACACGCGACCGATATCTGTAGTGGTGAACAAATTAGTGTAAATAGAAGGACCCGTTTTAAAAAAAAATCAACTTGCGCAAATTGCATGAGCGTGAAAACGGACCTTCAGACTGATGTATTTAAAAATGTATGGTTGGCATAAATTTTGTCAAAAGCATTTGGGATTATTTGGAATGGCAGTACTACATTTCATGTTTCATTTGTTCCAGGTCTATAGACGATAATGATTGACAAAATTTTTTATTAATAAAACAATTTAGAATTTATTGGATTGTTAGTAACAATATAAGTCACTAATTTGTACGAAATAATCACCCTTGTATATTATTTTTAGTAAATACGGCTGATTATTCCGTACATATTAGTGTTATAGTTACAGCTACGAACTCTTTCAGTATATTAACAATATGTGTCTTGAGATATCATCAAATCCTTTTCTAGTTGCCAAATTATCAATTTATGAATATTTTCAAATTATCAAAAAATTTTACAAGAAATATGATTAACACTTTTTATTCATCCACATGCTCTTCAAAGAAGAAGAAAATCAGGTATACCATTACACCAGCGTGTACTGGCCACAACACATTTCTTGGGGCTTAGCTTTGTCGAAGAAGCAGTCGGATTGTTTGGGTGAACTTGCATGAGTCAAAGTTTGAATAGTAGTTCAATAAAAGAAGCACGTATACTCATTACTGATCATTTATTGCATCTTTTGGTGAATTTTTCTACTACTTTCGAATAAGAAAATACAAATAAGGAAAGATTTTATGCATATTGAGGCAAGAGAGGGATTGTCCCTATGCACAATTGATGGAACTCATGTGGAAATAATGGTCCCTCCAAGAAATGTCATCGATCACCCACTATTCGTCTAAATCAACGGAAAAAGAGACATTCTATTAAATTTATGGTTATTTGCGAAGGAAATCGAAAGATACAAGATGTAGCTGCTAGATATTCTGTTTCTGTTCATGATGCTTTCATAGTTAGAACCTCAGAGAAGTTTGGAATCACTTGAAAAATAAATATAATGAAGGTCGAAGCATACCTTATTGAAAACTGGTTATGGGATTGAACCCTGGCTCTTAACTTCGCTTTTCATAATACAGCCTGATATAACGGAGGAAAAGTATAACATATCATTAAAATGTGCTCGTATTGTCATAAAACGCACAAATAGGATACGGAAAAGGAGCTTTTGTCGTTTATTACTGATGCAGATAGTTTTATTATAACATCCAAGTCAGGCTGCTCATATTATATATGCATAAACAATATTACACTATGGTATTGCAAGAAAATATAGCACTATTAGATGATGATACTAAAGTAGCGGAACTGCGAGATGATCCAGACCAGGGGCTAAATGAAGTGGAAGTCAATGAGATAGCTAATTTGGGAAGACAAGTTAGGCTACCTTATCACAGTGTGTGAACGATTCTATAGACGGTAGAAGAAAATATCTGAGAAGTGAGGAATTTATTAGAAAAACAGGTATCCCTTCATAAGGGGTTTTAGTCGGTAGGAATCCGGCACACTTGGGGGCACGGGCACCCGAGGCGTCTATGCAAGATTTCCTCTCCTCTACGCAAAAAAAAAAATCCCTTCATAAAATTTGAAATCATTGTATATCAAAATTAAACCTCTTTCCTTCAATTTTTCTCCTTTCTTTATATGCTACTAGAAAAATATTAAGGTTATCTGCAATATAACTTTTATGACTTGTATATTTTGGATATATGACATTTTCTATTATTTTGCACCTTCGTTAGGTTTTTATATTCTTGGAATTCTAGAATTTAATTATTTTATACGTGTACCTTCTGGTAAAGTTAATTTATGTTGTACCGGGGTCTCAACATTTTCCATATTTCCATCAGGCACATATTCCTCCATATTTTCTATCTCTACAATTGTTCTACTTCCAGAAACATAGTTCTCATCTAGATCTGAATGTTATAAATAGTTAATGCCATCGTAATTAGTCCTCTCAGTCATGCCTGAAACTTCAGACTTAGTTTTGGTGTATCTGTAACCGAAACCTTTTCCCACACTTCAAGTCCACGTTCTTACAGAGGTATCAATTCAGTTTTTACCTCTCTCATCCCACCACCAGTTGAATGTCTGCGAAAATTCCAATTTGAAAATAGTTCCTAATACACTAGAAATTAATGGCTGCCCAAAAAACATTTTTCAACCCCATCATTGAGGAAGGAATAAAAAAATTTATAATGGTACGTCATATATAAATAATATAAACGGAAACAGAGATAATTGTATAACGTTACCATACATTCCAGAAATCTCAGAGTAAATTAGGAAATTGAAAAAAGTATGATATAAATGTTGCGCATAAACCTAGTAACTGTGTTGGGAAATATTTTCCAAATCTGAATACCTTCGATACCTAAAAATAAACAAACCCATACAAATTAAATTGCTTAAATTGCTATGGGACTTTAAAGGAATGTCTAGACAATATTTAAAAAAAGAATGTGTGGTCATAACACCGCTCGTGCTAAATATTGTTTTTATTATAACTATCAATTCGATTACAAAAATGTTAATATTTCAACAAAAGAAACCAATTATTATAAAAATTCTATTCTGGATATGATTCACATAAAACGTGACTGCTAGTCTATAAATCATAAATTCAATTCATTCAATAATTTCTACATACTTTTTCATAGCGTTAAATTATGTATTATAGGTGGAATGATGAAATAATCAATATCTCCGGTAAGGTTTCCTATTATCTCATAAATATTCAACATCAAGTTCGGAAGTGGATACTTGAGCGTATCAGAGTTTGGTTTCTCAGTCTTATTCTTACATTGCATGATATGACTTCGATTACTAGAGATAGATTGCTAAGCAGCTTCTTGATACATCTTCATATACTTAAAATATTAATGGGTTACAATGTAGATTATTCGAATTTCTGTTCGTTTCGGCAACGTGAGCATTTTAAATTGAAATTAATGCTTTTAGGACGCTTTGTGCGTTCGAAACGTACGTAAAGACGAAAATAATAAGCATTACTTATAAAAAAATATGAGTTATAAAACACATTACATTGTCCATCCAAGACTGAGTTTTCAATAACATAGAGTATATTTTGACGTCTGTCCGCGTTTTCAGTTGTCTGTGGATAACGACTGGTAATTATATGTGTGCTGATAAAATAATGAACTATAGTAGTAGTTAATTCATTCGTGTATATATATATGTACTCAGAAATCGATAAATATAAGCACAATAATCAGTTCGTTTTTTCATACTTTCCGCTTCTCAATCTCTTCCCACTTGAACAACCCGTCGCTAACTAATGAATGAATTAGTGTAAACAACCTGTATACTTGTAATCCGTAAAATAGCTGTGAACAATCTGAATTCCCAATCATTAAGCCAGCAACGTGGTCCTTTTTTCTCCTGATGCATATATGGCTAGTAATACCTTTGTAAATTTAAGTACCATTGTTCACCTAAAGAAGCCACTTCATGAAAAAGTCCATTTTTCTGCAGTGTGGTATTCTTTATTTGTAATTTAAAAAATACTCAACGATAATAAGAAAATTACACATACAAAAATGACCACACGTTAATATTACCGGAGAGAAACCTATATGTCTAATCTTTTACTGGAACATACTCAATAATTTCTTCATCGCAAGGAAATTATCATGATGAGATGGTCGCATAATGGTTATTATTTAATGGATAAAATCTGACAAGTCTAATTACATTACATTTCAAGCACTTATTTAGACTTCTATTTTTTGCAGTTACTGATTTAATCTTATCATATGTTATGATCCTCAAATTAAACTTTTGTCTATATGCCCTTAGAAACTTCATTCATGAACAGTGAGCGATCACGTCATCTCTAGGTGCGATTTCAATTCGATCCGATTTCGTTTTGAATTCTCATTTACAACAAAGGGCAACGGTACGAGCGTGAAGTGGATCAAGCTTTGTCTAGTCTATAATTAAATCATCTGTATGATCTTTGAACATAATTGTACGTGGAAGAATGTTGCTAATCTAATACACATATAAATTTTTTCACTGTACTCATATAATTGGACCATATCTCAAAATACTGATAAGCACAATAGGATATCTATGAGTACTCATAACTAGAGTATACCATCATGATGATTAAATATTGTCGGTCGTTCAAGCGAAACTTATGCATGCGCATTATGAATACTAGCTTATCAGGTTAAATATAATTTTGCAGCTTCCTAAATATAATATTGAAGCGGAAACTGCATTCTTACACGCCTACTGCATAAGGTCTGTTTCACGTACAACTGTTTTGTTCGTATGGATAGAAACAAAAACTGTACGATTTTCATCTGAGAGTGGTTACAGTAAACTGAAAAGTGATTATTAAGGCTCATGTACGTTATCTACAATATTGCGACATTTATTGCGGGAGCAGATAAAAATAAAATTGTTGGTTAAAACTTAAGACTTCATATAGCGAGAATTATATCCGTAATTGTGGGATACAAAAGTGGAAGTTGCAAAATATAAGAACGAAATGAAAAATTAAATAACTAGAGAGTGGGAAACTCTTTCGAAACAGATTTATCCAGAATTAAGACGGAAACTCTTGCACATATTTTTGCTTCTGCTATTTTTCCTTTGCATATATGGTATTGACTCGCAGATTTTTCCTCAATTCCTATATGTTTTGGGATCCATTCGATGATGATTCTGTTCTGCACTCCCAAGGTGTTTAGTTTGATTTTGCATATTAAAACCAACCTTGGACTAGTGATGATTGAGCCCAGCTGTTTTATGGCTGCTTGACTATCGAACTTGCTAGTTACTCCTTTCTTTTTGTATCCATTCTTTCAGATTGATTTGTACACATCTATCAACTACAAAGATTTGGAAGATATTGGTGGTTTCCGAGAATTTGGTTATTTGCACAAAGACCCCGGCCCCCGCACCTTCTGCTGTTCTGGATACATCGGTATAACATAATCCTTCCTAAAAACGATGAAATTTTCCATGTTTCTACTCATCTTTGATTCGATAATGGGTTGGGAAGTTCAGTGTAAACATGGATACCTCGTCTCTTAGTCCCATGTGTATTGTGTGCTCCATCTTCAGAGATTCATTATACTTCTACTGAAAATAAGCGCTTAATTAATATTATGCCTTCTTTATCAATATGATGATTCTTATACATGCCAGCCTTCGAAACTGACTCAATACTCTTGGTTTAGTTTGATTTAATTGATTTATAGACACCACCATCATGGAACACATCCAGAGCAGTATCTTATGTGCAGTACTTCATGTTTCAACAGTCATCCTTCTTGTACACCATTAGGGCACGCGTCTGGTCCTTATTTACATTCTTTAAACGCTGACCTTGGGTGAGTCTTAACTAGTGTTATGTCTACATACCTTATTATTCATTAAATATTCAAATTTGGCCTTTTTGTTCTTAATATGACGAAATATTAAAATATCATTAAATTATTACCAATCAGAGATGCATTTTAAATTTATCCTGTAACGAATAGTCGTTACTGTCTCAAGAAAGAGGAAATTCATTCTGAAATTTCTCAAACGAAATCGCTTAAAGAGTAAGTAAATTAAATTTGCCCCATATTATAATAATAATATACGGTAAAATATCCTACATTACAAATTAGAAGTATGAATGAATCTTTTACATGTTACGATGTGAATGACTTCACATAACGGTTCCCTCCACTTCCAGCTTTGGAGGAGCTGTATATTCAATGTTCTATTTTTCTGATTCTGCATAATTACATGCAATTACTTTTATCTTCGGACATTTGGTGAACACTACAGTTGTTGGTAAATAACATTTAAGATTACAAATTATTTGTATTATTATATAATATGTAAAGCATCCAACTTTGTTTGTAATAGTTTATTATATAACAATGCCTCGAGGCTGCAATAAAGGATCGTAAAACTCTAATAAAATCAGCAACCACAATTTGTATGCTTCCACCACATGGATATTCGAGAGTTAAAATCAGTTAAAATAAAGGTAAAATGCAGCCTCCCCTGAAATCAATCAGATATTTTTAATACATCTCATTTACTGATTATGCTGAATCTGTTTTTTGATAATTTGATTGCCAGCTATTTCCAAAAAGTTCGTTCCAAATAAACATCATTTAAATCTTCAGCATCGGATGAACTTATATAAGATTACCTATTCTCAGATAATAAAACATAAATTATAAGTTGAGAGCACTTTAACATTAAAATTACATTAAGTTCATTATGAAATTGGTTGAGTAATTAAAAGTATTTAACCAAATCCAACATAACCAATATTTACGGCTGAGGGAAGTCACATGACCAATTGAGCTTTCTCGTGACCTAATTACTTGGGCGTGTGTGAAATTTTATCACAAGAACGAAGGTAAATATTGCGATGTACGCACATGAGAGCCCTATTCCTGTTATTAACTTAATTGATTTTCAATGTTGAATTCGTAATAATGATAATAATTTTGATGAATGTTTTGAATATGTTATGTAACATAGTGTATTTCATGAGTTGGGCATGGAATAATTGTTTTATTCCCTTTATATTATATATATTATATATGTCGTAGATAATAGCCACAAACTACGAAATGCCTTCTGCCAAATACGTTTTTAAAACTTTTGTTCCAATCGTGAAATGGAAAGACAATAGCTTATTTCAAGATAATGAATATTGACCTGTTATGTTTTCATGGTATGCTGGTTCTTAGATATGACGGAAAATAAGATAAGAACTCTCTTTTTTGACGTTTCTGTAACACTTTATTATCTTTATCAAAAATTATTTTGTCAATTAGTGTTTCCATGTAATTTAGAAAAGAATGAAGATGATTTCGATTGATGAAATGTGTCTGCAGCCGACTTGTGTTTTTAAAATCCAATTAAAACTGCAGAAAACATTGAATCGGTTGTGTGTGAAAGAGTAATGTATAATTATCAACTTGGAATGAATTGAATATAGTTACACTAAAGACATTATTCAAGATTATACAATTCTAAATATCTATGATTATTTCATGAATTGGTTATTCCATGATCAACATTTCATTTCTATTATTAACGATCAAGTTCAAGATAGTTCTATGAAATCTAACCTCAAAACTGTTGCTCATAAATGTTAGATAATACGTTAGCTTTTTTGTGTCAACATTCATGAGTAACAGCTTCGATCATAATGTATCAACGGAATCACTAATTGCAAACAAAAAGTTGAAAATAATAAATTTAACAATAAGGATAACAAATCAATGAAAAAATTTTAAGAAACCAAACAGTTCATCAAATATAACCCACAAATCACTATCTCAAAAGAAGATAAAGGGAATAAAAAATTTAAAATGTTAAAAGATCCTGAAGTACGAGTATATAAAGAACTGTATGATAATCCAACAAATATTTACCAGACTAAAAATAATAAAGATGGTTTGAAAAGAAATATATTTCCAAATACATTCATAAACGATTAACTACACATAATGTTCATCCTCCAAAAATATATGGATTACCGAAAATCCTCAAACCTAATATACCAATGCGACCTGTGGTATGCAGCATTCAATCTCCTTTTTATGAAATGGCTAAACATTTATCTCACATATTAAATAACATAGCTCACTAAAATGACTTACATCAAAGATTCTCGGGTTTTCAATGAATTCATTACAATACCAAAAAACTGTATATTTGTATCATTAGATGTCATATCTTTATCTTTATACAAAAATATCCCTCTAGAATTAACTACATGAATAATTCAAAATAAATGGGATGTAATAAAACCAAATGCACCTATGAAAGAATTCTTAACAGCTATAGAATATACATTCACAGCAAGTTTTTTACAATATAAATACGATTGTTATAAACAACTAGATGGTTGTGCAATGAGTTCTCCAATATCGAGTATTATAGCCCAAATAGTCATGGAATTCCTTGAAGAAAAAGTAATACCTCGATTAAATTATAATATAACCTTCTTCAAACGATACGTTGATGATTGTATCGCTGCCATCCCAATAGATGAATTTATGAATTCTTTCAATTCTTTTCACCTTAAATTACAATTCACAATTGAAACTGAAAATAATGATGAAATAAATTTTCATATTTCACTTTAATACGGAAACCAAATGATAACAAAATTCTAACTAAATGGTACACAAAACCTACTTGGTCAGGAGGATATACCAATTTCAATTCTGATATACCTGAAAAATATGGAAAGAATGTTATTATAAATCTCATAGATAGAGCTATTAAACTAAATTCTCTTGAACTAAGAACTATTGATAAAACAAAAGAAACTTCAATAAATAATGGTTATCTCATCAATTTGGTCAATCCTATAACTAAAGACAAAATTCATGAATTGTATAAGACTCATCTAGTAAAACCAATACCAGTTATGAGAGATCAAGAGAGAAACATTGCACATAACTACCATATATCAATAGTCTTTCTGAAAAATTAAGCAACATAGTAAAACCGTATGATCTACATATATGTCATAAAAGTTATTTAAATCAGAAAAGACTTTTTACTAAATTAAAAAGCGACGCACGATAACTCATTCTGTATGTTCCATCCCTTGTAAACATTGCGGTGAACTATGCATCGGCTAATCTTCCCAATACCTTGATAAAAAAATTAATGGGCATATATACAAAGAATTCATCCACTGCACTTAGTAAACATATAGAAGACACAAACCATTCATTTGACTAAAACAATACAATAATATTGAATATTGGAAAGAATAATGATAAACGTTTATTATTAGAAAGTATCTAAATTAAAGAAACAATTGTGATAAAATTGATTCTAATCTTTCAAAACTTTATAATAATCTGATTCAAACTTCAACAAATTCAAATATTTTGAATAATCACTTTCTATTGTCTCCCAATTCAACCTAAAAAGATGAAGTATTATCTGACATTGTTACATTTATGACAGTGACAGTTTTCGAATAACATTCAGAGCTTCTTGAACTTGATTAGTTATTAGTATTAGGAATGAAATGTAAATCATTGAATAAGTAATTCACAAAAATTATCATAGCTATTTAGATTTGTAAATCATAGAATAGTATCTTGGACATTTAATTAGCAAGATGCAATCCAATTCAAGTGAATCAACTTGATAATTAGCCGTTCATTACTCTTTCGCTTACGACCGATGCAATTTTTTCTGCAGTTTCAATTGGATTCTTAAAAACAAGTCGGCTGCAGACGCATTTCATCAATCAAAGACATATTATTTTTCCTAAATTACATGCAAACATCAATTAACATAACAATCTTTGATAAATATATAAATACAATATCGAAACGTCAAAAAAAGAAATTTTATTTCATTTTTAGTATTAAAGAACCAAAAAAGTGACATATATAAACAAACATGTATATACGATTTTTTTACATTAATACCCGGTCGGGGCTGCTGCGCGCTCAAACGACATTGCAACAATCGCGCCAGATGAGAAAACAAGTCTGTTCACCGAACCTACTCGTTCCCACCGGTCACTAAGTAGATCAGGTTCTTACATCGTGTACCCTAAGTAGTCTTATTGAACCCAGAATGACTGCCTCCTCTGCACTCAGTGAAGACCGAATTCCGCCCAAAACACCGATGATCAGAACCACTAATAGGATCTTGTGGCCTGGGTATGAGGCGCCGTTTGCGCCATAATTATTGCTTATTTATATTTTAAACATCTTAGAACAACCCTGATGAAGTGCTTCATCTTTTAAAGAACAAATATACAAATACAACTGAAGTAAAAATTTATGCCGATCAGACTCCTCCTACTCAACAGAAATTCCTTAAAGAAACTCAAAATAAATTGCGCCTTATTACTGAAAACGGAGACTTTAGCAAAACCATTAAATATGTAAATGGTATACCAAAAATTGTCCCTAAAACAAAAAACTGAATACTCTGGACTACCTACATATTCTCTATCAAAACGTCCGTGGCCTTCGAACTAAAACTATAAATCTTTTACATGAAACTTCTGTATCAAATTTTAATATCATTGTACTAACTGAGACTAGTCTTCACGATGGTATAGCTAGTAGTGAAATATTTGGATCTAATTACGTAGGTAATCGTTGTGATAGATCTTCCAAGACAAGTAACAAAAGTTATCTGGGCGGAGTGTTAATAGCAGTGAATTCTAAACTTTCATCTAAGCAAATAGAAATACCAAATTCAAATTGCAAAGAAATTTTTGTAAATGTTGCCCTCGGTAATCATCAGATCATTATAGGTGGAGTTTACCTTCCCCCATCATCACCTCTGGAATCTTCTTTATCACATTTATCGTCCATTGAGTTTATTATGGATCGTTATCCTCACATTACGATGTGTTGCATTGGTGATTATAATTTACCTGGTATAAAATGGAAATCCGGATTAACGAATAATATGGAAGCTTCATCTGCCAGCAGCAATAAAGAAGCCATGGTTTATGATAACGTTAATTACTTAGAATTATTTCAACTAAACTCTATAAGAAATCATAATGATGTTATTTAAGATCTCGTTATTGCTAATCATATTCATAATTTTGATACTAATCCTAGTTTTTACAATTTAGTAAACATTGACGATCATCATCCTACACTTGAAATAAAATATTATGTCGACTGTAAAAACGAGTTTTCTCATAATAAAAGTTATTGGAAGAGGAATTTTAAACATGCTGATTACGAAAAAAATAAACGAGTACTTTTCTTCAGTCGATTGGAATTTCATGCTTATTAATCACGATATAAATAATGCTGTTTCAAATACATACTCTATTCTTAATTATGCTATTGAAAATTATGTTCCAAAATATTTTGTGCCGACTAATAACTTCCCTTGCTGGTATTCTAAAACAACGAAAAAACTCATCAAAAAAAAAAAGCTTATAATCTTTACAAAAAATGTAATACAGCCGAAACTTTAGTTTCTTACAGAACTTTAAGAGAGGAGTCAAAACATAACATTAATTTAGATCATGAAAATTTCATTCAATTCACTCAAAATAATGTAAGCTCTAACTGTAAAACTTTTTGGTCTTTTATAAATTCGAAACGAAAAAATGTAACGGTTGCAAATACCTTTACTTTTAACGGTAGAACTTAGGACGAATCTAACGATGTATGCAATATGTTTGCCGACTACTTCAGCGCTGTATATGTTGATCCAAATGTTCAATTTAATAATAAAGATTTTTATTCTACCATTTTTAATAATATAGTTCACATTAATACTATAACAGTACATCCCGATAATGTCTTTAACAAGTTGAGAGATTCAAAAAGCAATCTCAATCCTGGCACGGATGGTATACCAGCATATTTTTTGAAGATGTGTAGTCCAACTTTATCTGCACCTTTTGCTATACTTTACAATTTATCCTTGAAGTCCGGCATATTTCCTGACCAGTGGAAGATAGGTCCGATACTTTTCTCACTCTTTATTAATGATCTGCCTTTCTTTTTTAAGTTTGCCAAATTTTTACTCTTTGCTGATGACCTTAAACTATTTATATGTATTAAAACAATATGCGACTGCATGAATTTGCAAACAGATTTACGCGGGTTGGGAGAATGGTGCATAAAAAATAAAATGAGTCTAAATATATCTAAATGTAAGATAATTACTTTTTCAAAAAAATATGCAGATATTGTCTTCGATTATAGTTTACACGGTGAGCATTTGGATCGAGTTAATCAAATTTCAGATCTAGGAATTATATTCAACCGTCAATTAACTTTCGATGATCATATTGAAAACATTTTGAAGCGAGCATTTCGAATCAAGAGAAAAAATTAGTTTGACTGCTAGACAAAATTGTGTATAAAAATGTGGAAGAGGATTGTGGATATTGAACGGCCAACAGCTATCAGAACCGAATTATATCAAAAGCTCACATGAAGACAAGTGTTTATTAACAATGTGGAGGTAAAAATGATCCTCAAGTATATGGACGTATGAAGTAGTCATTTAAAAATCTTAGCACAATATATGCTATAACTGTTTTAGATGAAGTTTTGAAGTAATAAACCACAACATGATGAGGAAAGCAACGAATTTATCGGAGGAGATGGAAGTCCAGACACAAAAGTAAACGAAGTTTATTTTAAGCAGTGTATTGACAACGTTGCCATTGGGAATTTTGAGCTGTACGATTAGTAAATTGATAAATAAACCAGACTAAAATTACCGAAACAGAATAAGTAAAACAGAAATGTATCAAAATCATTCAAAACATCTTTCTGCACTTTTGAGCTTCGAAATCTTTTTACCAAATCAACAATAATTGTTTGTCGCATGATATCTGACTAGATACAAAGGAGATAACGAATGGAGAATATTTTAGTATACATATACTTTCTCCCAGGTAGGTTTCTATTCAACAATAAGTTGAAATTATTTTACTTTTGAATGCCCCTGTTGTTGGGACTCGTGAGTGATTGCTTTTTTACCTTGTACTCACTGTAAATAAAACAGTAGTATCAGAAGCTTTTCATTTGTCTTTTTAAAGTGAAATAAGTCGTTTTCAAATGCTTTTATAAATTTATTGTTTCAATTATTTATTTAAAATAAAATAGATGTCAAAAGTGAATGGTTTAGTTGGTGTGGTGTGGTATAATAGTTATTTTTGTATAAAGTGCAGGAAATGAGTGTTTTTTAATGGCATATGAGGATGTATCATTAAAACAAAAATGAAGTCTAGAATGATACTTCTTGATTCTTGGCATGAATTGTCAGCCAACTAAGACAGCTGTGATGCTGTGATCGTTTTATGCTTATGGGTGAATCCCACCCTCTTGAGCGTATTTATTGGTATATATTTTATATGGTCTAACAGGTTGTTGCTTACGTTTACACCCACTGAAATATAATTATACTGGAACGCGCTCTGGCCGCCTCTTTTTTGTAAATAACGCGAGTAGAGAGAAACTGCACAAGGATCATTTCTGTTCTTCTGTTCTTTTCGTGCATAATGAAAGCGTGTTAGCTGGAAAAAGTGATGGTTATAATCCCTGCACTATGCTCGTGCTAAAGCACTAGTATTGATTAGGTAACTTAGTTATACTAAAACATCGGCAGTATATTACTACACAGTAAAAACTTTGGAAAAAGTTGATCCTGCTCCAAGTACTGAATCAATTGATTATGAAGTTGAATATGAAAAATGTATACTTGAATGTCAGAAATTACGATTGATTATTTTCGAACAAAATAAACTATAAATCGTTTGAAAATTTTAATTGTCAATACAAATATAAAATACCAAAACATAAATAAAACTTCAGAAGAAACATATCAACTGAAAATCAGGTTACTTAAAAATTCACAGATTTCGCAACTCTTCCAACCATAGTTTTCCTCCTTAAGAGTGTATTCCTTGATATGTGCAAAGTGTTGCTTATTGATGTCCAATTTAATCCAATAGATCTTAGATGCAAAATTTGTTCATTTTGACTGTCATATTTGGGTCGGCCTGAATGTTGATTGCTAATTAAAGAAATATAAATGTTTGAAGTATGTGGTGCTGTTATATCGAGAAATATGAGAATACTAATAGTAAATTAATAAATGTTACTTTTCTATTAGGATTATAACATTTTGTGAAAATTACTTGTTCATCAACCCATGTCAATACTTATAAACAATAATAACACTGAATTTAAACATACCATCTTGTAGAATTGATTGCATTGATTGAAACAATGTGGAATTGATATTGTAAAGTATCAACAATAACCCTTGAAGTTGTTCATTTGGCACATTTTGAACATAGGTGAAGCTAGAACAGGAGATCTTTATAATTTGTCCATTTCCCTCCTCTTTCAAGAGTATGTTCTTCTCTGCATTCGATGACATACACTATGCTCATGATGAAGCGGAGATTGGGTAATTTTGATATTCGGTATTCGCAGATTTCCTAAATGTTTGATTAAATTTTTGTAGGTTTTAGAATTGGTTCGTAAACTTGAACCTGGCTTCCTTCTGGAATTTTCAGTGTGTAATTTCCTTGTAGTGCCGTAATATCTATTTGTCCTTTACACTGACTGTTCACTGTGGTTTCTTGTGGGAATGTAGTCACTTTTTATTTTCTGGAATTTCTCTGGATGAATGGCTACTTTCCTTGGTTTGCAATTTTCGTAGTTGTTGGTTAATTGAGCGAGTTGAACTTCATTTACTTGATGTACGTTCTGTGCTGGACATAAGAACTCTGAGGGCATAGTTTCTTTACATTCATTATTAGATAAATTGTAGTAGGTCCATGTCATTTATGGCTAGGTATTTAGTTTGAGGAACGATAGTTTGATAATTCGTAGATGTCTTCATTGGTATGGAATAAAGGTGGTAATAGTTGTAAGCGATTCACTATAAAATCGGAATCGCGGCTATAAATGTTGGTTGTTTTTCCTTCTAATAGCCTTTAATTACTGCAATAGTCTCGTATGAATAATACTGTCTTCAGTTATTACAGAAACTGAACTTTGGGCTGTATCCTTGAGATTTCAGTTAGTTCATTAAATAAACCTTCTATTTCTAATATTGACGGGTGCATATTACCTAACTTTACCAATGTGATTGGATTAACTGAAGTTTCTAGAATATTTTTATTTGCATCTGCAGCTGCTATTATTTGAACTTCAACTGTTGAAATATTAGAGCATCTTAAAATGTATCTAATTATGCCTATTGCTGTTCTACACTTTTAATTATGTTTTGAATTAATTATGCCTATTCTTGTTCGACACTTTTAATTATTTTTTGAATTTGTGTATCTAATTGATTTTGATTGTTTACGATTCTATTAGTTGTTTATTTGTGAAGTTACTAATTGTGTGATGGCAGCATCTTTCTGAGCCAAGTTTCCAGTTATGGCCTTGAAAATTGAGCCGAAACCATTTATTTATCTTCTTTTTTTACGACTAAAATGTTGGATTGGTATTACTTGCTTTAAAATTTTATATGTCTCGGACTAGTTGATAATATAGTAAATTTTGACAATTGATTATTTTCAATCGGTATAAATCACCGTTTTCTATTTATTTTGAATGATTTTCAATTTTAATTGATTGGTTACATAGATAGTTAAAATTTTCTTGTAGGAGCTTTATATCAAATATCCGTATCAGGTTCCGGTAATCTATTCTGTACTGCATATCATCAAGTTTAATAAAGAGTAAGCCAGGGTTACTTATTTTCTTTGTGGTTGTAATTTATTGGCTTAAGCTCGCCTTCTTCGTCGAGTTGGTGAGTCATCTGCAACATTAAGGGATCATTTTGGATACCCAAGGTGAACTTGTTTTAATTTTTTTATCTTTGCGCATTTTAACTACATTATTGTTATCAATTCTGACTGAATCAAAATTTCCTTCGAATTTCGATAGAGTTTTATTTCGATTATCTACTTTTGTATAAATTTGTTTCGTGTCTTCAAAAGCGCTGGTTGTTGTATTTTTATTTCGTTTTCCGTATACTTTTTTTGTCAAATCCATCTTTGACTTTTTTTCGTATGTTGATGCTAATTTTTCTTTGTGCGTATCTACATATTCTTGCAATAATTTTATTTGATCATCATACATGTCTCTTTTTTGAGCATGTCCCAAGCGTTAGTTCTAAAGGTGTGAAATCCGTAGCGGAATTTATGTTGTTGTTATAGGTAATAATTGCGTATTTCATCAGGGTTCTAATATTTGTGCTTGCATATTCTTGTTTCACTATTCGCATATGTTGTAAGATACTGGAATGAAATCTTTCTACGATACCATTAGAAGCTGGGTTCCTTGGTGTAGTGAAATGGGTTTTTATTTTATGTAAATGTAGTACTTATTTTACAGATTCATTATTAGATTCGTAGTCAGTTACTATCATTTCAGGAACGACATAAAATTGAAAATATATATGGACATTTACAATTTCAATCTAACATTTAGAAGCTATTTAGATAGCTTGTCCTAATTTGGTGAATGCATCTACTATAGTGTAAAATTTTGATTCTCTACGGTGAATATATCTATATGAGTTATTTGGGATGGTCTACTGGGTATCTCAGTTGATGATATAGGAATATTTGGAGGGGCGCGATCATATTTGGCTTTCTGGCATCTTTCGCATTGATTAATAAAATGAGTTACATGTTTATATTTGGGATAAAATATTTGTTTGGAATTTGTTTCATTGGTTTGGTGATACCTCTGTGGTTGTTCTTACCTTCTTACTGGTTTCATATGATTTCGCAATATCTTCAGTATGAACTACTGGTGTTCTATGATATACAACTTATAATTTTGGGTCCGTTGTAATCAAATAATTTTATATAAATAGCACTGAAGTCTTTATACATTTGCCCTTTGTCAAAGTTGGAATAATACTTTTGATCGTTTGCTGTATACTCTCTTAGGAATTTAGTAATTTTAGGTACATTATTTTACTCAGATATTTGTAGTACATATTTGCGTTGTTTCTCATAGTTCGTTTTACTGGTTTCGGATTCATATTCACAATAATAATATGAGATTGGATAGGTTACGATTCTATCGCATCTTCAGATATTGGAATAGCTGTCTTACATTCTTCGTTAACATTCGGATGAATACTATCAATTAAGTTATATATTTCTAATGGGGGATCGCTAATAGTGAACGATGTTTGTAAATTTCGTTCGACTTCCTGTGGAATAGAGGTTCCACTTCTTGTCACCGTTTGTTTGTTTTGTTTATATTGGGTACAATTGATAATAAGGTAAGATTATCTGTCAAAGTATTTATTTGTATGCGTGATAGTGCGACACCGTTCGTGTTATGTTTGCCTTTTTTATTTATTATTTTATAGTACAACTCTTCGTACTTGAGTCTTCATCTAACAAGTTTAGAATTAGGTTCCTTAAGTTTCATTAGCCATATTAATGGGCGGTCTGTGTAAATATGAAAAGTTTTTCCAAACAAATGGGGTCTATTTGCCTAAACTATAGTCAATAACTCTTTCTAAATGGTGGAATATTTTTATTCGCTGTCATTTAGGGTACGAGATGCAAAACTAATCGGTTTATCTTTCTCTACAGTTCCTTGTGATGAAACGGAACCAATTGCCAAGTTTGACGCAACTATGGTTAATATGGGGTTTTTCGAAATATTGTAAAATACGGTATTTATTCAGTAAGTGTTCACATTTGTCAAAAGTTTTGACATTTGGTCATAGGTTTTGTCGATTTGGCGAAATCTTTATCAAATTTTTTTATATAATACTTACAAGTCTTAAGAAATCTTTGATTTATTTTCCTGTTTTTGGTAATGGGTACTGTAAAATAGCTTTAATTTTGTTGAGATTCGGTTTTACTTCATCAGCTGTGATGATATGCCCTAAGTAGCTAACTTCCTTCAGGAGGAATTCATATTCGTCTAATTGTATTTTTAAATTTGCTTGTCGTCCGAGTCTGATCTTGAACGTTATGTCGTCTACGTAAACAAAGCATTGTTCGTTTCGAATACTTCTAAGAATGTTGTCCATGGTCCGTTGAAATGTGGCGGGCGCATTTTTCCTTTTATATTCATAATGTCCGCCTTCGGTACTAAATGCCGTTGTTTCGCGATCCTTTGAGTCCATTCCTACTTCATGGTACCCGGAAACTGAGTCTCAGGTAGTTGAATATTGACCTTTGCCTAACTGGTCAAGTACGTTTGAAGGTTCTTCCGTAGCTTTTTGTGCTGCCTTAAGGATAAATGTCCCACTCCGACAAGTTTATGACTTTTGACAACGCACAGGAGGGGGTCCGAACTCCTAAGAACTTAACAAGCTGTACTCGGAACCAGACTTCAGACTAAGGAGTCCCCTATCTCCTCAGCAACGTGGGAGATAATTGAGGGAAACGGACGACCTAGGATGCAAACTGTGATGGGTACGCATCATTTTCCGGGTTTCTTTGTCGAGTCTATGCAGCTCATAGAATTCCATGAACAATAACTATCAAATATATATCATAATCATAAATCCAACCCGCGGAAGTGTCCGGAAACAAAAAATTTTGCTAACAAATGGATGTACAATAGTAAGTCTTGTTCGCTTCAAGTAAGGAATGACGTCGTAGTTGGTAATTTTTACAATCAATTCATTCGATTCATTTCCATAAATTGGTGCCATCTTGGTAAAACAAGTAATATTTCATTTGACAATACATTACATAATTGCCGATTTATTCAAATGAATTGACAGTTTATATATTCGTAGTGAATCTGAATTTTAATAGGATTATGCGAGAACGCCGAAGCCACTGTATGTGTTCAACAAATGGTATCA
Organism: Endomychus coccineus; assembly: GCA_958510875.1. Taxonomy (NCBI): domain Eukaryota; kingdom Metazoa; phylum Arthropoda; class Insecta; order Coleoptera; family Endomychidae; genus Endomychus; species Endomychus coccineus. The sequence continues at coordinate 130,084,350 of OY294068.1, read as the reverse complement.
AGGTCAAATTATTTCTTTGAACGGAAACACAAGATTAAATCACTCCGTGGCTTGGAGGAAGCTAGGTAACAAGTTCAACTTTTTATTTATATGTCAATACATAGAAAATCTTAATAAAAGAAAAATATTTCAATTAAAATGTTGAATGTACGATAGTGATTGTATGATATTTAAATGCCACTTGTATTATTAAGATCCGCATTCTCACTGGCCCTGTGAACATCTATAGTAGTGTGATAGAATTAGCTTTTTGGAGTTTTTAATTCTGAGTTCGGTGAAAAAAATTGTTTCAAATAGATAATTATGATACAAATTGAAGGAACTAAAATCGAACACTTTTTAATCGTCGCAACAGGTCCAAAAAAAATGGCCAAAAGGCCAAAACCGGTTTTTCGCGTCGGACATTCTCGGATTGAGTTAAAAAGAAAAAAGCTTTCAATAAGCTTATGCGCCGTAGAAAGACGGAAAAAATGAGCTGCGAAAGAACCCGATTGGAACAGCGGTGACCCCGCAAATTGCAAAAAACCATCGATTTTACTCGAAATTTCAAATCTTCATAACTCCTGTTTTTCTGAAGATTTAAAGCTGAAATTTCAACAGGATATAGCTTTTGTGCTCACCAAGTACCACTCAGAATTTCAGCAAGATCGCTGGTACACTTTTTGCTGAGCGCAGCTTAATGCAAAAAAAAACACTTTTGTAAAACGGCCCTAAAATAGTTGTGGTGCGGTAACGCGCTATTTCTTCAATAGTTAATGAACAGCTTACCAAATTTTCAATATCTTATTTTTCGTAAAAGTTGCTAAAGCCATTATTTTAAATAATGGTATTTCGTGCGCTTGGTTGTGTGGCGCAGGTGGAAGGGAGAGCCGCCGCGCTAGGCAACGCATACTCTACCGCACTCGGCTATCCGGTGTTTTCGAGCGTATGGGTTCGAAATGCAAACGCTCGTAAAAAACAACAATATATCGGGAACCCTTGCTCGAAAATCGATGTTTTTTCCGAAATCCGTACTACCATTCAATAACATTAAGATTGCACCTATTTTCAAACTACTAGTAATGTCGGAAATACTCTAAAAAAATACATTGCGCTTTTCGATCTTTTCATTATTACTATTTATTCGCTATTTTCGAATGTGTATGGTATTTTAACATATTTTTTTATTGTAATATATCAAATAACGATAAAAAGTAATACAAAAAATTTGAAAAGTTACATTGATAAAACGTATTTAGTACATGTTGTACTGAAAAATTGAATGTAAGTAGTAATATACGAAATTGCTCTTACTTATAGCATGGAAAACATTTCAAAATATTTTGTTATTTACTTCAGTTTCCGAGATATTGTTTTTTACGAGCGTTTGCATTTTGAACCCATCTGCTCGAAAACGCCGGATAGCCGAGCTGTGGTAGAGTGTGCGTGGGAGAGCCTTTGCTTTTTTTGCATAAAGCTGCCGTTTGCAAAAATTATACATGGCGCTTGATGGACACAAAAGCTAAAAACCTGTCAGAATTTCAGCTCTTAATCTTCAAAAGAACAAGAGTTATGAATATTTGAAATTTCGAGCAAAATCGATGGTTTTTTGCAATTTGCGGGGTCACCGCTGGTCCAATCGGGTTCATTCACATCTCATTTCCGTCTTTTTATGAAGCATAAGGTTATTGAAAGCTATTTTCTTTTTAACTCAATTCGACGATGTCCGACGTGAAAAACCGGTTTTGGCCATTTTTACTATTTTTTTTGGGCTTGTTGCGACTATTAAAAAGTGTTCGATTTTAGTTCCTTCAATTTATATCATAATTAACCACTTAAAGCAATTTTTTTCTCCGAACTCAGAATTATGCAAAAATTACCGACATTTATTGCTAATTTTATCATACTATAGCATCTAACGACGATAACGTGAATGTCACTTTGGTGCATTGATATTAACTGACGATGTTGGAGCAGCACTTGTTCCTTATTCAACGGCTCTAGCTGCGAGCTTCAAAACTTCCATTTTAGTCCAGTAAAAAACGTACTTAACTTCTGATGTGCCAGTTGGTGGTGTATTCTGAAAAATTGTTTTTGCAGAATTCACCAAAAAAATGGTTGGAGCCTCGCCTTCTATTAATAAACAATATGTTAATGAGCAATGATTGGCCAAAATGAACAATAATAATAATAATCCAACGAAAGGATAACGAATATATTTGAAATTCATATACTTATAACATATGTAGAGTATATAAACTATTTATACCAATAAATGAGATCGAAACATGTTGGAAAGCTGAAAAAGTAGAAAAGAAATCGTGCGCCTAGTCTTATGCTCGGTATACTACCAAAAGTGCGCGGGAGATGTAAAGTTTTTACTGAGAAAATTGATTATTGTGCAAGTGACGCCTGTTTGAAATGAATTATTCTCAGTTTTCTATCATGCATTAATCTCAAAAAGTGATATAAAATCAAACCTGAACGATGAATCGATTTTAAACTTGATGCATCTTGTTACAAAATACCCCATCTTTAATATGAATTACGTCATCATGCAATTCAGGGATCATATTCGAATTCCTGGTAATCCGCTGCTGGAAGCTCGTTCTGTAGAGGCAGCGAGATGCTTTTGTTTTATGGAATATTATCATAGACTTCAGTATATAATTACTCAACTTAAAGTAAACATATGATTATAAACCTTTTGTAATTCTACTTGAATAAAATATCTCTTAAAACCGAAAAACGAAGAGTCAATAAGTTGATTTACATATTAAGTTTTATATCTATTATAATTTGTTAGTCTTGGTCTCTCTTAGAGGTCCCGGTTAGAAACAAGATATGGAAAAATTCGAAATGTGTATTGAAGTACTGACACCAAACTATAACCTCTAATTATTTTTAGTTAATAGTACTGCGATATACAACATAAGTAAATGTGTTAAGTGCTGCCATCTATTTTTTGTTATTAGATATATATATATAAATAAAAAAGTTGAATACGAGTTGACAATAGAATAATTAATTATTGATTGATGTACTGTTTGAAGTAATGAAATAATAGTATATTATTCAACGAGCATATTATGGTGACTATTGTTCACGTGGATGAATAATAGACTTAATATGCAAGTAGAATACTATACTTTGTTCACGACCCATAAATATTACTTTGATACTAATAAACTTTGCTGTTGAAACAAGTTGAACCAACAAATTGTTGACGTTTCAAATTAAATTCGATCTGACTTGACATTTCATAGCGCGCTCTATTTTTATCGTATTTGTCTAGAAAAATATCTATCATGTTTATCATATTGATGGTAGAGAATAATGATTTCATTATTCACTAGTGATTAATGGATCATTATGCTTGAAGAAACACATGCATTATGCATATTTTATACGATAGTCGTGGACAAAACTTATCTTTAAATATCATCTCTGCGTGAGAATTAATTGATTAATAGACTTTGTGTGAAACATCTTTGTGTACGAACTGATCTGTGTGAGTACCTGTACTTATTTATTTTGAATTGTCATTCTTAATTTCAAAATATGACCTCTCAAGTTTCAACTGATACTAATTGTATAAAATTCAATGGCCAAAATTACAAACAATGGCTGTTCCAAATGAAAAATGGTATGAGAGCCAAAGGAATCATTAATATAGCTGATGGAACATCAATATTACAAACTGATATTATAAACAAAAAAGAGTATGAAGATTTGAATCAGAAAGATGTAGCAGCTATGTTCTTTCTTACAGCTAATATGGATGCTGCACAAATCACGTTGATAGAAAACTGTAAGTCAGCTTATCATATACTAACAAAATTGGATTCAATTTATTGTCTGAAATCAGAGAGTAATAAAATGATGACATTAGAACGTTTTCATGAATATAAAATGAATCCAAAAGATAACATAGCACAACACGTAGCTATGGTAGAGAGTCTCGCAAGAGATGTTAAAGATGTTGGGGAACAATTGAGTAGTTTATCAATCAATACTAAAATCCTCAGCTCATTACCACCAAAATATTGAATTTTATGTCAGGCGTGGTTATCAATGCCTGAAGAGAAACAAATCATAACAGAGCTAACCGCTCGTTTACTAGACGAAGAATCCAATCTGAATAGTATAGAACAAAAATAAGAAGCGCTTGCTTTTGTAACCATAAATAGAAATTTCAAAAATGATCATCGTAATCGTTACTTGGGTAATCCAAGAAAAATCATCTGCTATAATTGTCGTCGTCCTGGTCATATGTCTCGTGATTGTCAATATTCTAACTCTAGAGAAAACAATTACAAAAATGATAATTACAAGAATGGCAAGAGTTACAACAGCAATTTTTCTGCTTTTAACATTATAGATACTGCTTTTAATACTATCAATGATAAAGATATTTGGATCCTTCATGGTGGTGCAACATCTCATATGACTGGGTGTTTAGATTATTCTTCAAGTATAACAGAAATTGAAAGTCCATCTAAGTTAATACTAGCTTCTGACAAATAGTTGGAAGTTGGAGCAAAAGGTGAAATAAATATTTAAAAATGTGTTAATTATAATGAGAAATGGTATGATTATGTTATAAAAGAAGTGAGAATATAGCAACTATAAAAGAAATAATATCGAAAAACCTTTTCACAGATCCCCATATCACTGACGATGATGTTTCCTCTTGTGAAGGATGTGGTGCGGGAAAACAGCATAAAATACCTTTTCAAAACAAAGAAAAATGTCTTAAGTCTAATCCAGGAGAAAGAATTTTTAGTGACCTGTGTGGTTCTATGCCAGAATTATCCGTTGGGGGTGCAAAATATTTTATTTTATTCAAGGATGAAGCATCTGCTTATAGAATTGTTTCTTTTTTGAGAAATAAAAGTGATACCATCGATGATTTAAATATTTTTGTAACGTTCTTAGAAATAAATATGAGCGAGAGGTCAAGGTTCTTCACACCGACAATGGTAGAGAATACATGAACCCAGAATTACAAGATTTTGCCAGGAGCAGAGGAATAGAACTTGAAACAACAGCGCCATATACACCAGAACAGAATTCCCGGTGTGAACGAGACAACAGAACAATTATGGAAATGGTCAGGTCAATGATGTATAGTATGAATATACCGAAATTCTTATGGGCAGAAGCTGTTAATTGTGCTATTTATATTCTTAATAGAACTGGTACAAGACAAACACCTGGATCTACTCCATTTGAAGTACGGACTCATAAGAAACCATCAATATCACATATGCGTAAATTTGGTTGTGAAGCTTATATCTTCATTCCAGATTCTATGCGAAAAAAACTAGATCATAAGTTGAAATGTATGGTTTTCGTGGGTTATGATAAAAATTCAAACAACTACAGACTTTTTGATCCTGAAACTAAACAAATACATGTTGCAAGAAATGTTGTTTTCAATGAATCGTAGTCTCGATGGAAAACAACAATGCAAAATTACAGCGTAGGACTACCAGATTGCATTCAAGATGAAAACTAACCTGATGAAAAAGAGAATGAGCCACAGACATTTAAAGAAGCAATGAATGGACCAAATAAAAAAAAGTGGTGTCAGGCCAAAAAGAAGAGCTGGATGCTATTGAACAAAACGATACATGGACCTTGGCTACATTACCTTTGGGCAGAGAAGAAGAAATAGATTATCATGAAATATTCTCACCTACCACCAGGTATGATTCTATTAGACTTCTACTCTCAATTGATGTTCAACGAAATATGGGATTGAGTCAATTTGATATCAAAACGGCCTTTTCAAATGGGGAGTTGGAAGAAGAAATTTTTATGTATCCCCCACTTGGAGTGTATACAAAACCTGGATTGTTCTACAGGCTGAACAAAAGTCTATATGGACTCAAGCAATCCTCACGATGCTGGAACATAAAATTTGACCAATTTATGAAAAAGAACGGTTTCAGACAATTTTGATGATGACAAGTGTATTTACAAAGGAACACGTAATGAGAGAGAAATGTTCTTGTTATCATATGTCGATAACGGTCTTTTAATTGAAGATGATGATACATGCGAGATGTTCATTACACAATTGAAAACAGAGTTTGAAGTCACTATTTCAGAGGCGAATTTTTTGTGGGGATAGAAATAAAATATAATAGAGAAGAAGGCACACTTTTTATAAGTCAAATTGGTTATACTGAACAGCTGATTAGGAAGTTCAATTTAACTACCGCTAACTCTAGCAGTGTTCCAGCTGATCCTCACTCACAATTAAGGTCAGCACCATCAGATCATGAAACTCAAAATAACAAGCAACCATATCGCGAGGCAGTGAGAACTTTGTTATTCTTGTCCATTATTAGTCGACCAGATATATCTTTCGCAATAAATCAAGTTAGTAGATACACAAACAATTTCAATGATGCACACTGGAATGCAGTGAAGAAAATTATCAAATACCTAATAGGAACAATCAATTACGAGATTTCATTTGACAATCATTGTGAAATTCCAAAATTGACCGGTTTTTCAGACTCGGACTACGCACCTGACATAGATACAAGAAGATCGACAACGGAATTTATCTTCTGTATGAATGGCAAACCTATTACTTGGTGCAGTCAACGTCAAAAAACAGTGGCTCTTTCAACGACTGAAGCTGAGTATACAGCTGTTTCCATGGCAGCCAAAGAAGCTCTATGGCTTCGTATCATGCTCAATGACGTCCAGACTGGTACGCAAGAGGTCACACCTATTTTGGTGGACAATCAGAGTGCCATACGTCTGGTAAAAAATCCTGAATTTCATAAAAGATCTAAACACATTGATGTGCGTTATCATCACATTAGAGAATGTGTTGACTACGGAGTAATCATAGTTTCATACATTCATACCTCAGAGCAGCTAGCGAATATTTTAACCAAGGCACTTACTAAAGAGGTATTTAATAAACTCCGGAATAAATTAGTTTCTCCTTGTGAAAAATAATCTTTGATAGAAGTTTTTTTTAATTTAGAATATTTTTGATGTTGTTTATTCAATATTGTTCTTCTATGGAAGCACATAACTATACTCCCAATTAAGTAAATGTGTTCAGAATTTTGACCTTTGAACTTGCAGAAGATATCGAAGAAATCAAAATTGATATTAACGTGATAACCTCAAACTACAACATCTGTTTGTTTTCAGTTAATATTGTTGCTATATTTAATGATGAGGTCGGTTTAAATAATGACGCGTGGCGTCCAAAATACTTAAAATTCCTAATTAGTAACCCAAAAATACCGTTAGGAATTATTTACAGCCGAAATAAATGAATTTTGATTATTAGTTTACTTATCGTATATTTATAAAAAGGGGCGTCACCCATTTATTAGGTGGATACAGCATTTTACAGGAACATAACAATGTGCAGAAACAATTTTTCAGAATTCACCTCGCAAAACAGAAGATGGACGGACCTACTTTTCTGCCATTTTTGACTAGACCATTTGTTCACTGTATACTTCTAACGTACTTGACGTTAAAGCTCATCCACATTCATCCCTCTATAATAGCCAGAATTGATGTAGCAGACGTTCGCTTGAAGGCCTGGCCGATGTATTTACCTGTGTCTGGTAGATTCAAAAAACTTACTACAAGAGAAGGGCATTTTCCCAAAGCATTAATCCCAACAAAGTATTTTACATCAATATATTTAAAAAACACCGTTTCTGTAGTAACATTCTCCGGACGTAACGAACTGTACTTGTCAAATGTCTGAACATATTCAATATTAGGATCCTTGAGAACAGCAAATTTTCGACCCATCTCAGTTTTTGTTGGATGGTTGGAAGTAATTAGGGCAGATCCTACTCTCGTGATGTCACTTATGCGCGAATCGCACATTTTATACCTTCGACAAGACCTAAAAACACCAAAAATAGCGTCAACCTTCAAAAATAGCAAACTCATTGAAGTATTAATGAAAAACATACATCTTCTTCTGTAAAAAATAGTCTTTTCAGGTTCAAAATCTTTGTTTACCCACCCGTATAATGAATGCATGTAATGTGTGAAAGATTTATATACCTTCTCATCATATATGCTAGTATCACAGATTCATTAATAATCTGAATCTGCTTCTTCTCGATACAAAGCATTAACTTATCGTTTTCTTTATAATGGGGATCTCTGAATTTTTGCCGGAATTAGTTTTAATTCAGGCTCCGCTGCTAACTTTACATTCTGATTATGGCTACATGTTAGCTGAAAGGTCTTCAGTACTCAACAGTAGTTTTAGTGAATAAGGGTGATTGTTTCTTATTTATAGATGAACAAGCTTGTAAACAACAATTACCATCTCAATTCTTACTCTTGAGTCTGCTGTCACGAGCCTAACTTATTTACGACTTGATCACGGTAATAATGAATTGGAAAACTCTCTCGGAACTGAAATAGCTATCTTGAAGGACAATAATGAGGTACTTCTGAAGGAAAATAAGTATTTGAAGCAACGTAAATGAATATTCGAATGAATATTGAATACTTCAATGAATACTTAAATGAATATTTGAGTGAATTTTGATTGAACCACGAACAAATATATCTATGGATGATAAACATAAAATTTAAGAGCTAGAAATGTATTACCTTTATAGCTTGTATAGCTTTTATGTGCCCATTTCACAAGTATAGTAAGTTGTTCTGTGAACCTTACTGTGATGAACAGGAACCAATGTGTATGTTGTGAAATTGTGAATCATAATGACAATAAGTCACGATCTCAGGGTTACAATTTGTGATCCTGATAATTTGAAGAAATTACAATGTCTGGGAGTTTAATGGAAAGTAATATTTTACAAAAGATAGAGTTCGAGCTCAATGTAAATTATGTCCATATAATTCAATGTTTAAAGGCTCTACAAGCAATTTATAGTAACATTTGAAGAATAAATATGAAACGAACAATATGAATATTGTTGCGGCAACAAGTAATCTTCCTTATGATATCGTGTGTTATTTTGCCCATTCAAATTTTGTGGTACTGACTCTGTATTGTTAGGAGAAGAAGTTTGCGTACCCGATGCTGGTACTTTTTTAGACCCAAGGTTTAAAGAAAAAAAAAGATTATTTTTCAAAACAAAATAGTATTTAACCCCCTAGATCGGACGATGTTTGGACATTAAATTTGTCGATGAGGACGAAGACACAATTAAAAAGGCTATTACATTCAACAACAAAAAATGTCCTTCGATTTTCTCTTTCAAAATGACTAGGATGAAGTTGCAATACTAATGAAATAGAAATTCATGGATTAGAATGTACATTGCCTGAAGATTTAAGTTCAATTGATTGGAGGAAAAGTCATGAGAAAAAATACCCTAAATTACTAAAATTGGAAAAAATGTATTTATGTATACCAGCTTCATCAACTTCTTCGGAACGATCATTTTCTGAAGCAGGTAATATAGTTTTGCCAAAACGCTCCTACTTAAAAGAAAAGTCGGTCCAGAGAATTTGCATTTAACTCAAAATTTATAAATATTGTTCCCTGTTAAAACAATAATATTTATTATTTAGTGTTTTTTTTGCCAAATTAAAATATTTAAGAACAGAATAGTATATTTGAGCAAACTATATGGATGAGCATTGGAATGTGACTAGTAGAATGAATTTTCGATTGACTATTTCGAAAATGTTCAAATGAATAGTTCATGGATATTCGAATATCGAAATCACAAAATCTCCCAGTCCTACTGCATATAATTTTTTTTCTCTCTTTTTTTTTAATATTGTAATTTCGTTCCTGTTTCAAGATGAAGTCATTTCAACTTAGCGCATCTCAACATTAGATCACATATTCAAGATTTTAAAGATTTAGCTTCTTCCAAATACGAACTGATAGCACTGAACCTGAAACATGGCCATGTTCAAATATACCTGACTGTCAAGTTTCTCTGGATGGCTACTCTGTTCAGAAAAGTTAGCCTGGTGGGCCGAGCCGGCGGAGATGCGTTGTAAATGGAATTTGTTATAAAGCTAATTCGCTTAAATGGATCCCTCGAAATGATACCGAACAAGTTTGGCTATCTTTTGTATATTGCAACAAAAAATATGCGGTGAGCGTTTTTTACAGGCAATTTTTTCGAAAATTTTCTAGACGACATGGAATATTCTATCAGGATTGTCCGGCCAAACTTTGATGAATTGCTCCTCACAGGGGACTATATGGACATGTTGGTCAGTGGCCACTGATACCTGCTCTACGGAAAGATTAAAGGATATCTTCAATTCATATGTTCTAGATCAAGTGATTGAGGAACCCACTCGCTTGAGTTCAACTAGTGCGAAAATCATTGACTCGATTATTCCTTCTGAGAAAATCCCTCTCAATAATACACATATTATAGACACTGGCTTATCTGACCACTGAATGGTATCTTGTTGTATAAGATTCACGAGTGTATCGGTCAAGCCTTCCTTACTTACATTTCGTGACTTCAAAGCATTTACTCTGAACACTTTTTTAGTAGACCTGGAACTCGTAAACTTCTTACTTATTCTTCTATTTGATAATATCGATGACAAAGTTAAAATACTTAACGACATCATAATGACTTTGTTCGATTCCCATGCTCCAGTAAGAACTATCGGTATTACTCGATCCAAAGCTCTCTGGATTTCTAATGTTATGAAAAATTATGCCCCTCAGATGACAGGCTCTTAAAAAATATAAACTTACTAAATAAGTGAGACATTGGGTCTTCTATAAAGCTCTGAGAAACGAAAAAAAATACGCCATATTTGAGAAAAAGGTATATTTTCAGTACAAAATTAAAAACAATGGAAATAATAAAAATTCCTGGAAGGAGCTGAAGCAGATGAATATTCACTCTTCCGAATCATCTGAACAACCATCAAGACATCAATAACTACTTCGTTAACTCCTCGATGAGTCACAACTCTCCAGATGCTGACACCTTAAATTTTTACACGGCAACCCTGGTAATCAAGCGCATCCCGTCAGCGTCTCTTTATTACACAGGAATTGATGAGCTATTCCTTCCTACGATTTATTATTTAATGTATTTTTAGATGCAATTGATATTCTATAATATGTTTATTTTGGATAGTTATTAGCCTTTTTGTATGATTTGAATACTAGTATTTATTTTCATTAATATTTTATTATACTCTTCGCAGACATAGAGTACCTATATTGCATTTACTCAAGCTATTTCTTATATCGTTAAAACAAGTCCTATAGCAAAAATTCTTACATTATAGTATTTGTCATCGAATTTTAATCAACAACAAATCCGTCTCTCTATCTGGATGTCACGAGATTTTTATACACGATAACTCAAAATCGAAAGGTCCTATCAAATTCAAATTTTGATAAAACCTCGTTCGTTGTTCGGAGACCAACCTTATTGTTTTCAAGGAAATAATGTAATAAATACGCCTTTTCCTGAAGGGTTGAAAATTAAAAAAAAATCCAAAATATATATTGAATCAATTCCAAATTTCAATAGTGAATTTAGGTTAATTTGATACGGCTTTCAGTCAATTTTTAACATTTTAACAGAATCGTTCAACAATAACAACAACAAAACAATCAATGAAATAGACTTGAATTCACACCGTACTCAAACTATTCATATCAAACAGCGACGGTGGTCTAGCGGTAACGATAAAGGCTCCTATTCAGTAGGTTCGGGAGCACAATGGGCCTAACTATAACTAAGTGGCCTACGTGCATTAGGGGAATAAGCTCCCTCCCCTCAAATGATGATGATGAGGCTAGGGTTGGATCCACAGAGGTGAAAAATTTGTTTTGGTGTAACATTTTCTTAAAAATGTTATCAACTTGAATATTATTCAGTTAGTTAGCGAAGAGTATTGCATAGAATGAGAAACAATTATGTAAAAATCAGGAAGCAAATCAAATCATTTGCCAAGATGAACTTTGCTCAAAAGATTCCAAGCAGCACTAGTATAATATTTATATCCTAATTTCGCCCAAAACACCGTTGATCAGAACCACTAATACGACCTTGTTGCCTGAGTATAGCGTGCGGAGCTCGAACAGGAGATCTTAATATTTTGTCCATTTTTCCTCCTCTTTCAAGACTATGTTCTTCTATGCCAGAGCAGAGGGTTTGATGAAATTCATAGTCTTGCTTAGTTTATTGAGGGGGACAGCGTCAGGCCTATTTGCTTGTATGAACCTGACGGTCGGAAACGGGTAATTCCAGTAGAAGCAAATAGGCCTGACGTTGGCCTCCTCTATAAACAAAGCGAGACTATGTGTATGTCATCAAATTCCCAGCTCCGGTAGAGAAGAACATAGTCTTGAAAGAGGAGGAAAAATGGACAAAGTATCAATATCTCCTGTTCGAGCTTCACACGCTATACCCAGGCCACGATGTTGTATTAGCTGTTCTGATCATCGGTGTTTTGGGTGGAATTCGGTCTTCGCTGCGTTCGAACTTGAAGATCATTCCGGTCTGTAAGAACTGGGTGCAGATCTTGATTGACCGGATGCAGAAGGCAGTTATTCTGGGTTCAATAAGACTACTATGGGCACACAATTTGGAAACCTAAAGCTACTTACCGATCGGTGGGGAGGAGTAGCTTCGGATAACTGAGGAGCGCGCAGCATTCCCGACCAGCTGTTAATGTGAAAAAAAGAAGTGTTTATATATATTTTTTCCAAATATACCGATGACGAAGTATGTTAATGAAGGATGAAGTTCCGTCCTCTCAAAATTAGGTTCAAGGCCTGGAAATGATAGGAATTCCGAATTTCCGTAAGACTGAAATTAACAGTTCTCGATGCTCATCCTTAATATAATTTAATCCGTCGGAACCATAGTGACGTATATTTCATTCCTTTTGTTTACAATTCTATGAGTTCAAGGAAACATATTAGTATTATTTATTAAAATATGTAAATATCTCACATTTATTCTGTTTAAATATGTAAATTTATTTTCTTTTTAAAATATGTGTTCATGCTAAAAGAGGTTATTGATAAAGAGGAATAAATTCACATGATAAATCGTTATTTTTGATCATGATCATTCATAAAATATTCACTGTGTAAGGTTGAAGTTACCTACCAAATGATTTATGTATTATGGTATTATGGAAGTGATCTATTAGATACACGAATAAACTTCAAAAGAGTTCATACTGTGGATACACTATAACACGATAAATAAGAAATAATCCCGTTTATCCACTGAAAATGCTGTTAAAATACTGAGACCTTTCGGCTACCAAGTAGCTGCCATCAGGGTAAACTAAATTAGAAATCGGAATGTGCCTGTTTGAACAATTTTTGAGGATAATAATTCAAACAAGGGGTTGCCCTCAGCTTGAGATAAATTGGAATTTAATAAATTACTTTTTCGTTTATACATTTCGTTTATACATTTCTAAATTACCTAAATATTTGTTCATTCTATGTTTCAACAGTGATGAACTTTCTTGAGAAATGGTGTGACCTGTATCCAAAATATGTTCAGTTGATTTTTCACAATAATTTTTCTTTATATGGACAACATGTTCTCATACCGAGTTGAAATGTTCCTTTTAGTTAGTTAGCATTTTGAACACGACAATCGATTTTGTAAATGCCAGATTTGTCGAAGTCAGAAACTTTATCACAGATGTTGTCTAAACGGTTTTTTAGCCTGTTTTCACATCTATAATCTGGTTGTATTGCAAAGGCCCCCGCAAATTCCTTACGGGAATTGGGTCTCGGTGAATATTTCTGAATTTTTGATATGATGTAGTCCATATAATTCTGAACAAATGTTATCATTGCGCCAACCCCCAAAAAGGAACAGATTCTCTGCTAGAGGGGGTTATATTTACATTTTACTCTTGATAGACTATTCATTTCTGAAGACGGAAACAATATTTTAACATGCTTCATTCTAGTTTATATTGCATAATATGGTTCTTCTCCCATGAAAAAATTTTGAAGCCCCCCCCTTAACCCCTAAATCCCCATTGAATGAAAAAAATATACCTTTTTCTGGATCACTTCAAAAATCATTGTAAAATGTTTTAATAAGCTTAAATACAGAATCCGCACTTGTATTTCAAAAATCAACTCCCCCCAAATGGGGGATGCACAAAAAATTTTGGTGGATTTTTCTGAATTTTTGATATGATATAGTCCATGTAATTCTGAACAAATTTTATCAATGCGCAAACCTCGAAAAATGAACAATTTTTCCGCTAGGGGGCTATATTTACATTTTACTCATAACAGACGTTTTCATTTCTGAAGGCGAGTACAAAATCCTTACATGCTTTACTCTGCCCCATCCCCCCAACCCCCCTTTTTTGAAAATAAAAAATACTAATTCTTGGGTCACTTCGAAAACCATTGGAAAATCAGATACGGAAACCGCACTTCTGTATCATAATTGCGTCCGTTATCCACATTTAGAGTAGGTCTGTTTCCCACATTTCACCGGATAACTGCTATTTCACATTTATTTGCGTTTACTAGTCCATCAATTCTTGATAGTTGCGCTGGGCGAAAAGATCTCTCGCATACGTAACAATCCCCACCATTTGGGTACGTCATTAATTTTAGTAACCACAACCAGTAAATAAAACTACAATAATGCACAAAAGCACAACAATAATTACTATTAATAAACAAGATGACAAGACGCACTGCATAAGTTCTTAGGGCAAGATAAAAGATTGCTCATAGCCGCCTCTAAATTAATTGCAATTGATAAACGTTCATTAGAATGAAGAAGCGAATGTAATTCAAGCAAGCGTAGAAATTGAAGGACTCATAAGAATGCGTCCATTTCAATCGAGATCATTTGAAGCCATCTTCCCGCCTTACAAAAACGTAAATAAACGTCAAATAGGTATATAAATAGTTATCCGGCAAAATGTGGATGACAGACGCAATTATGATACAGAAGTGCGGTTTCCGTATCTGGCTTATTTAAACATTTTCCAATGGTTTTCGAAGTGACCCAAGAATTAGTATTTTTTATTTTCAAAAAAGGGGGGTTGAGGGGATAGGGCAGGCTTCAACATTTCTTCATGGAAGAAGAACAATATTATGCAACATAAGCCAAAGTAAAGCATGTAAGGATTTTGTACTCGCCTTCAGAAATGAATACGTATGTTATGAGTAAAATGTAAATATAACCCCCCCTAGCGGAAAAACTGTTCATTTCTCGAGATTTGCGCATCAATAAAATTTGTTCAGAATTACATGGACTACATCATATCAAAAATTTAGAAAAATCCACTGAAATTTTCCGAGCATCCCCCATTTGGGGGGAGTTGATTTTTGAAATACAAGTGCGGATTCCATATTTAAGCTTATTAAAACATTTTACAATGATTTTTGAAGTGATCCAGAAAAAGGTATATTTTTTTTATTTAAGGGGGATTTAGGGGTTAAGGGGGGGCTTCAAAATTTTTTAATGGGAGAAGAACCATATTATGCAACATAAACTAGAATGAAGCATCTCAAAATATTGTTTCCGTCTTCAGAAATAAATAGTCTATTAAGAGTAAAATGTAAATATAACCCCCCTAGCAGAGAATCTGTTCATTTTTGGGGGTTGGCGCAATGATAACATTTGTTCAGGATTACATGGACTACATCATATCAAAAATTCAGAAATATTCATCGGGACCCAATTCCCGTAAGGAATTTGCGGGGTCCTTTAGAGTTATGGATGAATGTGTATTTTATTGAACTATTTGAAGGTAATGGCTCTAATTTGGTTAGTTGGTTGCGTTCCACTCTCCTTTCTTGTTTAGGAATTGAATTATTCATCAACTATTGTACAACGCTATTTGCTGAAGTTTCTCAACTCTGTTGTTATAATTTTGCTGGCTCAAAGAGATGTTTAATCTATGAACAAGACTACTAAATGGAGCTATTTTATAATTGAATGGTGTAGCTCCGGAATATACCTATTAGTTTGAGTGATTTTTCTGTATATGTCGAAATAGTAATTACCACCTTATATAATGTTAATATGACGATGCTATTAACTTAATCATGTAAACACATAGATTTCGAAATACACAGAAAATCCGCTCAAACAAATAGGTTTACTGAGATGGATTGAGCTACACACCAAATATAAAAATGCATCCACTGCACTGAATAAACACGAAACATTTCTTAGAAAATGACAATACAAAACTTCTTAATATTGCAGAGATTGATCCTAGAAAGTATCCAAATTAAAAAGAACAATTAGATTAATAATCAAATTGATTCTGATCTATTCAAACTACACAATAATTTGATTTGAGAAGTAAACATCATCATTCTAAATATTTTCAAGCACCTATCACTTTCTCTTATCTATTGTTTTGTATCAAATAATTCCAACCTCAAATTGAGTATTAAAGGATTTTTTAGGATAACACAATAGAATCATCTCAGTTATCTACAAATGAAATGATAGAATAGTGTATTAGAAATTAAAATTATAAAAAACGTACTGGAATGTTACTACAGAAATAATGATTTTAGTAGAAATGTAATAAACTGTGATCAACCGACTTCTCTCACTTTTGTTAGCAGATTTTTTTCTTGCTCTCTAACACTGCCGGTCAAATATTTGGTTGTAGGAATATGAATTATATAATGAATGATTTAGAAAGAGCTAATGAAAGACGTTGAATTATACTCATGATAAGTTATATTGAAATTTTACTCAAATGGTTTGCATAATGTATTCTACAACTCTATTTTTTATACTGCCACCTTGTTGTCAGTTTGACTTCTGAAATTATTCACGCATATACATACGCACGAACACAGATACTTCAAAAATAGTCTGGATCTATTCAGACATACTCCAAACGGATATATTCGGAAAAATCAGAGAATTTTTTTACTCAGATTACATTAGTTCATTTATACTACGTACATATAGTTAGAAAATTAGAATAAGATTGAATTTCAATATATTTAGAGAAGCAAATTACGTAATTTTCAAGAGCTTTGATCCCTGTCATCTATTCATTTATTATCAAATAAAGTCTTTGTTATTTAGCTCATGATTATATGAATGTCGCATGTCTAATTATGGTAGATGTAGTTATTGTTCCTGGCATATGTCGCTATAGAACTAAGTAGTCAAATCATCGGTAGAACACGCGTATTTCACCAGTATCGGTAACCTATCGGGATGCTTTTACATATAGTCCAACCGATAAGCTGGGCAAAAAGCAAGAAGTCGTATCAAAAAAAATTTTTTTTGCATAATGTTCTGTGGCCGATTTGAATCATTTGCTAAATTATATATGACCCGAGGTCATTTTTCCCGGAAAACTCATTCAATGGGCTGAAAATCAGCGAAATTTCGTCATTTTCATGCGAAATTGCTCATTTTTCACGCGATTATCGTTATATATCTATATTCCGATCCAAAGTAGACTGAAACTCGAAAAATTTCCGGAAAACTGTGTAAAAAGAAAATCTTTCCATGTCATTGAAATTATCTTGTGATAAGTTCATATGGGGGTTTTTGTGGTCGCTGATTACGAATTTGATGATTAAAAAATTGAAAAATACTATTTTCCGGAAAAACAAAGAAAATTTCCTTATGAATTCTTATTTTTTTTGAATGTAATTTTTTGAGTTCAAGGTTGTATTAACATTTGTGTTTTCGATGTGTATGTTAAATTAGAAAAATTGAAAGTAGTATAAAAGACAACAAAGATGCTTTTTTTTTAATGTGATGTCAAATTCGTAATCATCGAAAAAAAAAACCTGTAACGACTTATAACACGATAATTTGAATGTGGTTAGGGTATTTTTCCTTGTAATTTTCTCTTATTTTTCCGGAATTTATAAGCAATTTTTTTTTTTAATTTTAATTTTAATTTTTCCAATCCAACATACACATCGACAACACATATGTAAATACAATACCGAACTCAAAAAATCACATTTCGAAAAATAAGAATTAATAAGAAAATGTTATTTGTTTTTCCGGAAAATGATATTTTTGAATTTTTTAAATATCAAATTCGTAATCTGCGACCATAAAAACCTCTATAAGGACTCACCACACGATAATTTCAATAACGTGGAAAGATTTTCTTTTCAGGTTCCACAGTTTTCCGCAAACTTCCCTAGTTTTGGTCTACTACGGATCGAAATACGCGACTGCCAACAACTGTTATGTATAAAACGATAATCGCGTGATAAATGAATAATTTTGTATGAAAATTACGAAATTTCTCTGATTTTCAGCTCATTGAATGAGTTTTCCCGGAAAATTACCTCGGATTCATGTTCAGCGACCCAAAAAACAAATTTTTCCAAAAATTCAAAGTTATCTTGAACAAGAGGGTGAAAATAGGGTTAATTTAGCGATACGAGGTGAATGGCATGTCGTGTCCACTTAGCTCAACCCCTACGAATGATTCTAATCAGCCACAGAACATTATGCAAAAAGAATTTTTTTGACATGACCTCTTGCTTTTTTTTTTAGAAAGTCGGCCAAAATTCACAGCTTATCGACCGAACCGATATTTGGCATTACGAATAACTACTTCGCGACTAGAATCCTGGCATTCAATGATATTATTTATTATTCCGAAAATTACGATAAACTTATGTAGAAATGAAATCCGCACGGAACATTTTGGAAAACCATTCTTTCATAATTACAGTTTTTCGAATTTACATCATTGTAAAATACGGCTACGTATGAAGGATCGCTAATTATGGTAGATGTAGTTATCATTTCTGGCATATGTGGCTATAGAACTAAGAACGGATCTAGTCATCTTATCGGTAGAACGTGCGTATTTCACGAATATCGGTACCCTATGGGGGTGCTATTACATATTTGGCGTTACGAATAACCACTTCCCGACTAGAATCCTGATAGAACTGACCATATTCCTAACAGACAAATTACCCACGAGGAGCAGAAGGCAGATTTGTGTGATATAATTGGAAAAACTGAAAGTATTTATTTTAGACTGACGTCAGCTGATGTTCGGAAGTCGGCGTACGATTCCTGATACGAAATTCCACTCAATATCATTTCGCGTACTTGAGGCTACAAAATTGAGTCGGGCCATATCTTTTTACAAGGCAAATGTCAAGATTTTTTTTGATAAATTGGAGGCTGTTTCAAGAAAGTACAACTTAAGACGATCACAAATCTGGAACGTGGATGAAACCGGCGTGAAGCCTAGAAAGATTGTCGCAACAAAAGGAGTCAAGCATAGATTGTATCGGCACTGCAGACCCTTCGGGGTGGATGACTGCAACCGACTTTCGCATTTTTATGCAACATTCCATGTAAGTCTGTAAGGTCCACTCTTTTATCTCCAGCACTTCTCTTTCTTGACAATCGCCGATATTGAGGTGCTGTTATTAGCCAGAGAGAACCATGTTATCATGTTGCCATTCTCATCCCACTACTCGCACCGCCCCCGACCTTTGGATGTCGGTGTATACGGACCATTCAAGACCTATTCAGCTACATTTCAAGATGCATGGATGCATAATAATCCTGGAACAACGACTTACCATCAATCGTAAACCTGACACTCCCTTTGGCAACAAGCCAAAGTAATATCATGAGAAGTTTCTCGGAAAAACTTCATTTACCCGTGCAATAGAGAAACCTTTCAAGACTCGGGACTGTGCAGCAGACTTTGTGACAGATCGTCCAATGCCTGAGACTCGCGTGAGTACCATAAATGTCGACAAGCCATCACTGGACTCTAATCCTAAAATTGCTGGACCTTCGAGCTGCCATCAGATTGCGAGAACACAAGAGACAGAAATTGAAGCTGCTGAACAGCGGTTCTACAGAAAATCCACCACATACATGCGGGAAACGTAAAGATGGAGCAACATATTAGACGTTGTATTGTATTGTGATGGAGATATTTACACTCTGCGACCTCAATGGATCTATTGTATCTCCTTCTGCTGTTGGGCGGTTCATGATGTCTCGACGGCTACAGAAGTACCACAGTCATATATCTCTCGGGAAGTTCAAGATGTGGAATGACTTCAACTTAGGTAAATCTTCCTCCTCTATTTGGTATGCTCCTAGGAAGTCGTGCCCTTGAGTGCAGCAAAATAATGTGTCCTCTGAATATTTGGACAGAAGTTTCGTCTTCGAAGGAAATGCACTCTTCTTCTTCTACTAATCCGAGCTTTTTAAGGTGTCCTTTCAACGAGCAGTACCCTGTTAAAATTCCCGTTAGTATTATGAGTTTATTTTCTCAGTTATCATCGAGATAACCGTTACAGGAAATTCTTACAAGGGATTATTTGGCATGATGCCCCAGGGATATAACTGAACTGGGTCGCAGATATGCTATATTGACTGTAGGCAAGATTGCGATCTTGATGAACTGACAGAATACGTAAGAAGCCGATGACATCCTGATACTAGTACGAAGAATTGTCTTTTCTATCCAAATAGAGCTCATTCGGAGCGCTCTCAGGACAGTTTAACGGTTGTGTATTCGTTAATTCTGAGAAAACCGAAATGATCCTATACACCAAGAAATACAAAGTGGTTCCCACCCCACGGGGCCGTCCTCTTCAATGAGTAGATACAATTCATCAACTAAGTTGAGTATCTAGGTGTAGTATTACATAGCAAATTGAGATTGAAAAATCACTTTTCCGCCAAAGCAAAAAGTACCGCCAGTCGCCAGAGGGGGGCTTAACCCGACAGCAGCTCCAACATTTACATAAAGGTTGGTGACGGAATGTCGTACAGTTCAGAAGGTATTAGAAGAGGACAATCAAGATTTCCTATTTTGGATTCCAAGCCGCTCCAGTATTAGGAATAACGAGGTGGCAGATAGACAGTTCCAGGGCCGTTAACATACATAACTCACTTTGACGTGAGGGATTTTATCTTTAATTGAATTCAGAGCGAACATTGCAAACTCTGAATCGAGGTGAAGGGATGTAGGTAGTTCAAAGATCTGCTAGAAGGAAGGCCCAGCGAAGCAAGAGTCACTGAAACTCTGCAACCCAATAGATGTGAAATTGAACTAATCACCAGTATTATATATCTCACATGGGGGTGAATATATACCTCTAATAAGACAGAAGATCACTGATAACATATAAGACTTGAATTGACCAAAATGATGTAATTAGTAAACATCTGGAGTAGACATCCAGAGTTGTGGGTTCGAATCCCACCTTTGGCTCAATTTTTATTCTTATTCATCTTGATAATCCTATGTTAAATATACTGGAATATCTAAATAATTTGGAAAATTCTATTATATATCTCTTAATGTACTCACACTGAATTGTGACCCATCAGGAAAGAAAATTTTAAACTTGTATTATACCTATCTAGAACATTTATCAGTCAGTTTTATTGGAATATAAAGTATCAGAATGCTACCATTGAACGGGTACTGTTAAAGTAATTACTGACCATGGTAATACACTCACATTTCTTAATTCAAAACTATTGAACTCAAGATGAATGCACGTGAATAATAATTGATATATGGCGGGTATCGAATTGAATATGTGTATCACTGATCTACTATCCTTTCAGGTTTAGCTTTATACTCTCAAAATAAAAGACTTTGACAGAAACAAATAGGTGCAATTGGTCAACACAATGGACTAGACATCCATTCACCCGTATATTGAAATAACCTATAGAATGCGATTATGAGGTTATGTAGTTCGAATTATTCATCCGAATCGGAAAAAGCTCAATATCGCTGATACTGTGACGACTCAAGCTCAAGGTTAAAGAATTGGAATTCGGTATGAATGAACTAAACTGAAACATTCTTTTCTCGCAGAATCTGGAATATTTGTCATCCATTGCCTACTACGAAAGTGGGAACAGTAAAGCTTATGTATAAAAGTGGAAACTATGCAATCATTTGGCAGCAACAAACATATAAAGTTTTAATGAACTTGAATAATGTTATGGGAAACTTTTTTTTTATTTTTCATAACAAAACTGGGAAACGGCAGTACCTGCAATAGAAAAGATTTGTATTTTTCCAAATAACATCAAAGAAATATCAGACATGTTGGAATCAGTATGAAACTGTATAAATCATTCAAATACGGGAATTACCACCCGCTGTATAGAAGTCAATCATCGAATTTATTAACTTTTTAAAGAATGATTCAATTAGCATGAAACTGTATAAACATTCAAAATACAGAAAACAATACCAATTGTATAAAGGATGAAGAATCAGAATTAAAGAATTAGAATGTTCAAATTATTTTGAAACTTTTTTTCAATTCGAAATAGGGGTATGACTGTATGAACGTCTACCATAAAATGTCTTAACTTTTGAACGGAAAGAGATATCGAAGTGTGGTCTTGCGATTCATTGTAGAATGATAAAATGAGAATGAAACTATATAAATTCCAAACTGCAAGTTAACACTGACTATATAAAAGAACCATCGTATTTCTCAACTTTTGAACGGAAACTGATATCAACTTGCGGTCTTCACAATTCGTTTAACTGAGAATGTTCGAATCAATATTAAACTACCTATATAAAAACTCCAAATACGAAAATTAACATCGACTGCATGAAGAAAAAACATCGACTTTCTTACCTTTAGGACGAAAAGAGATATCGACTTGCGGTCTTTGCCGTTCGATTCAGAATATTCAAATAAGTATGAAACTTTCTACAAATTGAAAATAAGGAACTACCTCTGACTGTCAAGGTCAACCATCGAATTGATGAACACAATGCTATTCGATGTTCCGCTATAGATCAACTATTCACGTACATTCATCTAAAGTTTAGTCATTGCATGAGTAGGTACTGTCAGATTAATTACCAACCATAGTGATACTGTAACCTACATTTCTTATTCCAAAACGACTAAACTTTAGTTGAATGTACGTGAATAATTGATAAACTATAAAGGAGTTTACAGTGGATGCAAAGTTAATCTTCGCAAACCATTTGATTTGGTTACTGATTTTTAGAAACTCTCCGCAACTGTCTAAAGATAATGAAATAAATTATTTATACACAACTAAATAATATTCAAATTAATTACATCTTAAGAAAATGTACAAAAACAAATTTTCCGTTTCTGAGAATCAAACCCGAGTCTACTGAGTGGGCACCAACTGTCCTAGCCACTAGACCAAAATATAACTCTTAAAGGACGGTGTAGATTCAAGTTTACTTCAATAATTGTGTTTGTTATTGTTATTGAACGATTTTGTTGAAATTTGTGTGAAAGCAGTTTTAAATTAGTACACTTTGGGAGTTACGATTTTTTTTTAATTTTCAATCCTACAGAAGAAGGTGTGTTTATCACACGATTGCCTTAAGAAATGATAGGGTTCGTGGTCGAATATCCAGCGATATTCGCCTAGATTTTCCAGACTCTACGGTCGAATCACCTGAAGATGGCAAATGCGACTTTGCCGAAACGTCGTGAAATTGGTCCTTTTGAGGACCGAAACCACACAACGCGGATCAATACCCGAGAATCCAGTTCTACATATATATATATATATATATATATATATATATATATATATATATATATATATATATTTGTATTTTTTCTTGGTATATTGGTTCGTATATATACTGATAATGAAATGAAAATTCTGTTTTGACGTTTCGACAATGTTTATTGCCTTTATCAAAATTGTTAATTGAATTAGTGTTTCCATGTAATTTAGAAAAGAATAGATGATTTCGATTGATGAAATGCGTCTGCAGCCGACTTGTGTTTTAAGATCCAATTAAAACTGCAGAAAACATTGGATCGGTTGTGTGTGAAAGAGTAATGTATGGCTAATTACAATTTGAAATAGATTGAATTTGATTAAATACAAGACATTTTAAGATTGTACAATTATAAATATCTATGAATTATTGTATGAATTAGTTATTCTATGATAAGCATTTCAGATCTATCATAATCAACTATTCAAGTTTAAGATAATTCTATGGAATTTAACCTCAAAATTGTTACTCCATAGTGTCATAGTTAAATAATACTTCATCTTTTTTAGGTTTAATTTTAAATAGACAAATGGAAAGTGGCAACTTCAAATTAATAAAATTTTGTTAAGTTTGAATTAGATTATTGTAAAGTTTCGAAAGATTGGAATCTATTTTGTCATTTACACAATTGTTCTTTTTAATTTGAATAGATTCTAATATCAAACGTTTGTTGTCGTTTGTTTCAATATTTAAAATTTTTGTATTGTTGTAGTCGAAAGTATGGTTAGTGTCTTTCACATGTTTATTGAGCGCAGTTGATGAATTTTTGGTATATTTGTGGCCATTTAATCTTTTTTCGAGGTATTGTGAAGATTGAATTTTGTATCTAGAAATGGTACTGACTGTGCACAATCTTCAGTTTCGATGGTGAATTGTATATGAGGGTCAAAACTATTAAGGGTGTCAAGGATTTCATCAATACAATTGTTAGGTAGAGAAATAATGATGTCATCTACATATTTTTTAATAAAATGTGGTTTAAACGATAAAACTGGTAATACTGTGTCCAATATATCATCCATCACATAGGCTGCTAAAATTGATGAAATTGAAGCCCCCATGGGAGTTCCAAACGTTTGTTTATAAAATTTGTTATTAAATGAAAAATATGTGTTATCAAAAAGGAAGTTTAAAAGAGTTGTGAAATGTTCTTCATTGATATTACACTGCAGGCTAATACTGCTCCATTGTTTGTGGATTGCTCTTTGGCAAGCCTCTAAATAAACATTACTGAATAAGGAGACCACATCCAAACTGGCCAAAATATGATTAGGTGGTAATATTGTGTTGTTAAATTTCTCAGATACCTCAAACGAATCTTTTATGTAATATTCATTATCAAAATCGTATGCTTTAGTCAAGATAATTGTTAAGAAGGAGGCAATTGCTGCTGTAGGAGCATCAATTGAAGCGACTATTGGTCTGACTGAAAGAACTGGTTTGTGTATTTTGGGTAAAGCATAAAATTTCGGAGAAAAAAAAGAAAAAAAAAAAAAAAAAAATTGACGTGTTATAATAGCATTTCTCCGAAATTTTATGCTTTACCCAAAATACACAAACCAGTTCTTTCAGTCAGACCAATAGTCGCTTCAATTGATGCTCCTACAGCAGCAATTGCCTCCTTCTTAACAATTATCTTGACTAAAGCATACGATTTTGATAATGAATATTACATAAAAGATTCGTTTGAGGTATCTGAGAAATTTAACAACACAATATTACCACCTAATCATATTTTGGCCAGTTTGGATGTGGTCTCCTTATTCAGTAATGTTTATTTAGAGGCTTGCCAAAGAGCAATCCACAAACAATGGAGCAGTATTAGCCTGCAGTGTAATATCAATGAAGAACATTTCATAACTCTTTTAAACTTCCTTTTTGATAACACATATTTTTCATTTAATAACAAATTTTATAAACAAACGTTTGGAACTCCCATGGGGGCTTCAATTTCACCAATTTTAGCAGCCTATGTGATGGATGATATATTGGACACAGTATTACCAGTTTTATCGTTTAAACCACATTTTATTAAAAAATATGTAGATGACATCACTATTTTTCTACCTAACAATTGTATTGATGAAATCCTTGACACCCTTAATAGTTTTGACCCTCATATACAATTCACCATCGAAACAGAAGATTGTGCACAGTCAGTACCATTTCTAGATACAAAATTCATAAGAACAAGTGATAATAGAATTTTAATAGATTGGTACAGAAAACCTTGTAGTTCAGGTAGATACATAAACTATATGTCGTATCATAAACAATCTATGAAAGTGAATTTAGTCAAACAAATGAAAAATAGAGTGTTAAGAATTTCTGACATCAGTTTTCATAATAAAAATTTAAATATCCTTTTGAACCTCTTCATAGATAACGCATACCCTTCAAGTATGGTAAAGAATATTTTGTTTAATACTTCGTCTGTCCCTGATTTGTTAACAGTGGTGAACTCTTCACACAATGTCATTGATGGCAGTGCAGTTAATATTGAACCAGAGCATATTACATTCACATCTTTACCTTATATTAAAGAGATCACTCCTAAATTATCCAGAATTTTTCATAATCTCTCAAATTTTAAAATAGCAAATAGAACAGTTTTAACGATAAAAACCTTACATAGTAAATTAAAAGATAAAACTCCTCTAACGTCACAAACGAATGTTGTTTATAGTATTCCTTGCCTTAACTGTGATAAGAAGTATGTTGGACAAACCGCACGAACCTTAAGTGCCAGAATCACTTCTCATAAAAGCGATTGTAGATTACATCCTGAAAGATGTGCTTTGGCTGAACATGTTAATAATTTTGACCATTGTATGAATTTTGAATCAGTGAAGGTTTTAGCTAGTGAGACACTCTCAAATAAAAGATCCTTTTTAGAAATGGCACACATTTTTGAAGAAAAGAATTGCATAAATAAAAAAACAGACATTAACCATTTGAGTGAAATTTACTCTTATTTATTGACCTTAGACATAAATTTATCAAATAATAACGTTGACAGGAATAATCAAATCATAGATGATGACATCCTTCTTAATTAATTGCATTGTTCTTGATGCATATTTCAGTGTGACGTGTCAATTCTATGGTTAGGTTGATTATTCTGTTGTCACTTCTAAAACCGCGTGGTTGTTGTAATATCTGTCGTAATTGGAATATATTAATCTTATAAAGTATACTAATCTTCAATTCAAATGAATCACAAATATAATTTATTACTCATCATCCTCATCGCTGTGAACGTCTTCCATCAGAATGTTAACATCTCTGTAATCAACCTCATCAAAGTTGTAAGTCATATAGGTTATTTTATAACAATTTTATCTTTGTAACTGTAAATTATTGTAGTTTCCCTGAGGATGGAAATAAATATTTCCGAAAGCTTGGATAACCTTTAAAGAGTTCTCTTTTACTTGCTACGCAATTCTACTATTATTAGTTTTATTATATATATATATATATATGTATGTATAAACATATATATATATATATTTTTATTTTTCCTTTCTTGGATATATATATATATATATATATATATATATATATATATATATATATATATATATATATATATATATATATATATATATATATATATATGTTTCTTCTTAGGTTCTCGCGGACGTAATGTGTAGAACTGGATTCTCGGGTATTGATCCGCGTTGTGTGGTTTCGGTCCTCAAAAGGACCAATTTCACGACGTTTCGGCAAAGTCGCATTTGCCATCTTCAGGTGATTCGACCGTAGAGTCTGGAAAATCTAGGCGAACTGACGCTTACTTGGAGGGACAGGTATCTATATCCCCCGTTTTGCTTGACCTTTGGACTTTCGAACTATTTCACGCTTGGTTGATTTCTACGTGTTTGGCTCCGAGTGACACGTTTGGATGACGTCATTGCGACGCTGGAATCAGCCGGAAAGTTTCCGAGACCTGTTGCACGTGCACTGGATACCACGTTCTCTCTTGTTTTTGGTTGTATCTTCCGACTTTCTAAAGCGGGTTTCCATGTTGATGGTAATCTTAGTCCGTCATCTCGTTTGTTAAGACTATGTGGACGTTTCTCGATCTCTATTGCCTCCCTGGTTATTCTGGTGTAGAAGTGTTCAATGTTGGCTAGAGTCTTTGTGCCGCTAAAGTTGATCATATGGCCAGTACTTCTTACATGTTCAGCTAGTGAAGACGTGGTTTCGTTTTTCGACACAGCGTTTGCATGTTCAGTCTTTCGCACATCAATGCGTCTGTTGGTCTGTCCGATGTATGTCTTTCTACAATTACCACATGGCACCTCGTACACTCCTTGGCATTCCAGAGGAATTCTGTCTTTTGGATTCCGAAGAACAGATAGGAAAATCAAAAATGTTCTTCGGAATCCAAAAGACAGAATTCCTCTGGAATGCCAAGGAGTGTACGAGGTGCCATGTGGTAATTGTGAAAAGACATACATCGGACAGACCAACAGACGCATTGATGTGCGAAAGACTGAACATGCAAACGCTGTGTCGAAAAACGAAACCACGTCTTCACTAGCTGAACATGTAAGAAGTACTGGCCATATGATCAACTTTAGCGGCACAAACTAATTCATACAATAATCATAGATATTTATAATTGTACAATCTTAAAATATCTTGTATTTAATCAAATTCAATTCATTTCCAATTGTAATTAGCCATGCATTACTCTTTCACACACAACCGATCCAATGTTTTCTGCAGTTTTAATTGGATCTTAAAACACAAGTCGGCTGCAGACGCATTTCATTAATCGAAATCATCTATTCTTTTCTAAATTACATGGAAACACTAATTCACAATTTTGATAAAGACAATAAATATTGTCGAAACGTCAAAAAGAATTTTTATTTCAGTTTCAGTATATATACGAACCAAAATACCAAGAAGGCATAAATACATATATATGTACACCGCCGCCTAGCCTTCGCGTAAGTGACATCAGTTTTTAAATGTCAAAACCTACACTATTCTACCAAAAAAAAAACCGCCGTACAGAGAGGTCTGTGGAAAATGTCTTATTTGCCTGGAGTAATAATACATTCACACATTATTTAGAAGTTAACACAATGCAAGCCCGTGATGACTCCGAACAAATCTGCTAGATGTGTTTTTTTCCCTGATTTATCTTTTCATATCCGGTTCATATCATACGAGGATTATCGAGAATCATATCGCATGTTATTTTTATTGCATAATATGCTCCATGTGAATCAAATTTAATTTCCTGGAAGCTCAGTTTGGTCTACATTCATTTTATACCTCAGATACTATATTGTAGACATGATTCAATTAATTCTTGTTCTCGTTCGTTCTCGACAATTTTAACTAATCTAATTGGTAACATGAAACGGTTATATTGAGATATGTTGTCGTCATATGACTTCTTAAAGTATATTCTTAAAAAGAGCTTGCTGATGTAACTAGCATCATGATTGAAAATCGTGGTTATTGTTACCGTTATCGGTCATCGTATCAATTCATCGATGAGATATTGTGTCTATATAGTTGTAGTTTACTATGAAATGACAAAAGCTGGGTTCATAAAATAAACAAAGGGTGGGGGTAATCGATCAAAAGCCAGGAGTCGAGAAATAGCTTATCATGGAAGTGAGGTTGATTGTGTACCATTGACAGCTGAACATAATGTTAAATTATAGTTAATTTTGGTGAGGTAACGGTAAGGAATAAGGTTTACGACAATTGCGAACATTGTGAGTACAGTGTGTCCCACCATGTTTTGGCCGATCCTTATCTCACTTATTTTTGAAGGCAGAAAATTCATATGAATACTTTTTTTTTACATTAAAACCTGGTCGCGGCTGTCGCGCCGGAAAACTCAAAAAAGTCGGTTAATCGAAGCTACTTACAGACCGGCGGGGAGGAGTAGCTTCGGTTAACCAACTTTTTTGGGTTTCCCCAAATTCCAAATCATATGCCCTAAATAATCTTATTGAACTCAGAATAACTGCCTTCTGCATCCGGTCTATCAAGATCTGCACCGAGTTCTTACAGGCCGGAATGATCTTCAAGTCCGAACGAAGCGAAGACCGGATTTCGCCCAAAACACCGATGATCAGAACAACTAATACGACCTTGTGGCCTGGGTATAGCTTGCTCGAACAGGAGATCTTGTTGCTTTGTCCATTTTCCTCCTCTTCCAAGACTATATTGTTCTCTGCCGTAGCAGAGAATTCGATGACATACATAGTCCTGCTTTACTTCGGAAGTTGGAGAATAAATCTCAAATTTTACACAAAACTTATAACATTTAAAAATGCTGACAAATTGTTTCACCACACTGTGGCATTTTCAAAGCAAGGAGTTATCAACTAAAGCTAAGTCTACAAGTATGTCCTCAAATATTAGAAATCAGAATGTGGTACAAATTGAGGGATGGGGGGTATATAATGGTGGGAGTGTATTTACAAAATTTTGGATAGTAAGTAGTATATCAAGCGGGATACTGTGACACTTCGATGGCATGTCCATCCGCCTGTGTCCACCAACCCCAACTTCTTGTGTTTTGTCGTCAATGACCAGAGGCTCTTTTGCTGAAGAAGTTGTCGTCAATGACCAGAGGCTCCTTTGCTGAAGAAGAAGTGGTCGTCAATGACCAGAGAGGGTGTGCCCGCCTCACGTGGGTCTAATTAATGTCACCTTGATAGTAGGTAAAGGTGAGCCTAGCCTCGCCCATAATAATTTCAAGGTGATTTTTTTATATTTCTCGCAACTAGTTTGCAAATAGTAATTTTTTATTTTGTTGAGACTTGTTATTTCCTTATCTGTGTGTTGATGTTAGTAGAGGTCACAAAAGGTGAAACAAATATTATGATATTATTAATTTTAATTTTCTTGTCAAGACTTGCTATTTTCTTATCTGTGTTGATGTTAGTAGAGGTCACAAAAGGTGAAACAAATATTATGAATTTTAATTTTCTTGTCAAGACTTGCAGGTTTCTTATCTCTGCTGTTGACGTCAATGAGGGTTCACAAAGGTGAAACAAATATGTTGTTGTTATGATTATCTCTGACGAGGTCACAAAGATCAAGCAAATATGATATGAGATGTTATAATTAGGATATTGCATGGAAGTTTATAATAAAAACATTCAAATAATAATAATAATTTATTTCACATTAAACTACATTGTCAGAGTTTATCCAGCTGTTATGAGTATTATCGAATCCTAACCATTTGACGTATACCTTTTTATTTTTCCTTTTCAAAATTTTCTCCACCAAATATACATCTGGATATTTAACTTTGTGTAGTTGTTGTTCATAGAATCCTCCAAGAATATTTTCATTTCTTGAGTCTTTTAATAAATATGTAACTGGATTTGTGAGTTGAATTTTTCTTATTGAAAATATTTCCGTTGACCAGTTAGGGGTGTATTTTTTATCAAATACTCCTCGAAATTTTGAAATTCGCACATGATCTCCTAATGTAAATTTCAAATTTGTTGGAGCTAATTTAATATGACTATAAACTGTGTTTAAAAGTTGTTTTTCATGTTTTTTAGTAACATCAATTGGTTTCATCTTTATGGTACGGTGTTTGGTATTATTATATTTCATGACAACTTTTTGTAGTAAATCCAACCATTTGTAGTTACCTTGTAAACTAAATTCTTTCCACATAATATTCTTCAATGTTCTAATAACTCTTTCAACTATAGATGCTTTTTTCTCGCTAAATACATTATAATGATTTACTTTATATTTTTTCATCAATTGTTTGAATTCCTTGTTGAAAAATTCTTTACCCATATCCGTTTGTAGATTATTTGGTGGTTTTATTTTCAAAACTTTCTCCATGTTATTTGATACCTCAGCACCAGACTTGTTTTTAATGGGAAATGCCCAAACATATTTGGAAAAACAATTAATTACAACTAATATATATTTGTAATCCTTATTTTCTTTAGAGTATGGAATCATTTCAACAAGATCTGCCTGATATAAGTCATTTAACGATTTCAAAATAACTCTACGTCTTTTCATATTAATTCTAGCAGGTTTATGTATTTCTTCGACAACTTGTCTTTTTGCTTCTGTGA
This sequence comes from Endomychus coccineus, assembly GCA_958510875.1. NCBI lineage: Eukaryota > Metazoa > Arthropoda > Insecta > Coleoptera > Endomychidae > Endomychus > Endomychus coccineus. Next base: position 130,052,749 of record OY294068.1, on the reverse strand, counting down.
TAAATTTAGACATGATTGTTTTATTCAATGATTTCTGCTTCTCGTAATTCTTCCACGATGGAATTGATTTCGTTTGTATGACCAGTGTGGCCGGCGTTTTGTGAAGCGATTAATAATTGTAAACGTTTTATAAGTTCATTTGGGTCATCCCAAAATACGTAATCTATAGATTTATTGTTTACTTCCATCAATAAACCACGTCCTGACATTGGTGCAATTATTTTCCTATATTTCTGTGATCTACATCCATCAATTTGTTTATTCGTTTGATAATACCTATGTTTTGCAGCTGTTTTTGTTAGAATTTCATTATACGCCTTTTTATCATTTAATGTATAATATTTTGGTTGTTTTTTAAAAAGTAATTCGTATAATCCTCTAGTACCAGTATATGTTTTGCCTTTTACTACTATGTCTGTACCATTTATTTTTAAACTTGAATTCCCAATTGAAAATTTCTGTCATAGGATTGTGACGGATTCCATACTTTTGATCAAAATCCCTCAAGTCACCCGTTATCATTTCCCTTATATATTCTCGTGGTAATGGTTCGTATTGTTCTAAATAGTCAATAAATGATTTTTCGGCTATATCATCATTTCTAGTTCTATTAATATTTACTTTATCATTGTAATCATCATCATCATCTTCTTCTAATTCTTTAATTATTGATTGTTTGAAACTGTCTGTTGGTAGTCGTTTAGAATCAAGTTTTGGTGTTGAAGAAAATATTCGCTTTGATGTACTAGGAGTATGTAAATTATTTACATCTGAATCAATATTTTTAATAGGAACATTAAGATAATCATCAGACTGTTCATTTTTTGGTGAAAAATATTCACTTTCTTCACCACCACTAAAATCTGTATAAATATCACCAGTTTTCTTATCTAATTTATTTTCTATATTTTTCAAATGTTTAGTTATCGGTGAAAAAATTTTTTCCCTGAGAATTTCACCATGTTTCAATACATCCAATTTATTTTTTATCTCTTTACGCTTCTTTATTAGTTTTTGTTTTAAATGTCGTTGCGTAATATTCATATTAACGATGATGTTCTTCACTCTACGATATAATATTTCCAACTAAGTATGTTTGAATAAAGTAGATTGATATATATCAAATTAACGAAAAATTAAACAGTTTCCAACAGTTATTGAACAGCTTAAGAACAGCTTTTGAACAGCTTAAAACAGCTATTAAACAGCTTCAAACAGGTATTGAACAGCTTCAAACATCTATTAGATAGTTTCTCATTAGTTTTTTCTTTTACAAAAATAGTTTATAGATGTATGAAATTATCAAAACACTTTCTATATCTTCCTATATCAATAGCATCATCTTTAACAATACATAAAAATTCGTATGGTTCCTTCCAACAGTATGAACATATATTTTTGAATTCTCCAAAAGTCATATCAGTCCCCACATGATCATTATATATGTGTTTCAAATTAAGATCGTCTTGTTTAAAGAGAACAAATAAATTGGCATTATCTCTTATTAAATGTTTAGGTATTTTTGCATAAGTTTGACATAAGTAAAAACAATCGATGTGATTATGTCTTCCCATACTAAAATATTCTCTTATCACCTTCTGGTTGGCACAGGACACATCGTCAAATAAAAATATCGAATTTTTCTTAGCCGCTGAAGGTTCCAATATATTTTCACTATTACTAAAACCATAATATCCAATACCTTTTATTGGTTTCAATAGTTTCTCTAAATATTTATATTTCGGTTGATATAGAGACTTTGAATATAAATATACGTTTTCAAATTTTAATCCATTCTCATGTTCAATCAGACTGATCATTACATTTGTCTTACCACAGTTTGAAGGACCTACAATGATAGCCCTTATCGTTGAAGGTAATAATATACCATGTTTATGATTCTTCTTTGTTTCTATATCATGATTATTAACAGGTAGTGTGATTTTTTGTTTAGTAATTTTCATGATGACGTTCAACATGAAACTAATATATAAACCTCAGGTACTGGGATATTTAAATAGTTTATCTAAACATTTTTGACAGTAGACAACTGAAAATGAAGTATTACGTTGGAAATGGATTCGTTAATAATATGATCAACAGTTTACCATTTGAATTACATTTACCTGGTTATATTTTTTGTGGTCCTGGAACAAAACTTCAAAAAAGGTTAGATCGTGGTGATAAACCTATTAACAATTTAGATAGAGCATGTATGGAACATGATATTGCATATTCACAAGGAAAAAATTTAAGTCAGCGTCACGAAGCAGACACTACATTAGCTAAAAGAGCGATGAAAAATTTTCATTCTGGTAGTGCATCTCTCGGTGAAAAGTTAAACTCATTAGGTGTAGCGGGTATAATGAAAACAAAAGTTAAACTTGGAATGGGTTATGATGATGATGATGAACCCACCAAAAATTGTTCTAAAATATTGAGTAGATGTAGTGGTTTGATAAGAAAGTCTAAAAATGCGTTGGAAAACAATTTGAAAAATCTTGAGTTGTGTTTGAAAATATTGAAAAATTCCAAACCAATTTTAACAAAGAAAATAAAAGCAAACAATATTATTCCAAAAAAATTGATTCGTAAATCTCTTGTGAATGATATTATACCAAAAAAATGGACTCCTAAGTTGAAAAAACGAAAGGTGAACTCTGATGATAATAATGATGATGATGATGATGAAGATTATAATGATGATAATGATGTACCGTTCAAATTTATTAAACCAGATTCCAATACAAAAGTGATAAGGAAAATTCCGTTACTAAAAAGGAAACGCCTCAGCAACAACAATAACAACAACAACAACATTGATGATAATTTCAATTCAAAACAACCTAAATTGGAAGAAAGTGACATAATGGATTATGATGACATGATAGCTAATAGGAAACGTAAACTACAAGATAATGACAACGAATTTGAATCAAATAAAAAAGTAAAATTGTTTTAAATATAATTGATTTTTCATTTTCACTTCATACGTAAAATAATTTTTGCCAGAACAACAACAACAACAACAACAACATTTAGAAAAATGGCTCCTAGAAGAAAAAGCGATAAAGAACAAAGTAAAAGAAAGATTTCGTTTATTACTCTAACGAATCGTATAAAAAAATATATGCTTCATCATAAACCAAGAGATTTGAAAAGTGCAATTGCATTAGCGTTGAAAGCTTCCGATAAGCCCAATCAGAAAATAGCATTACCTAAATCGAGAATAATTAAGATTCCGAAAACAGGAGGATTTTTACCTTTGATACCGTTATTCGCTGGTTTGAGTGCTCTGGGTGCTTTGAGTGGTGGAGCCGCTACTATTGCAAAAGCCGTGTCAAACGCTAAAAGTGCAAAACAACAATTGGAAGAATCGCAACGACACAACAAAACAATGGAATCTATTGCATTGGGTAGAGGTGTGTACATGAAACCTTACAAGACTGGATTGGGACTTTTTTTAGCACCACAACAGCAGCACCCCTCAAAAAACTATCGATAACATTACCTAGACGACCTTTGACAAATATCGATATACTAAACTATGTAAAACAATTGAAAATTTCCAATTTTAGAGGAGTTTTTATGCGAGATAGATTTCCAAAAACAATACACATTAATGAAGCTGGTGTAATAAATATGGATGGTATCAATGGACCAGGTACACATTGGTGTTGTTACAAAAAATGTGTGAATAACGTCTATTATTTCGATAGTTATGGAAATTTAAAACCTCCATTGGAAGCTATCAAATATTTCAATTCAAGAGGTCGTTGTAATATTTTATACAATCACGATCGTTATCAAATGTATAATAGCTATAACTGTGGTCATTTGTGTTTACAGTTTTTGAATAATAAATAGCAACTATTTATATAATTAGTTTTATTCAAGTTCCATCATCTTGTAGATGAACATGTCCTACACATTTACATTATCAGACCGAAAATCGGTTATTTCTTCAAACATATATCCTTCTGTTCGGCTAAATGATAATTCTAATTATGTTTTAGGATTAATTGACTTTGTGACTTATAATTCAATACCAAATGTTGATAAAAGTAACAATAAATTCCATTTGAATGAGAAAGTTTTCCTAGAAATACCAGAAGGTTCTTATGAAATTGAAAACATTAGAATATATATCAATCATCATTTGATTAATGTGGAAAAAGAAGTTAAAGAAAAAACTTTTGTAGATCTTAATGCTAACGTGAACACTTTGAAATGTGAACTAAAGTGCAACAAGGACATAGATTTTACCTTGCCTAATAGTATTGGTAAATTATTAGGATTTAAGAAGAGAAAATTGAAGAGAAACATCAGACATATATCGGATTATCCCATCAATATTTTTAAAGTGAATGCGATTGGTGTAGAATGTAATTTAGTTACAAATTCATATAATAATGGTAAACCTGTCCACATGTTATATATGTTCTATCCTAAAGTGTCGCCTGGTTATAAGATTGTACAAAATCCTTCGAATGTTATCTATTTACCAATCAACACACGTGATATTAATGAGATTGTGCTTAAAATTGTCGATCAAGATGGAAATTTGGTCAATTTTAAAGGTGAAGTGATAACGGTCAGACTGCATCTAAAAGAAATTAAGTGAGAGAGAGAAAGAAATGGTTTTTAGATATAACATCGATTCAAATTTTGCAACTGATATTTGGAGAGATATAAAACCCAAAACGGAATGCAACAAATTCAGTTCTAAAAGAAAACTTAAAGCGTTAACACCCGAGAGTAGAAAAATTTTACGTGACTTAGGTTTTATTCTACACAACAGTCAACATCGGTGATAAAATCCAAAAATTTTGGTGTAATCTGAAATTGAATATTAGAATTGGCATAGAAAAATTTATAATATATTTACGTTGTTCGTGTAAATATAGTGAAAAAAAAATATGAATAGTAATATTTTGAAAATTAACGAATCAGTCTATTCTGATAATTCAATAATAAATTCAGAGTACCATACTCATCAACCGTATGCAGCTACAACATTGAATAATAACGATGAAATAAGAATACCAATTCAAACACAAGACATATACACGCTACCTTCACAGAGTTACTTATATCTTGAAGGAACACTAACAGATGAAGCTGGTAAGCCTTTAACAACCGTGACTTTCGTCAACAATGGAATACTTTTTCTATTTGAAGAAATACGATTTGAACTTGGTGGTACTATTATAGACAGAGTTAAAAATCCTGGAATTACATCTTTGATGAAGGGGTATGTTTCATACACAGACAATGATAATAAACGATTGAAAAATGCATGTTGGGAGATTGGAGATCAACCCCTCAAAATTGCTGATGACAAGGGTAATTTCAGTGTGTGTATACCATTGAAAAGTATTATGGGATTTGCAGAGGATTTCAATAGAATTATTGTGAATATACGTCAAGAATTGGTATTGATACGGAGTAACTCTGACTTGAACTCAATACATACGATAGTTGCAACAGATAAACCTAAAGTTAAGTTGCAGAAAATTTTATGGAAAATGCCACATGTATCAGTTGCAGACGCTCAAAAATTACAATTATTGAAATATATCGATAACAACAGAGACCTCGATATTGCTTTTAGATCGTGGGAACTGCAAGAATATCCTCTTTTACAAAAAACAAAAAATCATACATGGGCAATTAAGACTACATCTCAACTGGAAAAACCACGTTTTGTTATATTCGGATTTCAAACAAATAGAAAAAATGATAAAACAAGAAATGCCAGCTACTTTGATCACTGTAATTTGAGTAATATCAAATTATACTTAAATTCAGAAGTGTATCCATATGATAACCTAAATTTGAACTTTGATACTAATCATTGGACTTTGTTATTTCAAATGTTTGCGCAGTTTCAACAGTCATATTATCATAAACATCAAAGTGAACCTTGCATATCACCAGAATATTTTAAACAAATAACACCGTTAGCAGTGATAGATTGCAGTCGTCAGAACGATTCGTTGAAAGGTGGTGCTGTGGACATTAGATTAGAGCTAGAGACAAATACAGATATTCCTGATAAAACATCAGCTTATTGTCTAATAATACACGATCGTTTAGTGAAGTACAATCCTTTAACCAGTGTAGTGAAAATATTATAAAAAATGTTTGTGATTGACATTCAGGGATTTCAATATAAAGACAGCAACTTTATAATAAAAGAAATCGCAATTTTGAATATCCTTACATACGAATTGAAACATTTCATAATTCGTCCAATACTCACGGAAAAGTGTCTTTCAAGACAATTTTTAAGTCAGATTGGTTGGTGTAAAGAAAGACTTCACGGCTTAGACTGGAATTCTAACAACAGCAACAACAACAACAACAACAACAGCACCTGCTCCTCCTCCTCCTCCTCCTCACCCGACTACATTTATTTAGAAGACTTTAGTAGTAAGCTAGTTGAAATTGTGAAAAACAAAGATGTGATAGTGTTTGTTAAAGGATCCGAGAAGAAGACTATATTAAATAGATTTCTATCAAACATTATAGACTTGAACGATTTGAAATGTCCTAGCTTGGAAGAATTAACAAAAAATAATTTTGATAATCCTAAAGTTGATTGTAATTGTCACTATCAATCTAATAGTTATTTGAATAATATCAAGTGTGCAAAAATAAATGTATTTTATTTATATGAGTGGCTTGTGAAATTTAACTTTTAATGTTGAATGTTTATAGAAAGGAATAATAAAATTATATTATGTAATTTATGAGTTTTATTTAATCTAATAATAATAATACTATTAATTTTTAATTTTAAAACAGAAAAAGAAAATGATAATAATTACACTTCTTCCTCCTCTTCTTCTTCATCATTTTCGATAGTGAGAGGAGGTAGAATCATCCTCTTTCCATTAAATAGCTTTTTTGATGGCGATGATGATGATGTTGACGTGGACGATGTTGAAGCCTCCACTTCGTCTTCATCGCCAATCATGTTAACGCCATATGTTTGGACAATCTTCTGCATTATTTTAAATTCTGCTTCGTTGTCCAGTTTTGTGCGGATGTATCTCAGAGGTAGGTTCCCCAATTTTCTTTTTAAAGTCGCCGCCCTCGGACAGTACGTTAAATTTAGGTGTACTCTGTCGCTCTTTACGTCGATAGATTTGACACCATATCTGAAGAAACAAAAACATGTATTGAAACTCAAGAAAGCAACAAAACCATAGTCTGCGTATACAGTTGTTATGAATTTATAATAATTATAAATTGTAAGTAAATAATCATATCAAACATTTTTTTTCTTTTTTCTTTTTACTTGAAGGAATTATTTTCCAATAGTTCCATGTACTAAAAAAAAAAAAAATAACCTATTGAAATTAACAAATTCATAACATGTCTGCACATTTGATCAGAATATATATTGATTAAGACTTGGTAAAATATATAACATTTGCTAAGAAATTTAAAAAAAATCAATAAATGTAAAAGTACTTACTGGAACGAATGTTTCAAAACTACATTCACCCATGATATGGGGAAATTCACAGGATCTTCACTGAACACAACTATCGAGCATGGAACGTTTGCCATTGTGAACTGATGTAGAATATTGAAGTTCCCTCTCATTTTATACAATATGTGGATCAAAACAAACTACGTCAATGCATACATTTTTCTATTAACAATTCTGAATCAGCGAACCGGTACTACACACATTAGATCCGTGTACTTTTCCAATGCATTTATTTATAATTCACGTAAGACGTAAAGGATGATGCAATAACAACAACACGTTGCACATATTTATCGAATAGGATGCATTTATCTCTAACTTGTGTAACAACAACATGTATCAATTGCATGTATGCACGTGTACATTTTTATTTATGATGCAATCACATATGTTGTTTGCGGAATAGTTTTGCATATCAGCACATTTTACATAAAAATTTAGATTGACGTCAATCTGGATATGTTTAAATAGCTGTGGCATGTGAACAACGATCACAGTTCGAGTTCGGTAGAAGCATCAAGTTCAAGTTAAAGTAAGTTCTTATTATGGCCAGAACAAACAATGGAACGAATTCCCATACACTTGATGGTGTTTCGATCGACATGGTTGTTTCAATTGAAATGGTGAGTAGATTAATTAAGACAAAAGATGAATATTTAAATCAAATTGGTTTTTTAAAAAGGAATATTTTCAAATTGAAAAGAGCTCTAAGGAATAGATTAGATTGTATAAATAATTCTGCAGTTGTTGAATCTAATTTGACTATTTTGAAATATTACTTACAACAATTTAAATTGAAATTAAACAAAATTAATGCTAATCGGAAATTGATTTGGGAAGATATTGAATCTTGTTTCAAAAATCGTATAAAAACGGGGGCTATAATAAATTTGAAAATAAAGGAACCTCATGTTTTTTTCAAACAAGCATTTCGTATATTTGCAAATAGGATTAAGAAGGAAGTTCAAAATTCTCTTTTGAAAGTGAATACAACTTTTGTTGGATTATTTATCAAGCCGCAATCTGGTGAAACATCGATTAAACATTTCACCACTAAAAATAATGTTATCGAATCAAGTACAAAATTGAAAGATTGGTATAAAGAGTTTGTGAGTGATAAACTTTTAACAAAACTTGAAGAATTTCAAGAAAGGGACAGTGGTTATGCCCTATTGGAGATTTGGTACTTGAAAGTTAACATAAATTGTTATAATCCAATAACTGTTGGGTTCGGTACTTACTTGAAATTGCCAGAATTTGTGAAAATTACTAAAAGTGTTATTAATATTGAAAATAATGATATTTATTGTTTCCTATGGTCAGTTGTAGCAGCACTTTTTCCAGCTCCAGCAAACAAAAATATGAATAGAGTTTCTTCTTACCCTCATTTTAGTACAGTTTTAAAATATGAGGGTATCAATTTTCCAATTTCTTTGAGAGATATTTCAAAATTTGAATCGTTGAATAATTTGTCAATAAATATTTTTATTATACAAAATGAGAAGGAAGTTTTACCTTTGACTCTTAGTAAAACTGAATTCTCTTCAACTATCAATTTACTTATGATTTGTAATGAAATGAATGAGGAAAATACAATTTACCATTTTACCTATATAAAAGATTTATCTCGATTGTTACATAAACAGGTGGGAAATGTAAAGAATAAAAAATACTTTTGTGGAAGATGTTTAAATCATTTTATAAGTCAAGAGAATCTGAACAAACATTCTGATGAATGTAAAGATGTAAACAACACTAAAATTATTCTTCCAAAAGAGAACGATAAAATATTATCTTTCAAAAATTTTTCTCATAAAATTGAGGTTCCTTTTGTAATATATGCAGATTTGGAAAGTATTTTGATGAATCATACTGATAATACTATTTCCAATACCAGAAAATACCAAAAACATGAACCATTCAGTATCGCTTATTATTTAAAATGTTCCTATGATGACTCATTGTCTAAATTTTCTTCTTATACTGGTCAAGATTGTCAAATCTGGTTTGTGAAACAACTGAAAGATATTGCTTTTGAACTGAAGGAAATATTTTCAAATGTTGTACCTATAACAATGTCTTCACACGATAGATATACGTATGACACTTCAGTAATTTGTCACATTTGTGAAAAACCAATTTTATCTAGTGCAGAAAAGGTTAGAGATCACTGTCATTTCACTGGGAAATATCGAGGTCCTGCACATTCAAATTGTAATTTACAATTCAAAAATGTAAACACAATTCCTGTAATTTTCCATAACCTCAGTGGATATGACAGTCATTTTATCATTAAACCTCTCAGTACGGAAATGAAAGGAAATTTGTCTCTCCTACCTGTTAATAAGGAGAAATATATTTCCTTTACAAAGTATGTTGAAGGATCCAATATATGTTTTAGGTTTCTTGATTCTTTTCGATTCATGCCGAGCAGTTTGGAAAAGTTGTCATCTTATTTGAATGATGAACAAAAAATTGTAACAAAGAAATATTTTAATGAAATTGAAAAATTCAAATTGGTCACGAGGAAGGGTGTTTTTCCATATGAATACTTAGATTCATGGGAAAAATTACAAGATGAGATTTTACCTTCTCGTGATAAATTTTATAGTAAATTAAGTCAGTCGGAAATTTCATTAAGCGATTATCAGCATGCCGAGAATGTTTGGAAGATTTTCAAAATTCAAAATTTAAGAGAATATTCAGAATTATACTTGAAAACGGATGTTTTGTTATTGACAGATATTTTTGAGAATTTTAGAAAGACTTGTTATAGTACATATGGTTTAGATAGTTTGCATTATTTCACTACTCCCGGTTTGGCATTTGACAGTTGCTTGAAAATAACACAGGTAAAATTGGAATTAATCACCGACGTGAATATGATTATGTTTATTGAGAAAGGAATCAGAGGAGGAATATCACAATGCTCAAACCGATATGGAAAAGCTAACAATAAATATATGAATGAGTATAATTCTGAAGAAGAATCATCTTATTTAATGTATTTTGATGTTAACAATCTTTATGGTGCAGCAATGTGTTATCCTCTTCCAACTGGAGATTTTACGTGGGTAGCAGTTGATAATATTTCTACAGAAAACATTCTCAATATAAGTGATACTAGTGAAATTGGATATATTTTGGAAGTAGATCTTCATTATCCTAAAAGTTTGTTCAATTATCATAAAGATTTACCTCTTTGCCCTCAACATTTAGTTCCACCTGTAGCTATTTCGGAAATTCCAAAATTGTTAACTACTTTATATAATAAAGAAAAATATGTGATTCATTATAGAAATTTACAGCAAGTTCTCAAATTGGGATTGAAACTGCAGAAAGTTCATCGTTGCTTGAAATTTAGACAATCTCAATGGTTAAAGAAATATATAGATCTCAATACCAATTTGAGAAAACAAAGTTCGAATGATTTTGAAAAGAATTTTTATAAACTAATGAATAACGCTCCTTTTGGAAAAACTATAGAAAATGTGAGAAAATATAAAGATGTGAAATTGGTAACTAGATGGAAAGGGAGGTATGGGGCAAATTATTACATTTCTCAACCAAATTGCGATAACGTTACAATTTTTGGGGAAAACATGATATTAATTGAAATGAAAAGATTAAAAGTGTATTTTAATAAGCCCATATACGCAGGTATGGCAATTTTGGATATTTCAAAAACTATTTTATATGATTTTCATTATAATTACATTAGAGAAAAATTTCAAAACAATGTTAAATTATTGTACACTGATACTGATAGTTTAATATATCAATTTTATGTTGATGATATTTATGAATGTATCAAGCATGATATTCATATGTTTGATACGTCAGACTATCAACCTAACAATGTTTATAATATTCCTCTTTGTAATAAAAAGGTGATAGGACTAATGAAGGATGAAAACAATGGTATTATCATGACTGAATTCATTGGGTTGCGTTCCAAACTGTATTGTTTCAAACTAAATTCTGATAAAAATGAAAAACTTAAGAAAATTGCAAAATTAGTTGAAAATAAGTACAGTCAAAATTTTATTGAACAATTTGATTCAAATTTTGGAATTACAAAAAAAGCAAAGGGTATAACATCAGCATCATTACGACGAATAACTTTTGAAGATTATTATAACTGTTTAATGCATAAAACAAATGTAGATGTCGTACAAAATATGATTGTTTCAAAAAAACATGAGGTATTTACTGTTAATCAAATGAAAACTGCTCTAAATCCCTTTGACGATAAAAGGATTGTGAATTATGTATATACAGATACTATTCCATGGGGATTTAATGATTAATGATTTGTTGAAACATCTTTTGTCTTGGTTATCTCTCTCTCACTGTAATAACAATAACAACAATATAGAATGTAAGATTTTTTATTATTTTTGAATAAGTTTATTGTTATTATACGTTTTTTTTTTTTTCTTGTAGAATAGTTCTGTGATTATTCAACCTAAATTCATTGAAATTGGAGAATTCTTTGAAAAAAGTAAAAAGGTATTTTTGTTTTATTACAATTTTATATGCATCTCTAATTTCTTTTCTTTCTTTCTCTCTCTCTCAGATTGATAAATTGGAAGAAATTTGTCTTAATAGAGAACGAGCAGGTAATAATAATATTGGTTATTTGAAACAAATCAGGAAAATTAGACCACATCAGCTGCAAAAAAATTTGAATGGGACAAATTATTGCTACTTTTGTCAAAAATATTTCTGCTACTGCACCAATTCACTTTATCAACACGGAGTTGTTTCTGTTGATAATAATAATATCGACAATCTAAAGGAAGAAGAGAGAAAATATATTATTAATCATTTTTCTGGAGATGGTGATAAAGATCTTGAGGAACTAACTGAAAACCAGAGGAAACAAGTAGAGTTGCATAATTTTATGAAAAATTTGTTGTGTTCCAACTGCTACAAATTCAGTTGCATTTGCCAAATTCAAAAGACAATAGACGTTCTCGTTGATGAATTACAGTGTAAGGAGGAAATGAAAGATTCCCCCTTCTAACATCAATCAAAAGTCTATATATTTTCGGTTTATCAAAACACACAATCATTTTTTGTTATGATAATATACAATAGAGATCAATTAAAAGAACTACGTTATAAGTTTGTTGGTAATGTAGCAGATCATTTATTTTTGTATCAAAGACAACCCTTTTTGGATGAGGAATGGATATTAATGGAGGAAAGATATAAACAGGCTAAAGAAAATGACATAATTGGAAAAGACCATTATCGATGGGTGAAATCAAATAATAATTACAATAAGAATATTTGGAACTATTACAATTCCAGAAACAAGAGGAAGAATCAAAATTAACGATCATTAAATGAAAATTCGTATAAAGTAATAATAACCAATCAGTTTGTGAGGATGTCGTCGTCGTCGTCGTCGTCATTGTCCCAGTTATACAACAGTTTTGTTCGCAGTGTGCTAACCAGCGTTTACGATGCAAAAAAATTCGTAAACGTATGTTGTCCGAGTTTGATGAAATACGTGGAAAAATTACAATTACCATCTGAAAATTGGTTAATCGCTGGAGAATTTATAACGTTCATTATTGGAGCAGCAACAGTAGTCACCTCAACCAATTATGGTCATGTGGATATTTTATATTTCGGAGGAGATTTCGATCCACCTGAAGAAGATTGGAAGATAATTGATATGAATGTTGAAAACGAATTCATATATCAACATAGAAGATTGAATTTTTCGTTACACCAAATTTCAGGTATCGTTCCGAAACCAAGATCTTACCTACTAGATTGTTTCAGAGTGCTACAACGTTCTGAAATTGATTTTTATCGGATTGCACTTCTACCATACAGGTGTGAAATAATGGATCTGCGTAACATACGGAAAGATACTCCCAATTCCTTTGACGTTAAGTTGCTTCAAATGCTTTGTAGGAGAAAGGGTGAAGACAACTATAAAAAAAGTTCAACACATCCACCACCAACATTACAAATTTTGTGTTTCAACGTTCTCTTTCAAAATTTCGATTATATCAAAGAAATATGCCAGTAACAATAAAACTAAAGTGTCTCACATGCAAAGGTGAATCAGACATTTCCATGTATTGTCTTCATACTTTGACTATAAAGAATAAAAAAACTGTGTATTATGATAGTGCGTGTGTGTACGCTTTTGTGTTATGACATTAATTTAAAGTTTGTAAACCCTATTAACATAAACATAGATATAATATTAGTGTGTAAGTGTAAAATCAAACAATTATCATTATTATTATTAGTTATCACTGAAAATATAAATCTTCTCAAGTTTTAGTTAACTTTAAAGATACTGTAGTTTAGTAGTAGTAGTAGTAGTAGTAGTAGTAGTAGTAGTAGTAGTAGTAGTAGTAGTAGTAGTAGTAGTATACGTTCTCAATCAATCACACAGAAAACAAAATTGAACAATTTGTATTGGAATATCTCAAAAACCTTGAGACGTACAAATTAAGAAGTTTATGGAATCAAATACCAAAACACATTCAATCTGAATTATATGAATTTATGGTACCATGTACGGAACATTATAAATTTTCCAGTGGAAATGATGAAATTGATGGACCTGTACCTCCTAAAATTAGATGTCCACTTTGTATTAAAGATTGGAAAACTAAAATCTAAACATCATAATCAAAACCTACTCACAACGTTAAACAGTAAGTTTCACACGAATTATTTATTAATATATAATAAAAAAATTGTTTTTTTCTTCTTTTACAGTAATATGAGTAGAGGCAGCAACCTCAGTTATGGAAAGCAACTTCAACGATTGAATCAACTTAACAAAGAAATGGAAATTATGAGGGAACGTATCAAGAATCATCATGTTAAAGAACGACTTGACCAATGGACTCTCAAATATGAAAAACTTAAAAAACATATTATATTCGAGTCTGTAACTAAAAGTTTCTCTGAAATAAAAATACAATAGAATGTTTACATTTCTTTATTATTTAAAAACCTAACAATACAGTATTTTAAAACATCTTTAAGTTAATTACATAACAAAAAGTTATCAATGTATCTCATCCAAATTATCACTAAAGTACATTATTCAGTCTTTTGGGTGTTTCTCACCATAGATTCTCTTTACATAATTTTCATGTGCACAAGGAAAACATTCCAGATTAGGATGGTCTGTTTCACCGCCACATTTTTTACACTTATATTCTACCGGGATTGGCATTATTTCAAATTAGACTGTTTATACTAGTTTAAATTCAAACCTTCTAACTTAAGCAGAATGAATTTCCTTTCCAATTATTCAACAATTTATGAAAAATAAAATGGAGACAACAAAGATATTTGAAACATGTACGTACATCTATGAATCGACAAGTAGAACTAATTTTAGAACAATTTATAAAAAAAATAAAATGAAGACAACAAAGATATTTGAAACATGTACGTACATCTATGAATCAACAAGTAGAACTAATTTTAGAATGCAGATTACTCTGAAAATAGTAAGTAGAAATAAAAAAAATCACCTTGAAATTATTATGGGCGAGGCTAGGCTCACCTTTACCTACTATCAAGGTGACATTAATTAGACCCACGTGAGGCGGGCACACCCTCTCTGGTCATTGACGACCACTTCTTCTTCAGCAAAGGAGCCTCTGGTCATTGACGACAACTTCTTCAGCAAAGGAGCCTCTGGTCATTGACGACAAAACACAAGAAGTTGGGGTTGGTGGACACAGGCGGATGGACATGCCATCGAAGTGTCACAGTATCCCGCTTGATATACTACTATAGTAGACTTCCGCGGACAGCTAATCTTGAAAAATCTTGTCTTCCGGATGGATTCCGCGTCACACTAGCTCGACTTGATGCCGCTCTTTCGCCAACCATTACAGGTGGCATCAAGTTGAGCTATTGTGACGCGGAATCCATCCGGAAGAGAAAATTTTTCATTTACAAAATTGTTGAGAAGTGGTGAATTATATGTATCGATTTGATCATTTAATGTTGAAAGTTTTGTGTAAAATTTGAGTTTTATTCTCCAACTTCCGAAGTATTATGAATTTACACTACGTAAACGCCGAAACCATAGATATATAGTCCTGCTTTGTTTATCGAGGAGGACAACGTCAGGCATATTTGCTTGTATGGACCTGACGGTCGGAAACGGGTAATTCCAGTAGATCTGGCTCCTCTCGTTTCCGACAAGAGACTCAATATCTCCAGGCATGTAAGGCAGCACCGGCTCTTGGTCTATTCCTTACGAGTGCCTTAGATGGTAATACAGCACCCGTAGGGCTGCATTATAGTGATGGGTGTACGCCGAAGCCGCTTTTGCCGGACGCTTTTCGATTGTAGGTTAGAGTATTGCTATGGTTGGCAATTACTTGAAAGTACTTATTCGATGAAAGCATCCCGGTTCTTATATATTTAAACAGAATTCACTGAAAAATGTTATGGTACAGTCCTTACTTCAAAAACGACTGAACTTAAGATGAATGTGCGTGAATAGTTGATCTATGGTAGGGCATCGAGTCGCATCGTGTTCATCAATGATCTACTTTCCTACCAAATCTGAAATTATGCCCTCAAATATTATAAATCAATCTGAATGTGGTACAAATTGAGGAATGGGGTAGACAATGGTTTGTGAGAGGAAGTTTATTATATACGTTGTTGACAAGTGGTGAATTATAGGTATCGATTTGGTCATTCATTATTGTGTTACGGCTGTTTTTCAAATGTTCTAAAATTTCTATGGATTCTGGAATATTGAGCTTATGTCCTTTTTTTTTGAATACGTGAAATAACGGAATTAAGAGTGAAATTGTGATTATGTTCCAATAGGTGTTTCGCGAGATTAGAGTCTTCCTTTTTGTAACTTCTCTACGGTTCGTGGAGTGGAACCTTACGCTGAAAATGGCCAGTTTGTCCTATATACAAGGCATTACAGATATCACACCCCGACCTATATGATTAAACATTATTAAATTTGTTGTTTTAAAGGCGACGTTTTTATTCTGATTTTCAAGAAATTGAGATATTTTTTGTTAGTGTTCACGTGACATGTGTGTGTACACGGAAAATTTGATTGGGTATTATTATTGATCCGAGGATAAATTATGTCTAGGGCTACTTTATTAAGTTTATTCTAAAATATTTTATCAATTATATTTTTGTATCATAACTGTTTCATTTGTGTAAACTTTGATTTTGACTAATTCCCTTATTCCATATAGCATGTCTAAAAATTCAAAATATTTTCCAGATTCATGCATAACTTGACTGGACTACCCAATCTAGCTACAAATATCATATTATATGCACTTGAATTAATTCATTCAGATTACCATACTATAGATAAATTAATGATATATGGACCTAATGAATCTTCTATTCATTTCACAGGTGTAAGTGGCCTTGTGGAAACATGTTCAATACCAAAGCTTTGCATCTCTTTTAGTTTACTATTATTTTCGAACACAATGGCAATCAATTCGAAAGATATTGAAACATCTGTTATTATAAGTTATGAAGAATATTCTTTGTTTGACAAGTCTTCACATTCAACCAGGCAAAGTATAAGATAATTCTACTCTGAATGAACTACACTGGAGTGGAAAATTTAACACCCGAACAGGTTATCGTTGTGTTGTCAATATAAAAGTTGGAGTATTCCTGTAATGGTGAATAAAGGACAACTAAATTCAATACTTTAACCATTAATTCGGACATCAAGCAGATTAGCCATTCTCCAATAAAAATCGAAATAATGCACGAAGAAATCTGGAAATTCGAAGATATACAAGTGTTTTATTCACAAAAATAATGATTGAATAGAATCAGCCATTACGTGGTGAAGGTTTGAGTTTCACTGATTATAGTAAAAATCCAACTTTTAATAGTTATTTTATTTAAGTTTAGAATGAATTTTCATCAAGTAATGTGATTATATTCAATTTTTGGGAGAAGCTAGAAACAGATTAACAGCCCTCCGATGAAATTAGTGAATATCATACTTTCAATAATTATTTCATTTGAGTCTGCAAAAATATTGCTAGTATTGATATAGTTCAGTCAATAATAGTATGGGGAACTTTCTGAACATTTGCATTGAGGAGTGTATCTACGATTATTGCTAAGGTTGGCAATTACTCTGACAGTACTCAGTCAATGACAGCATTCCGGTTCTTATATATTTCAATACAACTGACTGAGAAATGTTATGGGTAAGTCTAGACAATCTTAAGGATTCTTTGCCTAATTGGCCACAATTTCGTGTAAGTACACTAAGAGATATAGAATTAAATTTTCTGAATCATGAAGATTAGATAATTTAATATAGGTTTATAAAGATGAATAAACGGAAAACAAATTTTCCTGGTTTTTTCTACTTCGGATCAAAATACGCGACTGTCAACCTCTATTATGTATAAAACGATAATCACGTGAAAAATGAGGAAATTTGGGTGAAAATTAGCAAATTTCTCCGATTTCCCGTCCATTGAATGAGGTTTCCGGGAAAATGACCTCGGTTTCTAGCGACTCAAAAAACCTTCTTTAATCCATTTTGGAGACTTAATTTTAATTTTTTGATAAATGCAAAAAGGGTGTGTAGAATAGGGTTGATTCAATGTATAGGGGTCAATGGGGGGGATTGGAGTGTCGGTCATTATTCACGAATGACATTCATGGTTCATAGAACATCATGCCTAATTTTTTTTAGGGAGTCGGCCTATTTTCCCAGCTGTTTGACTGAACTAATACCTGTAAAATTTGATAGTTTCTCATTCCTGTATACGTATGGGAAACATATGAACTAACCCTATAAGATAATTGTTGTTCCATATATTAGAAGTTCTCTTGGTTCATTGAGTTTGGATGTTATGGAATTTATTACCAACATAATTATATTCAACAGATACGAGTATTCTCGAACATGTTGCGTGTATTATTAATTTATGCAAATCTTCATGATTACATATTATTCTTTGGAATTATAATAATACTATATTATATGAATATTTATGAACATAAATTAGAAATAACCTTAATCTTTGCCTAATTGGCCACAATTTCATGTAAGTATATTAAGAGATATATAATTAAATTATCTGAATTATGAAAATAACTTAGTTAATTTAATATAGTATAATGAGGATGAATAAACGTGAAACATTGAACCATAAGCATGATTCCTACCCACATTCCTGGTTCAATGTTTCACCTTTATTCATCTTTATAATTAATATGTTAAATTATCCAATCTTCATAATTCAGAAAATTTAATTCTATATCTCTTAATGTACTTATACGAAATTGTGGTCAATTAGACAAAGAAGCCTCAAACTTGTTTATAATGAGTAATTGCCAACGACAATAATACTCATAGATACACTCCTCAATTCAAAAACGAATGAACATTATTTAGTTATCAGCTTGCTATAGTTATGTATTATATATATATATATATATATATATATATATATATATATATATATATATATATATATATATATATATATATATATATATATATATATATATATATATATATATATATATATATATATTCTTTTGTTGATATTCTTGAACCATTTGTAATATTTGTATGTTTTCTTGGTATATTGGTTCGTATATATACTGATAATGAAATAAAAATTCTGTTTTGACGTTTCGACAACGTTTATTGCCTTTATCAAAATTGTTAATTGAAATTAGTGTTTCCATGTAATTTAGAAAAGAATAGATGATTTCGATTAATGAAATGCGTCTGCAGCCGACTTGTGTTTTAAGATCCAATTAAAACTGCAGAAAACATTGGATCGGTTGTGTGTGAAAGAGTAATGTATGGCTAACTACAATTTGAAATAGATTGAATTTGATTAAATACAAGACATTCCAATATTGTACAATTATAAATATCTATGAATTATTGTATGAATTAGTTACTCTATGATGAGTATTTCTATCATAACTATTCAAGTTTAAGATAATTCTATGGAATTTAACCTCAAAATTGTTATTCTATAGTGTCATAGTTAAATAATACTTCATCTTTTTTAGGTTGAATTTTAAATAGACAATGGAAAGTGGCACTTCAAATTAATAAAATTTTGTTAAGTTTGAATTAGATTATTGTACAGTTTCGAAAGATTGGAATCTATTTTGTCATTTACACAATTGTTCTTTTTAATTTGAATAGATTCTAATATCAAACGTTTGTTGTCGTTTGTTTCAATATTTAAAATTTTTGTATTGTTGTAGTCGAAAGTATGGTTAGTGTCTTTCACATGTTTATTGAGCGCAGTTGATGAATTTTTGGTATATTTGTGGCCATTTAATCTTTTTTCGAGGTATTGTGAAGATTGGCCAATATATACCTTTTCGCAATCTTTGCAAGGGATGGAATAAACAGTATGGGTTATTTTTTTGAAAGGTACGCTGCTTTTTAATTTTGTAAAGAGACTTTTCTGATTTAAATAACTCTTATGACATATATGTAGGTCATAAGGTTTCACTATATTACAAATTTTCTCTGAAAGTCCACTGATATATGGTAGTGATATGTAATGCCTATCATTAGTTTTCTCATTATTGGTATTGATTCCACCAAATGAGTTATAAAATTTATGAATTTTGTCTTTAGTTATCGAATTTACTAAATCAATGGGATAACCATTTCTTATTAAAGTTTCTTTTGTTTTTGTAATAGATATAGTTCTCAGTTCAGGAGAACTTAGTCGAATAGCTCTATCTATTAGATTTATAATAACATTTTTCTTATATTTTTTAGGTATATTAGAATTGAAATTAGTATACCTTCCTGACCAAGTAGGTTTGGTATACCATTTTGTTAGAATTTTGTTATCATTTGATTTTCTTACTAAAGTTAAATCTAAAAAATTTATTTCGTTATGATTTTCTAATTCAATCGTAAATTGTAACTTATGGTGAAAGGAATTGAAAGAATTCAAAAATTCATTACATTTGTTTTCAGGGATTGCAGCAATACAATCATCAACATATCTTTTGAAGAAGGATATATTATAATTTAGTTGAGATACTACTTTTTCTTCAAGGAATTCCATTACTATTTGGGCTATGATACTTGATATTGGAGAGCCCATTGCACAACCATCTAATTGTTTATAACAATCATCTTTATATTGTAAAAAATTAGCGGTGAATGTATATTCTATAGCTGTTAAGAACTCATTCATAAATTACCAAACTCCTTAAGAAACTTGAATGAAATAAATAATTTTTTTGTAAATTGTATACCAAACCAGCAAATTAATAATACTGAACTGCTACATTTTTATAAAAATGACACTATAAAAGAATTCAATACTAAATTCCATTTCGAGCTGGTAGACTGTGAAACTGTAGGTAATATCTTGAATGATATGAAATCTAATGCTGAGGGAGTCGATGGCATAAATACCGTTATGTTGAAATATTGTGGTTCTAGTATTATCCCATTTATTACACACGTAGTGAACAGTTGCATTTTAACAAATACGGTCCCTGATATATGGAAACAAGCACTGATAACGCCATTTCCGAAAGTATCAGAGCCAAAAACTTTCAAAGATTTGAGGCCTATTAGTATACTTCCGACCTTATCTAAGGTTCTGGGAAAAATTATAAGTATGCAGCTTAGCACCCATTTGATTAAATATGATATACTTCCAACTAATCAATCAGGTTTTCGAAAAAATTTTAGCTGCACATCGGCACTTCTAAACATTGTGGATGACATTTTGGAAGCTAGAGATCGTGGTATGGTAACTGTATTAGTTTTGTTGGATTTCACCAAGGCTTTCGATACCATCTGCCATGAACTATTATGTGCCATACTCCATCACATAGGACTTGATGAAAACTCGGTTGAATTGGTTAAGAATTATTTAACGGGAAGAACTCAAAAAGTTAAGCTCGATGATCAAATCTCTACATCACAAAGCGTTGCCGCAGGAGTTCCTCAAGGATCTATTATAGGGCCAATGCTTTTCAACATATATACCTGCATGTTTCAGAGCTACATAGAACACTGCAAATCACACAGATACGCAGATGACACGCAAATGTACCTTTCTTTCTACCTTAAGCAACTGAATTCAGCAATTTCTAATATCAACTCTGACCTGGCTTCCGTCGACTCTATGGCAAGAAAACACAGCTTATTTTTAAATCCTTCCAAATCTAAAATTATAATATTCGGTCGAAAACCAGATGTAAACAATTTAAAAGCGCAACAATTTAATATACACATTAATAATATAGAAATCCCCATAGTAGAACACTCAAAAAATCTTGGTTTAATTTTAGATAATACTTTTAGATATAAATTACAAGTATCACATTACGTTAGAAATTCAGTAATGGCTTTAAAATTGCTATATCCGCATAGAAATTATTTTCCAATCAATATCAAAACTATGCTCTGTGAAAGTTTGGTCTTGTCACATTTCAATTACTGTTCTCCGGTTTATTCACATGGCTTAGATAGTGTTAATCATAATAGAATTCAAAAAATACAAAACTCATGCATAAGGTATGTGTTCGGAATAAGAAAATATCAACATGTAACTCACAAATTGAAAGAGCTAGGCTGGCTCGATATGAAGAATCGTTTCTTATTGCAGTCTAATTGTTTATATCATAATATTATTCTAAATAAAACACCACCGTATTTATTTAAAAAAATTTGCTTCAGAACTGACGTGCATCATCTTAATCTAAGACATAAAAGTACTATTACTCCACCTCTACATTATACTTCACTATACCAGCAATCTTTCACTTACTGCATATCCAAATTTTATAATGAACTTCCCATTCAGATTAAAAATTGTACATATCCCCATTTTAAAAAACAAATCTTCGAGCATTACTTTAAACAACAACTTTCAACAATTTTCCTCTCTTCTTTTTGGCGCAGAAAAAGGATAAAAGATTAAAAATTTTGAAAATAAAACACTTATTATGTTACAGTTAATATGTTATAGAATTTAGATTAAGCTTAACTTAGGCAACCTTTTACTATTTATATATGTAGTATGTAACACAAGGTTTAAGTGGTAGAACGAGGGATAGGAAACTATCTGCTTGAACTTCACCTTGAGATTTTTGAATTGTATACATTCTTATTATTTCTTATTTTTCTGCTCTGGTTTCGTAAGTAGATTTATGTAAATTTACTACAAGTAACAATTTCAAAAATAAAGCTATATTATTATTATTATTATTATTATTAAACGTCAAAACAGAATTTTTATTTCATTATCAGTATATATACGAACCAATATACCAAGAAAACATACAATATATATATATATATATATATATATATATATATATATATATATATATATATATATATATGTAGAACTGGATTCTCGGGTATTGATCCGCGTTGTGTGGTTTCGGTCCTCAAAAGGACCAATTTCACGACGTTTCGGCAAAGTCGCATTTGCCATCTTCAGGTGATTCGACCGTAGAGTCTGGAAAATCTAGGCGAACCAGACTCTACGGTCGAATCACCTGAAGATGGCAAATGCGACTTTGCCGAAACGTCGTGAAATTGGTCCTTTTGAGGACCGAAACCACACAACGCGGATCAATACCCGAGAATCCAGTTCTACACATTACGTCCGCGAGAACCTAAGAAGAAACATATATATATATATATATATATATGTAGAACTGGATTCTCGGGTATTGATCCGCGTTGTGTGGTTTCGGTCCTCAAAAGGACCAATTTCACGACGTTTCGGCAAAGTCGCATTTGCCGAATTTTCCAGACTCTACGGTCGAATCACCTGAAGATGGCAAATGCAACTTTGCCGAAACGTCGTGAAATTGGTCCTTTTGAGGACCGAAACCACACAACGCGGATCAATACCCGTGAATCCAGTTCTACACATTACGTCCGCGAGAACCTAAGAAGAAACATATATATATATATATATATATATATATATATATATATATATATATATATATATATATATATATACATGTATATACAGGTTCGGAAATTATTTATCTTGGGTATGGTGGCTTCATGAGGGCGTAAAGAATAGCTTGCTAATGAAGAGAGCATTACAATTTCAGGTCGGTCAGCTCAGAACGTAGGACGGCAGTATCATACCAGCACCAGTGGGGTGAATGTGCGAGTCGCAGTTAACGCCTCGGGTGGGGTAAGAGGAGGGGCGCATAGCAGTGCGTCTCTCTTGTTTATGTGGTATTATCATATCATTGCTTTCCTTGTTGCATGTGTAGATTTATGTCTATACCCTAGAAGAATTATTTCCGATACTGTATATCACAACGCACCCCCACGCCAGCCTTCGCGTCACTGACATTGGTTTCTATATCTCAAAACCCACACTTTTCTATCAAAAAATCCCGCTGTACAGAGAGGTCTGTAAAATCAACTTATTTCGTCTAATTTGCCTGGAGTATATGTATAGTAACTAAACACACGAATGCAGATATCTTAAGAATACATAGAACAATTAAACAGATACGATTGATGTTTTTTCGATACTTATTGTTATGTAGAACAAAATATGAACATTGTATTTTGATATCCACAAAGGAATTATGCAAATAAAATTGGTCTGGTATCTTATCTAACTAACAAATGGATGATTTGTTTTTAACCAAATATTGATTGAATATCGTTGAATATGAAGTAAAATATTAACTTTTTACCGCTCTGTTATTCATCTTTATAGGAAAAATTTGAATGAACTTTCATCTCAGGGTCACGTTCTTCATATTATTCGGAACATGATATTACAAAAAATATTATAACAGCATATCCATCGATAAACTATGAGAGAGTTCACACTGTGAATACACTATAACATTATAAAAATGAAGAATCGCTCTTAACCACTGAAAATACTTCGTAACTGAAAGATCATCTGTACTTCAACAGTTTAGTTGTGGATAACGGAGATTGTTTCTTTTGATATCAAATCCGTTATTAGGAAGCTAATGAATACAAGGTTGATGATGATAATCAAAAAAAATTGTAATTAACAAGTTTATTTTTTTCTTTGGTGATGATGGCACATACTAGGTATTTGCCATTATTTATAGTAAGTATGAAGGACGGTCTATTAAATATATGCAAATCCACATCATATGAACTTACATGTAGTCAATCCCATGGTACAAATATGAACAGTTGGTTCAGACCATGTTTATTATATTATTAATAAGGGGCTGCTAGGAATATTTCAATAATCTGCAAGTAAATAACTTTAAATAGCTATACAGAGTAAGTATGGAGTGTATGATGTAAAAAACGCAAACGTTATCCTATTTTTATCTGTTATCAAGTTATAGTGTCAACGTTAAAATTGGTTAGCGTTATGGTAATAAATGTTCAAAAATATTGTCATTGACCTCTAAACATTTGCTACCTCGTCCGCAAAAAGCGCCTGTTGCCCTTCATATTGGTTAATGGCTTTCTTCAATATCGGCTGCTGTATTTAATATACGTCGAATTTATGCATACGGAGTTCCGAGTTTTTCTTTGCATATCTCATGTTTGAAACAATGAAGGATCATTGGTTGGAGATCTGGAGATCATGGAGGCCAACTGATAGGAAGATCCGAAGCCCTGCAAATCTTTCGTTCAAATGTTGTTTGATGCGTTCTTCTCAACTCACTGCAGTGATGTAAACTACAAACGGCGAAATTCTATTATGATTCAAAATAAGTTAATATCATCAAATTAGTTAGAGTAATCCACCAAATTTCGTTCAATCCAATAATTCAGCATTATATATAATCAAGATGTGTATCAATAATTGTAATTCTAAATTATGTTTTCGCTAATAATAATCAAACTGTTAACTTAGATTTTGAGTATGCTGTATCATTGCTTAGCAGGAGTGGTAACTGGAAGCGAAATTGAAATAATATGCTTAGGCAAATATTATTTTCAGTTAACATTAGATGAAGCCAGAATCCATGTACAGGTGGGAGCGGAGATATACCGCGAACACCCAGACAAAGGTATTATTATACCTCCGGGCAAACACGACACTGTCCTCCAAGCGGAAATTCTTACTATGATGCTTTTTGTCCACAGAGCGTTTGAAAAAAGGACGCAAAACCACACCAGCATAATATGCACATACAACGAAGCAGCTCCTACTGCACTGAGTAGCATGAAAATGACATCGAAACTCGTGTGGGATATAATAATTATTATCATCAATTGAGGGGGGGGGCGTTGTGGTCCCCAAATGCCTAGACCGAAGCCCTTTGCAGTTTGCATCCCTAGTGGAGCGGTTCTCACCCATGAGGGTTCACCTATCTATCAGAGGAGCAGTGTTACACGTCAGCACAGAATCTGCATTGATGTTTCTTTTTGCCGTTTTGGTCACAGCGCGTTATTGGCAGTATCTCCGTTTGGAGAATGGTGGCGTGTGGTGCATGCACTGATTGCACCGCATACCAGGGGAGACTGATCTCAGCAAGTGAGGGGGATGGTTAAAACATATGCCAAACAGCTGACAGAGATACTAACGGAACATGGATCGTTAACTACCACCTCCACATAATGAATCTGAGTCAATCACCCTTGTGCAGATGCCAGGTGGTGCAAACGAAGAAACGAAACTTCAACACAGATTTTGTTCAGATGCGTAACACTGATCCCTAAAGACGAAGAGCACTCTCCGTACAGCAATGCGACAACGAGAGATCAAGACATTACCCCCCAATCCGGATACCCGGTCATTACTGGATGTTGGAGTGGTGGCTATGTGAGATACCACAACTCTATTTCTTTTTCATTCTATGTTTATCTATTTATTTATTATACCGACACAAAAAACGAGGCACCTGCATTGAGTTACAGTGGTGTAAATGCTACATATACCACGTTAAAACTCTAAAAATCATAATTCACGTTCATACAACTATGTTTTTCTGATTCTCAATGACGCAAGGTGTAACATACAACATATGAAGCAACATAAAACTTTATTCAATAGCTGATTGGTCTCGGCTTGCTAGACTTCTATCTTTGATTGGTCTATGCTATAAGGTATTCGGGATGCTACACATAGAAAACAAAGGAGATATACCAGTAATTACGTCGCAACATGTTGATCCAAGTAATAAGCAGGTATTATTCAAGTAAAATTATATGAATTATCTTGTTATTAATAAATTATAGAAGAACCCGTAATTGGCATCATATCCATTCATGAATATTAATCAAACAGTTTTTGTTGCTCGTTTTAATAAAGAATAAATTCGTAATATACAACATGCAAAAATCAGCATGGAATCTGATGCAAGGAGCATGTTGATGTATAAAATATTGAGAATTGAACCATTTCATGTTTTACGTATTTTTATTTCACTTTTGTAAATTTGCAATTACAAAAGCAGTTTCATATTTTTTCTGTTTCCAAGAATGTTCTATATTTAATTGCTCCGCCTCTGACTTTGTTATTTTGTATCGAAATTGTCGTTATGAGTTGCTGTATCCAAAAAGATTTGGAGAACATCCTATTGTCATAAAAATTTCATTCCTTTGATGAGCCCCTAATCACGTCCCTTACTTCACCTACGACTATGAAAGAATTACAATTTTTTCTCGTAAAAAACATTAATTACTGAGAAAATGTATAAAGAGCGTTCCTTTATGGGAATTTAATTTTTTTACTCATCTTTATGACCCCCAGTTACTCCGCCTATGACTATTTTTAACTTTTCTTTGTGAGAATTGTTCCCTCAACAATTGAAAGGAATATATTAGGGTGAACATTGAATTCACAAAAATTTTATTTATCCCTGAACTTGGTATATTAGAGCAGAATTGTAAATGCCAATTGAGTCTGGAGGTGTACTACCCGGTTTGCTTCATTTCTGTAAACAACATTTCTAACAAAATATGAACGGAAATGAAGTACCAACGGCTGGCTTCCATGTCTGTTAACAACGTTTCTAACTGAATATGATACTTCTCGGTTTGCTTCATCTCTATTAATAACATTTCTAACCAAATATGAAATTAAATAGAGTACTACCCTGTTTGAATCTTACCTTAGGTAATCACCCTCAGTAATGCAGATAGATCTATCATATTTATTTTTTCTCAGCTATGAGTAACTGTTAATATTAAGTTAAAGGAAATTCACAGCGCCTCCGATTTAGTAGCTTCTTTAGTTACATGATGAGCAGATCTTTATCCTCCATCTACTTGATGGTATAGAGCAGGTGTTCACAATTTTTTTTTATTTTTTGACTACATAAATTGAATTGGAAATCAAAAATATTTCTACCACCATCAAAGCATTTCCCGGTTGGAAATCCATACAATTTATATTATTTAATTATATTCCTGTGTGAAGCGCAACAAATATAACGTAATACATTTTAATTAGTGGTACATATAAGATAGTTTGATGGTTTAATAAATTATTCATTTTTGATGCTATGGACTAAAGTCAATTATTCTCAGAACTATCAGTAGGTTTTACCCCATTGGAATATACCTAATTCATGATCATTATTCCTAAGATAAATTCGCTGTTTGTAACTTTGGCATTGAATTTAATATCAGGAAGGTTGATTTCATCATCAATGCTATTAATTAGAACTAGTTCATGAAATTAGCAAAGGCAGTCCAGGGTTATTAATTTTTTTTGCTTTAATCGTTCAGATTTAAAACGTGTATGAATTTGATAGACAGTTTAATCACACGTTATGACGCATGTTATTAGTCTCAATAAAAAATAGTTAGGAATTTTTTTGTCACCCTTACTTGATCCAAGTAATAAGCAGGTATTATTCAAGTCAAATCGTATGAATCATCTTGTTATTAAAAGATTATAAAAGAACCCGTCATTGGCATCATATCCATTCATAAATATTAATTAAACGCTTTTTGTTGTTCGTTCTAATAAGAACTGAATTCATAATATACCATCGTTTTTATAGTTTAACTATATCAGGCCAGTGAGTAGGTGAAAATTCAACATTAAATCGAATATTTTAAAAAATTAGTGGTGCGATGGAAAGAAAATTTAACATCGCTGCAAATTTGTTAGTCAAACACCCATACGTGCACAATTCAACCTGGCAGTCCTCCCTCCAACCACAGCAGCAACAACTACAGCATTAATTTATACTCTTTCACAAAGTGCACTAGAAAATCGTACACTTAGGGGAGGAAGAAGAGTGGTGGGTGCCTCTGTCTTAAGATAACAACCAAAGCTGCTGCTTCACACCAGTTATTGAGCCTCTTATCTTTCAATTGTATACATGAAGGTGGCCAAAAATGTGAGTGCCTTAGAAGTGCATGAAAATACTCAATAATATTCATTAATTGTGCTGGGCCTGGATGCACAAATGAAGATGGAGCAGATTACTTGGACAAAGAAGATTTTTTGAAATCAGACCAGGCACATCAGCCAATGAGTCTTTTGAAGCTGACGTTCAAATGACTGCATGTAAGAGCCACCAAAAAGTTAGAGCGGAATTAATCACCCATGTTGTATATATGCCTCAATTTCTCAATCGGTGAAGCAATCAAATTATTTATTTATTGATAAATAAATAGAGTCATGAATAATATTGTTTCGAACAAGTTCTCTTGATTTATTATCTAATTATTTGATATGCGTATATTGGTGCATGACAATTTGCGATATGCAAATAAATTAATATTTATCAAAAGTTAAGTTATGTTATTCGTACTAGGCTGTTTGAGAAGTATTGAAGATTTTTTATCGTAATATATTGTATAACTTGGATGCATTAGTTCGTATGTTTATAATGTTTTTGTGTTCACATACAAGCAAACTCCCGTGGATAATGTATTCGTTAGTTATACTTATGGTAACATTAAAACATGTAAATAAGTATGTTTTTCATATAATAAATTATTCTATTATAACATAATCCAATCTATATGTTATTCGTATGGTCATATGTTATCCCATTATTTCCGTATAATTAGCTAATAAAATGACAGTTGTGGAATCTTATCTTACGGCAATTTTCAATGTTTTTTGTATGAGTAACCTCAATATTACTTAAGAGTCCTTGACATTCTGATCGAATTTAAATAATTCAGTTTTGACACAAAATAAACAATTTACGTTCCATCATGTATGTAAGTAATATAATAGGGTGGAAGAAATATAATACCGACTGAGTTCAAGTTGATGTAATATCTGCAATTTATTGTAGGTACTAAAATAAACAGTTTATAGAACGTATTAGCAAATATTGCAGCAGTTCTTATATTGAATCTAGAATACATTGTAGTTGCCATAACAATACTAATAGATGGGGAAATCGGAGGATGTAAATATAAACATTTCACTTGAAATAAAACATTGTTGAAATATAATATATAATATTAATAAGGAAAACAATCATGAATATAGCAATAAAATTAAATATACACAAAATCCACAGTAAAATTTGTAAATTTGAACCAATGTATCGGCAATTTAGCTTACAACAGATCTGATAGTACATTGTCCAAATATGTTTAGTTACCACGTTCATTGCAAGAGTTACAATTCTTTCAAGCAACTGTTCCAACTACCACTCGACATTATACGAATATCATTCTGATTTCCACTAAATGGCTATAGCATGGCAGAACAATACAACAAAAACGAATGCAATTCATGTTTTATTTGATATAACAATATAACATAAATAACTGTCGATGTGAATTAGACCGTAGGGTAAAACAACTTGTTTGTAATTGCATACATTTTTTAGCATGAATCGCTAGATTTTTTTTTCGATCTAGAAACAGAATGCCGGAATTTGACAACACTCAATTCAAATCAGAAGAAATATATAAATGTAAGATTTACTACGTTAACCATCACTAAAATAAACCTTAGATTCAATGATATAATGGACAATAATTCAATATCCAAATCAAAAGAAATTAACTTGACTTCAGTTAAAATATTTCGAAGTTTGAATGTAGTATCAACTAGTTGGATTGATATTATGTTAGAACTGTAACTTACTAGAATTCAATAACTTCATATAATCAATTCAATTGTGAGAAAGAAATATGCGTTTGACCGACTCTACAGTATTTCGTATCATATTTGAATAAAGTGTAGCATCCCTTGCAACGGTGCATCTGCAACTACCTTCCCTTCTCTCATGGTACCAAAGTCTGCGTCTGAGCTTGGAGCTGTTCAGTTCCGGTGATTCCCCGTTTTTCAGTCGCATCGCGACTTTTTTAGCGCTCGAACTCGGGCATCCTGAGTCGAGATTTTCTCGAAAGAACGGGCTCGATCAACATACAACATGAATTTGAGGAAGCACAAGAAGATATTAGTAAATTTATATCACAGAAGCATTTAGTTAAAATAAAGTAATATATTATGTTCACGATTCAGCAACAATAATTGTACACATAAATAATGTTTCTTAGTTGACTCCTGCTGCCCACTGCTAGGATCATTGAATAACATGTGCCTCCAATGAGGGCATCGGAGAAAGAAGATATGAATTCTACAGGCAACGAAAAATACATGTGTTCTTTTGAAAATAAAATGTATTTATTTTTGTGTATTGCGGATACCCAAAGTTCACAACTATACTCACGGTAAACTTTTTCCAATAACTTGTGGTGTCTTCTATTCTTTGGTATCCTCTTCAGTACTGTTACCCACTCTGGATCATTAATTCTGAACTTTGGTTGATGCCAACAACCAAATTTGTACTAGAAATTGACTATTGATTCAACTAATAGCTTTAGAAAAAATTTGGCTACAACCAACAATTTCAAACAAATAGTGGATATAACCAACATCTTCAACAAAAGTTGACCAAAATCAACAACTTCAACTAAAGGTGGCCAGAACTAACACCTGTAAACAAAAATTGACTACAATCAACAACTTTGATTTGAAGAAGCTTCGAGCTTAGACGAATCAGTCCAAGAGTTGGCTCCAACCAGCTTCTCCTTAAAATAAATAATCTTGACTGTAGGGGCAGCTCACTGAAAATGAAATAAAGAAGCAGTATCGATTATCTCTATTATTAGTTTATCCAGAACGACAAATATTAATTTCCAAATTCATTTATTAGTTACTTCAAAGAATAATAATAATACTAAAAATGTCTTATTTTGCACACAAACCACACACAACAAAACAGTAGAATGTCAAACAAAAGTACAACTTTTTGTCAAACAAATCAAAATTGTCTTCATAATAAAGGGAGTCTTGAAATATGTTATCTAGAATATGGAGCTTCTGTAATATTTCTCCCCAATCTTTTGTGCCCTTTGTCACTCTTTCACAATTGTATGTGCTGCGAATAGATTCCCCTATAGGGTCGTTTAGACCGCTTCGAACCTACTATCTCCTCCACCTCGTATCAATCATTCCTGAGAATCGTTGTTATCTTGAATTGGCCTTTCCATTCTGGTAGCATCTTCTTGCTAGCAATTGAACTTATGCGGACCTACACTAGATCATTTATTCCATATTTTCGGTAGTTTTTGAATGTGTTTTATTCGTAGATTGAATATGTTCTGTGAATGGTGAGATGTTTTGCATATTACTGCGGTGACATTTTCTAGAAACATGGCGCGGTATTTGACAGTTAGAACATTCATTGTTGCCTTGTTGAACTTTCTGTAAGCCGTCACGCTGATTGTTAGGGTGAAATTGCTTGAATTTAAATTTCCAGAATCTCGAAAGTGGTGTTGTTTAAATGGTGCGATTCGATAAGTGTTATGGAGGGGACATGATACATAATTTCCCAAGTAAGCACCCAAACTTGGCGCATCGTAAATATTTTGCGCCGCTCCAATGCTGAGTTCCAGGTGTGGATCGTCAATACCTCCCACAATGAGATTTACCTTATCGTGGGGGGTTATATTCAATTCTAGGTCGCGAATAAAAGCTCATATAATCGAACAGGTTAGAGTTGGTTGAAGGTCGTAAATTAGCCATGGTGGTTAATTAGGTCATGGATTTCGTCTGTATGTGAAGGAAACCTTCAGTAAATCTTTCCACAACCTCCAACTACTTTTAAATACGAGTACCACTTTTTAGAGAAACAATTGAATTTTTTTAACGCTAAATGACATACGTAAGTGTCGTACCAGCAGTAAATTTTAGTATGTTCATAAATTTTTCTTACCCAGGTATCAATATTAGTCTTGAATGGGTTCAAAAAGTCTATGTCGATGTCATTCCAAAAGCATAATTAGGTATTAAAACTGGTTCACACTGACGTGCTTTAGGGTTTTCAATGTGTGTATGTTGCAATTGCAACCTGTTAGCGTAGCGACTTCATTCGAGGGCGACTGCGAGAACGTCGGTGACTTGCCGATCGGTCACGATGCCGTCGGTGTCGTTTCTTTGAGGTTCGAGTGCGGTGACTAGGTGTCCTTGAATCGTGTCGTAGTGATGTTGACTGACATCTCTGTGTTGATAATGATCTGGTGTGTAGGAACGAGATTTTGGTCGCCTTTGGGGTTCTCGATGAACTGTAGTCCTTGAACGATCACGATCGCTGCTGCATCTGTCGTGCGAGCTTCAACCGTTGATTGAAAGAGGTTATATGAAATGTAAATTTTCCACCTTGCTATAAAAATATTAAATTTTTTTTTATTGGCTCCCTATTTCAATTACCTACGGGATATGTCTTCTTAATTCGTTTATTTCGAAACTAATAAAGTGGACGAATTTGAATGATTGTTGAATTTTAACGTCCTCGCTATTTCTAATGTAAAGTCATTTTTGATGTATTGCAATTCCATGTTTAACATGGCCATAATTTATTTGAAGGAAGGAACTATTCATTTCCAGTGTTATTTAACACAAGATGTTCGCATACACTATAAATTTGCAACTAATAAAAATGATCTGTAAAACTTTTATGCTGCCATCTGATGGAGAATAACTTAATGTGTTAACTGCATAATAAGTATAGTTGCACTTGATTTCCTAAATACTCACGAGAGGTGAGTCAATTTACATTGTTTATATCATTCTTTTGTTACCCAGGTGCCTGGTGATAATTAACATTACGTAACGATGCTCATTCAAGTCTATATGCAAGTTATTTCCAATTTTATTTATAATGAGGTACCCGTGTGTCATGAAAATGTTACAAAGAATAGAAATTCTTGTTTAATGTAGTGCATACTGAATATAAATATCGAAAAGTGCCGAGTCGTTCTAATATTTATTCCATCGTGATCCTGCGTTGAAACTTTTCATGTATTATTTTCATTTCCACGTTTCAATGTAATGTTGCAATTTCAATGCAAGTACGAACATATTCATCTTTTAATTTCATTTGACACCAGCTATCTGTTATCATAAAAATATATGTAAACAATGGAAATTGACCCGCCTTATATAGTGGATTGCTGTCGGTCTTCCGTGCGCTATAGAGTTTGAGATACCAGCCACGAGAGGCGCATGAATGTCCATTGTTTACATAATTTTTTTGTTACCCAGGTGCCTGGTGAGAATTAAAATTTAGTTACGATGCTAATTCAAGTCTATATGCAAGTTATTTCCAATTTTATTTATTTTATTTTAGAATGACGTACCCGTGAATCATAAAAAAGTTACAAAAAACAGAAATTCTTGTTAAAGTAGCACCTACTAAACATAAATGTCGTAATTTTCCAAGCCGTTTTAATATTTATTTCATCGTGATCTCGCGTTGGATGAACTTTTCATGTATTATTTTAATTTGCACGCGTTGCAATGTTGTTTAAATTTAAATGCAAGCATATGAACTAATTCATCTCCTAATTTCAATTGACAGCAGCTATCTGTGTATCATAAAAATAAATGTAAACGATGGAAATTGACCCCCCTTTAGTAGATAGCTAAACTGTTCCGTACGCTATAGAGATTGAGCTGCCCACCAGCCCACCACCATTTCCATTGTTATGATTGATATCGGAATTTTTATGGTATGCAGCAAGAATGATAAATAATGATTTGAAATCCAAATAATTATTGTTTCAAATAACAAATGAATGTATATATCATTGAAATATGGAAACCGAAATAATTTCAATACAAATAAATAATTTTAACCTCGAAATTCAGATAACATTGAAATAAGACTATCAAATTAATTCCGCTCAAATTAAATGAGGGATTGTAAGCTTGGGTTCGTTGAGATTCACACATATCAATATCATGGTTACATAAAAAATTGGCATAAATTCGAATAAAAAATGTGAATACCAAATCGTGAGAGTTGGATATAATTATAGAAAATTGGTTAAAATGGAAATAGTAAATACATAGAAATATGTATATCATCAATTCTATTTCCAAAGTTGATTCGTGTACCATATTTCGATTCATATGAAATAAGTTAGTCAGTAGTCTTTCTATAATCATTGTTATTTGGATGCTGTTGTAACAGAAAATAGGGTTCTCATAAGATTACATGGTATCATAAAAATTCGAATGCTAACAGCCTTTTAGATTGAACTGAATATAATTTAGCAATGTAAAATTTAGGAAGTCAATTTAAATTGGAAAGCATATCCAACTACAATGATTTTAAATGATTTCAAATACAGAGTTATACCTATAAATGAAATTATAACTTGAATAAACAATATTTTACTTGTTCCACTTGCAAAATTAATTGTGGTTGCCAAAAAATGAGGTAGTAATCAGCATATATAGATGGAGATGTGCTGTAGGTGGTAGTGGTTTTTCTAGATCGTTTATGTAGAGTAAGAATAGTTTAGGTCACATAATTGTGCCCTGTGGTATCTGTTTCTAATCAAGTAGAATTCACGGATGTTCTTAAATTCCCTGTTACACAGTTTATCAACACATATTGTTGTCTGTTGGCAAGAAAAGATGATATCCAATTTAGAGAGTTACATCTGATTCCATATTTCTCCAATTTAAGTAACAAATTTTTATGGTTAACGCAGTTAAACACCCTGTTGAGGTCACAGAAAAAGTCACGCGTAATAAAAACATTCATTGTTTATTTATTGTAAATAAGTGGTTTTATTTCCATAACTTTATGAGCTAAATTTCTATTTTCCTGTAAAATTTTACGAATATAGTGGATTAAAAGCAAAATAATTTTCTTACGTTATTAATTTTTCAACAAAGAACACCAAAGGACCTCTAATAATTAACTGGCGCTCCAACACCGTTAGATAATAAGTTAGTTTTGTGGGAGGAGTTTTCGTCAAGAATCTGTTCGTGTTTGGACAATTTCACAAGTTTGGTGCGTAGAATAAGAAACAGTTTCGTGTTTCGGGAAATAGTGATTCCAATTGTGCTCTGTTCATCTTGGTTGTGCGAAAGACATTTTGAACTGTTTTCTTTGAATTCGTATTACTTTGCAGTGTGTGCTCATGACATGCAGGTACATATGACCTAGAGACAAAAGCTCCGTAGTTACAGTTTGACAATTAGGGAAAAAATTAAGAATAAGATAACTGTGTCTGCTAAACAGCTTTAATCTTTATTGAATTCATCGATCGGTATACACAAGATTGGTAAAACCTCGGGAAATCGATGAAACGCTAAATTGCAGCGCTTGTATAATATATTGCCTGTATACAGGGGCTAAAACTCAAAATATCAATTTGATACAATTAGGACATTCCAGAAAGACGAACCCCCTGCAATATGTTCTAGCTTCCAGCTTCCAATGGTGAATGGATTGAACCTGCTATATTACCAATAAATCATACAACATGATTTGCTAGCCTAGGCAGCTGTTGAGCGGTAAATCTTCAAACGTGCTTGCGCGGTGCGTCCACACAGAGATATGACGTTAAGACAGATTCAAATCTGTGCATGGCCCTTGTAACCTTAAGTCTTGCGACAGAGAACTAACCGCCATTTATTTAATTTTTGGTTTTACGCAAAGAAATCTTCTGTGACTATCAATACAGCTCCTTACAAAATTATATAAAGAATTCTGTAACTAGCCCGATCTATGGAGATACGTTTCCTTTATCAAAATCGATGCTTCACCAAAACCTAATCGCGAACAAAGATCCGATGTCGGTGCAGGTGAACTTACATGTGCGGCTTAAAACCTTTTGATTGTAACTATAAAATTCAAAAACAAATTGAAATAATGACATCAAGGGGTGCAAAATGATCCAGCTAGCGTTGGGCGTGGATAAATCTGGACAGGTAAAAATGATAGCATAATAATAAATGATTCGATTCAAAACAAAGAAGCAATAATTTTAATCAATGGATGCTGAAAGCTTGGACTACTCAATTGATAATAATTCATAGAAAAATGTAAATGAAGAGTAAAGAATAACTAGTATCGACACAACGACACCATAACTTTTGATATTGATTTGATCGAAAATAGTGATGAAGATACTAGAGATCCAGATTTTGAGTATCATTGTACGGCATCCGACGATGAAAGTGGTGCACCTGATGGAGCAGAGAAAATGAAAACACATAAGAAGGAGAGGAAAGTGCTGAAGAGCATGAGGAAATCGCTGACGAGGAAGAACAAAACACTGAAGAGCAAGAGGAACATAATAAAAGACAGGAAGAAGACATTGAAGAAAGTATGAAAATTAAACAGATTCAACTCGTAAAAAATACAAGAATTCTAACTAGCCATGCGTCCTCAAAAGATGAACAGGAGTTGCTAAGAATTTGTTTGTCGACTTTGCCTGCGAGTGTACTCAAAAATGTAACAAGAAGAGTACAGTTTAGGACCGCAAATTCCTATTTCATGAGTATTGGACTTACAAAAAGCTGTTATATGTTCTTTGGTTAAAGAAAAAGATGTAAATTGAAAACGAAAGCACCTTGAGCAAGAAAATGGAAAGGATAGAACAGGACTTTTACAAGAAGCTAGCGTTTGCAAGATACGGTTGTTTGCAGATACATGCTTATAAAAATGCTACAGATATCAACTAAACGGGTAAACACCGCTCTTATAAAGGCCAAAAGTCTTGTCTTAAAATATAATCGAGGACATGATGGTAATGATCGGAAAATAGCGGAAATACCGTGTAAATGCAGTAATAGAATACATTAACAGAATAATTAAATATAAATCCCATTACTGAAGAGAGCAAACTGACAGAGAATATCTTCCTTCTCATATAACACTAGAGCTGATGTATTTTTTATGCAAATCAGAAAATCATAACACTTAGCATATCCTCTTACAAAAAAATTTCCTACGCATAATTTAACATAACTCAAAAATAGTTGAAAAGGATACATGCAATAAATGCGATGCCTATGCAACCGAAATTTCGTCATCCGATGGTACTGAACAAGAACACTTGAAAATGGAACATCAGCAACATCTGCGAGCGGCAGAAGAAGTCAGACACAAAGTCAGACACAAAGTCACAAACAACAACAAGACATCAAGTAATGCAAAACATCGAGCAAATTTGTTAACTTGTACATTCGACTTGGAAAAAATTTCCAATGCCCAGGATTCCCACAAATACATTCTTCCATAAACGACAATTGTGGCTCTACTACAATTTTGGGATTCATAACGGGAATCGTGAGCAGGGTTATTGCTTTGTGTGAACTTGAGGAACAACTGGTAGGGGGCCCAAGAGGTAGGACCCTGCTTTAAAAAATTTGTAGACCTATATTAATCTGAAAAGGTCAAAGGATCTTTAACAGTAGAGCGATTTCTGTGTTGGGCCAAATCGTTACATCAAGCTTAGTTTGCTTTTGAAACATGTTTTAAACAATCAACCAACGCTGAAACGAGTCCGCATGCCCTTCTTTGTACCAGGTCATCGTTTTCTGTCCAATGATTCAGAATTTGGAGACATTTAGAAAGCTTTGAAATATCCGCCGGAATATATCCATGTAATTAGAAATTACCAAAAAAAATCCATTTATTGTTGAGCCGATGGAGAGTAAATACTAAATACTTCAAAAGCAGTGTTGGGATGGAGCAAATGATTGTAAACAGGAAAAATGCGTTGTTGCAGGAAAAATCAACTGGCTGTAGTTCCACGGAAATGAGGTAGGAAAGGAACATCGCCACAGCCTATTTTTCAAACAATCTCATGAAGAAAAAGAGCCGTATACCGAAATTAACCGAAAGTGGATACAAGATGTAAAGGCGAGAAAGTTTTTTCTTCAACTTCCGAGTTGGATTAGCTTTGGCCAGAAGGTAAGCCAACATCTACCCCCAAATTGAATGATATCAAATCGACCAGAAGCGGATCAACCATTTTTCAAAAAATTCACTGGAGTTGAAGGTATCGTCGATGATATTGATGGTTACGATGGAGACGTAGACTTTGATTTTGAGGACGTAAAGTTGAATATTATTATTCATTAATAATAATTTATCTTTATCCTATTTTACTTTTGTCTATATTCTTTCATACAATATTGTTTACCATTATTATTTTAATATTATTTAATGAAAAAAAATAACTTTTATGTTCACGAACAGAGTTTTCGAATTTACGAACAAGGAACCACATGCACTCCATAAAAAGTTTGCTCAGAATCTGAAATTTAGGTTATGCCGTTTACAGAAAAGAATCCAAGTGGTTGTATATAAACTTTCATCGTGTCATTTTATAAGGAACCAGGTTCTAGAATATTTTCTCT
This sequence comes from Endomychus coccineus, assembly GCA_958510875.1. Taxonomy (NCBI): domain Eukaryota; kingdom Metazoa; phylum Arthropoda; class Insecta; order Coleoptera; family Endomychidae; genus Endomychus; species Endomychus coccineus. The sequence goes on along the minus strand of OY294068.1, from coordinate 130,013,611 downwards.
AAAACGTCTATGCGGAAATAATTTTGAAAAAAGAACCAAGCAGCTTTTTGCTAAATTTTTTCAAAAAAAAATTATTTCCAAAATAGTTATTTAGATAATGCTTTCATATGGATCCTTGAAACAAATCGATACTAAAGTATGTTACTATTACTATTTTAACGTAAACACATTTTTGCTGTCTCCTACAAACCATATTTTGGCGCTTGGTTCTCTGTTCGTTAACTCTATCCAATTTATTAAGAGGTAATTCCCAATTCACTTACTCTTAATAGTCATTGAACAATAGACACTAGAGCTTATGAAATGTATGTTAATATGTAGGAATTTTGAAACAATAATGTGTATTGCTTAAGGTTTTCTATTGATTCAATTTTTGGAATCAACCATGCTGTGAAGATCGAGATTGATTGACCGAGGAAACATAATATTACGTACTGTAAATACTAAATTAAACTTATTAAAACAAAAATTTATAGACTCTAAACATAATAACTAACACACATTAATTCAAATCAACACGAAATGAAGTAAGATCAAAAATAACGAATAGAATACAAGGGATGCTGAATGTCAATTAGTTCTCAGTTGTCACTTATCATTTTTAGATGAGAAATCAAAATTCGTACCAAGGGCGAACAAGCTATTCTCCACCATATTGATTTGTTCAAGACAAATTCACGAGAGGCTACACCAGCTTTGAATATTTTATAATAAATAGTCAAAGGGCTACACACACTATATATTTGGGAATCCCTTTTACGATGGAAATTTATGGCCTGGGGGTCATTGCTCATTATTTACACATTATTGTGTGCACCTTTTTTCTTTGGGTATTTCCAAATATTGAATTCATTATTAGATAGTTATAGTCGAAATATCAATACAGCGCTAGCGATATAAAATATTCTTTCTACGTAATATCTATTAATTTATAATAACTTAACTACTAGGTAATTGAAAATTAATGTTCAGAAATAAAGTAAACCAGTTTTTGTATTTCAATTAAGTCATTTAATTCATACAGTAACGAGTTGTTTTTACATTTTAATATCAATACGTAATTGTAAACTGATATATTTTATAATTATCAGCAATAATTGATTCCTCTATTTTCTAATTTATATGGCCAACAATATGCAAATTGGATAATATAGAAAACAATATTTGAACGGTTCTGTATGCTATATCACTTTTTTCGGAGGTGGTCAAATTTTGCCTAAGACGTATGTTATCTGAAAAATTGCTTCATTCTGAACAGAAGATTTCTCTGAAGTAATTAAACGTTGAAGCGGGAGATTCGAAGCTGCTGTTAATCTGTTTAGGCAAAGAGATTATTATGGAAATTTATGAAAATGCTTTCTTTTTAAATTGATAAATCAAAATAAATAACGCTATAGGCTGAAAAATTATTAATGAAAGTTCAAAACTATTTTTAATTAATTTATTTGCAAAATATACAATAATTCCAGGAAATGTTTTAAATGTCATGGTTTATTCATTGATAAAATACAATAAACAATTGTTAATTCGACGCTGTCGAAAACTTAACTTCAAAACATAATACTAATCACAGTGTTATTATATTACATGGGTAATTAATAATACATATTGATAACATTGTTTTACTCTAAAAAGGTGATTCACATTAATTTTTAATAAATTGACATATTGTTACAGCAAATCTAATATATTACATTAATGAATTATTTGTGACTTCTTATTTACCATATGACATTTTAAATAGCCGGTGATGGTTTCCAAATAGTTTTAATTTGGCAAAGTTAAATCTCCAGACTCTATAATACAATTATAACTTCCAGGAAATTGAATTGAATGAATTGATATAACAGACCAATTTTTTGTAAAAGTCCGTCTTTCAATAAGTCCATTGTCTTTTTCTAGAAGTTATACAAATTCAGATGTATAATGTTATTTTCTGCAAAAAATCTTTAAATTACTGTCGATATTAAAGCCTTAAATAATATTTAGAATATCATAGAAAATAATTTCAAAAAACAAACGCAGTTTTCGGAGATTTCTGGAAAATTCACTAAAATGTTTGTTTTGATTTTTGAAATGAAACGAATGGCAACGAATGGCAATGAGTAACAGCAACAGGTAACTTAGCACGTTGTGATAGTAGTGTACCGGTCTATGATAATAGAGGACATGGTTGCTAAGAAACGGAGAAAAAAGAGAGAAGAAATTTTGGAATGTATAAAAAACAGATTGTCAAAAATATCTCTTATTATTAATAGAATTAGAAGTGAAACAGTGTTTTATTCTCCTCTTCCGATTGATCAACGTGATACCAACAAATTGGTGACCCTTTCGACGTTTGATGAGTGAAGTTTCTGGTGAAAATGTCAAAAAGTGAACTTAGCTCAAGGGTAAGCATGAATAATGACAGGCAAAAGACAGAAGTGAATAAGGTCAGTATAAGAATTCCTCCTTTTTGGCCCGAGAAACCTGAAATTTGGTTTTATCGATGAAGCTCAATTTAATATTAATAAAATTACATCGGAAGAAACAAAATTCAATTATCTGGTATCACAAATAGATCCAAAATATGTTGAGGATATTTGGGATATAATTCAAGGAACTGCCTTAAACAAATATAATAGAGCTAAAGAAAATTTGTTGAATATATTCAAAGAGAATGAAGAACGAAAGATTAAAAAGTTAGTTACCGGCTTAGAATTAGGTGATGAAACCTAGTCAGCTTCTTCGTAAAATGAAAACTTTGGCAGGAGTTGATATTTCCGAAGCAGCATTAAAAACGTTTTGGCTAGAAAAATTTCCAGATTCAATCAAAAATTTACTCATTGTTAGTGAAGAGGGACTTGACAAAGTAGCTTTTATGGGGGGATAAAATGTTAGAACTTAACCCACATAAAGAAGTTTTTTCAACTGAAACGCGGAATGACACGAATTCCTTGATTAAAGATTTAATGGTTAGGCTTGAAGGTTTAAAAGCACAGATCACTGCAATAGGACAGAGAAGATTTAGATCTAGGGATAATAGTGGAAATCGTAGTCGCGCTTCAAGTAAAGATCATATTAAGGAAATTTGAGCCATAAGGAAAATATTGTTATGCACATTTCCAATACGGTTCCAAAGGTTTTCCAGATCGATGCAAATTACCTTGTGCTTGGAAGGTTTCGGGATCCGAGAATCTGCAGTAGAAGAAGCGGAAAGTTCTGCTGCAGAAAACATGGAAAATCGTTCAAATTTCCGTTTATTTGTTTTAGACAAAACACGGGTTGTCATTTTCTTGTTGATGTGGAGCTGATGTATCTCTATTGCCAGCTAATGTTAATGATAAAATTCCTAGTAACTCATTTAAATTATATGCCGCTAATGGTTCTGAGATTCCAACATAATGGCTTAAGACTATTAACAATAAATTTAAGACTTCGCAATGTTTTCAATGGCCGTTTATTGTTTCAAGAATAGAAAAAGGTATAATTGGAGTTGATTTTTTGAATGAATTCAATTTGTTAATTGATTTGCATGGACGAAGGTTAATTGATGGAATTACTAAACTTTGTGTAACTGGTAACGTTGCTGAAGTATTTAAACAGCATACCATACACACACTGATTAATATTGGTGAGTTCGCTGATTTATTATCTTCGTATTCCGATATTACTACCCCTAGCTTTATACCAAGCAAAAGTTTGCATAATGTCAAACATTATATTCGCACTAATGGATCATCAGTACATTGTAAAACTCGTCCTTTAGATTGTGCAGATTGTAAAAGAATGAAACAGGTGAAGCTTAAGTTTCAGTTCATGTTGGACCATGGAATAATTCGTCCATCACACTACGAATGGTCTAGTCCATTACATATAGTAAATAAAAAAGATGGAGATTATCGACGTTCAAACGCTCAAACGGTTCCTGACCGATACCCCATCCCTCGAATAGAAGACTTTCAGCAAATTATGAAGGGAACGAAAATATTCTCGAAAATAGATTTATTTAAAGCTTATTTTCAAGTTCCACTTGCGGAAGAAGATAAACCTAAGACAGCAATTATTACACCTTTTGGACTTTTCGAGTTTAATGTAATGAGTTTCGGATTATGTAATGCACCGTCAACATTTCAAAGGTTTATAAATGAAGTATTTGAAGGGTTAGATTTCTTGTTTCCATATCTTGACGATATTTTGATCGCTTAATCGTCAACGGATGAGCATCGTAAACATTTGAGATTGGTTTTTGAACGACTGAAACAATATGTTCTTCGAATTAATGTATCTAAATCTAAGTTTGGAGTAGAAAAACTAGAATTTCTAGGTTATGTAATAACTCCTAGTGGATCACAGTCACTTCCTGAAAAGATTCAAGTAATTAAGGATTATATGTTGCCAGAAACGGTTCGTCAACTTCGTACATTCCTTCGCATAATTAATTTTTATCGAAGATATATTCCGAATGCTGCAGAAATTCAAGCCGTTTTACTTGATTATCTCAAGGGATCGAAAAAGAATGATAACCGAGCAATTAAGTGGACACCTGAGACTAAGATTCAATTTGAAAAGTGTAAAGAGAGTCTGGTCAATGCAACTACTCTAACCATTCTAAATTCAGATTTTCCGTTAGCACTGTTCAGTGACGCTTCCAATAAAGCTGTCGGATCTGTGTTTCAACAATATGAAGAATCTGGTTGGAAACCAATTGCCTTCTATTCAAGAAGACTCAATAATGCACAAAAAAAGTACAGTGCGTATGATAAAGAACTTTTAGGAATATACATGTCTGTAAAGCAATTCAAACACTTTCTCGAAGCAAGAACTTTTACTATTCTTACCGATCATAAGCCAATAACATTTGCGTTCGAACAGAAAAATTACAAGGCATCTCCTCGTCAATTAAGACATCTTCAATACATATCTCAATTCACTACAGATATTAGGCAGATTAAAGGCAAAAATACTCTGTTAAGAATTGGAGAAATTTCTGTTCTCGATTATGATGAGATTGCGCGGGAGCAGGAATGTGATAATGAATTACCAACTTTATCTAATGGAACGAATCTTAAACTTAGGAAGATACAACTATTGTCGGGAAAGTCACTTTGGTGTGATGTTATCCACTCAAAACTGTCGTCCATATATACCTCGCAAATATCGTTACCGGGTGTTTCAACAGATTCATAGTTTTGCTCATCCTGGAGTGAACTCTACTGTAAGACAAGTGTCTTGTAAATTTATTTGGCCTGGACTCAGAAATGATTTACGTAAATGGGCTCAATCTTGTCTTAGCTGCCAGCGCAATAAAGTGTCTAGACACACAAAATCGCCGCTGGAGAATTTCAAGGCGCCAGATGGAAGATTTAGTGTGGTACATGTGGATATTATTGGACCTTTACCACTCTCGCAGGATAATATTTACTGTCTAACGTGTATTGAAAGGTATACCATTTAAATGGAAGTTATTCCTATGGCGAGAATAACTGCCGATACAGTTGCAAAGTCATTTTATAACCATTGGATTGCCAGATTTGGAGCACCTCATACAATAATAACAGACCAGGGTCGACAGTTCGAGAGTGAACTATTTAAATCTCTCGCTGCATTGTGTGGAGTGAAAATTCAGCACACAACTCCATATCATCCACAATCGAATGGAAAAATCGAGAGACTACACAGGAGTCTGAAATCAGCACTTCGGGCACATAATAAAATATATATATATATGGACTGATGCCCTTCCTTCTGTACTGCTGGGATTACGTACAGCTTTGAGAGACGACTCACGACATTCAATTGATGAAATGGTATACGGCACAACTATCAGAATACCTGGTGAATTCTTTGATGTACCTAAATTTCCGTTAAATTCGGAGAATTTCACCTCAGAACTTCAAAAAATTTTGGGTGAACTCCGACCACATGCAACACGCTCGAATAATTTTAGATCTGTTTTTGTACATAAGGATCTCAGTTCTTGTTCGCATGTGTTTTTACGATTTGATCGTGTTAAGAAGTCTTTGGAGCCACCTTACGAACGACCTTTCCAGGTGATTAAGCGATCGGATAAATATTTTACAATAGACATTAAAGGCAGTATTTCAAATGTTTCAGTTGATAGGCTGAAACCTGCTTATTTACTTCCTGATTATAATATCTCAAGACCGCAAGAACAGAAACAAGACTCAACTTCTAATCAAAATATTAATAACGACTCAACAACAACTATACATAATAAAGAGGGTGAACACGAGGTAACAAAGACATCACGATGTGGAAGAACTATTCGGTTTCCATCTCGATACCTTGTTGCGAGCGATGTTTAATTTTTAGTGTTTATTAAATGTTTTAATTTAAAGAGCTGTTTCTTTGATTTTATTTGTTAGTATAGATAGTAATCTGTATTATACGTATCGTAACTCTTCTTCGTTACTGGTGGGGAAGTAGTGTAGCGGTCTATGATAATAGCGGAAATGGTTGCTAAGAAACGGAGAAAACAGAGAGAAGAAATTTGATATTAAAAAAAAACAGATTGTCAAAATTATCTCTTATTATTAATAGAATTAGAAGTGAAAAAGTGTTTTATTCTCCTCTTCCGATTGTTCAACGTGATACCAACAGTAGATTCACTGGCAAACAGAAGATGATGTCGAAGCGTTCATTGATATGAATATGATCGAAATTCATTGAAATTTATAGTCAAGGATCAACGATAATCAAACCTAGCTGATTCTTCGAATGAATCTATTTTCGGATAATATAATGTTGATACGTGAGCTTATTTTGATACGGAGATTAACATTTATTCAATTTAATAATACAAATACGCATTTCTTACATTAGCGAAATTTAAAAAAACAATAATGATACATGACAGGGATTCTCTGCATTCAATTATAGTCTTCGTCGATTTTGATGTAACTTCAATTAGTATATAAACATAATGGTTTGTTCGGTAAAACATACTTACATGTATCAGTGTTACAATTCATATATTGTAATTATTACAACGTAAATTCTGATTTGACTTAGTAACTTGCAATATGTGATGTGATAAGATAACCTTAAAGCATTAATACCAATGAATGTCTTGTTTTTACAGGGTTTATCACGTAACCCAGTCTTAGGCCCTCTGTTGTTTATCCTTTTCATTGATGATGTTACCAGAATATTCAAGGTGACATTTTTGCTTCATGCGGATGCTATGGATTTTTACTTACAGATTGGGCATATATTGAGAAATCTTCTCAAGTGAGGATATCATCAAGATTCACTGCTGGAAAGATTTCGTCTTTCCAACATAGAGATACAGTTTAAACCATTAGTGGAGTAAATCTGGCAAATGGTTGGCGAAAATCTTACGATGCTTAGCGACCCAGTGGAAAATGTTTGTTTTGGTACCAATAACAACCCCCTGAAATTTCTATTTCCCAAAGTGGATGCAACCCCTTCTTTTCGGGCAAAAAGTTTTTTTTTGACATTTTAAAGGATAGTTTAGCAAAAAAAAATTAATATCTCTGGTTGTATTGAAAATTAAGAAACCAAAGTAGAACCCTTTTATTGTCAATGTCCAAGAAACACTTCCAGTCCAAATTTCAAGTTGATCCGACCTCCCCCCTCCCCGTAATAGATATATATATATATATATATATATATATATATATATATATATAACTTAAGAGATATAGAATTAAATTTTCTGAATTATGAAGATAACTTAGATAATTTAACATAGGATTATAAAGATGAATAAACGTAAAAGATTGAACCATAGGCGGGATTCGAACCCACATTTCTGGATTTCTAGTCCAGGGTGTTTACCAATTACACCACTTCGGTCCTGTTAGATTTTTATATTTTTGTAAATATAAACCTCTGAAAGGATAGTAGATCATTGATGAACACAATGCGATTCGATGCCCTACCATAGATCAACTATTCACGCACATTCATCTGAAGTTCAGTCGTTTTTTGAAGTAAGGATTGTAGGTTAGTACTGCTATGGTTGGCAGTTACTTGACAGTTCTTATTCAAATGACAGCATCCTGGTTCTTATATATTTCAATAGAACTGACTGAGAATTGTTCTGGTTAATTATAAATAAGTTTAAAGTTTCTTTGCCTAATTGGCCACTATCGTGTATGTAACTTAAGAGATATAGAATTAAATTTTCTGAATTATGAAGATAACTTAGATAATTTAACATAGGATTATAAAGATGAATAAACGTAAAAGATTGAACCATAGGCGGGATTCGAACCCACATTTCTGGATTTCTAGTCCAGGGTGTTTACCAATTACACCACTTCGGTCCTGTTAGATTTTTATATTTTTGTAAATATAAACCTCTGAAAGGATAGTAGATCATTGATGAACACAATGCGATTCGATGCCCTACCATAGATCAACTATTCACGCACATTCATCTGAAGTTCAGTCGTTTTTTGAAGTAAGGATTGTAGGTTAGTACTGCTATGGTTGGCAGTTACTTGACAGTTCTTATTCAAATGACAGCATCCTGGTTCTTATATATTTCAATAGAACTGACTGAGAATTGTTCTGGTTAATTATAAACAAGTTTAAAGTTTCTTTGCCTAATTGGCCACTATCGTGTATGTAACTTAAGAGATATAGAATTAAATTTTCTGAATTATGAAGATAACTTAGATAATTTAACATAGGATTATAAAGATGAATAAACGTAAAAGATTGAACCATAGGCGGGATTCGAACCCACATTTCTGGATTTCTAGTCCAGGGTGTTTACCAATTACACCACTTCGGTCCTGTTAGATTTTTATATTTTTGTAAATATAAACCTCTGAAAGGATAGTAGATCATTGATGAACACAATGCGATTCGATGCCCTACCATAGATCAACTATTCACGCACATTCATCTGAAGTTCAGTCGTTTTTTTAAAGTAAGGATTGTAGGTTAGTACTGCTATGGTTGGCAGTTACTTGACAGTTCTTATTCAAATGACAGCATCCTGGTTCTTATATATTTCAATAGAACTGACTGAGAATTGTTCTGGTTAATTATAAACAAGTTTAAAGTTTCTTTGCCTAATTGGCCACTATCGTGTATGTAACTTAAGAGATATAGAATTAAATTTTCTGAATTATGAAGATAACTTAGATAATTTAACATAGGATTATAAAGATGAATAAACGTAAAAGATTGAACCATAGGCGGGATTCGAACCCACATTTCTGGATTTCTAGTCCAGGGTGTTTACCAATTACACCACTTCGGTCCTGTTAGATTTTTATATTTTTGTAAATATAAACCTCTGAAAGGATAGTAGATCATTGATGAACACAATGCGATTCGATGCCCTACCATAGATCAACTATTCACGCACATTCATCTGAAGTTCAGTCGTTTTTTGAAGTAAGGATTGTAGGTTAGTACTGCTATGGTTGGCAGTTACTTGACAGTTCTTATTCAAATGACAGCATCCTGGTTCTTATATATTTCAATAGAACTGACTGAGAATTGTTCTGGTTAATTATAAATAAGTTTAAAGTTTCTTTGCCTAATTGGCCACTATCGTGTATGTAACTTAAGAGATATAGAATTAAATTTTCTGAATTATGAAGATAACTTAGATAATTTAACATAGGATTATAAAGATGAATAAACGTAAAAGATTGAACCATAGGCGGGATTCGAACCCACATTTCTGGATTTCTAGTCCAGGGTGTTTACCAATTACACCACTTCGGTCCTGTTAGATTTTTATATTTTTGTAAATATAAACCTCTGAAAGGATAGTAGATCATTGATGAACACAATGCGATTCGATGCCCTACCATAGATCAACTATTCACGCACATTCATCTGAAGTTCAGTCGTTTTTTGAAGTAAGGATTGTAGGTTAGTACTGCTATGGTTGGCAGTTACTTGACAGTTCTTATTCAAATGACAGCATCCTGGTTCTTATATATTTCAATAGAACTGACTGAGAATTGTTCTGGTTAATTATAAACAAGTTTAAAGTTTCTTTGCCTAATTGGCCACTATCGTGTATGTAACTTAAGAGATATAGAATTAAATTTTCTGAATTATGAAGATAACTTAGATAATTTAACATAGGATTATAAAGATGAATAAACGTAAAAGATTGAACCATAGGCGGGATTCGAACCCACATTTCTGGATTTCTAGTCCAGGGTGTTTACCAATTACACCACTTCGGTCCTGTTAGATTTTTATATTTTTGTAAATATAAACCTCTGAAAGGATAGTAGATCATTGATGAACACAATGCGATTCGATGCCCTACCATAGATCAACTATTCACGCACATTCATCTGAAGTTCAGTCGTTTTTTTAAAGTAAGGATTGTAGGTTAGTACTGCTATGGTTGGCAGTTACTTGACAGTTCTTATTCAAATGACAGCATCCTGGTTCTTATATATTTCAATAGAACTGACTGAGAATTGTTCTGGTTAATTATAAACAAGTTTAAAGTTTCTTTGCCTAATTGGCCACTATCGTGTATGTAACTTAAGAGATATAGAATTAAATTTTCTGAATTATGAAGATAACTTAGATAATTTAACATAGGATTATAAAGATGAATAAACGTAAAAGATTGAACCATAGGCGGGATTCGAACCCACATTTCTGGATTTCTAGTCCAGGGTGTTTACCAATTACACCACTTCGGTCCTGTTAGATTTTTATATTTTTGTAAATATAAACCTCTGAAAGGATAGTAGATCATTGATGAACACAATGCGATTCGATGCCCTACCATAGATCAACTATTCACGCACATTCATCTGAAGTTCAGTCGTTTTTTGAAGTAAGGATTGTAGGTTAGTACTGCTATGGTTGGCAGTTACTTGACAGTTCTTATTCAAATGACAGCATCCTGGTTCTTATATATTTCAATAGAACTGACTGAGAATTGTTCTGGTTAATTATAAACAAGTTTAAAGTTTCTTTGCCTAATTGGCCACTATCGTGTATGTAACTTAAGAGATATAGAATTAAATTTTCTGAATTATGAAGATAACTTAGATAATTTAACATAGGATTATAAAGATGAATAAACGTAAAAGATTGAACCATAGGCGGGATTCGAACCCACATTTCTGGATTTCTAGTCCAGGGTGTTTACCAATTACACCACTTCGGTCCTGTTAGATTTTTATATTTTTGTAAATATAAACCTCTGAAAGGATAGTAGATCATTGATGAACACAATGCGATTCGATGCCCTACCATAGATCAACTATTCACGCACATTCATCTGAAGTTCAGTCGTTTTTTGAAGTAAGGATTGTAGGTTAGTACTGCTATGGTTGGCAGTTACTTGACAGTTCTTATTCAAATGACAGCATCCTGGTTCTTATATATTTCAATAGAACTGACTGAGAATTGTTCTGGTTAATTATAAACAAGTTTAAAGTTTCTTTGCCTAATTGGCCACTATCGTGTATGTAACTTAAGAGATATAGAATTAAATTTTCTGAATTATGAAGATAACTTAGATAATTTAACATAGGATTATAAAGATGAATAAACGTAAAAGATTGAACCATAGGCGGGATTCGAACCCACATTTCTGGATTTCTAGTCCAGGGTGTTTACCAATTACACCACTTCGGTCCTGTTAGATTTTCATATTTTTGTAAATATAAACCTCTGAAAGGATAGTAGATCATCGATGAACACAATGCGATTCGATGCCCTACCATAGATCAACTATTCACGCACATTCATCTGAAGTTCAGTCGTTTTTTGAAGTAAGGATTGTAGGTTAGTACTACTATGGTTGGCAGTTACTTGACAGTTCTTATTCAAATGACAGCATCCTGGTTCTTATATATTTCAATAGAACTGACTGAGAATTGTTCTGGTTAATTATAAACAAGTTTAAAGTTTCTTTGCCTAATTGGCCACTATCGTGTATGTAACTTAAGAGATATAGAATTAAATTTTCTGAATTATGAAGATAACTTAGATAATTTAACATAGGATTATAAAGATGAATAAACGTAAAAGATTGAACCATAGGCGGGATTCGAACCCACATTTCTGGATTTCTAGTCCAGGGTGTTTACCAATTACACCACTTCGGTCCTGTTAGATTTTTATATTTTTGTAAATATAAACCTCTGAAAGGATAGTAGATCATTGATGAACACAATGCGATTCGATGCCCTACCATAGATCAACTATTCACGCACATTCATCTGAAGTTCAGTCGTTTTTTTAAAGTAAGGATTGTAGGTTAGTACTGCTATGGTTGGCAGTTACTTGACAGTTCTTATTCAAATGACAGCATCCTGGTTCTTATATATTTCAAAAGAACTGACTGAGAATTGTTCTGGTTAATTATAAACAAGTTTAAAGTTTCTTTGCCTAATTGGCCACTATCGTGTATGTAACTTAAGAGATATAGAATTAAATTTTCTGAATTATGAAGATAACTTAGATAATTTAACATAGGATTATAAAGATGAATAAACGTAAAAGATTGAACCATAGGCGGGATTCGAACCCACATTTCTGGATTTCTAGTCCAGGGTGTTTACCAATTACACCACTTCGGTCCTGTTAGATTTTTATATTTTTGTAAATATAAACCTCTGAAAGGATAGTAGATCATTGATGAACACAATGCGATTCGATGCCCTACCATAGATCAACTATTCACGCACATTCATCTGAAGTTCAGTCGTTTTTTGAAGTAAGGATTGTAGGTTAGTACTGCTATGGTTGGCAGTTACTTGACAGTTCTTATTCAAATGACAGCATCCTGGTTCTTATATATTTCAATAGAACTGACTGAGAATTGTTCTGGTTAATTATAAACAAGTTTAAAGTTTCTTTGCCTAATTGGCCACTATCGTGTATGTAACTTAAGAGATATAGAATTAAATTTTCTGAATTATGAAGATAACTTAGATAATTTAACATAGGATTATAAAGATGAATAAACGTAAAAGATTGAACCATAGGCGGGATTCGAACCCACATTTCTGGATTTCTAGTCCAGGGTGTTTACCAATTACACCACTTCGGTCCTGTTAGATTTTTATATTTTTGTAAATATAAACCTCTGAAAGGATAGTAGATCATTGATGAACACAATGCGATTCGATGCCCTACCATAGATCAACTTATTCACGCACATTCATCTGAAGTTCAGTCGTTTTTTGAAGTAAGGATTGTAGGTTAGTACTGCTATGGTTGGCAGTTACTTGACAGTTCTTATTCAAATGACAGCATCCTGGTTCTTATATATTTCAATAGAACTGACTGAGAATTGTTCTGGTTAATTATAAACAAGTTTAAAGTTTCTTTGCCTAATTGGCCACTATCGTGTATGTAACTTAAGAGATATAGAATTAAATTTTCTGAATTATGAAGATAACTTAGATAATTTAACATAGGATTATAAAGATGAATAAACGTAAAAGATTGAACCATAGGCGGGATTCGAACCCACATTTCTGGATTTCTAGTCCAGGGTGTTTACCAATTACACCACTTCGGTCCTGTTAGATTTTTATATTTTTGTAAATATAAACCTCTGAAAGGATAGTAGATCATTGATGAACACAATGCGATTCGATGCCCTACCATAGATCAACTATTCACGCACATTCATCTGAAGTTCAGTCGTTTTTTGAAGTAAGGATTGTAGGTAAGTACTGCTATGGTTGGCAGTTACTTGACAGTTCTTATTCAAATGACAGCATCCTGGTTCTTATATATTTCAATAGAACTGACTGAGAATTGTTCTGGTTAATTATAAACAAGTTTAAAGTTTCTTTGCCTAATTGGCCACTATCGTGTATGTAACTTAAGAGATATAGAATTAAATTTTCTGAATTATGAAGATAACTTAGATAATTTAACATAGGATTATATATTGAAATATATAAGAACCAGGATGCTGTCATTTGAATAAGAACTGTCAAGTAACTGCCAACCATAGCAGTACTAACCTACAATCCTTACTTCAAAAAACGACTGAACTTTAGATGAATGTGCGTGAATAGTTGATCTATGGTAGGGCAACGAATCGCATTGTGTTCATCAATGATCTACTATCCTTTCAGAGGTTTATATTTACAAAAACATAAAAATCTAATAGGACCGAAGTGGTGTAATTGGTAAACACCCTGGACTAGAAATCCAGAAATGTGGGTTCGAAACCCGCCTATGGTTCAATCTTTTACGTTTATTCATCTTTATAATCCTATGTTAAATTATCTAAGTTATCTTCATAATTCAGAAAATTTAATTCTATATCTCTTAAGTTACATACACGATAGTGGCCAATTAGGCAAAAAACTTTAAAACTTGTTTATAATTAACCAGAACAATTCTCAGTCAGTTCTATTGAAATATATAAGAACCAGGATGCTGTCATTTGAATAAGAACTGTCAAGTAACTGCCAACCATAGCAGTACTAACCTACAGTCCTTACTTCAAAAAACGACTGAACTTTAGATGAATGTGCGTGAATAGTTGATCTATGGTAGGGCATCGAATCGCATTGTGTTCATCAATGATCTACTATCCTTTCAGAGGTTTATATTTACAAAAATATAAAAATCTAATAGGACCGAAGTGGTGTAATTGGTAAACACCCTGGACTAGAAATCCAGAAATGTGGGTTCGAATCCCGCCTATGGTTCAATCTTTTACGTTTATTCATCTTTATAATCCTATGTTAAATTATCTAAGTTATCTTCATAATTCAGAAAATTTAATTCTGTATCTCTTAAGTTACATACACGATAGTGGCCAATTAGGCAAAGAAACTATAAAACTTGTTTATAATTAACCAGAACAATTCTCAGTCAGTTCTATTGAAATATATAAGAACCAGGATGCTGTCATTTGAATAAGAACTGTCAAGTAACTGCCAACCATAGCAGTACTAACCTACAATCCTTACTTCAAAAAACGACTGAACTTTAGATGAATGTGCGTGAATAGTTGATCTATGGTAGGGCATCGAATCGCATTGTGTTCATCAATGATCTACTATCCTTTCAGAGGTTTATATTTACAAAAATATAAAAATCTAATAGGACCGAAGTGGTGTAATTGGTAAACACCCTGGACTAGAAATCCAGAAATGTGGGTTCGAATCCCGCCTATGGTTCAATCTTTTACGTTTATTCATCTTTA
Organism: Endomychus coccineus; assembly: GCA_958510875.1. Classification (NCBI taxonomy): domain Eukaryota; kingdom Metazoa; phylum Arthropoda; class Insecta; order Coleoptera; family Endomychidae; genus Endomychus; species Endomychus coccineus. The sequence continues at coordinate 129,998,460 of OY294068.1, read as the reverse complement.
TAATCCTATGTTAAATTATCTAAGTTATCTTCATAATTCAGAAAATTTAATTCTATATCTCTTAAGTTACATACACGATAGTGGCCAATTAGGCAAAGAAACTTTAAAACTTGTTTATAATTAACCAGAACAATTCTCAGTCAGTTCTATTGAAATATATAAGAACCAGGATGCTGTCATTTGAATAAGAACTGTCAAGTAACTGCCAACCATAGCAGTACTAACCTACAATCCTTACTTCAAAAAACGACTGAACTTTAGATGAATGTGCGTGAATAGTTGATCTATGGTAGGGCATCGAATCGCATTGTGTTCATCAATGATCTACTATCCTTTCAGAGGTTTATATTTACAAAAATATAAAAATCTAATAGGACCGAAGTGGTGTAATTGGTAAACACCCTGGACTAGAAATCCAGAAATGTGGGTTCGAATCCCGCCTATGGTTCAATCTTTTACGCTTATTCATCTTTATAATCCTATGTTAAATTATCTAAGTTATCTTCATAATTCAGAAAATTTAATTCTATATCTCTTAAGTTACATACACGATAGTGGCCAATAAGGCAAAGAAACTTTAAAACTTGTTTATAATTAACCAGAACAATTCTCAGTCAGTTCTATTGAAATATATAAGAACCAGGATGCTGTCATTTGAATAAGAACTGTCAAGTAACTGCCAACCATAGCAGTACTAACCTACAATCCTTACTTCAAAAAACGACTGAACTTTAGATGAATGTGCGTGAATAGTTGATCTATGGTAGGGCATCGAATCGCATTGTGTTCATCAATGATCTTCTATCCTTTCAGAGGTTTATATCTACAAAAATATAAAAATCTAATAGGACCGAAGTGGTGTAATTGGTAAACACCCTGGACTAGAAATCCAGAAATGTGGGTTCGAATCCCGCCTATGGTTCAATCTTTTACGTTTATTCATCTTTATAATCCTATGTTAAATTATCTAAGTTATCTTCATAATTCAGAAAATTTAATTCTGTATCTCTTAAGTTACATACACGATAGTGGCCAATTAGGCAAAGAAACTATAAAACTTGTTTATAATTAACCAGAACAATTCTCAGTCAGTTCTATTGAAATATATAAGAACCAGGATGCTGTCATTTGAATAAGAACTGTCAAGTAACTGCCAACCATAGCAGTACTAACCTACAATCCTTACTTCAAAAAACGACTGAACTTTAGATGAATGTGCGTGAATAGTTGATCTATGGTAGGGCATCGAATCGCATTGTGTTCATCAATGATCTACTATCCTTTCAGAGGTTTATATTTACAAAAATATAAAAATCTAATAGGACCGAAGTGGTGTAATTGGTAAACACCCTGGACTAGAAATCCAGAAATGTGGGTTCGAATCCCGCCTATGGTTCAATCTTTTACGTTTATTCATCTTTATAATCCTATGTTAAATTATCTAAGTTATCTTCATAATTCAGAAAATTTAATTCTATATCTCTTAAGTTACATACACGATAGTGGCCAATTAGGCAAAGAAACTTTAAAACTTGTTTATAATTAACCAGAACAATTCTCAGTCAGTTCTATTGAAATATATAAGAACCAGGATGCTGTCATTTGAATAAGAACTGTCAAGTAACTGCCAACCATAGCAGTACTAACCTACAATCCTTACTTCAAAAAACGACTGAACTTTAGATGAATGAGCGTGAATAGTCGTTCTATGGTAGGGCATCGAATCGCATTGTGTTCATCAATGATCTACTATCCTTTCAGAGGTTTATATTTACAAAAATATAAAAATCTAATAGGACCGAAGTGGTGTAATTGGTAAACACCCTGGACTAGAAATCCAGAAATGTGGGTTCGAATCCCGCCTATGGTTCAATCTTTTACGTTTATTCATCTTTATAATCCTATGTTAAATTATCTAAGTTATCTTCATAATTCAGAAAATTTAATTCTATATCTCTTAAGTTACATACACGATAGTGGCCAATTAGGCAAAGAAACTTTAAAACTTGTTTATAATTAACCAGAACAATTCTCAGTCAGTTCTATTGAAATATATAAGAACCAGGATGCTGTCATTTGAATAAGAACTGTCAAGTAACTGCCAACCATAGCAGTACTAACCTACAATCCTTACTTCAAAAAACGACTGAACTTTAGATGAATGTGCGTGAATAGTTGATCTATGGTAGGGCATCGAATCGCATTGTGTTCATCAATGATCTACTATCCTTTCAGAGGTTTATATTTACAAAAATATAAGAATCTAATAGGACCGAAGTGGTGTAATTGGTAAACACCCTGGACTAGAAATCCAGAAATGTGGGTTCGAATCCCGCCTATGGTTCAATCTTTTACGTTTATTCATCTTTATAATCCTATGTTAAATTATCTAAGTTATCTTCATAATTCAGAAAATTTAATTCTATATCTCTTAAGTTACATACACGATAGTGGCCAATTAGGCAAAGAAACTAAAAATTGTTTATAATTAACCAGAACAATTCTCAGTCAGTTCTATTGAAATATATAAGAACCAGGATGCTGTCATTTGAATAAGAACTGTCAAGTAACTGCCAACCATAGCAGTACTAACCTACAATCCTTACTTCAAAAAACGACTGAACTTTAGATGAATGTGCGTGAATAGTTGATCTATGGTAGGGCATCGAATCGCATTGTGTTCATCAATGATCTACTATCCTTTCAGAGGTTTATATTTACAAAAATATAAAAATCTAATAGGACCGAAGTGGTGTAATTGGTAAACACCCTGGACTAGAAATCCAGAAATGTGGGTTCGAATCCCGCCTATGGTTCAATCTTTTACGTTTATTCATCTTTATAATCCTATGTTAAATTATCTAAGTTATCTTCATAATTCAGAAAATTTAATTCTATATCTCTTAAGTTACATACACGATAGTGGCCAATTAGGCAAAGAAACTTTAAAACTTGTTTATAATTAACCAGAACAATTCTCAGTCAGTTCTATTGAAATATATAAGAACCAGGATGCTGTCATTTGAATAAGAACTGTCAAGTAACTGCCAACCATAGCAGTACTAACCTACAATCCTTACTTCAAAAAACGACTGAACTTTAGATGAATGTGCGTGAATAGTTGATCTATGGTAGGGCATCGAATCGCATTGTGTTCATCAATGATCTACTATCCTTTCAGAGTTTTATATTTACAAAAATATAAAAATCTAATAGGACCGAAGTGGTGTAATTGGTAAACACCCTGGACTAGAAATCCAGAAATGTGGGTTCGAATCCCGCCTATGGTTCAATCTTTTACGTTTATTCATCTTTATAATCCTATGTTAAATTATCTAAGTTATCTTCATAATTCAGAAAATTTAATTCTATATCTCTTAAGTTACATACACGATAGTGGCCAATTAGGCAAAGAAACTAAAAATTGTTTATAATTAACCAGAACAATTCTCAGTCAGTTCTATTGAAATATATAAGAACCAGGATGCTGTCATTTGAATAAGAACTGTCAAGTAACTGCCAACCATAGCAGTACTAACCTACAATCCTTACTTCAAAAAACGACTGAACTTTAGATGAATGTGCGTGAATAGTTGATCTATGGTAGGGCATCGAATCGCATTGTGTTCATCAATGATCTACTATCCTTTCAGAGGTTTATATTTACAAAAATATAAAAATCTAATAGGACCGAAGTGGTGTAATTGGTAAACACCCTGGACTAGAAATCCAGAAATGTGGGTTCGAATCCCGCCTATGGTTCAATCTTTTACGTTTATTCATCTTTATAATCCTATGTTAAATTATCTAAGTTATCTTCATAATTCAGAAAATTTAATTCTATATCTCTTAAGTTACATACACGATAGTGGCCAATTAGGCAAAGAAACTTTAAAACTTGTTTATAATTAACCAGAACAATTCTCAGTCAGTTCTATTGAAATATATAAGAACCAGGATGCTGTCATTTGAATAAGAACTGTCAAGTAACTGCCAACCATAGCAGTACTAACCTACAATCCTTACTTCAAAAAACGACTGAACTCTAGATGAATGTGCGTGAATAGTTGATCTATGGTAGGGCATCGAATCGCATTGTGTTCATCAATGATCTACTATCCTTTCAGAGGTTTATATTTACAAAAATATAAAAATCTAATAGGACCGAAGTGGTGTAATTGGTAAACACCCTGGACTAGAAATCCAGAAATGTGGGTTCGAATCCCGCCTATGGTTCAATCTTTTACGTTTATTCATCTTTATAATCCTATGTTAAATTATCTTAGTTATCTTCATAATTCAGAAAATTTAATTCTATATCTCTTAAGTTACATACACGATAGTGGCCAATCAGGCAAAGAAACTTTAAAACTTGTTTATAATTAACCAGAACAATTCTCAGTCAGTTCTATTGAAATATATAAGAACCAGGATGCTGTCATTTGAATAAGAACTGTCAAGTAACTGCCAACCATAGCAGTACTAACCTACAATCCTTACTTCAAAAAACGACTGAACTTTAGATGAATGTGCGTGAATAGTTGATCTATGATAGGGCATCGAATCGCATTGTGTTCATCAATGATCTACTATCCTTTCAGAGGTTTATATTTACAAAAATATAAAAATCTAATAGGACCGAAGTGGTGTAATTGGTAAACACCCTGGACTAGAAATCCAGAAATGTGGGTTCGAATCCCGCCTATGGTTCAATCTTTTACGTTTATTCATCTTTATAATCCTATGTTAAATTATCTAAGTTATCTTCATAATTCAGAAAATTTAATTCTATATCTCTTAAGTTACATACACGATAGTGGCCAATTAGGCAAAGAAACTTTAAAACTTGTTTATAATTAACCAGAACAATTCTCAGTCAGTTCCATTGAAATATATAAGAACCAGGATGCTGTCATTTGAATAAGAACTGTCAAGTAACTGCCAACCATAGCAGTACTAACCTACAATCCTTACTTCAAAAAACGACTGAACTTTAGATGAATGTGCGTGAATAGTTGATCTATGGTAGGGCATCGAATCGCATTGTGTTCATCAATGATCTACTATCCTTTCAGAGGTTTATATTTACAAAAATATAAAAATCTAATAGGACCGAAGTGGTGTGATTGGTAAACACCCTGGACTAGAAATCCAGAAATGTGGGTTCGAATCCCGCCTATGGTTCAATCTTTTACGTTTATTCATCTTTATAATCCTATGTTAAATTATCTAAGATATCTTCATAATTCAGAAAATTTAATTCTATATCTCTTAAGTTACATACACGATAGTGGCCAATTAGGCAAAGAAACTTTAAAACTTGTTTATAATTAACTAGAACAATTCTCAGTCAGTTCTATTGAAATATATAAGAACCAGGATGCTGTCATTTGAATAAGAACTGTCAAGTAACTGCCAACCATAGCAGTACTAACCTACAATCCTTACTTCAAAAAACGACTGAACTTTAGATGAATGTGCGTGAATAGTTGATCTATGGTAGGGCATCGAATCGCATTGTGTTCATCAATGATCTACTATCCTTTCAGAGGTTTATATTTACAAGAATATAAAAATCTAATAGGACCGAAGTGGTGTAATTGGTAAACACCCTGGACTAGAAATCCAGAAATGTGGGTTCGAATCCCGCCTATGGTTCAATCTTTTACGTTTATTCATCTTTATAATCCTATGTTAAATTATCTAAGTTATCTTCATAATTCAGAAAATTTAATTCTATATCTCTTAAGTTACATACACGATAGTGGCCAATTAGGCAAAGAAACTTTGAAACTTGTTTATATATATATATGTATATATATATATATATATACATATATATATATATATATATTTACATCCCGCTATCTCCAGGGCGTCCTTTCACTATTCCTACTCTGAGCGTCCACTGCGTATTTCTTATGCAATCCCTACTATAACGTATGAATATATTCCATCTTTGAACAGTAGAGGTCGTAATAAGTTCATAGCCTTCATATTATAGGAAACAATTTTCAAAATTTGCATTCTACTGATTTCAGAGCGTCCGTTCATAAAGCCGCTCCTGAGCGTCCAAAATATACAGTAAAGCTTTCAAATTTCGGGTACTCAGCGTCCCCGCAGTATAGTTTGCTTTCATACACCACATTTCTAAGCGTCCAGCGATGTTGCCAGTTCAGAACTCTTATAATCGATATGAAGGATTTTACAAATCAAAAGATAATGCTAATCCTTTCGGACCGTTGTTGAATAAAACTGTTTTGTTGGTCCTCTATAACAGTCCCAAAATTTACATTGCGTATCATATTCTTTCTTAAATAACTGATGAACATTTCAGTTATATTTAAAGTTTAAAATTGAAAATATCCAATATGTAATGTATTTTTTATAAGAAAATGTATAGATAATTTTATTACTTAACTTGAAATTGCGTATTTTTCTAACCAAACGAAATTTTCTGTGGGAATTGAGGTGATCATACATACATTTTTGATAAAATTTGAAGGCAATGAGAATGAAAAATTCCTTAACTAAAAAACGCACTTTATTCAATATAATCAAACTCAAAAAACAAACGATACCTCCTCTTATTCTATATAGACAGAAAAATAAATAACTATATAAGGAATAGACAGAAAAATATATAACTAAATAATAATCTTTCTATAATCCAACGGCAGTAATTGTCCACATAAGTAAAAAATTGTCCACATAGGTAAAAGATATTAACTTCTTAACAACCTCTTTTGAGCTATAAAATCTTTTTTGAAATTGATTTGAAGAGCAGTTTCGAAAATGCGTAAGATCATATTTTATGGTTGAAAGGAATCTTGAATATACATTTATAAAACGATTGCAAACATTTTTAGCTTGAAAGAGGATACTGAACACATTTATTCATTCTAAAGGTAATGACAAATTTAAACAAGTGAAATAATAACTTTTTCTTGTTATATACAGAAGTTGGGTCAAGGAATATGAAAATGAATAAATCACTTTTTTCTATTGAACTCAACAATCAGACTGTGGGTACTCACAACATTCAAAGCATCTGTCTACGATGAATGGATGACTGAATTACTGTAACTGGTAGTATAACGTAAAATGTAAAAAATACCGAAGAATTTTCGAGAACCGGCGTTTTGGGACGCCCACAAATCGACGGCCTGAAAGTACTATATACAAACACCTTTCCCATCTCCTACTCTGAGCGTTCACCACATGTTTCTACCGCTAAAGCTGGATAATATTCACAATCTACCGATTTCATAGCATCCAAAACATATTTCTAAATGTCTAAATATTGGAAAGTACGCGTATAGTGGCTTTCATTCTGCACATTTCTGAGCGCCCAGCAATCTTATTTAAGGTAGCTGAATTCATAGGAAAGATTTTACGAGTCAAAAGTAATGAAAATTGAAAAAATACCTCACGATATTCTGTTTTTAATTCATGAAGACTTTCATAATCGACGATTAAAAGTCCGAAACAGAATTCTACAGTAGAGTTGATTAGAGAAGCACGTTTCACATAAGATATGTTGTGATTAACTGACCTCATGTTGTAGAATTGGAATATCTGGTTGGTTGAGAATTTTCTCAACCTTGTTGTTATGGACTATCGTCAATAAGCAATATGAATAAGAAATAATCACCCTTCAAAAATTCAATTGTGGAAGCCGTTACTTTGTGATAGTTTATCATTTTAAGGAAATAATAAATGAAACTACTTTGTTATACTATCACTGATATTTAATATAGTCGTTACTATAGTTTCAACATTAAACGTGTCATCTTCAGACGGAACGAAGGTATGAATTTAACAAGTATTATATCTACTATATATAGGTTAAAGAAGGAATACAAACAAATTTTATGGCTATAGGAAATAGTTCTAGGAAAAACCAGAGAGGGGTAAAGTGATCAGGTGGTTCCGTGAGAACCTTAGTGGAGAGGGTATATTTACTAACGGACTTTAAATACGAAAATCAGGTTATTAATACATTGAAAAGATTACTGTAATATAAATCTAGTTGATCGCTAAGGATCTTATTATCATACATCTTCATTGCTTTGAAAATTCCCATTGACTCTAATATAATTAGTTTTGAAATTTTATCCTGACTATGTAACATTTGGACATTACTCAAAATAGGAAAGATATGGCCTGTTTCTTAAATATGATTTGCAAATGAAGAATCGGTCTTATTGATTTTAAAGGAACGAAAATGTTCTTTATATCTAACTGCTATGTTACGGCAAGATAACCTATGTATGATGTAAAACCTATCACACTCTGAACAAGTTAGTTTATAAACTCCGGGACTTTTAAATTTTTCAGTTTTATATTTCGCATTGAACATAATATGAGATAATTTGTTTGGGGGCTTGAAGCTGATGGTCAGGTTATGATGGGATAACATGTTTGCAATTTTTTCGCTTATAGGACCAAAATAAGTTAAAGAAACTTATTTTAATGAGTTATCTTTGTCTTTCATAAAGGGATAAGTGCTATTGTAAATTAATTTTTGTATTTCTCTATCTATTAATTTAGAAATTACTTGAGGAACGAAACCGTTATTTGTAGCAATAACTTTAATTGTATCTAATTCTTTACTAAGATTTTCTTGAGATAAGGGAAGGGAAAAGGCTCTATGTATCATTGAATGAAAAGCAGCTAGTTTATGACTATAGGGGCTATGTAAAGAGGTACAAATTACTGTATCTGTGAAAATAGGTTTTCTGTAAATGTCGAATGAGATGCTATTATTATGATGTAATAATGTTAAGTCTAAGAAATTTATTTTGTGATCCTTTTCTGTCTCTAATGTGAATTTTATGTTGGGATAAATATTATTGATGAATGATAAGAAAGCATCTAACTGTCTAGATGTACCTTTAAATAGGGCTAAAATATTGTCTGAGTATCTGTACCAAAATTGAATATGTTTTTTGTTATGGCAGAACTCATTATAGTATCTTCTTTGTGAGAAATAAAAATATCTGCGAGAAGTGGACTTAATGGAGAACCGATAGCTAATCCGTTATTTTGAGTATAAAATTTGTTATTAAACTGACAGTACTTTTGACTGAGGCATATATCGAATGCCTGTTCTATTTCTGATTTTATCGAAGGATTAATATGTGACTTTTCAAAGATATTTGTGACTAAATTCCGACATTCAATGGGAGGGATATTTGAAAACATATTAGAAACATCACAGGATACCAAAATACCGTAGTTAGGTATAATTTTTGGTTTAATTTGTTTGTATTCCTTCTTCAACCTATATATAGTAGATATAGTACTTGTAAATTCATACCTTCGTTTTCGTCTGAAGATGACACGTTTAGTGTTGAAACTATAGTAACGACTATGATAAATATCAGTGATAGTATAACAAAGTAGTTATATTTATTATTTCGTTAAAATAATCACCCTTATTCACTATAATTATTTCTTATTTATATTGCTATCTACAGTAACTCTTTTATAGTTTATTAGTCAACAAGCAATATTAAGGGATTTTCTCGCAATGACATGATTTTCAACTATGATTGAAAATATTCTTTTCTAACAAGCTGGGAACATGGAATGGTATCTTCGCTTAGTTGGTCTCAATTTCCAGTTCCACAAAATAGATGACTTTCACCCATAGATGACAACATAGTCTTCACAAAATCATCAAAGTCTGATGCAGACACAATAACATTTGAAAATATTCAATCTCCAGATTGAAGATCGGAAATAGTTTTAATTTTTTATATCCAAAAATAGACGCTCAAGATGAGTCGATAACTTTATGTTCGAATTGGATAGAAATTTCAATATTGCTTTACAAAGATATTCTCTGACTAATCGGCTGTGTTTAATTCAGCAAAACTAATAATATTCCTGGAAATGATTGAAAAGATTGTTCTCATCACCAGCTGTTGAATGCGCTGATATTGTTTTTACAGACATATAGATATGTCGAAGATCACCTCTTGCGAGAACGGAAACTTAATCAGTAATGATTTCATACTTGTAGGGTTCACTATTATTATCTGTATGATGGGAAGATGACGATAAGTGTCTCCTAATGAATGTGTTTGGGCCTCTAGAGGGCCCAATTTTGGCCTATGGACAAAGTCTTAGAGCAAACAGAGAAATACATCGGCTATTCAGATTTGAAACAACGTACGGAAATTCGTTCACTATTCCAAGTTATAACGAATTTCATCATAAAAAACGCGGAATTTCATTTAGCGACTATAAACGAGGGTCGGTACAATGGATTCCGCGCGAGAAACTATACTTTTTTAAATGTTTCAAAATGCACCTGAATGCTTATGATTGTTTTGTGTGGATGTGAGTGTATGTAAACGTGTGGTGTATATGTGACCGTGACATGATGTCATTATAGGGTGTTACATATCAAAATCATCATCATCTGATATACTGATTTCTGACTCGGGGAAATTAGAATATTCTTCACCTTCACAATGCTTACATATGAGCTACAAGGTAATCCTAAATTTTTCATAAACATTTACCCGTACAATTTTATTCACAATCACGAGGGATTATTTTGAACAATTCATCGGGACGTGCATTTTTATTGTTTGTATTGGAGTAAGTTCGTTCAGACTATTCCTCCAACCCCATTTCTTCGAATCAATGGTTTGATTACCGAACACGCTAACAATATGTTGCTTTGCAGCATTATCGTATGTTCATATGGTTACCTTGTTGAAATCTTATGTAGAGTATGGAAGATCGGGAATTGTAATTTGCTGATAAATGCGTTAAACAGAGAGCTCCCAATTTTTCATGCCAGCGAACGATTACATTATGCCAAGGCATCACAAGGTAACCATATGAAAATACGATGATGCTGCAAAGCAACATATTTTTAGGATTATTACCAAGTTCAGGTTTGGATCGGTAAAAAAACCTTTGATCCAACGGAATAGGGTTGGAGAAATAGTCCGAATGGACTTACAAACAGTAAAAATGTACATCCCAATGAGTTGATCAAAATAATTTCTTGTGGTTGTATAAAAAAATGTACTGGTAAATGTTCGTGCTTAAAAATAGGACCACCTTGTAGCTCATTATGTAAGCATTATCGCTTATTGCCGCTAAATGAAATTCCGCGCAAGTTTTTATGATAAAATTCTTTATAACTTGAAATTGTGAACGAATTCCCGTACGCTGTTTCATACCTAAATAGCCGATGTATTTCTCTGTAGTTTGCTCCAAGACTTTGTTGATAAACTCAAAATTGGGCCTTTTAGAGGTCCAAACACATTTATTAGGATAGCTTCATTTCTACTCCACTCAAATCGATATGCTTGGATTTAAATAGTCGCTATGAAAATCTCTTAAAGAACGTAGAATTTGAATTCCGTGAAAAATGTCTAACCCCAAAAGATTTGAATTTTTAAGCTATCTAAAATTTTCAAAATGGCGCCAAAGTTATGTCTTTAAATCAAAATGATTGAATTTCGGACATTGAGTGCAGAATAATAGAATATTTCGAATCAATTTGGTTTTAGATCGAGAACTTAAGTATTTCGTCTGGAATTCGTAAAATACAGATTTTTTTTTGGCCCAAAAAAATGAGGTAGGTCAAAATACCAGAAACCGAAAGAAGAGAAATAAAAATACTATGTTTCCACCGAAACAGAATATGAAATAAACAAAAACTCTTTGACATATACTCCATTTTTCAATGTGCTAAAAAACAGAGTGAATGGACCCTACCTTGGACCCACGCCCTCTAATCGATTTCGGACCAGAGCCAATAATCGCGTATTAATTTTTCCGAAAACTTTTGTTGAAACATTTTTCCATACAACTCAAAGCTTTGTCTCAAAATGCAAAAAATTGAGAAAAGGCCATTTTTGATTCCAAAATATGGCCATAGCTTTTTGAGCACAGGGTTAATGCAAATTTAAACTACCCCATCGTTCTCAGCGTGTCAAAATACATAGAATAGACCGCAATTAGACCTCGCGGAAATTAGGACAAAAATCGTCGATTTTTCTCCTTAAATGCCTGGACTATTGACGGAACGCGCTATCCCTTTATCCGGTACCGCCCCTGCTGGTGTGATCGGCAGTGAACGTGTTGTCATAATATTTCTCTCTACAATCGGCAATCGGCCAGATGATTAGCGCTTCAAATGACGCGCGAAACAGAGCGAATAGTGTCGAGTATTTCGACAATCCCTACTACTCAATATCTCAAAAACGGTCGTACCTCTTTTGAACTTTTAAGCCAGTAAGTTTCGACAATCATTCCATAATTTGTGTTAAGATTTCTGATAAGCAATGAAAGAGTTCACACTATAACACTATAAATAAGAAACAATCGCTCTTATCCACTAACAATACTGTTCTGTTTACTCTGATGATGGCTACTTGGTAGCTGAAAGGTCCTAAGTACAGTATTTCAATTTTATAAGTATGATAGTTCCTTATTCATAGGGTCCAAATTTTGAGTGGATTGCATTTATCATTTGGCCGCTACACGAGAACATACTTCATGCCATATAACTCGATTCAAGATTAAATGGCAAAAATTAACAAATATAACATCTGTTGGCAATGTCCGTCTTTCTAGTCGATTCCTCATGGATGATCTCTCTCAAATAAGCCTTCCTCATTCCGAATTATCTCGTATTGCTCTATTACCATTTGTTCAAGATTTCTCTCATTTTCAATTTGCACCTAGTACATTTAAATAACTCCATGGAACAGAATCTGAGGATGTTAGTCAGGTAAACGAGGAGGCCACGCAACTGTACGGCATTATCCTCTTTTGAGGGTTAATCTAACTAAAATGAGGAGGTGCTCTATCATGCATAAACCAACTTACTGATCTATTTGCGTATGGTACATTAACTATTAGATCTGTAAGGTCGTTCTCCAATAAATTGAAATATGTTTCACCATTCAAGTGAGGAGGAATTATAAAAGGTCCATTCCCACCATTTTCGAATAGATTTTCCATAAGAATGTTTCTTTTGAAAAAAAATGTAGGAATACTTTTTTGAAGCAAAATTTTCCCAAAAACCTATAATCAGTTTCAGAATAAAATAAAATGATGCGATCCAAAATAAAGCAGAAAATGTGTTGCAAGTTCCCCGTACCTTCGCTTCTGTTAAGAAGCTTCGTCGACCGGTACCTACCATATAAAAAATTTTGCATCGATAAAGCCAAATTACCAAAATTGAAAGCTTGGCATGTTACGGTTCCTGAGTCATAAAACGAAAAATATCTTTCAGTCTTCATCTTTAAAGCTCCGTAGGCTCTTTATTGGAACATTACCGGACTTGATTTGATATAAATTTTTCTTATTTTTTTAGTTTGGCATATGAAATTCCGGATATGCTATATAGACATCTAGATATGGATCACCTTCCGCATGAAAGAAAACAAAATCAGTAATGATTTAATTCCTATGGGCCTCATTATCATTATCTGGATGAAGGGAAGGAAACGGGCAGACGATAAGCTCCCCGAATAACCGTTTCTTGAATAACTGGGGAATTTCCTACTCGGGACATTTTTGTTTTCCAGAATTACAGCTGCTGTCCTGATTCACAACAGTTTCAATAAAATGGAGAAAGGCATACAGTGGATTTGTCGTAGGAATCGGTTGGAATGTATGAATGAGGGTGATGGCAATATATAAAGGAATATTAAAAAATTAATCAATAACCGAAGAAATATAATAAACTATTTAACTAGTTATGGAACAACTTGTTCTATCGAAAATAATTTTAAAGTAAAAAAAGCAACTCTAGAGCACAAACAATTGAAATTAATCTAGAAATTAATATTGAAATTAAATCTTTAAATATCATTTAAAGATAAATTCACTTACAGATTCTAAATCTACTATGCGAATCGGACATAATAACATATTACTCCATCTATACATTTTGACCAATAATAATAAAGATTCTTGACCCAGTATGAATTAAATATGAAAATTCTCGGGAAATATGTCACATTACACTCTGTTTAACCACCCTGTTTTTTAGACGAAAATTTGAAACAGAGTGTAATGTGACCTATTTCCCGATAATTTTCATATATTATTTTGACCAATCTTATATTCTATTCTTTCATAGTAAAATGCAATAATATTGATAATATGAAGATATAAATCAACCTAGCTCTCACCGGCTTAAACTAAAGAATTTTGCGGATCGAATTTGATTCAATAGACTCTACAACAAAAGTTTAATAAGATGGATTCACCATATAGATGTCGCAACTCTTTTTTTCGATTAAAACTCTAAAGAAAAATTACGCTGCTAAGGTAATCAAAACTTATAATCTCAACCAAATGATCCAATTATCATTTATCTGAACCTATATTTACGGACTCGCCGATCATCGAACACCTTCAAGTTGCAGAGAAGTTTACTTTCACGGAATTTATCATTTGGTTTTTCAGCAATACACGAAAATATATTATGTAAAATTATCTCTTGATTGCGATGATGAGACGACACAGAATTAATGTCGTTGAGAATAACGATGAATTGATATTACCTCAAAGTTTATTGACCCCTACGTATACCCTGATCTTAACCAACAAGCCGCGCGCCGACTCGCCAATTCGTTACGAATAATGAAAATCATGTGATGAACTGCTTACGCTCAGTTTGGAATGCAAGAAAAATGAGAATAATGCGGAATAACTATCAGAATACGGCGTTGTCATTTCTCCTCGACATCGAGGACGCCTACAAATCGACAGGCTGAAAGTACTGCATACACCTGACTAATACACAGGAATTGTAGCGAACGCCTCTAACGGCAGACACGTTGTACTATCAGTATACTTTTAATACACAAAACGACAGGTTGCACTAGCATCTGAGCGTCCAGACAAATTTTTGCCAACGGGTTCAGCGAACAAGTATGAATGATTTACTACGGGGAAACTTCCAAGCGTCCGTATTCGGACGCTCTGTAGGAACCGGACGCTTGGAAGATAGCAATCCGTCAATGTACGGACGCTCGGAAAGTAGTAGGATAAATATATATATATATATATATATATATATATATATATATATGTATATATATATATATATATATATATATATATATATATATATATATATATATATATATATATATATATAATTTAACATAGGATTATAAAGATGAATAAACGTAAAAGATTGAACCATAGGCGGGATTCGAACCCACATTTCTGGATTTCTAGTCCAGGGTGTTTACCAATTACACCACTTCGGTCCTGTTAGATTTTTATATTTTTGTAAATATAAACCTCTGAAAGGATAGTAGATCATTGATGAACACAATGCGATTCGATGCCCTACCATAGATCAACTATCCACGCACATTCATCTGAAGTTCAGTCGTTTTTTGAAGTAAGGATTGTAGGTTAGTACTGCTATGGTTGGCAGTTACTTGACAGTTCTTATTCAAATGACAGCATCCCGGTTCTTATATATTTCAATAGAACTGACTGAGAATTGTTCTGGTTAATTATAAACAAGTTTAAAGTTTCTTTGCCTAATTGGCCACTATCGTGTATGTAACTTAAGAGATATAGAATTAAATTTTCTGAATTATGAAGATAACTTAGATAATTTAACATAGGATTATAAAGATGAATAAACGTAAAAGATTGAACCATAGGCGGGATTCGAACCCACATTTCTGGATTTCTAGTCCAGGGTGTTTACCAATTACACCACTTCGGTCCTGTTAGATTTTTATATTTTTGTAAATATAAACCTCTGAAAGGATAGTAGATCATTGATGAACACAATGCGATTCGATGCCCTACCATAGATCAACTATCCACGCACATTCATCTGAAGTTCAGTCGTTTTTTGAAGTAAGGATTGTAGGTTAGTACTGCTATGGTTGGCAGTTACTTGACAGTTCTTATTCAAATGACAGCATCCCGGTTCTTATATATTTCAATAGAACTGACTGAGAATTGTTCTGGTTAATTATAAACAAGTTTAAAGTTTCTTTGCCTAATTGGCCACTATCGTGTATGTAACTTAAGAGATATAGAATTAAATTTTCTGAATTATGAAGATAACTTAGATAATTTAACATAGGATTATAAAGATGAATAAACGTAAAAGATTGAACCATAGGCGGGATTCGAACCCACATTTCTGGATTTCTAGTCCAGGGTGTTTACCAATTACACCACTTCGGTCCTGTTAGATTTTTATATTTTTGTAAATATAAACCTCTGAAAGGATAGTAGATCATTGATGAACACAATGCGATTCGATGCCCTACCATAGATCAACTATCCACGCACATTCATCTGAAGTTCAGTCGTTTTTTGAAGTAAGGATTGTAGGTTAGTACTGCTATGGTTGGCAGTTACTTGACAGTTCTTATTCAAATGACAGCATCCCGGTTCTTATATATTTCAATAGAACTGACTGAGAATTGTTCTGGTTAATTATAAACAAGTTTAAAGTTTCTTTGCCTAATTGGCCACTATCGTGTATGTAACTTAAGAGATATAGAATTAAATTTTCTGAATTATGAAGATAACTTAGATAATTTAACATAGTTCTATTGAAATATATAAGAACCGGGATGCTGTCATTTGAATAAGAACTGTCAAGTAACTGCCAACCATAGCAGTACTAACCTACAATCCTTACTTCAAAAAACGACTGAACTTCAGATGAATGTGCGTGGATAGTTGATCTATGGTAGGGCATCGAATCGCATTGTGTTCATCAATGATCTACTATCCTTTCAGAGGTTTATATTTACAAAAATATAAAAATCTAACAGGACCGAAGTGGTGTAATTGGTAAACACCCTGGACTAGAAATCCAGAAATGTGGGTTCGAATCCCGCCTATGGTTCAATCTTTTACGTTTATTCATCTTTATAATCCTATGTTAAATTATCTAAGTTATCTTCATAATTCAGAAAATTTAATTCTATATCTCTTAAGTTACATACACGATAGTGGCCAATTAGGCAAAGAAACTTTAAACTTGTTTATAATTAACCAGAACAATTCTCAGTCAGTTCTATTGAAATATATAAGAACCGGGATGCTGTCATTTGAATAAGAACTGTCAAGTAACTGCCAACCATAGCAGTACTAACCTACAATCCTTACTTCAAAAAACGACTGAACTTCAGATGAATGTGCGTGGATAGTTGATCTATGGTAGGGCATCGAATCGCATTGTGTTCATCAATGATCTACTATCCTTTCAGAGGTTTATATTTACAAAAATATAAAAATCTAACAGGACCGAAGTGGTGTAATTGGTAAACACCCTGGACTAGAAATCCAGAAATGTGGGTTCGAATCCCGCCTATGGTTCAATCTTTTACGTTTATTCATCTTTATAATCCTATGTTAAATTATCTAAGTTATCTTCATAATTCAGAAAATTTAATTCTATATCTCTTAAGTTACATACACGATAGTGGCCAATTAGGCAAAGAAACTTTAAACTTGTTTATAATTAACCAGAACAATTCTCAGTCAGTTCTATTGAAATATATAAGAACCGGGATGCTGTCATTTGAATAAGAACTGTCAAGTAACTGCCAACCATAGCAGTACTAACCTACAATCCTTACTTCAAAAAACGACTGAACTTCAGATGAATGTGCGTGGATAGTTGATCTATGGTAGGGCATCGAATCGCATTGTGTTCATCAATGATCTACTATCCTTTCAGAGGTTTATATTTACAAAAATATAAAAATCTAACAGGACCGAAGTGGTGTAATTGGTAAACACCCTGGACTAGAAATCCAGAAATGTGGGTTCGAATCCCGCCTATGGTTCAATCTTTTACGTTTATTCATCTTTATAATCCTATGTTAAATTATCTAAGTTATCTTCATAATTCAGAAAATTTAATTCTATATCTCTTAAGTTACATACACGATAGTGGCCAATTAGGCAAAGAAACTTTAAACTTGTTTATATATATATATATATATATATGTATATAAGTAGATATACTGGACGAGTTCTACGATCAAGAACCAAGATGGCGGCCATAGGGGGGTCGGTGATAAGGAATGGATGTGTGTGATAAGGTGTGAGATAAGGATATGTTGTTTGTAAAGAGTATACAGGGTGCGTACAAAAAGTGTGTCACATGTACAGGGTCACGTGACTATCACGAGGCAGCTGCCATCGAGTATACAGGGTGTGTACAAAAAGTGTGCCACATGTATAGGGGTCATGTGACTATCACATGACAGCTGTCATGGCGGACCTAAGGTACAGATTGCTTCGTGGAGATGTCACCACCACGTGACAGCTGTCATGGTGGACCTAAGGTACAGACTGCTCCGTGGAGGTGTCACCACCACGTGACAGCTGTCATGGCGGACCTATGGTACAGATTGCTTCGTAGAGGTGTCGCCACCACGTGACAGCTGTCATGGCGGACCTTTGGTACAGATTGCGTTGTGGAGGTGTCACCACCATGTGACAGCTGTCATGCCGGACCTTTGGTACAGATTGCGTTGTGGAGGTGTCACCACCATGTGACAGCTGTCATGGCGGACCTATGGTACAGATTGCTTCGTAGAGGTGTCGCCACCACGTGACAGCTGTCATGGTGGGCCTAAGGTATAGATTGCGTTGTAGAGGTGTCGCCACCATATGACAGCTGTCATGACGAACCTAAGGTACAGATTGCTTCGTGGAGGTGTCGCCACCACGTGACAGCTGTCATGGTGGACCTAAGGTACAGATTGCTTCGTAGCTTCGAAGCATTCTGTACCTTTGGTTCAAAAGGTATAGACTGATACGTGGAGATGGCGCCACCAGTTCGACTCGACCGACTCATGCGGCTCGCAAGCGACTTCGATAAATGAAAGGTCGGAGATCATCGGCTACAACGTTTCGTGCGACTTCGCAGACTCGTTCTAGTTTGCGGGTGTTAATATCGATGAGGACAGTATAGCTCAAGATGAAGTGTGTGGCGGTCGACATTCAGAGCTTCCAAATCTCATACCATGGTTCAACTAGGTGTCCGTGGAGGCTCTGCCATCTTTGAATGAACTAGTGTGACGGCACATGCCACATGTGTTTTTCATCGGCTTAAGCATCAGAGTGAAGGGGTCTACACCGGAAGTCGTTATTTTATTGCTTATTTTGAATCTACATGATGAGCTGAACAAGATTTTCATCGACTCGATGAATTTTATGATTTACATGGGGAAAAATCTAATATCGGGCATATAAACAGGAAAAACTGTAAATTTTGTTGCAACTATAGCTTCATGGGTATCAAATGAAAGGTCTTGATGTGTAGAATGTGAATTTCCAACATTTTCGTGAAAAAATGCCATATCGTACATGTAGATGAGGAAAAACCTCTGAATATAGCTTTATGGAGGGTGTCACGTGTGTTACATCGATGAGGTGATCAACGAGGTGTCTCTCACGCAGGTCTTCAGTGTGGTGTCATGGCATACCGTAGTCATAGAAACCATAGAGCTACAGAGCACAACCAGTCACAACCATAGAGCTAAAGGTTATAGAGCTAACCTGAGTCGCAGACTGGAAGAGGTGTCATGGTGTCTGTCATGTGGGTCTTCAACGAGGTGTCTTGGTGTCTACCGTGTGAACTGTCATGGAGGATCTTTCATAGCGTGTGTT
This sequence comes from Endomychus coccineus, assembly GCA_958510875.1. Taxonomy (NCBI): domain Eukaryota; kingdom Metazoa; phylum Arthropoda; class Insecta; order Coleoptera; family Endomychidae; genus Endomychus; species Endomychus coccineus. The sequence continues at coordinate 129,978,795 of OY294068.1, read as the reverse complement.
TCCATATTTTTGATATGAGGAAAATCAATATGATGCATACAAATTGGGGTGGGGAGAACATCAAGCTATAGCTTCATGTGTATCAAAATACACAATGATTTTGACGAGTGAGTGGTGTTTTATTGAATTGAAGATCCGGCGACCATCGTTCACGAACGATGATGACGTCACTGCTCCAAGCCAATGACAGTAACTGATTCAATCCGGCGACCATAGTTTACGAACGATGATGGGTAGATGTGAATAATTATAATGATTGTAATGCATTCATGCACATGTTTTATCGCGTGATTCAACACGTGCTTCAACATGCAGACACGTGTTTCAGACACGTGCTTCAATATCCAGACACGTGCTTCAACATTCAGACACGTGTTTCAGACACGTGCTTCAGTATTCAGAGACGTGCTTCAACATTCAGACACGTGTTTCAGACACGTGTTAAGCACGTGACATAATGGATACCTGCTAGCAGTCTGTGAACAACTATGAAAGCTGAATAATTACAGCACTGCCACCCTGTTTGAGAAATAAAATGCCAAAAATAATAATGATAACATTTATTGGGAAGAATACATTTTGATAGTACATCATTTGTAATTAAAATAATAACATTATGATTCATGACCTGGCTCTTCACACTAAACTCCGAACTGATCCTGTAATCGGAGAATACTCCATTATACGGTCGTTAATGATGATGCAATAAGCCCTGGTGTTTTTGGGGAAATTCAGGAAACTTTCCATCTCTAGTTTGACGTCAACTGTTGATGACTTTATAGCATCGTTCTGTTTTGAACAATCTATAACAAAAATTGCTCTATTCTTGAATGCTATATAATCCAACATGGGCTCGCTTATTATTTTATTTGAAAATGATTTCTGGAAATCATAGTACATCTGGTATGCTTCCATGTATTGCTGGTCGGTGAAATTCAATTTCATTGCTTCATAGGGATAACACTCTGAATTCAAGTATAATTTTACATTTAGCAAGTTTATATTATCGAAATATGCACTGTGCTTCACAGGATTATTTTTTCGATCAGTTTGGAAAGCTAGAATCACATATCTGGGGCGTTCCAAATTCATTGATGTTTTAACAGCCCAAATGTCGCGAGTGCTCTCCTTCATCAACGGATTTTCATGCAGATCCCAACTACGGAATGGAATCAAAATAGGCTTCTCAGCACTCAAATTCTCCAACATTTGAAATTTAACTTGATCACTTGGAAACACATGTCGCACTTTTAATGCTATCGTCTTCACATTTATTTTAGCCCTCTTCGTGCCTGTGCTATTAGTATAGCAATTGTTATCGGTTCGAGACCTTATCAAGCGCAACTTATGTTTTCCACTCAAAACTTTGTTATAGTCAATGAATAGGCCTAGTAGAAAATTCAACGGTACCCATAAATTGATTTTATTATTGTAGACTGAACTCAGTGCATCCTTAAATGACCATCCAGAAATAGCTAGAGGTATAGATTCATGTTTGGAATATGTTAGATAAGCTCTGATGGTGCTGACAATACCAGGATCACGTACTTTGTCTATCTCTTTCCCATTCAATTCATAACTGATATATTCGAAGAGAAACGCTCCGAAATTATTCGTTAGTTTACATTCACCATCACCACTTGCTTCTGGCTGGAATTCTGCCTCGATGAATAAAGCAGACGATGCCAAATCTACCAACACGTCTTGTTGATTGATTAATATCTCAACTTCATCGCTGTTGCCAAAAGATGTTGTGTGTGGATAGTAGGTGTGAGTTTCTTCTCGGATGATGTCTTCAATGAAGTTTGGCTCGTTGAATATTTGAAGTTTTTCTGACATTGTAACCAAGGAACTTCAAAAAATTTATATTCTCCAATGATAATGCTGCAGTAGCAACCTTCTCCTTCGAGCTCGTTGTAGATAATGACTGATGACCACTATGGGGATGTCTTTTATTTCTGAAATCTAAACCCATGTTCTCAAGTGATGTGTACTGCAACAACAACCTTCCCAGATGAAGTCTTTCTATATAATGAATGATGATGAGTATTGGATTATTATTTATTGTTGGAAGCCATAATCTCTTGCGGACTTTTTCAACTCCAACCGTATAATAATTTCTTCTCCACGAAAATTTACCCGTTTCCAATTCTGATCCAAAATATTCAGAGTGATGTTATCGAAGGATGTCTTGTTGATGACCGGTAGATAAATAAGATTTTTCGGCTCTATATCAATGGAAAACCCAGGGGGTACAAGAGGTGAAAACTCATATATCGTATGAGCTAACTTATTATTATAATATGCTCCAGCGGTTAAGTTACACCCCACTCTAATAGATTGAACTTTGATTATGTTAATAGGGCGATCAGATACGTGTAGTTCACGAGATGTCAATTTCTTTTTGCTGAACCCCAACAGTTCGCTTATACTATCTTGAGGAATAAAATTCACTTTAAAATCACTTTTCAGCTCTGTGTGTAGAGTGTTGTTGTTAGATTTTATTGATAATTTCCGGTCACGTTCTTCTTGCTTCACTCCTATCCCACAAACTGTACTTTGTATGAAATTCTCGATGTCTGTCAGCTCGTAGGACCCCGTAGGTATAGTAACTACTTTTTCCTCACCCTTCACATCTTCATAATAGAATTTATTAAAACCTTCTTCAATGTTTGGGATGCTATTGTACGTATGCAAACCAACAAGTGCGATGGAATAATATGAATGAGGATCTAGTTCTATAGGAGGGTGAAAATCCACAGATAAGCGGGAGCTCTTACCCGTGATAGTGAACGTCTGAGACATGATTGATAAAAACTTTATCAACAATCCATTTATATACTAATAAAATGCAATGTTAGTCGACCACAGTTGAAGAGTTAGAGAGGAATTCCAAACATAACTGACCACAGTTATAAGTGTTATATTACATGAAATATCGCGTTGACGGCAGACTTTATCGAGTGGATTGATACCTAGATCTCCTCTTCTCATCCGTTCTTCTAATTTTGCACCTGGGATTGATAACCAAGAATATTAAGTTCAAACGGAAGCTTGTTTATAAGCGTATTGAAAACACCTTCTTCCTCGTACGCTTCCATACAGACTGATGAGAATTCAAGATTGCAGTGTTATTTAAAGAGGGGAAGAAGAAAGACCAAAGATCTCAAAATAATATTTTTTATTAATTTTCTCAATACAAAAAATGTTAGTATAACCTCAACATAGATTTTAAATATCTCAATCTTGACTCTTGATTCATCGTCCTAGTCGTATTGCATATTCCTACCCCTTCCACCTATATTGAAGGTCCTTTGTGTATGTTCGATGCTGGTAAAAATTCTTTCTTCTCTGCTTATGAAACTCATGCATAACTTGTTCTCTACTCATCTTATCAATGAGGAAATCTAGTGTAGAATTAATTTTTTGGGTATATTCACAGGATTTGGGGTTATACGTTTCACAGAGGTCTGCTTTGTTGTTGTTGTAGATGATGAGGGTCTCTTCTTAGAAAGCTCCACAGATGTCATCCGTCGTTCTAACGCCTCCACTTTACTAGTAATGTCATTCAGACGCATGTTCACACTGTTAAATGTGTTATTGATCTCTTTCAATTCATTACTGTTTTCCCTCACACTATCACTGATTGTTTGATACTCTGATTTTATATAGGCCTCCATTCCGTCATATTTATTCTGAATGTCCGTCAGATGTGTATCAATGTTGAGAATAACCTTCTCATTCGTTAATTTATGTTCATCCAGATCCTTGTTGATATCTTTGATCAAATTATCAACCCTAACATTGAGGCTGGTTTCCGTTCTCAGATTCAGTTTGTGTGTTAATTTATCAACATATACTTTATTTGCAACATCTCCATCATCATTCGGTGATTTTACGTTGCACAATCTACGATTTTCCATATCATAACTTCCATCGCCCGTTAGGAATAATCCTTGTCCGTGAACTTGTTTGAAATTATTATTAAATATATTTGTATCATATATCCACATGGAAGAGGAGGCTCTGCCAAACTTATCCATTGAAACCATCTTTATAACTGTGAAGAATTCGTCTTACACCTGGTTTTTGTTCAATTACACCAGCCTCCATCAATTCTTCTATTATAGAGACTATCTCGTTGTGATGGTTATTGTTACCAGCGTACGAGGATGCAACAAGAAGTCTCAGTCTATCCACAATCTCGTTAACGTCATCCCAATAAACATATTCGATAGGTTTCTCGTTATATTCAAGCATATCATTTTTGATATATGCACTCTCAGTGTATGTTTTGGACCTTGGTCTTTTCATGGAATTAATCAAAGGTTTCAGTACATTTTTGTATTTTACAATGTTTCTTATTCGATCAGCTGGATCGTTATTACGTCTATGGGCACTAGTCATTTCCATCATTTGACTATAATTTTTCTCATCTTCTACAGTGTAAGTATCCGGTAGAACATCTCTGTAAAATATTAAATTATACAGTCCTGTGGTACCCTTGAACGGAGTACCCTGGATAATTATATTACTCTCACTATCAATTTCTATAGGTTGATTACCCATGAACCATTTGTCTAAAGTTGAATTATATTGCAAGCCCATTCTATCATCGTATTTCTTGACATCATCATCCAATAGGAATCCCTCCAAGTAATAACGTGCTAATGTGGGGTATTGTTGCAGAAACTCCTCTGTAGCCTCTGCATTATCTTTCTTATGTTTTCTGAATTCTTCACGAATCTGATCGATATTAGGTTCGGGGATAAACACATCCTCCTCAGTATCTTGGGGGTTATATACGAATTCTTCTCCTTCAGTTACAATATTTGGGATTGGTATGTTCTCCATTTGTGTTGCTGTAGAAACACTACTTTTAGGTTTAACCAACGAATTTTGTTTGATTATTTCAGCATTTTTCGCAATTTCCTCTAGTGGTTTAGATACATTCCTGAACATATTATCTAGAATCTCATCATTTTCAGCTTTACCCAATTTTACAGCCATATATTTTTTCCTCACAACGTTTGCTAACTCCCAAATTTTTCTCTTCAATTGTTGCTTTTCTTCTAACATGTTACTCACACCCACATCCATGCTGAACGGTTTGTCTATTCCAAATGAAAGTATATATGCATGTTAGATGTATATATAACTATCAAAACCTTTGCGATAACGTCCTTTGTTCATGTCACAGTCTTTGTTTATCATAAGGAATCCATATTTATCTTTCCAACATGCGCTACATATTTCTTTGAATTTCTCTAGCGACATGTCGGTACTTACATGATCGGTAAATATATGTTTCAAATTGAGTTCATCCTGTTTGAAAATAATCAAGCAATTGGCATTGTCGCGCAATCCATGTTTTGGACATTTGGCAAAAGACTGGCAAAGATAGAAACTATCAATTGAGTTGTGTCTCCCTCTTGAAAAATAAGCACGAATTTTCTCCTGTTTCTCAAACATCACGTCATCAAATATCATTATCGAATTAGGCCTCGCTTCTGTGGGGTCTATGACCTCATCACTTTCGGTACAAGGGAAATATCCAAGCCCCTCAATTTTCTTCAATGTCTCCTTTAGTAACTGGTATTTTGGTTGGTGTAAAGACTTTGAGTATATGTACACGTTCTCAAATTTCAGGCCGTTTGCATCTAACAATAGAGATAACATTACATTTGTTTTCCCACAATCACTCGGACCACAGATTATTGTTCGTAGAGTATTAGGCAGCAAAGAGCTGTGACGTTGTGATTGTTCTACATTCTCAATGCTTGACCCTAAATTCATAATATTCAACGAGTCTTTTTGCTTAACAATCTTCATCATGCCTGAAGGCGAATCGAAATCATAATGAAACATATGTTAATAAGCATTTGATTATATACTAGTTGATGATGTTATATTGTGTATGTTCGAGCACCCGGTTAAACACTCCTACACTCCTGTCAAAAGTAAGTATCAAACACGTGTCTGGATACTGAAGCACGTGTCTGAAACACGTGTCTGAATGTTGAAGCACGTGTCTGGATACTGAAGCACGTGTCTGAAACACGTGTCTGAATGTTGAAGCACGTGTCTGGATATTGAAGCACGTGTCTGAAACACGTGTCTGAATGTTGAAGCACGTGTCTGGATACTGAAGCACGTGTCTGAAACACGTGTCTGAATGTTGAAGCACGTGTCTGGATATTGAAGCACGTGTCTGAAACACGTGTCTGAATGTTGAAGCACGTGTTGAATCACGCGATAAAACATGTGCATGAATGCATTACAATCATTATAATTATTCACATCTACCCATCATCGTTCGTAAACTATGGTCGCCGGATTGAATCAGTTACTGTCATTGGCTTGGAGCAGTGACGTCATCATCGTTCGTGAACGATGGTCGCCGGATCTTCAATTCAATAAAACACCACTCACTCGTCAAAATCATTGTGTATTTTGATACACATGAAGCTATAGCTTGATGTTCTCCCCACCCCAATTTGTATGCATCATATTGATTTTCCTCATATCAAAAATATGGAAACACACGCTATGAAAAATCCTCCATGACAGTTCACACGGTAGACACCAAGACACCTCGTTGAAGACCCACATGACAGACACCATGACACCTCTTCCAGTCTGCGACTCAGGTTAGCTCTATAACCTTTAGCTCTATGGTTGTGACTGGTTGTGCTCTGTAGCTCTATGGTTTCTATGACTACGGTATGCCATGACACCACACTGAAGACCTGCGTGAGAGACACCTCGTTGACCACCTCATCGATGTAACACACGTGACACCCTCCATAAAGCTATATTCAGAGGTTTTTCCTCATCTACATGTACGATATGGCATTTTTTCACGAAAATGTTGGAAATTCACATTCTACACATCAAGACCTTTCATTTGATACCCATGAAGCTATAGTTGCAACAAAATTTACAGTTTTTCCTGTTTATATGCCCGATATTAGATTTTTCCCCATGTAAATCATAAAATTCATCGAGTCGATGAAAATCTTGTTCAGCTCATCATGTAGATTCAAAATAAGCAATAAAATAACGACTTCCGGTGTAGACCCCTTCACTCTGATGCTTAAGCCGATGAAAAACACATGTGGTATGTGCCGTCACACTAGTTCATTCAAAGATGGCAGAGCCTCCACGGACACCTAGTTGAACCATGGTATGAGATTTGGAAGCTCTGAATGTCGACCGCCACACACTTCATCTTGAGCTATACTGTCCTCATCGATATTAACACCCGCAAACTAGAACGAGTCTGCGAAGTCGCACGAAACGTTGTAGCCGATGATCTCCGACCTTTCATTTATCAAAAGTCGTTTGCGAGCCGCATGAGTCGGACGAGTCGAACTGGTGGCGCCATCTCCACGTATCAGTCTATACCTTTTGAACCAAAGGTACAGAATGCTTCGTAGAGGTGCTTCGCACGTCCACGAAGCAATCTGTACCTTAGGTTCACCATGACAGTTGGCACGTGGTGGCGACATCTCTACAACGCAATCTGTACCTTAGGTTCGCCATGACAGCTGTCACGTGGTGGCGACACCTCTACAACGCAATCTATACCTTAGGCCCACCATGACAGCTGTCACGTGGTGGCGACACCTCTACGAAGCAATCTGTACCATAGGTCCGCCATGACAGCTGTCACATGGTGGTGACACCTCCACAACGCAATCTGTACCAAAGGTCCGCCATGACAGCTGTCACATGGTGGTGACACCTCCACAACGCAATCTGTACCAAAGGTCCGCCATGACAGCTGTCACGTGGTGGCGACACCTCTACGAAGCAATCTGTACCATAGGTCCGCCATGACAGCTGTCACGTGGTGGTGACACCTCCACGGAGCAGTCTGTACCTTAGGTCCACCATGACAGCTGTCACGTGGTGGTGACATCTCCACGAAGCAATCTGTACCTTAGGTCCGCCATGACAGCTGTCATGTGATAGTCACATGACCCCTGTACATGTGACACACTTTTTGTACACACCCTGTATACTCGATGGCAGCTGCCTCGTGATAGTCACGTGACCCTGTACATGTGACACACTTTTTGTACGCACCCTGTATACTCTTTACAAACAACATATCCTTATCTCACACCTTATCACACACATCCATTCCTTATCACCGACCCCCCTATGGCCGCCATCTTGGTTCTTGATCGTAGAACTCGTCCAGTATATCTACTTATATACATATATATATATATATATATATATATATATGTATATATATATATATATATATACATATATATATATATATATATATATATATACATATATATATATATATATATGTATATATATATATATATATATATATATATATATATATATATATATACATATATATATATAAACAAGTTTTAAAGTTTCTTTGCCTAATTGGCCACTATCGTGTATGTAACTTAAGAGATATAGAATTAAATTTTCTGAATTATGAAGATAACTTAGATAATTTAACATAGGATTATAAAGATGAATAAACGTAAAAGATTGAACCATAGGCGGGATTCGAACCCACATTTCTGGATTTCTAGTCCAGGGTGTTTACCAATTACACCACTTCGGTCCTATTAGATTTTTATATTTTTGTAAATATAAACCTCTGAAAGGATAGTAGATCATTGATGAACACAATGCGATTCGATGCCCTACCATAGATCAACTATTCACGCACATTCATCTAAAGTTCAGTCGTTTTTTGAAGTAAGGATTGTAGGTTAGTACTGCTATGGTTGGCAGTTACTTCACAGTTCTTATTCAAATGACAGCATCCTGGTTCTTATATATTTCAATAGAACTGACTGAGAATTGTTCTGGTTAATTATAAACAAGTTTTAAAGTTTCTTTGCCTAATTGGCCACTATCGTGTATGTAACTTAAGAGATATAGAATTAAATTTTCTGAATTATGAAGATAACTTAGATAATTTAACATAGGATTATAAAGATGAATAAACGTAAAAGATTGAACCATAGGCGGGATTCGAACCCACATTTCTGGATTTCTAGTCCAGGGTGTTTACCAATTACACCACTTCGGTCCTATTAGATTTTTATATTTTTGTAAATATAAACCTCTGAAAGGATAGTAGATCATTGATGAACACAATGCGATTCGATGCCCTACCATAGATCAACTATTCACGCACATTCATCTAAAGTTCAGTCGTTTTTTGAAGTAAGGATTGTAGGTTAGTACTGCTATGGTTGGCAGTTACTTGACAGTTCTTATTCAAATGACAGCATCCTGGTTCTTATATATTTCAATAGAACTGACTGAGAATTGTTCTGGTTAATTATAAACAAGTTTTAAAGTTTCTTTGCCTAATTGGCCACTATCGTGTATGTAACTTAAGAGATATAGAATTAAATTTTCTGAATTATGAAGATAACTTAGATAATTTAACATAGGATTATAAAGATGAATAAACGTAAAAGATTGAACCATAGGCGGGATTCGAACCCACATTTCTGGATTTCTAGTCCAGGGTGTTCACCAATTACACCACTTCGGTCCTATTAGATTTTTATATTTTTGTAAATATAAACCTCTGAAAGGATAGTAGATCATTGATGAACACAATGCGATTCGATGCCCTACCATAGATCAACTATTCACGCACATTCATCTAAAGTTCAGTCGTTTTTTGAAGTAAGGATTGTAGGTTAGTACTGCTATGGTTGGCAGTTACTTGACAGTTCTTATTCAAATGACAGCATCCTGGTTCTTATATATTTCAATAGAACTGACTGAGAATTGTTCTGGTTAATTATAAACAAGTTTTAAAGTTTCTTTGCCTAATTGGCCACTATCGTGTATGTAACTTAAGAGATATAGAATTAAATTTTCTGAATTATGAAGATAACTTAGATAATTTAACATAGGATTATAAAGATGAATAAACGTAAAAGATTGAACCATAGGCGGGATTCGAACCCACATTTCTGGATTTCTAGTCCAGGGTGTTTACCAATTACACCACTTCGGTCCTATTAGATTTTTATATTTTTGTAAATATAAACTTCTGAAAGGATAGTAGATCATTGATGAACACAATGCGATTCGATGCCCTACCATAGATCAACTATTCACGCACATTCATCTAAAGTTCAGTCGTTTTTTGAAGTAAGGATTGTAGGTTAGTACTGCTATGGTTGGCAGTTACTTGACAGTTCTTATTCAAATGACAGCATCCTGGTTCTTATATATTTCAATAGAACTGACTGAGAATTGTTCTGGTTAATTATAAACAAGTTTTAAAGTTTCTTTGCCTAATTGGCCACTATCGTGTATGTAACTTAAGAGATATAGAATTAAATTTTCTGAATTATGAAGATAACTTAGATAATTTAACATAGGATTATATATTGAAATATATAAGAACCAGGATGCTGTCATTTGAATAAGAACTGTCAAGTAACTGCCAACCATAGCAGTACTAACCTACGATCCTTACTTCAAAAAACGACTGAACTTTAGATGAATGTGCGTGAATAGTTGATCTATGGTAGGGCATCGAATCGCATTGTGTTCATCAATGATCTACTATCCTTTCAGAGGTTTATATTTACAAAAATATAAAAATCTAATAGGACCGAAGTGGTGTAATTGGTAAACACCCTGGACTAGAAATCCAGAAATGTGGGTTCGAATCCCGCCTATGGTTCAATCTTTTACGTTTATTCATCTTTATAATCCTATGTTAAATTATCTAAGTTATCTTCATAATTCAGAAAATTTAATTCTATATCTCTTAAGTTACATACACGATAGTGGCCAATTAGGCAAAGAAACTTTAAAACTTGTTTATAATTAACCAGAACAATTCTCAGTCAGTTCTATTGAAATATATAAGAACCAGGATGCTGTCATTTGAATAAGAACTGTCAAGTAACTGCCAACCATAGCAGTACTAACCTACAATCCTTACTTCAAAAAACGACTGAACTTTAGATGAATGTGCGTGAATAGTTGATCTATGGTAGGGCATCGTATCGCATTGTGTTCATCAATGATCTACTATCCTTTCATAGGTTTATATTTACAAAAATATAAAAATCTAATAGGACCGAAGTGGTGTAATTGGTAAACACCCTGGACTAGAAATCCAGAAATGTGGGTTCGAATCCCGCCTATGGTTCAATCTTTTACGTTTATTCATCTTTATAATCCTATGTTAAATTATCTAAGTTATCTTCATAATTCAGAAAATTTAATTCTATATCTCTTAAGTTACATACACGATAGTGGCCAATTAGGCAAAGAAACTTTAAAACTTGTTTATAATTAACCAGAACAATTCTCAGTCAGTTCTATTGAAATATATAAGAACCAGGATGTTGTCATTTGAATAAGAACTGTCAAGTAACTGCCAACCATAGCAGTACTAACCTACAATCCTTACTTCAAAAAACGACTGAACTTTAGATGAATGTGCGTGAATAGTTGATCTATGGTAGGGCATCGAATCGCATTGTGTTCATCAATGATCTACTATCCTTTCAGAGGTTTATATTTACAAAAATATAAAAATCTAATAGGACCGAAGTGGTGTAATTGGTAAACACCCTGGACTAGAAATCCAGAAATGTGGGTTCGAATCCCGCCTATGGTTCAATCTTTTACGTTTATTCATCTTTATAATCCTATGTTAAATTATCTAAGTTATCTTCATAATTCAGAAAATTTAATTCTATATCTCTTAAGTTACATACACGATAGTGGCCAATAAGGCAAAGAAACTTTAAAACTTGTTTATAATTAACCAGAACAATTCTCAGTCAGTTCTATTGAAATATATAAGAACCAGGATGCTGTCATTTGAATAAGAACTGTCAAGTAACTGCCAACCATAGCAGTACTAACCTACAATCCTTACTTCAAAAAACGACTGAACTTTAGATGAATGTGCGTGAATAGTTGATCTATGGTAGGGCATCGAAGCGCATTGTGTTCATCAATGATCTACTATCCTTTCAGAGGTTTATATTTACAAAAATATAAAAATCTAATAGGACCGAAGTGGTGTAATTGGTAAACACCCTGGACTAGAAATCCAGAAATGTGGGTTCGAATCCCGCCTATGGTTCAATCTTTTACGTTTATTCATCTTTATAATCCTATGTTAAATTATCTAAGTTATCTTCATAATTCAGAAAATTTAATTCTATATCTCTTAAGTTACATACACGATAGTGGCCAATTAGGCAAAGAAACTTTAAAACTTGTTTATAATTAACCAGAACAATTCTCAGTCAGTTCTATTGAAATATATAAGAACCAGGATGCTGTCATTTGAATAAGAACTGTCAAGTAACTGCCAACCATAGCAGTACTAACCTACAATCCTTACTTCAAAAAACGACTGAACTTTAGATGAATGTGCGTGAATAGTTGATCTATGGTAGGGCATCGAATCACATTGTGTTCATCAATGATCTACTATCCTTTCAGAGGTTTATATTTACAAAAATATAAAAATCTAATAGGACCGAAGTGGTGTAATTGGTAAACACCCTGGACTAGAAATCCAGAAATGTGGGTTCGAATCCCGCCTATGGTTCAATCTTTTACGTTTATTCATCTTTATAATCCTATGTTAAATTATCTAAGTTATCTTCATAATTCAGAAAATTTAATTCTATATCTCTTAAGTTACATACACGATAGTGGCCAATTAGGCAAAGAAACTTTAAAACTTGTTTATAATCAACCAGAACAATTCTCAGTCAGTTCTATTGAAATATATAAGAACCAGGATGCTGTCATTTGAATAAGAACTGTCAAGTAACTGCCAACCATAGCAGTACTAACCTACAATCCTTACTTCAAAAAACGACTGAACTTTAGATGAATGTGCGTGAATAGTTGATCTATGGTAGGGCATCGGATCGCATTGTGTTCATCAATGATCTACTATCCTTTCAGAGGTTTATATTTACAAAAATATAAAAATCTAATAGGACCGAAGTGGTGTAATTGGTAAACACCCTGGACTAGAAATCCAGAAATGTGGGTTCGAATCCCGCCTATGGTTCAATCTTTTACGTTTATTCATCTTTATAATCCTATGTTAAATTATCTAAGTTATCTTCATAATTCAGAAAATTTAATTCTATATCTCTTAAGTTACATACACGATAGTGGCCAATTAGGCAAAGAAACTTTAAAACTTGTTTATAATTAACCAGAACAATTCTCAGTCAGTTCTATTGAAATATATAAGAACCAGGATGCTGTCATTTGAATAAGAACTGTCAAGTAACTGCCAACCATAGCAGTACTAACCTACAATCCTTACTTCAAAAAACTACTGAACTTTAGATGAATGTGCGTGAATAGTTGATCTATGGTAGGGCATCGAATCGCATTGTGTTCATCAATGATCTACTATCCTTTCAGAGGTTTATATTTACAAAAATATAAAAATCTAATAGGACCGAAGTGGTGTAATTGGTAAACACCCTGGACTAGAAATCCAGAAATGTGGGTTCGAATCCCGCCTATGGTTCAATCTTTTACGTTTATTCATCTTTATAATCCTATGTTAAATTATCTAAGTTATCTTCATAATTCAGAAAATTTAATTCTATATCTCTTAAGTTATATATATATATATATATATATATATATATATATATATATATATATATATATATATATATATATATATATATATATATATATTCTTTTATTGATATTCTTGAACCATTTGTAATATTTGTATGCTTTCTTGGTATATTGGTTCGTATATATACTGAAAATAAAATGAAATAAAAATTCTTTTTGACGTTTCGACAATGTTTATTGTCTTTTTCAAAATGTTAATTAGTGTTTCCATGTAATTTAGAAAAGAATAGATGATTTCGATTAATGAAATGCGTCTGCAGCCGACTTGTGTTTTAAGATCCAATTAAAACTGCAGAAAACATTGGATCGGTTGTGTGTGAAAGAGTAATGTATGGCTAATTACAATTTGAAATGGATTGAATTTGATTAAATACAAGACATTCTAAGATTGTACAATTATAAATATCTATGATTATTGTATGAATTAGTTATTCTATGATAAACACTCTATCCACATCTATTATAATCAACTATTGAAGTTTAAGATAATTCTATGGAATTTAACCTCGAAATTGTTACTCATAGTGTCATAGTTAAACAATACGTTATCTTTTTTTAGGTTGAATTTTGAATAGACATTTACAAATGTCAGATATTGAGAGGTTTCAATACTTTCAATTGAGATGTTTCCTTGAATTGAAGATAAGCATTATCTAAGTACTCACTATTGAGAATGATGTGATTATCATTGATTTTTGAAAATTTTGGTATTATTCTTAAACTTTATAGTCGTAATAAGTATATTTTCCTATTTTCCCTTCTGATTGGCGAAAGTATTCATCATCTTTGAGAACGTTTCCAATAAATGGACGGTGTAGAATCCATAATTTTCTTCAATTTTCTTATAAAAAGCCATGATTCTTATGATGTATGTATATTGATGTTGAGAGTAGTGTATTCTTGAAAAATAAAAAACCTATTTCACCAGGCGAAATTATTCTTTTATTGATATTCTTGAACCATTTGTAATATTTGTATGCTTTCTTGGTATATTGGTTCGTATATATACTGAAAATAAAATGAAATAAAAATTCTTTTTGACGTTTCGACAATGTTTATTGTCTTTTTCAAAATGTTAATTAGTGTTTCCATGTAATTTAGAAAAGAATAGATGATTTCGATTAATGAAATGCGTCTGCAGCCGACTTGTGTTTTAAGATCCAATTAAAACTGCAGAAAACATTGGATCGGTTGTGTGTGAAAGAGTAATGTATGGCTAATTACAATTTGAAATGGATTGAATTTGATTAAATACAAGACATTCTAAGATTGTACAATTATAAATATCTATGATTATTGTATGAATTAGTTATTCTATGATAAACACTCTATCCACATCTATTATAATCAACTATTGAAGTTTAAGATAATTCTATGGAATTTAACCTCGAAATTGTTACTCATAGTGTCATAGTTAAACAATACGTTATCTTTTTTTAGGTTGAATTTTGAATAGACATTTACAAATGTCAGATATTGAGAGGTTTCAATACTTTCAATTGAGATGTTTCCTTGAATTGAAGATAAGCATTATCTAAGTACTCACTATTGAGAATGATGTGATTATCATTGATTTTTGAAAATTTTGGTATTATTCTTAAACTTTATAGTCGTAATAAGTATATTTTCCTATTTTCCCTTCTGATTGGCGAAAGTATTCATCATCTTTGAGAACGTTTCCAATAAATGGACGGTGTAGAATCCATAATTTTCTTCAATTTTCTTATAAAAAGCCATGATTCTTATGATGTATGTATATTGATGTTGAGAGTAGTGTATTCTTGAAAAATAAAAAACCTATTTCACCAGGCGAAATTATTCTTTTATTGATATTCTTGAACCATTTGTAATATTTGTATGCTTTCTTGGTATATTGGTTCGTATATATACTGAAAATAAAATGAAATAAAAATTCTTTTTGACGTTTCGACAATGTTTATTGTCTTTTTCAAAATGTTAATTAGTGTTTCCATGTAATTTAGAAAAGAATAGATGATTTCGATTAATGAAATGCGTCTGCAGCCGACTTGTGTTTTAAGATCCAATTAAAACTGCAGAAAACATTGGATCGGTTGTGTGTGAAAGAGTAATGTATGGCTAATTACAATTTGAAATGGATTGAATTTGATTAAATACAAGACATTCTAAGATTGTACAATTATAAATATCTATGATTATTGTATGAATTAGTTATTCTATGATAAACACTCTATCCACATCTATTATAATCAACTATTGAAGTTTAAGATAATTCTATGGAATTTAACCTCGAAATTGTTACTCATAGTGTCATAGTTAAACAATACGTTATCTTTTTTTAGGTTGAATTTTGAATAGACATTTACAAATGTCAGATATTGAGAGGTTTCAATACTTTCAATTGAGATGTTTCCTTGAATTGAAGATAAGCATTATCTAAGTACTCACTATTGAGAATGATGTGATTATCATTGATTTTTGAAAATTTTGGTATTATTCTTAAACTTTATAGTCGTAATAAGTATATTTTCCTATTTTCCCTTCTGATTGGCGAAAGTATTCATCATCTTTGAGAACGTTTCCAATAAATGGACGGTGTAGAATCCATAATTTTCTTCAATTTTCTTATAAAAAGCCATGATTCTTATGATGTATGTATATTGATGTTGAGAGTAGTGTATTCTTGAAAAATAAAAAACCTATTTCACCAGGCGAAATTATTCTTTTATTGATATTCTTGAACCATTTGTAATATTTGTATGCTTTCTTGGTATATTGGTTCGTATATATACTGAAAATAAAATGAAATAAAAATTCTTTTTGACGTTTCGACAATGTTTATTGTCTTTTTCAAAATGTTAATTAGTGTTTCCATGTAATTTAGAAAAGAATAGATGATTTCGATTAATGAAATGCGTCTGCAGCCGACTTGTGTTTTAAGATCCAATTAAAACTGCAGAAAACATTGGATCGGTTGTGTGTGAAAGAGTAATGTATGGCTAATTACAATTTGAAATGGATTGAATTTGATTAAATACAAGACATTCTAAGATTGTACAATTATAAATATCTATGATTATTGTATGAATTAGTTATTCTATGATAAACACTCTATCCACATCTATTATAATCAACTATTGAAGTTTAAGATAATTCTATGGAATTTAACCTCGAAATTGTTACTCATAGTGTCATAGTTAAACAATACGTTATCTTTTTTTAGGTTGAATTTTGAATAGACATTTACAAATGTCAGATATTGAGAGGTTTCAATACTTTCAATTGAGATGTTTCCTTGAATTGAAGATAAGCATTATCTAAGTACTCACTATTGAGAATGATGTGATTATCATTGATTTTTGAAAATTTTGGTATTATTCTTAAACTTTATAGTCGTAATAAGTATATTTTCCTATTTTCCCTTCTGATTGGCGAAAGTATTCATCATCTTTGAGAACGTTTCCAATAAATGGACGGTGTAGAATCCATAATTTTCTTCAATTTTCTTATAAAAAGCCATGATTCTTATGATGTATGTATATTGATGTTGAGAGTAGTGTATTCTTGAAAAATAAAAAACCTATTTCACCAGGCGAAATTATTCTTTTATTGATATTCTTGAACCATTTGTAATATTTGTATGCTTTCTTGGTATATTGGTTCGTATATATACTGAAAATAAAATGAAATAAAAATTCTTTTTGACGTTTCGACAATGTTTATTGTCTTTTTCAAAATGTTAATTAGTGTTTCCATGTAATTTAGAAAAGAATAGATGATTTCGATTAATGAAATGCGTCTGCAGCCGACTTGTGTTTTAAGATCCAATTAAAACTGCAGAAAACATTGGATCGGTTGTGTGTGAAAGAGTAATGTATGGCTAATTACAATTTGAAATGGATTGAATTTGATTAAATACAAGACATTCTAAGATTGTACAATTATAAATATCTATGATTATTGTATGAATTAGTTATTCTATGATAAACACTCTATCCACATCTATTATAATCAACTATTGAAGTTTAAGATAATTCTATGGAATTTAACCTCGAAATTGTTACTCATAGTGTCATAGTTAAACAATACGTTATCTTTTTTTGGGTTGAATTTTGAATAGACATTTACAAATGTCAGATATTGAGAGGTTTCAATACTTTCAATTGAGATGTTTCCTTGAATTGAAGATAAGCATTATCTAAGTACTCACTATTGAGAATGATGTGATTATCATTGATTTTTGAAAATTTTGGTATTATTCTTAAACTTTATAGTCGTAATAAGTATATTTTCCTATTTTCCCTTCTGATTGGCGAAAGTATTCATCATCTTTGAGAACGTTTCCAATAAATGGACGGTGTAGAATCCATAATTTTCTTCAATTTTTATAAGAAAATTGAAGAAAATTATGGATTCTACACCGTCCATTTATTGGAAACGTTCTCAAAGATGATGAATACTTTCGCCAATCAGAAGGGAAAATAGGAAAATATACTTATTACGACTATAAAGTTTAAGAATAATACCAAAATTTTCAAAAATCAATGATAATCACATCATTCTCAATAGTGAGTACTTAGATAATGCTTATCTTCAATTCAAGGAAACATCTCAATTGAAAGTATTGAAACCTCTCAATATCTGACATTTGTAAATGTCTATTCAAAATTCAACCTAAAAAAAGATAACGTATTGTTTAACTATGACACTATGAGTAACAATTTCGAGGTTAAATTCCATAGAATTATCTTAAACTTCAATAGTTGATTATAATAGATGTGGATAGAGTGTTTATCATAGAATAACTAATTCATACAATAATCATAGATATTTATAATTGTACAATCTTAGAATGTCTTGTATTTAATCAAATTCAATCCATTTCAAATTGTAATTAGCCATACATTACTCTTTCACACACAACCGATCCAATGTTTTCTGCAGTTTTAATTGGATCTTAAAACACAAGTCGGCTGCAGACGCATTTCATTAATCGAAATCATCTATTCTTTTCTAAATTACATGGAAACACTAATTAACATTTTGAAAAAGACAATAAACATTGTCGAAACGTCAAAAAGAATTTTTATTTCATTTTATTTTCAGTATATATACGAACCAATATACCAAGAAAGCATACAAATATTACAAATGGTTCAAGAATATCAATAAAAGAATAATTTCGCCTGGTGAAATAGGTTTTTTATTTTTCAAGAATACACTACTCTCAACATCAATATACATACATCATAAGAATCATGGCTTTTTATAAGAAAATTGAAGAAAATTATGGATTCTACACCGTCCATTTATTGGAAACGTTCTCAAAGATGATGAATACTTTCGCCAATCAGAAGGGAAAATAGGAAAATATACTTATTACGACTATAAAGTTTAAGAATAATACCAAAATTTTCAAAAATCAATGATAATCACATCATTCTCAATAGTGAGTACTTAGATAATGCTTATCTTCAATTCAAGGAAACATCTCAATTGAAAGTATTGAAACCTCTCAATATCTGACATTTGTAAATGTCTATTCAAAATTCAACCTAAAAAAAGATAACGTATTGTTTAACTATGACACTATGAGTAACAATTTCGAGGTTAAATTCCATAGAATTATCTTAAACTTCAATAGTTGATTATAATAGATGTGGATAGAGTGTTTATCATAGAATAACTAATTCATACAATAATCATAGATATTTATAATTGTACAATCTTAGAATGTCTTGTATTTAATCAAATTCAATCCATTTCAAATTGTAATTAGCCATACATTACTCTTTCACACACAACCGATCCAATGTTTTCTGCAGTTTTAATTGGATCTTAAAACACAAGTCGGCTGCAGACGCATTTCATTAATCGAAATCATCTATTCTTTTCTAAATTACATGGAAACACTAATTAACATTTTGAAAAAGACAATAAACATTGTCGAAACGTCAAAAAGAATTTTTATTTCATTTTATTTTCAGTATATATACGAACCAATATACCAAGAAAGCATACAAATATTACAAATGGTTCAAGAATATCAATAAAAGAATAATTTCGCCTGGTGAAATAGGTTTTTTATTTTTCAAGAATACACTACTCTCAACATCAATATACATACATCATAAGAATCATGGCTTTTTATAAGAAAATTGAAGAAAATTATGGATTCTACACCGTCCATTTATTGGAAACGTTCTCAAAGATGATGAATACTTTCGCCAATCAGAAGGGAAAATAGGAAAATATACTTATTACGACTATAAAGTTTAAGAATAATACCAAAATTTTCAAAAATCAATGATAATCACATCATTCTCAATAGTGAGTACTTAGATAATGCTTATCTTCAATTCAAGGAAACATCTCAATTGAAAGTATTGAAACCTCTCAATATCTGACATTTGTAAATGTCTATTCAAAATTCAACCTAAAAAAAGATAACGTATTGTTTAACTATGACACTATGAGTAACAATTTCGAGGTTAAATTCCATAGAATTATCTTAAACTTCAATAGTTGATTATAATAGATGTGGATAGAGTGTTTATCATAGAATAACTAATTCATACAATAATCATAGATATTTATAATTGTACAATCTTAGAATGTCTTGTATTTAATCAAATTCAATCCATTTCAAATTGTAATTAGCCATACATTACTCTTTCACACACAACCGATCCAATGTTTTCTGCAGTTTTAATTGGATCTTAAAACACAAGTCGGCTGCAGACGCATTTCATTAATCGAAATCATCTATTCTTTTCTAAATTACATGGAAACACTAATTAACATTTTGAAAAAGACAATAAACATTGTCGAAACGTCAAAAAGAATTTTTATTTCATTTTATTTTCAGTATATATACGAACCAATATACCAAGAAAGCATACAAATATTACAAATGGTTCAAGAATATCAATAAAAGAATAATTTCGCCTGGTGAAATAGGTTTTTTATTTTTCAAGAATACACTACTCTCAACATCAATATACATACATCATAAGAATCATGGCTTTTTATAAGAAAATTGAAGAAAATTATGGATTCTACACCGTCCATTTATTGGAAACGTTCTCAAAGATGATGAATACTTTCGCCAATCAGAAGGGAAAATAGGAAAATATACTTATTACGACTATAAAGTTTAAGAATAATACCAAAATTTTCAAAAATCAATGATAATCACATCATTCTCAATAGTGAGTACTTAGATAATGCTTATCTTCAATTCAAGGAAACATCTCAATTGAAAGTATTGAAACCTCTCAATATCTGACATTTGTAAATGTCTATTCAAAATTCAACCTAAAAAAAGATAACGTATTGTTTAACTATGACACTATGAGTAACAATTTCGAGGTTAAAATTCCATAGAATTATCTTAAACTTCAATAGTTGATTATAATAGATGTGGATAGAGTGTTTATCATAGAATAACTAATTCATACAATAATCATAGATATTTATAATTGTACAATCTTAGAATGTCTTGTATTTAATCAAATTCAATCCATTTCAAATTGTAATTAGCCATACATTACTCTTTCACACACAACCGATCCAATGTTTTCTGCAGTTTTAATTGGATCTTAAAACACAAGTCGGCTGCAGACGCATTTCATTAATCGAAATCATCTATTCTTTTCTAAATTACATGGAAACACTAATTAACATTTTGAAAAAGACAATAAACATTGTCGAAACGTCAAAAAGAATTTTTATTTCATTTTATTTTCAGTATATATACGAACCAATATACCAAGAAAGCATACAAATATATATATATATATATATATATATATATATATATATTACGGGGAGGGGGGAGGTCGGATCAACTTGAAATTTGGACTGGAAGTTCCTTGGACATTGACAATGAAAGGGTTCTACTTTGGTTTCTTAATTTTCAATACAACCAGAGATATTAATTTTTTTTTGCTGAACTACCCTTAAAAATGTAAAAAAAAACTTTTTGGCCAAAAAAAGGGGTTGCACCCACTTTGAGAAATATAAATTTCAAGGGGTTGTTATTGGTACCCTAACAAACACTTTCCACCGGGTCGCTAAGCATCGTAAAATTTTCGCCAACCTTGCCTTTTTTCTCGCCAGATTTACTCCACTACATGGTTGTATTATTTCTTTACAAATTGGTGACTAGTATGAGGGATAATCCAGACTTTATGCACTATCAATCTGCGTTGCGCTGTGCCTGTTTCCGTAACAACGTTAATCGCGTCCTTCTCGTAGAACCGGTACTATTCTCCTTCTACTGATCAGAGCCTACGAGCCTCTTAAGGTGTCCTTTCAACCGACAGTGTCCTACTTAGGTTGATGCAGTCATTGTGTCATTAGATCTTCTCTGATTCAGACTGAATTTCAAAGCTACTCCTCCCCACCGGTCGGTAAGTAAGTTGTCTTCATTTATTACCAGATCAACCAACTCATGGTGTACCCTTTGTGTTTCTTTCTCTGAAACTTGACCTCATTCAGCAGAAGCTGATATTATCATCATGGGATATTTCAACCTTAACATCTTCGCACGTTCTCAAGCAAAACGGATTACGCAGGGCGACAGGCTGAGGCCACTACCTATGGTCTCGTGCAGTTAATTAATGAGCCAACACGGATTCCTGATAACAACTATCATCATCCCGAAACGCTTGACTCATTCCTCACTAAAATTCAAGATCCCTATGAAGTAAAGGTCCGTGCATCTTCGGGAAACTCTGACCATTCACTAAACACTACGACCTGTTCTCATATCACTCCATGAACCAATCTTACACCTCCACGGACAGTGCATTACAACTCCGCCAACTGGGATGGTCTCCGCATATTTTCCCCGAGTCTTCTTGGAAAAGCGTTTTGAATCTGAAGACCCAACGCGATGTGCCATAGGGATGTTATCAGGTAAGGAATGGAAAAAGGGATTTGATTTACATTGACGTTTTCGACAGCTAATACACTCGCATAAAGCTTTCATGACGGACAACTCTATACATCGATGGATCATTGTCACAGTTCAAATTGTCTATGACTGACCACATCTAATACTGTAACGAGACAGGTAACGTTAACTTGAGATACACTAACAGTCACCTCATGTCCGTGACAGACCTCTTCATAACGTAGATATCCCTGTCAATCCAAATAAACTTAAACTCACACACATAACATAGAGTATAATTCTAGTCTTCCAATGCCTTTAACTATTTCTACTTGTTTGAAATATACTGTTATGATTTCATTTCCTAAACAACAAAAATGATAAAATTAGAACTTACCGAACATTGAAAATCAGAAAAGATTAATAAAAAGATACTATATGGAATTAAAAACAATATTAAAAGTTAAATAATGGTTAGTATAATATAATAAACAATGTAAAACATAATAAACAACAATGTAATTAGAATTAGAAGAGTAAAACAAGAACTTCAGTGAAAGTGAATAAACGTACAGTGTTACGAAGACATAATTAAAATGATTACAAAAACTATCATGAGATAGCACAAACTATTGAAAAATGTTATAGATATAAGTTAGGATTAGTAAATTTGAGTTATATAATGTTAAAGAAATGTTATTGATATGTTATATTATGTATTAGTTTTTAAGAATGACAACTGCCAAATTTATAATAATTATTGGAATAATCATATTAATAATAACCTAATCATAGGTTATCTTATACCAAAGTGTGTGGAAAAATGTACGCAATATGAATTTGAAAAGAAGGAATCATCATCATTTGAAATAAGTTGAAAATCTCCAAAAATTCAAAATTTATAGAATACTAAATTCTGATTGGTCGAGGCGATTTTATAAACGTCAGACTAGTAACAATGTAATACTTATGTCAGTTTTCAACAATCAACAAAGCATTCTTGATAGGTAAACTAAGCACCTCATTGGTTATTTTTGAAAATACTTGGCGTCCTTTCTGAAGGCCTATAAAAGGCATGTGAAGACAAGCCAAGTGAGTTAGCAATCAACATCTGTAGAGTCAAGGTACTTTTGCAACTCATAAAATTTTCCATAACCTTAGATTATTGGATAAACATCGGTGAACCCAAGTGTTCCAGTAGCTTCGTAAGGTTGAAAGTAACCGAAGCAAATAAATAACTTCTACAAGTCAAGTAGTGTTCCAAGTCTCCGAACAAAGTTTAAAGGTTACAATAACCTACAATTCATGAGTAACATCGAACGATAGCCAACCTTCGATAAAGTTCCAAGCATCATTGAAGAGTTTTATATCTTTAATAAAAGAATAAAACTGAGTTAACAATTTTCAACAGTTCCTGATTTCAAAAGAAGTAACCAAAATAGTTTACCTGTGTTTATTGTGCATATCAAAGAAATTGTGTACGGTTAAAGTGAATTATAAAATTAATAAGAAGATCAAGCCAAGTGAACATTGCCTACATTTTAAAACATATTCTTGAATATAAACTAAACGTAAGTTTATTTATTATTTCTCCATTGTATTATTATCTGTCTGTAAATCTGAAAGAAAGATTGTAGATTATAACTTTGTAAACAAATATTAATAGTAGATAATTTTGAGGTTAGATCATAGATCTATTTGAACATAAAATTGTTAAAATTGATAACTGAGATAAAAATAGAGTCATAGATATTTAAATATAAAAGTTTTTAACATTCAAAGAACATTGTGTTTAATTCCATAGATATAAAATAAAAAGGTAAAAGTTCATTATTCAAATCAAACAATCATTAATAAGATTCAAAATACAATAAGAAAGCTAGTCGGTAGAATTAATAATGATTCATAATTGAATAATAAACTCATAAGGGTTTAGTTAATAATTGTCACCACAACGTGGGGCAAAATAAATCAAAAGAGGTTTAGTTGATAATACATTAGGTCTCAAAATTTAGGAAATGACGTCGGAGTGGCGAAACCGATACCTCATCTATTTCTACTGGCATTAGCTGTCTCACAAAAGCTAGTGTTTGATATAAAAGGCAAATACCACTCACTTATTGACCTACTCATCCCAAAATCCCCAAAAAAATAAAGCCGATCAACTTGGAAATTTGGTAGGGCGGTTTTCTATACGTTGAAGGCACCCGTTATAAGAATGGATTTTACGAAACTCAATCCCATAGGAGGTAAGTGGGATTCGATATATTTTGATATTCCGACAGCATATATAATCACTTGTTATACCACTAGAGTGAGAGAGAAAATGTGTGGTATACGGTAAGAAAAGATCACAACAAACTGGGTTGTATATATCAGATTTATTCAAATCTTTGCTCTACAGTACCTAATGATGCTGAATGATAGGTTAAACTTCTTATTTACCAATTTTACTTGCATAGAAACACCACTCTTGGTTCAGATTTGTCTTATATTCTTTCCCAATATTGAGTTGATTTACTATAGTTGATAGAAAATGATATTTTAATATAGTGTATGGTGACTCCTTAACTGACTTTAGGTGTTGTTCAATATAATATGGAAACGCATGGTATTTATTTATTTTAGTTGGTTATAAATGCACCGGTCGATACATTATGTTATTGTCTTTCCTATGTTTTAAGCATGTATATCCTGCAGATTTATGCTCATCATTGTAAGACAATATGTTGATGAAGTGTTAGAGTTATAAGGGTGTCCCATAACGTGTCCGCCATAGAGCAACAGGTGATACTACAGTGATAACCGAATGAATATTTGCCTCGATTAACTGCCAGAAATTAACACTGTCATATGCCATCAGAAAAACACGAACTTATTACAAAAAAACTTACAATCCTTACCCTTCGTATTCGTCGCAGCCAAGCGACGTTGGTACTGGTCACGGTCGTACATACGGGTCTGGAAACTCGGTGCTTTTTCCTATGTGAGAAGTGAGACCGCTAAGCGTCGTCTGTCGCGTAGTACCAAAAGACGTCACGTGAGAGTATTCTCTGACAACTGTCATTCTTAAGTTGTAAACACAAGGAATACCTGCGTTTTTAGAAACAAGTTACGAAACTATGCATTGTGCCGAAATGCAAAACGTGGTACAAAAGTGTAAAGCAAAAAACTTCTGTTTTTAAAGCCGAAAGATGTGGAAATGTGAAAAAAGTGGATGCTTGCGATTCCGGATAGAAATCGTTTTAATGAAGTCTTTTATGTGTGCGAGCATGTATAACGAAAAAGGGGAAGTTATTTTTAAGATGAGTAACACATTTTGACAAGAGTAACAGTTATATTCCTCTCTCAAATCAGAATACTTAGTAACACTGCTTTCGATTCTGGAAAGAAATCGTTTTACCACTTCGAGATCCAAGCGCTAGCTAGTGGCTGAGCGAGGAACTACGAGTTTGGCGACGCGTAAGAGACCCATGTCAAACATACGAGTCCCAAGACCTGTATGTATGACCGTGGTACTGGTCAAAGCAGAAGATATGATACTGTTTTTACGTAGAAGGCCATGCATATATTGACAACATAAAACGTCACTGTTGGTTGTTCGAAGTAATTTAATTTTTGGAATGAATTTTGTAATTTGCACCTTGTGCAAAAAACATCATACGTTAGAACTTGGAAGATCTCATTACAGAATGCAGTACTGATATAGAGAAGGATAATTTGTTCTCAATCATTCAGTAACATCTTATACAAAATTCTAGCAAATACAGACTACTACGTGGACAAGAACTGAACAAAATAATTTCCAAATATTACTTACATTTTCTCAAACACAGACATTGAATAAATACGATTTGTGTACCACCAGATCATGAGCCATTGAAAAGAGAGAAGATAGAAGAAGAATTCAAGATACAATAAAATTTGGATCTAAAAATTATGTTTACTAAAAAATAAATAGTTTTATATTGTTTAGGTGTTTTCATTCTTTTAATATTAAATAATATTGTAAGTTCAACAAAACGTATTGGTTGTTTAATAGCAGTCATTATCATTCCATAAAGTCCTGATGGCACTTTTTATTATGTTAAACAATTTCCTCTGAATACCTTCCAGGGTAACTCAGTAGGAGAAAATTGCCAAAGAAATACATAAGTTTCCATGGTTGCTTGAAAAAAGCTCTCATTTTATTGCTTAACATATATGTTGGCGTGAAATTTTCACGTAAAGTTGTCATGATAGACAGCTCTATAGATTGATGGATCATTTTCATAGCTTTATATCTATCATTATAATTGGAAGAATTTCACTAAAATATTTTATTAATTGAATTTCTGATAATTATTCAATTATTTATTACAGGTCATGAATAATAAATAGTATAATTTCAGTCATGAATGAAATAACAGACAAAGCAAAACCGGGGACCTTACATAACCTTTTAGGCTAATTATTTAACACTTGATAATAAGTTCTGATAAATTATACTGGTTAATAGCACTTGCACTCATCAATACCCATAGTAAGTGGATTAACAACTTTTATGTGAATAAATCAAAAAACTATTATTTTGTTGTTAAACCACTTTTGATAATAACATGAAAACGTTATAGTATAGTTTCAATACCGAACTATTATCCATTATCACCATTAACCATTATCAGATAAACACAAAATTATACGTAATAATTTTGTAACGTTTTCATGTTATTATTGAAAGTGGTATAAAAACAAAGTAATCGTTCTTTCATTTAATTATATTGATGAATAACCATAGAGTAACGGCTTCTGCCATCGATTTTTCAAAATTTTATGTGCTCAAACTATAAGAAAAATATTCAAACAAAAGTTGTTAGAAAAATTAGTACGCGATTTTTGGCTCTGGTCCGAAGTCGATTCGAGGTCGTGGGCCCAGGGTAGGACCCATTTACTATGTTTTATAGCACATTGAAAAATGAAGTATTTGTCAAAGAGTTATTGATTTTTCATATTCTGTTTTGATGGAAAGATATTATTTTTATTTCTCTTCTCTCGATTTCTGGTAAAATCGGTCATTTTGAAAGAATCGTATTTTACGAATTCCAGACGAAATACCCACGTTATCGATCTTAACCCAAATTTATTCCAAAGATTTCAATATTCTGCACCTAATATCTAAAATTCAAGCTATTTGGTTCGAAGACATCACTTTCGCGCCATTTTGAAAATTTTGGACCACCGAAAAATTCCAAATTTTTGAGATTAGAAATTTTTCACGAAATCCAAATTATACGTTCTATTAGAGATTTTCGTAACGAGTATTTTAAGTTCAAGCAGAGCGATTTGGGGGTCAAGTAGAAATGAAGTTATCTTAATAAATGTGTTTGTGCTTCAAGAGGCCCCAATTTTGGGCCTATCGAGCAAATTACAGAAAAATACATCGGCTATTTAGGTTTGAAACACCATACGTTCACAATTTCGAGTTATAACGAATTTCATCATAAAAAACTAGTGCGGAATTTCATTTAGCGGCAACAAGCGAGAGTCGGTACAATAGATCCCGCGCGCGAAATTATACTTTTTTAAATGTTTTAAAATGCATTTTGTGTGAATGTATGTAGACGTGTGAACGTGTATATGTGACCGTGACATGATGTCATTATAGGGTGTGTTACATATCAAAATCATCTAATATACAGATTTCTGGCTCGGGGCAATTAGGACATTCTTTACCTCCACAATGCTAACATATCAGCTATAGGTAAGGTAATCCTAATTTTTGCACAAACATTTAACTGTGAATTTTTCTTACAATCACAAGGGATTATTTTGATCAGCTCATCGGGACGTGCATTTTTACTGTTTCTATAGTAGTAAGTCCATTCGAACTATTTCTTCAACCCCATTTTGTTGGATCAATGGTTTCATTACCGATCCAAACCGGAAATTGGCAATACTCTATAAAAATATGTTGCTTTGCAGCATTATTGTATTTTCATTTGGTTGCCTTGTTGAAATCTTATGTCGAGTATGGAAGATCGGGATTTGTAGTTTGCTTATAAATGTGTTAAACAAAAAGCTCCCAATTTTTCATGCCAGCGAACGATTACATTATGCCAAGGCATCACAAGGTAACCATATGAAAATACGATGATGCTGCAAAGCAACATATTTTTAGGTGTATTACTAAGTTCAGGTTTAGATCGGTGATGAAACCATTCATACAACGAAATGGGGTTGGAGAAATAGTCCGAATGAACTCATATACAAACAGTAAAAATGCACGTCCCGATGGGTCGATCAAAATAATCCATCGTGATTGTATAAAAAATTGTACTGGTAAATCTTCGTACAAAAATTAGGATTACCTCATAGCTCATATGTAAGCATTGTGAAGGTGAAGAATGTTCTAATTGCCCCGAGCCAGAAATCAGTACATTAGATGATGATGATTTTGATATGTAACACCCTATAATGATATGATGTCACGGTCACGTATAAACGTTCACATGTCTACATACACCCACACATTCACACAAAACGATTATGAGCATTCAGGTGCATTTTAAAACATTCAATAAAGTATAATTTCTCACTCGGAATCCATTGTACCGACCTTCGCTTATTGCCGCTAAATGAAATTCCATTCTAGTTTTTCATGATGAAATTCGTTATAGATTGGAATTGTAGTAGTCTAAAATTTTCAAAATGGCGCCAAGATTATGTCTTCGAACCAAAATGATTGAATTTTGGATATTAGGTGCAGAGTGATAACATTTTTTGAATCAATTTAGTTCTAGATCGATAACGTAGATATTACATCTGAAATCCGTAAAACATGGATTTTTCAAAATGGCCGATTTTGCCCAAAAAATGAGGTATGTGAAAATACCAGAAACCGAAAGACGAGAAATAAAATACTATCTTTCCACCAAAACAGAATATGAAAAAAACAAAACTCTTTGACTTCGCGTCTGGTTTCCTGAGACTCCCATATGAGTGTCCCTCTATTTAGAGTTCTTTACTAGTGCCGTTAGATCCTTTACACAATCGAGTACATATTATGAGGTGTATGTGTATGACTCCTGTGCCTTAAGTACTGCTAGGTTGCTCGCTATGATTGTGATTCGTCTATTCTCATAGACTCCCTCCCTCATAATTCGAGCACATGTTGCTACATGTTACCTTCTTGAAACTTTAACTATACTATATTACAAAGTCGATTCATACTTTTGATATTATGAAACGTGTGTTTCATTACATCTTTACGGTTGTACGAAGTATATTTATTGTATTGTATAGTCGACTCGTCAATTTATCGGAATAATGCAAGGCTGTTAATGATTTTTGTAATCCTTTGTTGTCATATTTATCAACTCCAATTAAACTTCAATATTTTCCATTTTTATCACTCAGTTTAGATTGTTTTCAAAACTTATTATAATATTTGTATTTTGATTTAGACAGATACTCACTCACCTCCTGCAGATTTAGTTAACATCACATTGTAACTTGTAATTGGGAATAAGTATCTTTGCACAATTTGGTAAGGAAATAAATTGTTTGTAATAAGACAAATAATTACAATATTAAATTCCATTTACAATTGAAAAAATTAAACAATTATATTTGTGGTACAGATTCCTTACAGATGCGACAATCTGTAAATGCATTGTGAAATAACAGATTTCTTCGACCTTCTGACCAAGCAAAATTTTTGTGAAGACCTTTATTCTGATGGCCCCTTAGTCCAGTAAACGAAGCGCTAAAATTACCAAAATCTCCTATTTGAGTTCTACAAAATGAATTTCGATGAATACTTATGCAATAGGTTGGAAATGCGGTTGCGGAAATGATCGGAAGTTATAGAAAAAACCCTTTTTATCACGGGTTCTGTACCTTTAGAACTTGAAAATAATTTACTCACCACTCGAAAATTCCTAAAAGTGAGGGAGGGAAAATGTAAAGGGTAGAGAAAAAACGTGAAAAACCACCCAGATTCAAACGTATACATTGAGACCTTCTGAACAATTTTTGTTTCTTGGAATTTCTTATTTGCATGCATATTTTCGAGTAACAGACACTTTTCTTAATGATAATTGTACCGAAACAAATGTTTTTTTCAATTGTAAAAGTGAGAGAAGGGATACAGACAATTAAACTATGTTTTTGTTATCAATTACTTTTCCTAAAAACTGTTCGTTTCGGTATAATGTTTAATAAATTTAGTCCCTTTGTCGTTGCGAAAAACTGTGTAACTGGAAAAATATGCATGAAAAAAAATTTCAAGAAATAAAAAATTGCTCAGAAGGCCTCAATGTAAACGTCCAATTTTTTTATATGCGCGGTGTGTCTACTAGGTCTAATCCACATCGAAATCCAATAGAATAAAAGCAATTTTGCAAATTACGAATCCAGTAATATTTGGACAAGGGCGAGAGAAATGTTTGTTGAAGTTCATCAAAATGGACATGCTTCCCATCATCTCTCATCCGGGAATACAATTTAACTAATTGAGTTGAAGGAAAACTTCCGCATGGATATTCTAATTTGATGTCACTTTTAGTCAATGCCCGAATTGCCCTGAAATTTGAAGATGGGACATTTGCATTCTAAGGATACTGGATTTTTTACGCTATTGGGTATGGATGTAAATGATGAAAAAATATGACAGGAGAGCAAAATTCAGTAAAACTATTGGATAAAAACTTGTTATTGGAAACCTTCAGTTTCAATAAATTCAATAATATCATCCAAGAATGCTGCTTTTTAATAAATGGAATATAGTTGACCATCTCCTATGCATACCTAACTTATTCAAAATCATTTTTTTGTCATGATTGCAATTTAATTGAAAATGTCAGTATCCGATTGCACTTACTATGAACTATCCTTTGCAAATGAATATTTAATATGTTTTTAAATTTGGGCTTATTGGGCTTGCAATTTTTCTCTAGACGAGTAGAGCGGTTCATAATGAAATTGGATGAAAATAAGAACGTATTTTCAGTTTACGAAAATATGTTATCATTATTAATAAAGGTGGGCGTTGCGGTCCCTAAATGCCTAGACTGAAGTCTTTTGCACTCCGTATTACGTGTCACCTACTGGAGCGGTTTCCACCGACGTGTGTTCACCGAGCCACCAAAAGTCAATTCGCACTACGAAAATGTATCATCTAATGAATGAAATACTTAGAAATACATTCTCTATTATGAATATCAATAACCTGAAATTGAATGAAAAACACTGTCACAACACAAACTGATACTGAATTAAAACTATTAACACCAAAAACAACTGGAAACAAGTAAAACTCATGAAACATCTAAGATTGTAAGATTTAAAGCTGAAAAGTTATTTACTTTAATATTTAATGTATTTTGGAAGTTCGAATTTTATAGTATAGAAATTATAGAACACAACATTCTGAACACCTTCTCTATACTTGGGACAGAAATACGAGTTAACCGGCTATTTATTACAAAAAGTGTCATTGTCTTTCCACCATACTGTGAAAAATAAATTAATTTGCCATAATCAGCAAGCACTTTACATCTATGGGCTTCCGAAACTACATAGATGTGATATACATTTAGGACCCATTGTGAGTAATATTGAAGCGCCAACCTACAATTCATCAACAATATAATAGAATGAATTTTATGTGAACGCCTCATAGAATTTTGATGAATTTAGAAAAAATCAATCCGTACCCGTGGATCATCTTTCAATTTCCTTGGACGTAGTTTCTTTATTCACAAATATACTAGTCGCTTTGGCATCGAGTAGCATCAAATAAAGTTGAGCAGAGATTAAAAACCACACCTCTAGATCAATCTGAATTTATGAATGCAGTAAAGTTTTGCTTAGAATGCGCTTATTTTCAATGCGGTGAGCAATATTTTGAGCAAATATTCGGCACAGCAATGGGATCTCATATTTCAGCTACTATTGCTAACCTAGTTATGAAATGGCTAGATGAAATTTATTAGATTTTCAACTCGTATTCTTCAAACGGTATGTAGATGATTGCCTAATGAAACTACATAGATGTGATATAAATTTAGGACCCATTGTAAATAATATTGAAGAGCCAACCTACAATTCATCAACAATATAATAGAAAAAATGAATTTTATGTGAAAGCCTCATAGAAGAAAAAATCAATCCGTACCCGTGGATCATCTTTCAATTTCCTTGGACGTAGTTTCTTTATTCACAAATATACTAGTCGCTTTGGCATCGAGTAGCATCAAATAAAGTTGAGCAGAGATTAAAAACCACACCTCTAGATCAATCTGAATTTATGAATGCAGTAAAGTTTTGCTTAGAAGGCGCTTATTTTCAATGCGGTGAGCAATATTTTGAGCAAATATTCGGCACAGCAATGGGATCTCATATTTCAGCTACTATTGCTAACCTAGTTATGAAATGCCTAGATGAAATTTATTAGATTTTCAACTCGTATTCTTCAAACGGTATGTAGATGATTGCCTAATGAAACTACATAGATGTGATATAATTTAAGACCCATTGTAAATAATATTGAAGCGCCAACCTACAATTCATCAACAATATAATAGAAAAAACGAATTTTATGTGAAAGCCTCATAGAATTTTAATGAATTTAGAAAAAATCAATCCGTACCCGTGGATCATCTTTCAATTTCCTTGGACGTAGTTTCTTTATTCACAAATATACTAGTCGCTTTGGCATCGAGTAGCATCAAATAAAGTTGAGCAGAGATTAAAAACCACACCTCTAGATCAATCTGAATTTATGAATGCAGTAAAGTTTTGCTTAGAATGCGCTTATTTTCAATGCGGTGAGCAATATTTTGAGCAAATATTCGGCACAGCAATGGGATCTCATATTTCAGCTACTATTGCTAACCTAGTTATGAAATGGCTAGATGAAATTTATTAGATTTTCAACTCGTATTCTTCAAACGGTATGTAGATGATTGCCTAATGAAACTACATAGATGTGATATAAATTTAGGACCCATTGTAAATAATATTGAAGAGCCAACCTACAATTCATCAACAATATAATAGAAAAAATGAATTTTATGTGAAAGCCTCATAGAAGAAAAAATCAATCCGTACCCGTGGATCATCTTTCAATTTCCTTGGACGTAGTTTCTTTATTCACAAATATACTAGTCGCTTTGGCATCGAGTAGCATCAAATAAAGTTGAGCAGAGATTAAAAACCACACCTCTAGATCAATCTGAATTTATGAATGCAGTAAAGTTTTGCTTAGAAGGCGCTTATTTTCAATGCGGTGAGCAATATTTTGAGCAA
Source organism: Endomychus coccineus (assembly GCA_958510875.1). Classification (NCBI taxonomy): domain Eukaryota; kingdom Metazoa; phylum Arthropoda; class Insecta; order Coleoptera; family Endomychidae; genus Endomychus; species Endomychus coccineus. Next base: position 129,944,960 of record OY294068.1, on the reverse strand, counting down.
ATATTCGGCACAGCAATGGGATCTCATATTTCAGCTACTATTGCTAACCTAGTTATGAAATGCCTAGATGAAATTTATTAGATTTTCAACTCGTATTCTTCAAACGGTATGTAGATGATTGCCTAATGAAACTACATAGATGTGATATAATTTAAGACCCATTGTAAATAATATTGAAGCGCCAACCTACAATTCATCAACAATATAATAGAAAAAACGAATTTTATGTGAAAGCCTAATAGAATTTTAATGAATTTATAAAAAATCAATCCGTACCCGTGGATCATCTTTCAATTTCCTTGGACGTAATTTCTTTATTCACAAATATGGCGTCGAGTAGCATCAAATAAAGTTGAGAAGAGATTAAAAACCACACCTCTAGATCAATCTGAATTTAAGAATGCAGTAAAGTTTTGCTTAGAAGGCGCTTATTTTCAATGCGGTGAGCAATATTTTGAGCAAATATTCGGCACAGCAATGGGATCTCATATTTCAGCTACTATTGCTAACCTAGTTATGAAACGCCTAGATGAAATTTATTAGATTTTCAACCCGTATTCTTCAAATTGTAGGTAGATGATTGCCTAATGTGTATTCCCAATGATAAAATTCAGTACGTGATTGATAAATTTAACAATTTTCACTGTAAACAAATTACTTGTGCAATAGACGTGAAGAAAAACATAAATTCCCTAGATATTCACAATAGGCATGATGCAGATGGAAAAATAAAACCTGTGGTCAACTAAAGGGACGCACCGGAATTCGGTCCCGCTACCTGCGGAAGGGACTACCTGTAACGGATTAAATTCGAAGTGTGGTCCCACCAGCGAAAATGCGATTTCGGAATTGGGTCCCATGTACCTACTATTTGTTTAATTTGACTTTTATTTTCCTTCACATTTTTTTGGGCTTAGGACCAACAGTACACACTTATTGTTGTTGTACTGGCATGTTTAAAAATTTACGCTAAATGCGTATCGTCAAAAATAAAAACAGTACGTGAAATAGTAATTAAATGGCATATTTACAAATGTACGCTAAACGCGTATCGTCGTATATTATGTACATATATATATTTAAAAATCTTAACACAAAATGGGGCCGAGTTTTTTCGAAACATGTCGAATGAACGTATAACGGACACAAATAAACACGTCTTACACTCTGCACTTCAGAAGAACAATTGCTAAAAATAATCCTTAATACCCACATGAAATCTACCTGCTTCGACAGCGGACCGAATTACGAAATCACCCTTTCGGATTTGGACAAGGTCCCTGTGAGCAGGTAGTCCCTTCCACAGGTGGCGGGACCGAATTCCGAAACACCGAACTAAAGAAGTTTGGCCTCAATCTAATCTTCAATTTAATTACGTTGCACCAACAAGTTATAAACCAAAGTGTTATAAACCGCCTAACAGATCGCGCGGTTAAATTGTCCCATCCGGTCCCAAAAATTTTAAAATTTTCCGTAATACACTGGAAATTAATGGCAACCCAAAATTATTTTTCAATCCCATAATAAAAGAAAGAATAAACATAATCTATAATGGAACGTCATATATGAATAACATAAATGGTGACGCAGATAATTTTATAACACTACCATACACTCCGGAGACCTCAGAGAAAATTAAGGAATGTCCAAAAAAGTATGATATGAATGTTGCGCATAAACCTACCAACTATGTTGGGAAATATTTTCCAAATCTAAAATCTTTAATACCTAAAGATAAACTAACGCACATAGTATACAAATTAAATTGTTTAGATTGCGGTGGGACTTATACAGTAATCTCTAAACAATATTTACAAAAAAGAATGTATGGTCATAAGTATATTACAAGAAACAAAATTTTTGAAAGTTCCACGTCACCTGCTAAACACTGTTTTGATTTTAACCATCAATTCGATCACAAACATGTTAATATTTTTATTTCTGACCAAGATATTATAACCTTATATCGTCATAGTTACGCTATCAATAATGAGGGTCATAACTCCCTTGGGACATTATAGATTCTATAATTCCCTCTACCTTTCACAAGTAAAAATAAAATAAGCGGACTTTTTCGCCTTATAACTCTTACTCTTCCGTAGTTCCGCCTCTAGTTCATTGAACTTGGTGATATCTCGTTTCTCATGTATAGTCACCATCGATTTTAGCTTTCACCATTTAGGCCATAAAGAATTCGGACTATACGTTTCTGACTGCAACGAATAAACACAATTACTACCAAATCTACCGGAAAACATAGAAAATTCCTTACCAGTTCTTGAAAATATGCCAGAAATACAGTTTCAGTGGCATCTTTTGGCATAACATTTTTCCGTCTCAGCCACTCCAGATATATTTTATATTCTTTTTTGTATACGGCTTCACTTTTCGATGGAAATAATGATTCTCTTGCTTTTTCAGCATTTTTCAAAATATCCTCCATTATATTTGGGGTAGAAAACACGTTTTTAACGCAAACACAACTTGATAATAAAGCTTTGTTTGTAAACAAGTAACATAGCAACAACCTAGCAACAACAAAACTCCTATAATCAACGGTACCTGATTCAAATATAGGGGGAAGGTAATGAATTGGTGCATTTATTCCGTTTTAAAAATGAACAAAATTTTATTGAAATCGGTCAGAAATAAAATTATCTATGTACCACGGGAATTAATGAGCCCTAATAACCTCGGGCCAGAGGCCCTCGGGACGCAAACTTTGTCATCGGTAATTAAGGCCCTTATAATTCCCTTGATACATAAATAACTATAACTAAGGAAACCAATTATCATAAAAGATCTATTCTGCAGATGATTCTCATAAATCGTGACTCCAAGTGTTTAAATCATAGAACATACATTCAGTCATTACGTCAGATTTATACTAATTTAATTAATTGAAAACTTGCAAATTCCTACATGCGTCTTTATGAAGTTGAAAGTATATTTTAGTTAGAATGCTCAAATAGAAGTATTTCTAATAAGGTCTAACAACCTTTTTCTATCACCTCATAAATCTTCAACATCTGGTTTGCAAGTGAATACTTGAGCGTAATAGTTTTTGGTTTTAGTCGTACACAGACTTTTTTTGACACGAGCTCGTATATTATAGGAAAATTGCTAAGCATTGGATTCGTGGTACATATTCATATACTTAAAGCATATGTGTTACATTTTCGATTATTCGTGTTTTTGTTCGTTTCGGCGACGTGAGCATTTTTGATTGAAATTAGTGCGATAAGGACGCTTTGTGCTGATACAATTAGTTTTAAGAAATCCCGTTTCAGACATAATACATCTTCTGATGATGTTCTTTGAGACCGAAACGTACGAAAATAATAAGCATATGTGTCAGTGTGACCTATTTCTCGAGAATTTATATATAATTCATACCTGGGTCAAGATCATTATTGGAATAAAGTATAATTAGACTTCTTTCCACGCCTCTAGTTACTCCTACCCATTTAAAATAATATACAGTTTCGTAACTTGAGGAATCAAATCGCTACGGAGGAACCGAAGCCACAGGTTTACAGCTAGTAAAAAATATTTCCAGAGTGCACTATCAAGAATCAAAATTAAAAATGTTTTATATATTCTCAATCAATTAAATGAAATGAATTCCATTTGATGACCATATTATAGCTTGAATAATATGAAATCTTCTGACGGGCAAATCAGAACAGTTTTTCTTGAAATGAGACCATACATACTCGTTATTTATCATTGTTCAACTAGTCTCGGAACCCAAATACTACATCTGAAGGAGGAAATATGTCAGTCTTGGTTGCTTCAGATGATCATTGTGATGTAAATCAATAGCCAATCAATTCGCTAGAACGATACTTACAAAAGATACTCCACTTCTAGAAAATTCTTGAAAACAGTTGATTTTTTATCCTTTAGTGAAAAGCGAAAATGCTATTAAGGTAGTTTGAAAATTAAATTATAAAATAAAGTTAAAACAATTTATTGGAAATGGCTTAGACTTCATTGCTAGGAAACTTTCATTTGAGAAATGATTTTTCGTTGGCTAATAAGAACAAAAGAGTGATAAAATGTACAATGGTTGATATTTCTTCCATCGATGATGGCCTTACATGAATGAATTATTATATGAGAACGTACATACATTTTTCGGCATTACATTCCGTGGGAATCTCTATTATATCTTTGTTTACAACGTTACAAAGGAATATTAATTTGCTACGATTACGGGTGTGAGATGAATGTAATGCAGGGTAGGTATGTCAATTAAATATAGGAAATATATATAATAATTTGTTAAAGTTTCCATTAGAACCGAATCAACAAAAATTTTCATGAACAACGTCATTAACAAGATAATGGGATCCTATTATAAAAGTGAAGGTCGAAAATATTTTACACTGAAAACTGGTTTTTAATATATAATGGCTCCCTTCGTTCACAATTCGAAGAGAATGAAATCGGGGAATTTAACAGCAAAGACCAAGGTCACAACGAATACTATTCTAAATTGGGTTGAAAATAAAATCATGATCACAAGTAAGCAAAACTTATAGGATGTATCATTGTGTCATTGATTTTTGGAGAATTCTATAGTGTTTTAGTAATGTAATGCCATTCTATGCGAATTAACATTCGGCAGTTGGACACTGTTTGATATCGAAAATGCGCATAAGCACAAATGAAGAGATGTTGTCGAAGTAGTATCTCCATCTTAGGAAATGATATGATTCCGATAGAGTTCTCTCGGAATGTTCATGAATACACGAGTAATTTGTGTAAATCGAATCAAATATTCCGTCAGAATTATTGTGACCTTTGATGTAGAGTTCGAATACCATTAATCTTTTCTGGCCTTCCACCAGTTTTTGTTGCATCGTTATGTTTTGAAGCCAATGCGATTCCAGTTTCCGGACACTTTTTGATTCATAAGTTGATTAGATAAACGAACTGTTAGCCGCCAAATATGCGGAATATTCAACCAATTGCGAAATAACCTTTGTATAGTATCGTGTTATCCACCTTATTTTCTTAGGATCTATCTTAATACAAAGAGCAAATTGCTTCACAAGATTGTTGGATATTGTAAAAGAAAGGAATAATTTTCCACGTCTTTGCTTACGTTTCGGGATTTTATTATTCGCTTCTTTAGAGCAAAAATAAAATAATAAAATGAAAATCATATCTCAACACTTCAAGAAAACATTCACAATCCATTCCAACAATAAATAGGGACAACTCACTTGAGGCGTGATTAACCGTACATAGTACTTGGTCCGTTTTGATGTGCACTGTGGTAATGCATCGTTGGAATATTCAAATATGGATCGGTATAAATAAATATTTTTCAAGACTGGTCCTCTGACGACTATCATTCGAGTGTGGATAAGACTTATTAGTCATAATAATTATAAAAATGTGGACAGAAAAAACATTACAAATAAAAAATATATAGCTTTGGATGGTTTTGATGCTTACTCATTGAAAATTCATATCTATAGCTTTAATAAAAACTGCACTTTTAATAAATTTTCACAAACTTCGTTTTTATCAAACAAAACGTGATGTGTTTCACCACACGGTGGCTTTATCAAATAATAATAATTCACCGTGTGGTGAAACATGTCACGTTTAGTTTAATAAAAACGACGTTTGTGAAAATTAATTACAAATATATTTATTATTAAAACTATAAAAATATGTACAATGAATTTTTTCGAGCAACCATTGATTTGATATGTATATCAGACAAAACTAGGTTCATGTCCGGCACAGACCGATGTCACAACAGGCGTTATTTCAATCTTCCTGCTTATTGTATTCCTTATGTTCATGTTTCATTTCTATATATACGTATAGTTTTACGAACGTACAAGTGATTGATGATGCAATGATATTGTTGTGTATTCTACTAAGATACTCGATATCCGTATGTCTGTTCATTGTATTTCTATGACTATTAGTATGGATCATTCCTAAAATCAACCTCCTTCGTGATCTGATATTTGTGTATTATTGAAGTCAAAATTGTGACCTAGATCATGGTGATGTACAGATAATGCTGTTTTTCCAGGCGTTCCTAAATTTAAATGTTTATGTTGTTTCACTCTCTTTCCCAATAACTGTCGTGTTTGTCTAATGAATACTTTTTCACAATTTCCGCATCTAATTTGTACACTACATTTGACTGTAACTCTTTAGGTAACTTTCACATTCGGGAAATTTCTTCTTGATTCATTTTCACTGTACAATGCTATTGAGAATCTTTCATTCATTAATACCTTGTTGAGTCTCTTCGATAGCCTTTAAATGTACGTTTATTTAAAATGCTTTTACATCCTCTTCAGTAGAAACAGTGTTAGTATGTAGGTGCGGACGTTTATGTAAAATTCTGTTGATTAGTGCTTTGGGATACTGATTTTCAAGCAACATTTTTCTCATTTGTTGAGATTTTCTTCGTGGAACTCAAAATCACTAATAGTGAGTGTTCTATGTTTCATTCCTTCAATGATAGCTGTTTTCTGGGGAAGAGGTGCCTGGATTATTGGGTTTCATGTACCAATTGGTGGATAAGCTCCCATCTCCATTTATACTCATAAGAGTGTCCAAAAAGGGGATGGTATTATCTTTTTCATTTTCTAATGTGAACTGAATTCTACTATAAAAATTGTTAGAACCAGTTAACACTTCTTTTTCTTTGTTCCGGGGATGGCTGTACGAATATCAACGGCAAGTTACTGATTACTTTGTCTAATAAATAATTCATCATTAAATCAGCTATACTGGGAGAGGCAGGATTACCCATAGCCGTACCATTTAGTTGTTGATGAAAGGTTCCATTGAATTTGAAATAACTGATATTCCCCTAGATTAATTTTTGTAAATTATCAGTTACTCATTCGACTCGGGGTATTTTAAATTCGAAGAAATCTTTTATCAACAAATGAATGGTAAGGCTATGGGTAATCCTGCTTCTCCCAGTATAGGAAATTTAGTGATCAATTATTTATTAGACAAAGTAATTAGTAACTCGCCTTTCGGAATACTCTAACTGTTTCATCACGGTCAACCCCCGAACGAAGGAAAAATAATTGCTAACTGTTTCTAATGATTTTAATAGCACAATTCGGTTCACACTAGAAAGTGAAAAAGGGAATAGCATCCCTTTTATGGACACAATCATAAGTATAAGATTTTCAGAGATATGAGTCCATGCAAGAGTATTGAGTATTGTGATTATATTTTGTTTTACAATATCACATCTCTGACGGCAAAGTGAAGTTAAGCAATAATATTGTTTCATATTCAGCATTTCGAAATCTTTAAATAATAAACTTGATGAGTACATTAACGGTGTTTTACCTAGTCTATTACCCAACGAAGGAGGTAAGTAGATTTTACCAGTCGAAGACGAGTTTGCACGCGAGTGTAACGAGGTCTGACAACCGAGTCCTAGACTGGTCAAAGCTACTCACTCCTGCGTGGTGTATAACGTTTCATCTGCCCCCACAGCTAGGGTTCGTAGAATAAGAAATAAGATTTTACATATCTTGGTCACTTTTTGACACTGATACTAAGTAATTTTTTTGACATCAAAAGATCAACGTCTGAGGAATGGTGCTAGAGCAAAAATACTGTTGTATCTGAAGTGGCTTTGCTGACATATTTCATGAAGAAATCAGCAAAATTAGACTCCCCGGTGAGTTTTTGGTGTGAGTATTCAATGATTGAGTCAAGTATTTTCATACAGGAGCACACGGATATATCAAAATTTCCTAAACTAAGGGCATTTTTGAAACGCAAGAATGATGGCTACAAACCCAAAAAATCAAATGTTTCCACAAGAGAGCAAGTCAATGATTTTTTTCCTGCAGGCATCTGATGATACGTATGGTCTTAGGCATTGCAGGAGCATGCCGTTTGTAACGGTTCCGCCGTTTCGTGTTTTTTAAAGAACTCTGTAATGAACAGATTAGATTTCTTTTCGACTAGGAAACTTGTCATATGATATCTCAGAGACATCTTCACGTTCAATAGCATCGATTACTGATATTACTTCCCGCATGCTCGATAGCGCGAATATCGCAAAGTGAGGTAGGTCTGAGAACGGAAGTCGAAAGGAATTCATTGTCGTGTGAACCTCAAACTGGGTAAGTCGAGATTTTATAATTCATTGGCTTTGCATTCATTTCTTTATTTTTACCACCGAAATATAATTCACATCAGGCTACATATTATTTGATTAGGTTTTGTAATTAGACTGCTGGATGTTCAGTACCAGAATGTGATAATATTTCGATGGAAGTATTGCTCGACTTACCTAGAGTTCCACGCAATCAATTTGTCTCTAGCATATTTCAGAGATAATCGTTCCCATCACTGCATTAATTGTTGTAATTTTTGTATGTGGACAATCTAGCGGGACGTAGGCAGATTTCAGTGATAATATTTCTTTGTTCCCTTTGTGTTTAATCCCACAATAGCACATGGTAATTTGAGTGATTTATTTTTGAATCGCCATTTTCTAGATCTGATACAAGCGTATACAGAGCTGTCTTTTGACTGAAACGTGCTGTAGATATTGTTAGCGATTATCATAAAGTAATTATTCAATTACTGCTTATTTGATATTTAATTATCAGGTTTGCTACGCTCGTGTGGGTTGTAGTGTGAATTACAACATTAATTCTTATATGCAATTTAATTCAAGTAATTCAGATTTATGCTAACTGGCAAATTTCAACATTTCAATTATTATTCTTTCAGACACATTTTTATTATTATTCTTTCAGTTGCATTTTGATTATTATTCTTCCAGTCACATTTTAATGTTTTGCCAATTTGATGATCAATTGTAATAATTTAATTCTTCCAGATTAACTTTGATTGTTGTCTAAATTGATATCTCTTCAAGATTTCAATTTTGTAAGTGTTTTTTCAATTTGGGAAGCTAACATAATCAGTTGTGGAATCAAATGGTTATCCCAATTGACTGTGTTACTCGTCCTTTGAACTTAGGATAGGTTCTGTTCGTTTTTTTGAAATATTCACCAAAAAAAAAGAAATTGAATACTTGGTACAATTTAAATAAATTAAATAAATGAACATAATTTTCATTAATAGATTGAAATTGAATATTTAATTGAAAAGAAATTATCTAATGTTGAGAATTAAAATGAACCTCAAAATAGGTTCTAAAAAATTAGTGGAATACAACTTCAGTTGAATAACACAATCAGAGAAATGAAATTATGGTCATTCAAACTGAAAAATGTTATCCTCCTTGAAACTTGATGGATCTGGATGTCCGGCCAGGAGATTCACAAAACCGTCTCGAGAAGAAGAAGAGAGGCACCTCAGTCGTTCTTACCCTGTAATTTCAAAAAAACGAACAGAACCTGGCCTAAGTTCAAAGGACGAGTAACACAGTCAATTGGAATAACCATGTGATCCCACAACTGATTATGTTACCTTCCCAAATGGCAAAAACACTATTACAAAATTGAGATCTTGAAAAGATATCAATTTAGACAACAATCAAAGTTAATCTGAAAGAATTAAATTATTACAATTGATACTTAAATTGGCAAAACATTAAAATGTGACTGAAAGAATAATAATCAAAATGTGTCTGAAAGAATAATAATTGAAATGTTGGAATTTGTCAGTTAGCATAAATCTGAATTACTTGAATTAAATTGCATATAAGAATACCCACACGAGCGTAGCAGATCCGATAATTAAATATCCAATAAACAGTAATTGAATAATTACTTTATGATAATCCCTGACAATATCTACAGCACGTTTCAGTCAAAAGACAGCTCTGTATACGCTTGTACCAGATCTACAAAATGGCGATTGAAAAATAAATCACTCAAATTACCATGTGCTATTGTGAGATTAAACACAGAGGGAACAAAGAAATATTATCACTGAAATCTGCCTACGTCCCGCTAGATTGTCCACATACAAAAATTACAACAATTAATGCAGTGATGGAAACGATTATCTCTGAAATATGCTAGAGACAAATTGATTGCGTGGAACTCTAGGTAAGTCGAAATATTATCACATTCAGATACTGAACATCCAGCAGTCTAATTACAAAACCAAATCAAATAATATGTAGCCTGATGTGAATTATATTTCGGTAGTAAAAATTAAGAAATGAATGCAAAGCCAATGAATTATAAAATCTCGACTTACCCAGTTTGAGGTTCACACGACAATGAATTCCTTCCGACTTCCGTTCTCAGACCTACCCCACTTCGTGATATTCGCGCTATCGAACATGGGGGAAGTAATATCAGTAATCGATGCTATTGAACGTAAAGATGTCTCTGAGATATCATATGACAAGTTTCCTAGCCGGAAAGAAATCTAATCTGTTCATTACTGAGTTCTTTAAAAAACACGAAATGGCGAAACCCCCTCTACCACGAGAAACATTTTTGAAGTAAAGCTTCAAAAAATTTTTAAGAGAATATCAAATCGGTCTTGACATAGAGACTGGATAACCAATTCCAGAATCACGATACTCTGAAGAGTTTATGGTCCTCACATAAATATTGGTTGACCAGTTCCAATATTACGACACTCAAAAGAGCTTGGTGGTCCTTACATAAATATTGGATGACCAATCCCAATATTACGATACCCAAAAGGAAATTAAAAAAATTAAAATGGAAATTAAAATGTTCTACACATTTTATAATGATGTAACATTCACAATGTTCAGTGAACATCCCCAAAAGGAATACTAAAGAGAATCAACAAAAAAATGTAATGTAATGTAATGGCTAACAGCCCTAATACTGATTCCAAATATCCTTTGCAGGAAAAAAATTCAACAAAGATATAACAGTAAACAATCCCAAATGGATTAACCAAAAAATTGAAGATATACTATATGGATCTAATCCAAAGGAACAAAAATTAACAAAAATAAACATAATAATAATAATATACCAGCCCAAAAAAAGTCTTAGTCAGAAGGTAGTTATTGGTTATATCTGTAATTTCACGACAATTACAAAGATATACATTCCAAAACAATTGAATGACTGAATCGAGTACTAAAGGATCAATACAACTTTATACTCAATCACCAACTGAACCGATTATTAAACACATCAATAATCCGGCAACTGTGTTGTTTAGTTTGGAAATACAAAACTCAATCCCAACATTCGGGATACAAGAAACATTACCCTTCCACCGATATACAAAGCAAATTAATAAGGAAACTGGTACATTAGTGAACCTAGTTCACAATAGTGAATAGATTTTTTCACAAAGTTATCCCACGCATAAGTGTAGGTCCAATTTAAATCCCCTATACTCCAGACCAATAGTGAATGGAAGTTTTCACTTATTATTCCCAAGCATCAGTGTAAGTCCAAATTAAAGTCCCTTACACTCCGGACTTCGATAGTGTATGTATTTTATACAACACTAAGCAAGAGGTAACTAAAAATTTGAAGTGAAGCTTCATAATTTTCCCAAAGAGAAAAAAATTCAAAGAAAACTGGTTTAACCAGAAATCTTACAAATCCTATCATTTCAAAATGCAGGAACTGATACAAAAAATAACAAAGAAAAATGCTCATATGTGCTAAACTATAAAAATACAACAATAAGAATCATCACAATCATTTGGTCTATCAAAAAGGTAAGATACCAATAAAAAAAAACTAAAAATTGAATCAACTACAGTAGATGTACCCCCAAGATATGCTACTACCTACAACAAGAAAAATAACCGAGTTTTTTCACTTTTTACAACCAATGAGCCAGTAGACTCCAAATTAATGTTGTAACAATTGGAAAAATTCAACTCGTTATTACAATGAGTTTAATTCCTGAAAACTCTAGGGAAGGGGACCTTAAATCCAATTTATATTCCCTACTTTCAGAAAAAACTCATAGTCACCTCCCAATTTGAGCAACGATATGGACCTTATGATCCCAAATTACAAATTGCCTACTCTAGGATTGACTCACAAATGGAGCTACTCTTGGGGGTACATCTACTGTAGTTGATTCAATTTTTTTTTTTTTATTGTTATCAGTTATGAAAACACACGTTGGACAACAACAAGCACAATGATGATAGCGACATTATTACTTTTGATATTCAACATTTCAAAAATGGTGTGTCACGTACGTTCACAATCATGACTTCTTGTCTAGGTTTCACATCTAGCAATTGTCGAAAAATATATCACGATTACATTACAAATTAAAACTGACAATACACGCTTCTTTATGCGTTATGAATCAGGCAGATGCTGTGATCAACCAGTCAGTAAGAACACTCTCTCTGTGATTCCTAACAAGGTTGCGCTGTTTTTGAATCTAGAAGATTCCAAAACATATACTGGTCATTCCTTCAGGATTAAGTGGGCATCCTTACTGGCTAATACAGGAGTCAATGTTTTAGCGATCAAGACACACGGTGGGTGGAAACCCGTTATTATTGTAGAAAGCTAAGTTTCTGACAGTCTGTGTATCAAGAAGGAAATAGCTAACAGTATTCTTCAATACGATACTTAATCTGTACCTTATAGTACTACTACGTCGTATCAGGATGTGACCACAGATGAGTCAGAGAAAAATGCGGTAGTCAATAAACGTGGAGAGGTATTCAAATTTTGTAAACAGTGTTACTAATTGTAATAATTGTACTATTAATATGATAATTAATTAACGAGCAATAATATTTCAAGATCAACATATATTTGTATTTGTATTTATGACTCGAAATCACTTTTTTACCCAAGAGAGGTAAGTAGCTCACTTACCTCCTGTCGCCAATAACAACCAGCATTTCTCGTGTGAAGTCAACTCACCTGCTATAAAACCATGTAACAATAGCGTAGTTACCAATGTGGGATCAGATAAACTGATTTTGAGGCGCCATTTTTATATAATACGTTGTGGTTCATTTGACGCTTGTATGCCTACCCCAAGCTGATGTATGATATAATAATAATTTATTGTTTAATGCTTAGTATTTGATTTAGAACTTCAAAATTTGGCAGTATACCTCCCATGTTTTGTATTAGTTTATTTACGTGTAAAATTGATTTCAAGTAAGAGTCAAGCATTAAGTCAAAATATTTATTTCTAAATGCAATAGGTATGGAACAGCACGATTTACCATTAACTGTTCACCAATATCTTTCGAGTAGGTAGGATCTACGCCGATTCTTCTTTTCAAAATGAAAGTGATACTGGAGGTCTCGTGTTTCTACGAAGTCAATACATGTTAAGGTCTATATTTGTAGTGGTAATAAAAAAGGTTCAACTGAGTGCTCGGGTGAAAGTATGATCTATCTCTCACGTAGTAGTGACTGACTGAATGGAGAAAAAGGAAAACATTCTGTAGAGTGCGTCACAGTTGTAATTTCCAATGATTATGAGAAAAAGGAAAAATATTATTCTGTAGCATACCTCACAGTTGCAATGTCCAATGTCTTCGATAGCTAGCATGATCATTGGGCCTTGGTGAATGAAAATTATTTCTCCATTGCCAAAACTACGAATGGTGCGTCCTTCATAGACAACTTGATTACCTTGCTCACCTTTAGGAGGACATGAGATCTCACCTATGCAATACATATTATGAATCCTTTGCAAGAAAGTATTGTGATGTAGCTCACAATTTATTTGTTTTCAGGTTGGCGGCAGTTGTTAAAATCTGTCAATGGAACGTTTCGATCCGGCGAACTGACTGCTATTCTAGGTCCAAGTGGTGCGGGTAAAACTACGCTATTGAATATTTTAGCTGGATATGTGTAAGTTTTCAACCTTTATATCAGAAATTTTGTAAACGATATCAGATTGCGGAAGTCGAAGACTTCTATGGATTGAAGGACCTGATTGTCCAGCGTCAATTTTCAGTAGTTAATTATATCTTGGAAAATCTGTTTCCAGAATTAGCCTTGTTCTCTACTCTTAACTTTTTATGTAACTTCCATCTGTTTTTAAGGGTTGATTTATATCCTGAGTTTTGCTTGTGTTTCATACAATCGTACCGCTGCAATCTGCGGAGGCTGTGACTTTAGGAAATGAGATGTCTCCCATAGTCCCCTCACATATACTGGACCTCTTTGCTTTGTGAAAGTTTTCCTTTGAGTTCCTTCACAGAGCAGCTTGAACGTATGGTTTCCGCTTATTTTAACTAATTGGTACTGTTGATATTGTATCGAACCTCTGCCATCAGTATTTCGGGGGTTTCCGCACGGTAGAGGGGTTGTTACCTCGGATCCAATGCCGTGCTTATTATTGTGTTCCGACATTGATCCTTTTCCAGTGTCGCCTTCTTGATGGCGTTTCACAACTTCAGATTACTTAACTTAATGTAACAAATTATTGGGAGATAAACAAATATTCATTCATATGCATTTTGCCAGATATGTTATATTTACCGTAATGTCAAAAACGTTAGCGCTAAGGTAAGTCAATGGAGAAAGATATTACTCAGTTCAGGCGCTCAAAGTTAAGTGAAAATAAGCAGTCGATTTGAACAGGAAATTCATTTACATAGATGCGCTCAGTATTGAAGTATTATACAAGAAAGATATTAGATAATTTAATTTAGATAATAGCAACATTATTAAATTTGGAAATAGATGATCTAAATTCGGATAGACAATTTCATTGATAATGACGATAATAGATAATATTGAACTCAGATAAACAGCAGTTACAAATATACAGTTCACAACCATAGTGATATCTGGCACTAGTGAAGTAGTAAATTTCGATAAGGAAAGATAAATTATATGTTCACTCTATAACAATGCATTATTCCTTACTATATTTTAACATAAGTTGATTGTTATATAAATTATTGCATAATCAGATAATCAGCCCCCTACCCTATAAGCGGTAAAAAGGATAAAACCAAAAATATTATTCCACCCAGATCGATATACTTCCATTCTATCACCGTGATAATTGAATGGGACCGAAGGGTGGGAACGTCAAGCCTCAAATCGAAAAGATGTAAATAAAATTCTGATATCTGATTGGGCGATAATTGAAACTTCAAATTCACAAAACATGATAATGAAGTAAAATATGACGTTAAATCAAAAACGAATGATGATTATGATTATGAACATGAGGTGAGTATGATTGCGGGGAGACTCTCCACAGGTATGTCGTTCATTATAAGAAAATTGCGAGAAATATCTAGTCAATCGGTACCCTTACATCTCAGCAATCGTATTTACAACAAAACTAAACATACTATAAGGTTACCATTGACCAGATTTCCGCCGATAATTACCAATTCAAAGATGGCAGAAGAAGGCATAAAATCGACATACCTGCTTCAGCATTCTGCACCCACAATGCCAAATCAATCAACAACCTACCTGAAAATAATCCCGGACGGACGACACCTTCCGTGAACTTATAGACACAGACAATACTCTCTGCAATGTCATGAATGAACTTCCGCTATTATATCAGCTTGTCTCACCCGAATTTATTTGTACAATAAATTTGAAACTGGTTATCAATAAAATTATGATCTGAAATGGTGTTGACACAAATACAACATCCCTGTTTGTATTTACGTATATTCGACCAAATATCATTCGAATGAAAACTTCACGATCCAATGGAACAAATGCTCCCCTAATTCAACTAGGTGTCATATGCTACAAGATTATTTCAAATAAATCTTACATGATTTTAATCCCATTTCCAATCAATGAAGAATAATTATATTACTAATTCAAATGAAATCGTGTTACTAATTGAAGGTTTGAAATTGTTCGAAGGACCTCTGTCGATTTGAGACAATTTATACGAATGCTGGAGAATGAGGTTTACCTTACCTTGCCAGGTGGACTTCTTTGCCTAATCACTACTATGGATAGATGATAAGACACTTGTTATAATTGTTGATCACTAATTACAATTTTACAGCAGAAGAATCAAAAGATGCACGCCACGCGAGTTCAGAAGTGAGATCTCTTCTCTCTCATTCAGCTTCTTCCCGGTAAAAATTCCACACATGTCCAGCATATCTCGCGATATCAATTGAAAAAAAAAAATAACTTATGAGGATTCTAGTAAAAATAATATAAATGAAGAACAGACAGTACAACATACAGGGTGAAGCAGTAACAAATCGTTTTATTGAAAACGTTATTTTATGAGAGATTCTGCCTAAATTGACAATTGGTAAACTATTTTAAGATATGAATATGAACAGGTATTCGATAAATGTTGGGAGATGATCGGCTGAAAATGAGGAACACAAAGTTAGATGATATGCCAGTATTTGTGAAATGATCACAGCAATGAATTGAATATCGTTCAACATTCTGCAAGACGTTTTTACATCGATACTCAGCTACTTTACATTTGAAGTATAAAAGAGTTCACACTGTGAATTTGTATTGTATTATGATAGGGATATTAGATTAGCTCTATGCGGAAGTCTACTATTCAAAATGTTTATAAACTATTCGGAATTAATTTTTTTTATAAGGAATTACCCTCAGATGAAGATGAATCTGAATTCATTATGCGAACAAGCAAGCTTCGACAACGAAAGGAAGATCACCCTGAGATCGTCCAGTCTGCCCACCTGGAATCACTCATAGTTTGATAACAGACGAAATTTCTGATCACCATCGACCATGAAAATATCTTTAGAAAACGAAGACTGTTGGGATCCACTTGGCATAAATTCATATGTGCTTTCAGGTTCCTTATGATTGTCAAACTTTGATTGACGTCTCGTGATTTCTCATAACTATATGGGTATCAGTTTTTTTACAGTTATCTTACAATTGTGACTGTGTCTGAACTGAATTTACTATAGAAGAAATCTACAACGATCATTGTTTTTGATATTAAAATGGCAGAATTTACTATGTTATTGAAGAGTATTGAACTTATTTCCTAGGATCAGATTCAAATTTACTCATGTGAAAATCAACAAAAGTTTGGCTTCGCAAACCGTTGATTGTGCTGATTTTCAATCCTTTCGGGAACGCTCGTTCAACCCAAATCAACATGACTTATCCGTTACAAGGGAGACAAACACATCTAACACCACCAGAGAGATTCCCCAACTAAGTGAATCAAGTTTCATGAAACGATTGACCATTTGCGCTTCAAACATTCCAAAATGTGGCCTAAGCTAGCATTAAATTTCGCTTGTAATGAAAGTCAAGGAACAAAATTCAAATGGGTCAAAACTCAAACTAATAGTGATATGTGCGAATGTGGCTCATATCGTATTTCAGGAGGTGGAATTTATCCTTCAGATAGTATCCAATCTATTCTCATTTCATGTTCAGTCTCTCTCGATGAATTGTCCATCCGAAGATAAAACTGCTATAATACTACTGTCTGATATCTAGCTCTAACTATAATAACTGGTTCCAGATCTGCTGGTGTGAAGGGTAGTATTAAAACAAATGGGCAACCTCGAGAAATGAAACTCTTCAAGAAGCTCTCAACGTATATCATGCAAGAAGATATCATTCAGCCACATTTGACAGTAAAGGAGGCCATGTTGATAGCCGCAAATTTGAAATTGAGTGCACAAATTGACCAGAAACATAAAATATTTATTGTGAGTATCAAAATGTTATTCAGGTAGTTAACACATAACATTATTGTTTTCCCCTATATTCAAAATCTATCACATCAATCGAATGAACATGTACACTGACACAAAATTTCGTGAAGCCACATAGATTTTTCATCTCAAATAAAACATTCAATACATTCATCACGTTTGATTTTGGCTTCATTTTGAGATTATGAACATACGCAAATTGCAATTCGTTTCTTTTCCAGAGGCTACATGCGTGTTGAGTTCATTCTGTGGAAGAAACTTCGAGCTACATTTTTTGTAAAGTTTAATATTTTTTTTTCCATTTTTCGACATGTGTGCTCCTCATAGGTTACTCTGCTCATGTGTATGTTAATCAATGCTTTTCTAATTTGTTTTCATGATTCAAAAACACGCTTCTTACAATAAGTGAACTACATTGCGCCCAAAATTTGAATGCGAAAAATATCTTTCTATTGCTTAGGTCTAAAAACGTGTGGATAAAAAATGTTTTACATAAGTTTCAGAACTGGTATGAACGTGTTTGATGGAACTCTTTTAAGGGCCCTACAGACGGACGTCGATGTCTTCATGCATGTACGTGCATTTATTAAACCCTCGTCAATAACATCAGTGCGTAAGATAAATAACGTCACGTTATTCAATTCACACGCACTTCGCAGGCCGTGTATTACATCGGTTGTCACGAGATTTATGGAAACCGCAATGCCACGACTGAACTTGGATCTTTAATGAGGGTGAAACCATTCCACCTGCATACACAAGGAGCGGCAACCAGAGCTGCCCGCAGACTTATGTCAAGAAGACTGTTGAATGCCACACCTTACTACCAATAAGTGTAAAAATTCATCTAATTCATTCAATGAAATGTCACAACGATATACTCCGGATAAAAAATATCATACAAGTATACTCTTGCTGCGATGGGTATCATAAAAATAACATCAAAACTCGTGTATGGTCACATCAACACGCTAAACGACCTTAGCGAAGATGAGAGCAGACTCACCCTAATCTGGGTCCCCAGATACTATGAAATAAGAGGAAATGAAACAGCCGATGAGCTTGCAAAACTAGGGACCAAGGAACCCCTAATAGGACCTGAACTAGCGGTGGACGTTTCGAAAAGTAACATCAACGACACGATCCATTACTGAGTCTGATCATAACACTCGAAAGAGTGGCAACAAGCGAATAGTTGCAAACAGTCTAAAACACTGATTGGTCCGCACATGAGAGGAGACGGATCTCATCAAGTGAGGAAGTTGGTTAAAACTGATGCTAAACTGCTGATACAGATAATAACGGAACATGGACCGTTTAACTATCACCTACACAAAATGAATCTGAGCGATTCATCCTTGTGCATGTAGTGTGAACGAAGAAACGAAAAGTCAATGTATATTATGTGCAGATGCGTAACACTGAATCCCTCAAGACGCAGAGCACTCTCCGCAGAGTTATGCGATACTGAGGAGACCCGGAAACTAGATACGACGATGGGGCTAAGTCTTTTCTGGACATTAACCAGCTATCCGGACACCCGGTCTCGACTAGGTGTTGGTGAACGCTCTCGTGTGGGAACCGCTTCATTTGGTGGTATGGGGTGCAAAGGGCCTCAGTGGTTCCCCCTTACATTTATAATAATACTACAGTGCCATCGGAAATTTCGAACAGCTGTTTTGAAAGTGAACCGGCACACGTTCAGTTCCAAACAGTTGTGTGAGATAGTGTTACACACTGTCACTGTCGCCAGTCTTGAGTCTTCGATAGGCCTTTTGACACAGCCACACGCACAAGCTCGGGATCAAATACTGTCCGAATCGTTCGTATATTATATGGGGAACGCCGACGTGACGTTATTAACGCGACGTTCATGAATTCACGTACATGCATTGAGACATCAACATCCATCTGTAGCTCCTATACAAGATGTGACGTGCTCAATACAAATTTCTCCCTATACCGCATTCATTTAAACTTTACTTCTCCACTGACTAAATAAAAAGATTCATCCACAGAAAAACGTATATATTCCCAAAACTTCGTCTAACGTTATTATATTCTGGATAAGGATGATGATCAGGAATATTCATGATAATGTAACTGCTCAACATCACTCTACAACGTTATTTCTTAGTGCCTAAATGTAACCACTATATTTACATTGAAACTTCAGTCGACTTTATCATGTTGACAATCAGAATAATTATTGTTATATAAATTCGTGCTAGAATTCAAGTTGATAATTGCTTACATTATATCATAAAAGATGTGGACTCTTTCTAATAAAATGGGGCGTAATGCTAGAAATAATTGATATAATAAATTTATCTTCGTTTTTTCGGAAACACTAATATGAATTCAGCATCGACAACTATCTTAAGAAAGTTAATAATGGAACTATAGTCACGTTAGTGTTTCTATAATATGATGAAAAACAATATAATAAATTATCACAAATGATTCCTGAGTTACACTGATTATTATTCATGGAATTTTATAAAACTGAAATTTTCCGTAGCCTAACATAATACAATGCTACGGTGATGCTACGTATTCGATAAAATCTTCCTCCCCATGTGCAAGATAATTTGCATTCACCTACGATACCCAATATTTACAATAAATTGTGTTTTCTGTTTTCTCAGGTGGAAGAAGTTTTACAGCTACTTGGTCTAGAAAACTGTTCCGACACTATGAGTCAACATCTGTCTGGTGGTCAAAGGAAGAGAGTAACCGTTGGTCTAGAATTAGTTAATAATCCACCTGTGATATTCCTCGATGAACCAACGTCGTAAGTATATATATGGTAATTTATCTTTATCATTTTTTCTTTAAGATGATCATTTTAGGTCACATCAGTGATATTATTCTAATATTACATTTAACGCTTTTCTGAATATATTATTCACATGAAGTGTGAATTTTGTCGTCTGTGTTGTGAGGACGAACGATCCCCACAAGAATCTACAGAACCCTGGTGGGGGTGGTCCTCATAGCCCCCCTTATCCTCACGTAGGCTAGTCGTTGAGCCTCGTCCAGCGCCAGACGGGACAGAATCGTTTCTGTCGCCGGTC
This sequence comes from Endomychus coccineus, assembly GCA_958510875.1. Lineage (NCBI taxonomy): Eukaryota > Metazoa > Arthropoda > Insecta > Coleoptera > Endomychidae > Endomychus > Endomychus coccineus. The sequence goes on along the minus strand of OY294068.1, from coordinate 129,924,275 downwards.
ATCACACGACTGCGTAGGTAATGATTGGGCGGATTATGCATGCCCATAAGGATGCAACAGCCTCTTTCACCCGGGTTTCCAGGTGCATTTTCCAGCTCAGTTTGGCATCGAGGATAACTCCAAGCTCCTACACTGAGCCTTTCATGTACAGATACCTTCACAACAGATGAATGTCTGATAGGGGTTCCAGTTTCAGTTTCCTCGTGAAAAGAGACGTTTCGGTCCCTCGACCTGGCACTAGCGAGCTACGATGGCAAGTGCAGTGTTCTGAAGCTCGCACAAGGTAACCGCGTGTCTTCCGAGGGTCACAGCTGCCCAGTCGTCTGCGTAGGCTTGGGCCTAAAACTCAGGCTCATTCAGCTCGACTAACAAACGTTCACCACCAGACACCAAAGAAGCGGAGGCAGTGCTCCTCCCTGGTAACTCATATGACTGCTGCCACACTTTTACACAGTATACCTGAGTCATATGTGTGGACCAAAACTGCAAACTTACGTAATGCTAAGCTCCCTCTCAACTACAACCATTTAATCTCTTTCGAACTAAATCTCGATCATGTTTTCTTCTTCTGTTACTACTGAGCCTACATTCATCTCCTTTCTTTTTCTCCAATCACTCCAAGACATATATTCGACTGATTTCGCTCAGTAACTTATTTCAATTATCCCGTGACGTCCTGGGTGATCATTCCTATAGCCACTGGTTTGTTATTGAAATATCGAATGAAATATTCGTTCGCAATTACCACGCTGATTCAATTGGTACTATGTTTACTATAAAATGAATGAAATTTGTTTTGTTGCAAGTTTTATATCATTACTATGATTGACTAAAGGTATTTTGTCATTACAATAATAATTGTAATCAATAATGATTTCTCTGAACCTTGTCAGATATCCAAACATTTACCAGTAACATGATTAATCTTTATTGCTCTCCAATTATGTACATCTTATGAAAAATTCTGCATACTCAATGTTTTATACACTTCATAATAATAACTGGTTTCCATCCTAGAATGACCATATGTTAACCGCATTATTGTTGGTCTCACATTTATCACTTCTTAATGATTTTCTGGGATAATTTCTCCTGGCAATAAATACACTTCTTTAAACCAATTCTAATCAATATATATCTGATTATTCATAACTACTGTCTTTAGTTCTAAATTATTTGATAATCAATTAGTATTATTCTCAATGATATTCTTGGACTAATACTAATACCTAATACTTTAAAATGTAACAATTACGTTCAGTATTCAATAATTATTATTATGCCTCAAGACTTTTTTTTCTCACCAACATTTCATTACTTTCCTATTAATCCTGAATAATTAAAATAATTGATAAATTATATGTAACCAAATTAATTCAATATTATTCAATATCATCAAATGTGATATGAAAAAACTGTATCCAGCAATTTAGCTGATTGTGGAAAATCTACTAAATTCATTAATCAATATATTAATAATTTCTCATAACTCCATATAATATACATAGCGGCGCATATTTCGGCGCATATTTGCGTACTGTTTTGCCCTTCATTATTACTATACACTAGGAAGAAATAGTACATAATACATAATTAAAGAAAATAACGAACATGTTCCTGGGTAAATTTGACTGTCCGGGCTGAGTCCCTCCATTCGGTCGCTCGTGTCTCATAGTGCAGCACATAGTCTATATTAAATTTAAACCTTGTTTTTGTTTCCTTCTTCCAACTTCAATGCCATATCATTTTATCATAATAATTATCCATATGATAGGCTTTCCTCAAAGAAGGGACTGGTCAGGATCGTCATATAATAACTGATTGAAGGGCTGGCAGTGGCGCCCTATAATATTTGAGCACGGGTTCCTCCTTTGACTTGAAAAGAACGCCATGTCTAATCAGTTAATAAGTTCGGTGCTGGGTTATCGAACTTAGAGATAGGGTCAGATAGTTGAAATCACAACACTAGGTACGAAATGTGATGTATGGGTTTAATGTTCAGAGCATGGTACATTCTAATACTAACTGTACTAGCTGAACATACTGAACTAAAATATATATTCTCAAGGGAGAAGCCTTGCTCCCATAATATTAGTCTATGCTATAGTTTGGCGGTGGTTGACCTATGTGCCGGCATAAACACTAATATCATGCACTCATGGTCGGAACCTTGTCGACACATCATTCGTTATGCTAAATGATACAATAACAAATATGTTGTATGTTTATATTAGATATTTATGACATAAGTAAATGGAATATTGTGAGTTATGTAATTTAGGATGAATCTCTTCAGAATATCACACGAGCATGTGTAATCAATATCGTCGGTCGTGTCTCAAATTTTTTCAAAATCTTTCGATCATTACATACTCAATAAGAGGTGGAGGAAATATGGTGAAGCTGACTTACAGAAAGTGTGTTGAAATTTATTGATTATTGGGGAATTATTAATATCGACAATTCTAGACTAACTTACATTTCCTCCAACTATAAACATCACGGACTCTACCTTCGATTCTAATATATTTAATGTGAAATTTTAATCAGGCTATGTTTTCTCTCTTCCTATCTGACCTATGTATATGACAAGGCCATTATTAAAATTAAAGCTTAGCTCATAAATTCCTTGACAATTTTGAACTATGAATAAATCTGTATACATTATTTGATTGGGAGTTTATTTTTGTTTTATAGAAATGTATATGCAGGAGGTTTCTAAATGTTCAAAATATTCTACAGTGTGATTATCCTGTATGAATTAAGAGGAATCTTCCATACTTTGATTTTTGTCAAAACCTATCCCCTCCACTTAGAGGCTTTCAAGTTTTTTAGATAGCGTCATCGTTGTAGCTACATGTTCTATAACGCGCTTCGAAATCGACTTTATATCTCAAAAAATACAGCGATAAATAGGTTCATAGACATATCAACATGAGTACTCAATGGTAGTGGTAAAATATCCTCAGATCTTATAATAACAATTAACGTATTCTCTAAAATTGGTTGGAGATCTTTTTCAATTAAAGTATTAACTAACTCGAAATATAATTTCTTCAATGTTACAATATATTCATCTTCTTCTAGGGGTCTTGATAACTATGCAATAAAACAATGTATGGATCTATTGAACAGTATTAGTAAGCAAGGACGAACTGTGATATGTACCATTCATCAACCTCCATCTTCTCTATTTCAAACTTTTGATCAAGTAAGTATTAGCTACATCAGATATAACAATAATACTCGAGTAGTGTTCACTCTATGATATAATTATATTGAATCAAGTTAATTTTACTATAAGCAATATTTCGGAATTATCAAAGGTCTCGCGAAAAGTGAAATCTAATACCTAAGCTTCATTAGAGCTAAAGTCGATAAAATCATGTTTCCAATTGATTACTGTTTTAAGAGAACAGAATTTCTTACATTATCATTCACAATTTTTACATACTTCCTAGGTAATTACCCGGTGGCTAAATTTATCACAGAAATTGAAGGCATACAAACATTACACAACCATGGTATAATCTTATAATCATCATCATTGTAAAGATCATAACAGAAAAATAATCTACATAGTTATAACGGTTCGAAAATGAGACTTCCATCATTTTTGCTCATTTCAACCTGAAAAAGGACGTAAATGTGATACATTTGTTTGTCTTCAAGTTAATACTATCCAATTGATTATTATTTGAATATATTAATTCATGATCAAACAGAAAAATTAAAATTGAGCATCCAAAGTGGGGTCTCCGAGAATGAAAATAATTGCTCCATAATTTCAATAGCTACTCACTTCATCTATATCAACATCGCTATTTGGAGAACCATTATCATTCAACATAAATAGTTGAACATGTCACACAGTATCATCAGTTTCTATAATATAGGATGTATCAGTGTAAAAGGATCATTAGTTATTAAGAAAACTACAAATTCTATCTTCCTTGTAAAAAGAATGGGGGAAAGTTGGCAATTTTTACGAAGATCCATGCTATGGAGAAGGGTGGAAAATTGGCCTATTGTTCGTACAAATGATATAAATATTAATATGCGCCGACTATGAGAATTGATATAATTCACATGAGGAATAAGGTACATTTTCACTCTTCTCCGTAAAAAAGTGAAGTCTCCTATATTAACATAAATATCACACATTCCAGCTACCACAACCTAAAGCGGCTGTTGTTATTAAAACCATTTTTGATTACATGAAGCGAGAAAGAATTTACTAATTTTAAGAACAAAAGTATAAGCGATTTGAATGTTCGATATATGTCTGTTCTAACTATGTTGACAGGTATATGTTCTGGCTAATGGTTACTGCGTGTATAATGGAAGTCCTTCCCAATTGGTTCCTTTTCTCTCCATGTCTCAGATTACTTGTCCACCTTCATACTCTCCAGCAGATTATAGTAAGTATGATTGTATTAGATGATATTGTACTGCGCAATTATATCGTATCGTATATAGGATGTTCGATTCCAACCATCGCACTTCCGGACTTGGAAGGAATGTCGTTTTGAAATTTAGATATGAAGTTTTTTTTTCCAAGAGGACCTACAAGTCAAACATATTTTCAATTCCGATTTGAACGAGAGTTGATATCAACTTCATATTTCAAATAAAACAACTCAACTACCTATTTGGTTTCTTGGTCGAAATTGAGAGTGAGTTTGATCATACAACTTTACCTTGATTCTGAACTGTTTTTGAGTTATTATACAGCTTAAAAAATATAAATAGCGTGTGCAAGGTTTTGCTTTATTCCGATTATCTTCAAAATTAATCCATAGAAGTTGATGATTGTTTGGAAACTTACTATTGTGGCAATAAGTTATGGAACTGGGAAGAAAATTTTGTGAAAAAATGAAAGTGGAAAATTTACAATCTGTATAACTTAATATTTTCAAATAATACCTACCTCATATTTTTTCCATCATCAGATTAGCTGATTGATTCTTATTGAAATATATAAATCAAGTACTATTCGACTCAAATTGATATTTTTGAGGATGCAATATGTTTTAGTAGTAATTCAGTTTTAGTTTTTCCTTTTCGATTTGTCTTGCTTGGCAACACTTTTTGTTTACTGTTTCACGAACTGCGCCATGTTTTATGAGTTGATATCAATAACGATGAACAATGTATATTCAACACTTGATTTAGAACATCCGACATACACTTCTTAATACAATGTAACTTGCATTAGCGAGGGGGTTATATTGTCCTCTTATTCCAAAATACGAACAGTGGTCGTTACCACAATTAATTTCTAGAAGTGAACATACATACGAAGAATGATTAAACAAAATATTAAAGAAATAGAACAAATAACAACTGACGTTATGGACACTTGCTATTACATGCTAGAATTGTCCATTTCCTGTCTGTTTCCAGACAGCCTTGGATAGTTTATAAACTAGACAGGTATCTTAGATTTCTTAATAGCTTCAAATAAATTAGTCAGGATGCCAAGACCCTTAATTAGATTATGAGATGCCGATAATTTAGAGCATTTTCGATCAAAATAGCCAACGATCTGGTTCGTTTATAAACTATCCAGCTAGTTGTACAGATAATATCCAACAGTTTTCATGTTTCCGTCAAAACCTTTTTTAGGTAGTTGTCTCTTATAAACACTAAAACTGGCAAAATACCACCTATGTCACACAAGTCATCGTGCTCATAAATTGTTGAAAGTTCAGTTTTCAATTTTGAACTGTCTATAAGTTTTAAAATTTTGAGAATAAAATAATTTTGCTGCACATGAGTGATCCTTTAAATCAAAACGGTCGCTGATTTGGCTTAAAATAGTGCCACATACTTCTTTTGCGATAGCAGCTCTGCTATCTCCAGCTGTCGTTTTTTGTCTTTTCCTAGCAGGTTCCTCATTATTGCGTTCTTGATTGTCATTGTCAGTAGAAATTCTAATTTGGATAATTTGCTGTTGGAATTGTTCAATTGCTTTTTACAGTTTAATCCCGCGCATTTGAGTCTGATTAAATAATATTCCAACATGTAGTATGATGAAATGAAATACTTACAACTAGTAGAGAAATTCCTGGCAATTCAAATGTTTCAATAAGCCACTTGCTACACTAATAATAACTGAATTCATCCCATCTTCGCCAATAATTTTGTCTAAACAGTCTTTGAAATAATCCTGGTGTTCAAATAATATGTTCACAGTTCGACCATTCCACTAAGAATTTAAGTTCGATCGAGAAAAGGAACTTGAAAATTTATAATTTTTTATTATCACTGTGCCGCTCGTTCAATAATCAAATAAATTGATGCTCGTAACAGTGAATATAATGTATTTTTCATAATGGCTTGGACACCATCACTCATTACGGATGCACCATCGTAACTTTGAGCAATTAGTTTATTGTTATCAGACTCAGAAGGAGAATTTAAAATAGTTTGCAATTCATTCAGCAATATTTTTACTAATACATCAGCAATATGTCCACCCGGCTTAAAAAAAGACCAAAAGCGATGAAAAATTTGTCTAATAAACACGTATCTAATGATAACAACCATTTGCTGATCATGAGAGGTGTCTGTAGTTCCATCTGACTTAATTTCTTTTAATATTTCCTGCTTGTAGATTTGCAACATTGCATCTAGCAATTCGTTCTGAATAGTTTTTGAGACGCCTTTGAACACTTGTGAACCTGAACCTTTCATATGTATTGCAAGCACAGCGTCTAATTCAGCTGCAAAGTTGTTTATTCCACGCACTAACCTCTTGCTTGAAAATCAAGCACATAAAACAGAAAAGTTTATTTGTTACTGGACATCCGCACATCCACTCGTATTTTTCATAGATATTCTTGTTGAATACTCTATTGCAAGTTCGGATTTCTTCCCTTTTGGAAGTGTGGTTTATTTGAAGAATTTGAGAATAGGCCTTCCTTTCTTTATAATTTGAACAATTTTCCTCAAATGATAGCACGTTTTTTGAATTTTGCACACAATTAACTTCCATCATTGATAATAGACGTCACTTCAGACTTCACGTCTTCGAATTGAATTCACACACTGTACATATGGAAGCAATACGTTTACTGGAGATACGCCGCTTTGTGCCCCGAACCGACGGTATAAGCGCATATAGCAAAGATAACCGTAGTCAGTCGAATCATACTTGAAATAGGAACATTTCAGAACGTTCCCCGGAACATAGTTGTGAGTGTTAGCCATTGCATGCGCCTGACGTGTGGAACGACGAATTACATGCGAATTTCTTTCTGAGTTTCTCTTGGTGATGGGGGGCACTTTGGTAGTCGTAGATACGTACCCTTGTGCCCTTTAGTACCAGCCGTTACTGATAACAGGAATTGAATAAATAAAATTTAAAGTTATTCCAGGCTAATTATCATCAATTCGATGATCTAAGAAAGTTGTCCTCGAATAAGGTTTTCGCATACTTTCGTGAGTACTGTTCTTATTTGAAACTAATCTCAATTTATATTATAAACTTTATATGTATTTTTCTTTGCAAATAAACTTATTATTATTATTTTCAATATTAATGATTCACTGTGTTTAACAATTGATTTACAAATATATTTTCTGTTTCAGTTATAGAGGTAGTTCAGTCATTTCCAGAATCTATCAATATATTGACGAGCAACATTGAAAATGGCAGATCAAATGCAAGAGATAGGAATGAATCAACAGTTGCAATACCACGTGGATTCACTGATGATCTCTATGAAAATAATGTGCTACCAGATAATGATATTATGTTCCCCATATCGACATGGGCCCAATTCGTTATTCTATTGAAACGAATGTTTCTCCAAATGAGCAGAAATCAGCTGATGTTATACATTCAATTCTTCCATCATTTATTATCTGGATTACTGATAGGATTGATATTTTATGGAATTGGTAACAATGCATCACAAACTATTTCGATTTTCAAATACGTAATTGGGGTTAACGTATTCTTCATGTACACGTATGTGATGTCGCCAGTATTACTATGTAAGCAATTTCATTCTTTATTCCTGCTACCAATGTCAGATTGCAATTGAAATGGAAAAAAAAATGCTCTCATCAAAATACAGTACAATGTTGATAATAGATTATTACCAAGCAAATATATGGAAGACATACGTATCCATTTATTTTATGATTTCTGAAAACTTAATAGTGTATACCAGCGTTTTTCAACTTTCTTATATACGCAACCCCTTTACGAGTGAGAAAATTCTAGCGTGGCCCCAAGATCTTTCGATTTAAATGATGTGCTTGATAGGTGATCACAGTTGTGAACTCTAATGGAGGTGAAACCTTGCATATTTGAGTGTTTAGAATTATTAAATTCTTCGTCTGACAACTTTTTTTAATAAAACGCTTTCGCTGAGACGTTTTAATAGATCAACTCCCGGTGATCAATCCTGTTAACGTCGTTATTGTCCCTATTACAATGTTTTTCCTCTCCCGTTTTTTCATGCTGCGCTGTTTTCATTACAAAAACCTTTTCGTCGTCACATGTTTTACTACTCATTCCTTTCAATTCTGTGGATTCAATTCGAATCCTTGATAGGGATCGGCTGGAACATCATTCTTGCCTTTATAGAATTCATTGTAAAGTCATATTCTTCTATCGTCTATCTGAAATTAATCAATCTACTTGAAGATTTCATCATACCAAGATATACCAATGGTCTATGATTTATTCAGATATCAAACAGTCTTCCATACAGGTATGGTCTGAAATACTTTACTGCCCATACTATAGCTAAAAGTTCCTTTTCAATAGTACAGTAATTTTTTTCTGCTTTGTTAAATGCTCTGCTAGCATACGCGACAGTTTTGTTATTGTCGTTAGATAACACGCACCCAATTGCGTATCCTGATGAATCACATCATAAAATGAATCATACACCTTTTCGAATTTCGGGTAATGCAGGATTGGCGTGCTGACCTTAGACTTTCAAATGCCTCTAGACAGTTTTTGTCCCAATTTGAAGATTTGTTTTTTCTTGCTAAATGATTTGAAGGATTTGCGATCCTTACAAAATTTGGAATAAATTTTCTGTAGTAATTTTCATATGCTATAAAACGCTTTACATCTCCAGCATCCTTGGGTACCCTTCGGTAAAGGGTACCGAATTTTTTCCTTCAAAAGTTCGCATTTACTCTAGTTCAATTTTAAATTTACTTCTTTCAAGTATATAAAACATGAATCATAGTTCAATCCTGACACAGCTATCGTCGTTACACTTGAAAATACGTTTGGGCTTATCTTAAGTCCCATGGGTAATCTAGTTAGCTAGTATTGACTCATGTCTGTAATAAAAGACGTGCATTTTCCGCTTGCTTTATCTAATTCTACCTGACAGTATTCTCATTTTCTTGCTTAAGATTATTTTTTAATGCCCATTATTATTACTATCGATGTATCTGGGTTGTTCCCTTCTAGATGGTGTTTGAAAGTTTTAGTAGTTACTTCTTCTTATGAAGAGTTTATTTTTTCTCTGCCTATCCATACTTAACCTCGTTTGACAGTGAGGTCTATCCCTATGATGGAATCGTACATCTCTTATATGGAAAGTTCCCAATTTAGTAGATGCAATAGGTAGATAAGTATTTTCTTCTACCGCTCCACAAATAGCTTCGGCAAATTTACTATAATTCCTTGCCTTAACTATTGTACATAAATCATGGTTTCCTAGTCCATTTGAGATGTTTATCTCTCGTTTGCCTTTTGTAAGATATTTGCTATGTCATAATTCCCCTTCGCTCTTGCCATTGTTAGATCTAATAGAAGATCTTCCACCATTCTTCCATAATCTCCAGTGCTTTTTGATCCTTGGTTTGCATTGTGGAATGCGCTTGCTAGGTCGGCTTCCGATTTTTTTAACAGATGTGTTTTTACATCCTGCACCAATTTCTCCATTGTGTTATAAATCTTTCTGTGTCGTAGCTTCTCACTTTTGCTTGGCCTAGTTTACAATACATAATTTATAAACAGTTCTTTCCCTGAATTATTATAATTCAATAGCATCAATCAACTGTTTTGTGGCATAATTACCGATCATATTAGGCGCATTGATGTTGCTGTACGCAAATCAAATTCATCAGAAATATTTGACTGAGCGCCTGGATCAATTGATATAATTCTTTTGTTTAAATTTTTTGAAATGATTTCGGTTAAAGTTAAAGCGCATGTACCTTTTTTATTCTGTTACAATACTCAGTACTTATCGTTCTCTTTTGAATATTTCTTTCTCATTTTTAGAATTAGCTACGATATCAATCAATTTACACAATTTCCTATTTGTTACGGCTAAATCTGTTTCCCTATCGGTATTGTCTTTGTTTAAATTTCTATTGAACACGGTTAGTTCCTCGTACATGTACCTAAAATTGTCTAAAGTAGTCATTACTCACATCATTTCGTTGCACTACACTAAAGTTGGTTGACTTCTCCGGATCTCCTTTCTGATTTTCCATTCCGTTGTTTCCCTGATTTCCCTTTGTATTAGGTATACAGCTATGATTATTACCATCATGAAGACAATAATCCCTATTATTTGAAGAACCTATTTTTCGACAAAAGTAACAATATGCTTTTAAGAAGTAGAATAAATTTTCAACAAGCCAAGACCAAACTGGTCGGTGTATATCCAATACTTTGTTGCACACCTGTAAACCTGGATGAGATACAGGGAAGCTACATTTGTGGAGAAGGAACAACCTGGTCCATCTAAGAGATATTTAAATAATTCTAAAAATTGAGATTTTCCTAAATTACATACAATCATTAATTATTACATAATATTGAATATGTATATAAAAACATTTTTTCATGCTATAATGTTTTTATTATGAATGTAATGTATGTTATTACTGAAGGTTCTTCTCCATTTTACAAACCTTTGTTTGAACAGCTATATTTCGGAATGTATTTGGTCTACAGGAACTATTTTGTCTGATTTTGTTGCAAATTTAGTCTACTTCAAAAGAATACATAGTCACTTTTACCGAAGCATGGGTCATTGGATGTCAGCATTGACAACTGAAAAATCGCCTAAAATTTTGCGGTTTTCCGGGTATTTCACAATGATCCGGAGGGCTGCCGAGGTAGAAACTTAGATCTATCATTAGCCATCTATCACATACAACATATCAAAACATTAAAACTACCTTATTTGATGCAAGGTAACACCTCTATTTTTATGACGACAGAGGGCGAAATTTATCAATACGATAAGGCCGAGTGTGCACGGAAGTTTTAGACTTTGCTGGTTGAGGTGGTAGCCATCATATTGCAATTTATTTATTCCTAATGCAAACGACTAATAATAGCGAATGCTGACACTAGAGAAAATATGTCTTTTTATTCAATATATTACTACATCCCATTTTCTTCTCATAAGAATGGCTTACCTAATATATCAAAACATAACACATACCAGTTTGCAAAAAGGTCAATCATTGCATGTATATTTTCCTATAGAAGTAAAAAATCATTCAATCAAAATCGGACTCTCAAATGAATGTGTATATGTAATGAAAAAATTATTCCACTCATTCAGAGAAACAAAAACTTTGCTAGATATAGCTGACGTCGAATAAGTCTTATGCTCTTGTGCAATCGATTCTTCTATACGGATCGATTGCACAAGAGCAGCGGTTTGGGGAGCTTATGCCAATACCGCCAATTATGCGCTTCCCCGCCGAAGATCGTTCCAAGACAGCGAAGATGAGCAATATTAAACAGTTGTATATCTATATAGGATACATTTCTCTGTCTACTTCAGAAAACCAGCTATGTAACAAGGGCGAAAAAAGCTATAGAGCAACAAGGTGGTTCCTACCAAAATTTTATATCCATAAATCATCAACTATCCCCAGTCGTAGGAACTGAAAATATATTGCAAATGATTAGAAGCCGTTAAAGCCTAGAAAAGACGTCAAATTAGACAATGACAACGTAACGTGTTTTGTTTTTTTCATGTTTTGTTTTGATGAATATACGAAAAGGAAACCTATAATATTTGTAGAAAATAATGCGAGCCTCTTTTTCGACATAACTTAAACAATATTCTAAAATTGAGGTGTAACAATGCATAAAGCCACTGAAGAATAGATTTTCCATCTCCATTTCTTTGAAATTCCCCGCACTATTTCTATTGCATTGAAGACAATGATACAGGAATAATATAAATACTGTATGTCTACAATCAGCAGCAAATTCATCGATAACATTTTCTCCAACGACTAAGTGAATTTCTTTATTCCAGACCATAGCACTTGTATTAAATTTTTTAACTCACTCGGATTCACTTTCAAAGGGTACACATATTGTGCTCCAAAGGCAGAGCTGTCACGGTTGTCATGTGGTATCCCTTCTATGTTGTACGGATGACCCAGCATTCTTGTAGTCGGAATGAAGGATATAAATACCCCATCGGGAACTACGGGATTCAAGACTTCGATAATAATACACATACTCATAAAAAGAGTGTATGTTTAATAATGGAAGATAACGGCAGTACATGAAATTACATCTACAACATATCGCTGTTAGTCAAACCTGAAATACAACATACATCATTATGATTAGAATTATATTTCTCTTAACTATTGTCATATAATAAGATTCTTGACCCAGTATGAATTACATAAAAAATTCTCGGGAATTAGACGAACATTTGTAACAGAGTGTTGATGTGACCTAATTCCCGAGAATTTTTTATGTAATTAACTATTGTCTATATTATATAAGTTATTGCTACTCTCTCAACTAGAACATCCCAGCCTTTTTTTGGCAGAATTGGTCCCAATATTCGTACAATGTTTATTAAGTAAATCAAAATAGTATTCATTATTTGTTGATACAATAGTTATTTGTATCAATCAATCGATCTTGCAGCTTGACGTTCTACATTATGCAACATGCATGAATATACATATCCTAGTTATGGATATAAACAATAAAATTAAGGTGCTTAGACAATACTTATTAATTATGTGAAAAGGATCTAATTCATACATCACAAAGTGATTGTTGAATTACTTAACTTCATACTGGGTATCTAACAAGAGATTTTCTCAATGGTGTTATGTAACCCACATGGAACGATATCGACATAGTCCAGATGATGCATATGTACATAAACAATTAACCCCAGCTCCCATGACACAAACGATACCTGGAAATAGAATCGTGAAAATGTTTGAAAAACACGTGAGGAATCATTTTACGCCCATTACACTAGTAGAATTTCGTTGACTGTTATTCTCAACAAATTTCTAAAATTAGGTAAAAAATATGAATTTGCTTTCCGACAAGCAAAATTCAATTAACAATAAATGACAGAAGATAATAAATAACAAAGTGTGTCAGATGATGATAATTTTTTTTTTTCAAAAAATTATAAAATATTAAGTTTCTAGTATGAATTATCTGAGTTTGAAACAGGTGCTCATGTTCATTACACCTTGGATATACACATATCTGGGAACTTCTTCATTTAATATACAACGATCAGTCCTAATTATATTTTAGAGATATTCAATATCATTGAGTGGTGTAATTAGAGCACGTTTTCTCGAATGAGATCGAGAGAAGAAATCCTAGGGTGCTGGTACCCCATCTTGCTGCAATATCATCTTATTTTTTACATGCAATGGTATGTCTTCCAGAAAGTCAGTTAACTACTCAAAAAATCCAGATACAATCGCCCCGTAAGTGTCCCTTCATAAAACATTGGCCCTATAATTGTTGAGTTAATAATACCGTACCATACATTAACACACCAAATATTTCGATAATTAGTTTCCCTGTGTTCAATTATGACAATTATACCGAATAACTATTCCATTGCTGTTAAATCTTGACTCATCACACGATGTAGTGTAAAAAATCCATATTTTGAACCACGGCGCAACAAAATTAAGGCATCGGTCGTTGTCACCAGGGAGTAGGGCTTGATGCAAACGTATAATTATTGAAAAATTATGAGCTTCGTTACAGCATTTACATTCAAATCATTATTGCTAAGTATCTCGCTCCACTTAGTAGAAGCTGGTTTTATATTAACATTAGAAAACTCAGAATTTCTGAAGTTGTAAGTGGTGAAAGATTCCAACTAAGGTGGATCTTGATGTATTATAGTTGGAAAACACAGGAGGATGATGAAAATCAAAGTCGAAAATCCAGTCGACAATATACAGCTAAGGTTTGAAAATACTAGGTCTGTTTTAGGTAGATAGATAGACATATTTATAGATAATTTGTATTTCGTCATAATACAGAACTAATACAGGACATGTCAGTAATTTTTTGGTTACTATATTCAAAATATTCATGTGGATAAATCGGATAATGTTAATAAAGTTCATATGTTGAGCAGCAATCACATAGTAAGGATGCAGATGAAATCAAATAAGGATTCACATATTCTGTATTAATGTTTAAAGAGTCCTTATCAATCGTTTGAAGCCATATATTATAATCAACCAAAATCGCAGTATTACAGCGTGGACATTTAGATAGGATGTCATCTAAAGTGCTTACAAGACCTGTTATGGACTCAGTATTATTGATTTGATTTTCTGCAATATAGACGTTGACCATAATCTTTCCAAAATATTGAGATTTATCATCAACACTTCACTGGAATCAGAACACCACCTGCTTTTTTTTCTAATCTAATTCAATCCAATTCATCAGAACCATCTCGATCATAAACTAGTCAGAAAAGTGTAAATGTAACATTTCTGGAATGTCAAATAGTGAGAATAATTAATTTTCCTTATGCTCTCTTTTCAGTTCCGTTAGAAGTGAAACTTATGGCCCGAGAATATTTCAATCGTTGGTATAGTTTGAAATCTTATTATATGGCAGTGACGGTATCGTCTTTACCGTTATTGGTAAGAAGAAGAATTTGAAGTCATAATATTTACTTATAACTTCCGTTTCAGATTATACTAGGTATCATGTTTTTGACTATTGTGTATTTTATCACTAATCAACCCATAGAAGCCGATCGATTCATGATGTTTTCTTTTATGGGAATTGCTATAGGATTATGTTCGCAAGGCTTAGGTTACACCATAGGGGCTTCCTTCAGTATTCTGGTGAGTGATATGATCGAATGATTATAATAATGTCAATGATGTTTATTAATTTATCTCAACTCAAAATATTACTGGCATGTATGGAAACGTCACTAGGACTCTAGACTACTCCGGATGTAGAAAACTTTGTTAAAACCTAACTGGAATATTTCGTTTGTTTCGAAACCCAGCAACAAATTTCATGTTAAATTGATATGTTTTGTTCAAAACTGATACCTCTCATCCGAAAAGAGACTCCGACCGAGAAGTTTAGACCTCATTTTAGTATTCCTCAGTCAATATCAGAAGTACATACAATATTCTGCAAAATATTATTAGTTCAGTCTTTCTACGATTTTTGATTGTTTCTTATTTTTCACTAGTTACATCTTATGACCGCTTCTTATATTTGGTGCGTCAGAAGATGAGGTCATTTTTTATATCCAAAATGCCATTTCCATGTATGTATGCGTTATATTGGGAAACTTTTGAAATAAAAGTAGTAGTTAAGATCAAAATACGTCATTTGAAGACAATTGAAGGTCATTTGAAGGTTCGAAGCCCAAGATAAGGATCATTTTGTGTTTTTTGGAGAAAGTGAATTATTTATTTCTCGTCGAATATTTACTAGCCGTTTATGTTATTTCTAAGAAGAGTAGAATTTTTGGTCTACTCTTAGCTGGCTTTCACTTCCAGCTACGCTATCAGATTTCACCAATTTGCTTCATTCAAAAAAAAAATTTGTAAGAGTTTGAAAATTTTTAACCTCAAAAAAAACAATCATATGTGCAGTGAATGATTTGAAAATTATGAATTGAAAGTTACAGATTGTTCATACTTAAAGAATTGTTCTATTCCAGAACGGTTCAATTGCGGGTCCATCAATTCTTGCTCCTTTGCTTGCAATTGCAGTATATGGTATGGGATATCAGGACTCCATAGAACCCTTCATGAAGTTTGTGATGGGATTGTCATATATGCGTTATGGAATTACTGGTTTCTGTAACTCGTTATTCACTAACAGATTACCTCTGGAATGTATTGACGAAATTTATTGCCACTACACTCACCCAGACAAGATGATGGTTGATATGGGAATGGGAGATACAAGCTATTCAATACAGATTAGTGCAGTAATAGCATTTCTAATATTGTTCAGAATATCAGCATACCTTGCACTGAAGTATAAACTAAATTCCGAATTATCAACAAAAATAGCCTTCTACACAACTAAGATTATTAGAATGAAAAAATAATACTCAATATTCATCAAGACATGTATTTATTTTTTTAGTTTTATATAATAAAGTAGTTTTCAACTATAGGAACTACTTGAAATGTGATATCTTAAAATGCATTTTATTATCTAATAAAATTTTTGAAGGATGATTTGAATCATTGTACCTAAAAAGCATGTATGATGAATCTCGACCAATTTGAAATATATTTTTTCTTTATAGAACTTAACATTCTGGACATAAATGATATTATGAATTTTCCTACATCGAAATGTAGCCTAGTTATAAAATATTGATGAATAAACTTAAAAAAATTGAAGTTGACCAGATAATGAATTGCGTTCTACAGGTACACCTATATGATAAAACAATTAACATTTTCAGAAACACGACCTTGTTCTTCGATATATTAGAAAGAAGTAGTTGAACAATGAATCAAAAACACGGAATATGAAGAACACAACCTCACAGGTAAGGTTCGCCGTATGACATTTAAAGATAGCCATATGAGGGTTTTCAAAAAAGACGATACTGAAGCACAGGGACTTCATTATAACAAGTTATGCTATGTGAAGATAATAATAAATGAAAGCAACCTATATTTATATTGTGATTATGCTGACCTTGCAGAAAAGCGTTCTATTGTGTGTAACGAAGTTCCCTCGTTTCTAATAAATAACTGTACTCCTCTGGTGAGAAAGAAATAACACTGACGAGGCTGAGATTTCAACGCATCAATGTTTTGACCATCCTATGTAGAAAAAGTTGAAGCTACTACCAGATTAAGAAATACTTATTAAATTCACCGCTGACTGCAGAATCTCAGATCACCTATGACGTTTTATTTCTTTTAACCCAAAAAGCCGTATAAAAGGAGAACGGATTGAAGAAACAGCCGTCCGACCGCTAAGTTGCTACTATTCCACGAAGCTAACACTGACTGTTTATTTAATTCGAATCCATTAGAATTTCATCTTTAAGTTTCCGAATTCATTTTTATTCTTATTTTACATTGTGAACTTTGTTTGCACTCATCCAATCATTCACTTTGACCCAAGATTGATATCGTACAACTAATTCCAGTACTAACTCCACTTACCGAAAACCAAATAATTTATTATTTGCGTTGAGGAAAAATAAGCTACTTGCCTACGGACTTCAATTACCGAAAATCAAATAATTTATTATTTGCGTTGAGGAAAAATAAGCTACTTGCCTACGGACTTCAATTACCGAAAATCAAATAATTTATTATTTGCGTTGAGGAAAAATAAGCTACTTGCCTACGGACTTCAATTACCGAAAATCAAATAATTTATTATTTGCGTTGAGGAAAAATAAGCTACTTGCCTACGGACTTCAATTACCGAAAACCAAATAATTCATTATTTGCGTTGAGGAAAATAAACTACTTGCCTACTGACTTTACTCACCGAAAACCAAATAATTTATTATTTGCGTTGAGGAAAACCAGAACTAGCATGAATGTTTTCCTTGAAGAACGATAGAAAATTTGTTAGTCGGAAAGGGAAACGGCCTAGATCCGATTGTCGAAGAATTCGAATATTATCATCGAGCACGTAATTTCCCAAGATCCGAAATAAATAAAAGCACCTGTGTCGACGGTGTTCCAGATACCAACTCGCATTATCACTCCTGACTTATTTCTGCTGGTTTTTTATTACGGGTCAACGTTCCGAATATACATCACTTGGCGCTTAAGTTTTTTTCACCGAAGACCATCTGATCGAGGTGAACAACCGTATCACGCGAATAGACATTCTTATTTGAATTTGAATTATATTCGTACTCTTCCGAAAGAGGCGACTGTTTCATTGCTGTGAACCTAACTCTAGGCCAAATATTTGACCTAATTGGTTAAGTTGATTAATCGAAGTTATTGTTTATTTAGACTATTTGCAAATATTTTTTTCCTTTTGAACAAGTGTTTTCTGGAATCACGCATTTCTTTCGGAAACTGACTATATAAACATCTGCGTTTTACTGGTGAGGAATTAATCCATTCATCTCAATTAGAATCTATTCAACGGGAAATATACAACCTGGAATACCAAACCCTGTAACGAAGCTCTAAATTATTGAATAATTATTTAACGGGAAATACGTAGATTGATTGTAAATTTTAGATTTCGTTTATATTAGTATTTCAAATTGATAATTCCGAATAATCATATTGTTGTATAGGAAGATAGATAGTACCGGGCATTGACATCCGTGTAGTTTTAGTGTCAGTTTTGCATATAAAAGAACGCCTCGCAAGCATTATAATTAATTGGAATTCGAATAGTGAGCAAGCACTTCTTAAGGTGCCAGGTAACAATTTAGACAGCCGAGATCAAAAATTAGGTGCTCCACCAATTACCTCTGAAGCATTAGGTAAATAGTGATTTTACTATTTGAGTTAGAATATTGAGTTCCATTGTCTTGTCCGCGGTGTGCCCTCGTAATATCAAATATTGTTTATTTAGTAATCAGTAATTGTAATTATTGTATTGAACCTGATAAATTTATCCTGTACAGATCTCCGTAACGTCCCGAAAAAAATTAATTGTGTTCTGTACCGATAAACGTAAAAATTGAATCTGTTAAGTAATTGTATTGTGTCAGAGGGTGTGAATGATTAGAGTGAAAGGGAATCACGACGCACCAATATATACTGTGTCTTACCCGGAAATGAGGGTGTGTCGTAGATAGTCCTCCGCCAGGGTCTACACGCTGTGACTACCCGGAAGTAGGCTCTGAAGGAGGAAAAGAGTGAAAGTGAATCACGACGTACCAATATACACTGTGTCTACCCGGAAGCATTTTTCCGATCCCTAAGTGGTTACCACTACACGGAGCGCTAATCGTATAGGACTTGTTAAATTATAAACGACGTTGCGTTTCCTATTAGGCCAGCGCACATGCCATACGATCATGCGGCGGGGGCTGGCTGAAATCCATTTAATTGTTTTTGTTGTCATTTTTTTAGGTTAAGTTAAGTTTTAGGTTCTGTTAATCAGTGGTTACGTACGTGGTGCAATATTTCGATTTTGTTGTTGACTTTCGCGTTATGGAAGAGATAAATAAAAAGTTTGATACTACGTGTAAATTTATAAGTTGTGTCAGTAAGAAGGAGAATGAATATGAAGTAGTTTTGCGAACAAAAGTGAATTCTCCAGACTACAATGAACAGTGTATGCAGTGGATAAACGAGTTTTCGGCTGCTACAAACACGCAATGGCCGCAATGGCCGCAAAAACGAAAGCACAAGGGAGCGAAACAAAAAGTGCCCTGCAAAAATCATATACAGAATTAAAAAAACAAATAGATTTACTATATACAGAGACCCTATTTTGAAAGAAAACTTGAATGGAGTAATTGAGGTAGGTACATATTTAAAAAAAATGTTTTCCTGCGTATGAAAAAAATTCAAATAGAAACGTTGTACAGCAACCCAGCATAACATAAAATTATTTTCTACTGTACACCGTGCACAGTGGTTGCAAAAAAGTCTCGGGCAAAAGTAGAATTTTTTTTTAATGGAACGCCCTGTTAATATAATGACATTTTTGAAAACTACGTTGAAAAACATGGAACTTTTGTAGAGTATATATCATATACTTAAGTTCAGGTGTTGTCGAGATATTCACGTTTGAAGATTGACATTTTCACATTTTCATTGACTGTAAAATTTAAACGGTTGAACATAGGACAAAGCGGTTTGCACATTTCTAATATGTATAATATTATAAGTAATATTCGTTATTTTATTGAAACAGATTCGCTACAAACACACTCACCGAATTCATGTTGCCGAGGCGTACAGCTTTTTACGCATGAGTGGGTCGACGAAAGAAAAGTTTTACAAGTATTTTGAAAATGGACTGTCGGCAAGCGAAGCAAAATCATTTCACAGATCTTCGCCAGTGGCAACTACACCTTTAGAAGAAATATGTGAAGTACTTGCCAATGGTCACATTAATCCTATTGATCGTTCCATTTATAATTTGTACGAAACTTGGAGGTATGTGTTTTTCTTTCTAAATTTTCCCCAGGCATATACAGGGCACAATTTTACCATACCTATTTATATTTATGCAGGGTCTTTAAAAATAAAGATATACAAAGTGTCCCAGAAAAAGGTTTGTAATAAAAATATTTTATCTAGTATTCTAAATTATTCCTTGAGCTTGGGAATAATAATATCTTCTTTTTTAGAAAAGAAAATTATGGCACTCGTGAAGTACATAGTATGATAGAGAATTTTCTACAAAAAAAGGATTATTTTGAAGAAATTGATGTCAAAATAAGTATCCAAGAAGATCCTTTTTGCTGTGTACTCTTGACTCCATTGATGCAAAGAGCCCATAATTTGCAGTTTTCGAGAGAAGTTGTTTTTGTAGATTCTAGCGGTTCCTGTGACCAAGGTGGTTCTCCAGTCACGTTCTTTTTTGGTGCTAGTAAAATTGGAGGTGTGCCGCTGGGCTGTATCATTCATAACTTTCAAACCGAGGAAGTTTATGAATTATGTTTCAAGCAATTTCATGATTCAATTGGGACCGATGGATTTTATGGCAAAGGCTTTCCAGCCATATTTATGACGGATGATAGTGCAGCCGAGAGGAACGCTTTAAGCAAAATTTTTCCACAATCTAAATTATTGCTTTGCACATTTCATGTTCTACAAGCAGTGTGGCGCTGGTTATGGGACAGTTTACATAACATTGACAAAGATCATAGAAGACGCTTGATGCTTCTTTTCCGAGACGTGCTATATGCCCAAAATGAAATTGAATGTGAATTGAACAAGACGTCACTATGCGAAGATACTATTGCAAAAAAATACCAACTATTTTTAGATTATTTTAGCGATATATGGAAGAGAAGACATGAGTGGTGTCATCATTTTCGAAACCAGTATAGAACCAGAGGTCACAATACCAACAATATTGTTGAGGTATCTATAAGGATATTCAAAGATCAGGTTTATAGATATGCAAAGCATTTAATGCAACCTCATTGGCAGATTTTGTATGCTTTTCTTTGGAAGAGTTTCATAAACAAAAAATAATTTCATTTGCAAATGGTAGAGATATGAAGCTTCAACACTATTTTAAAAAGTTTTGTTATAAATCTAATCTATTAGAAGTAATAAAAAAAACTGATACACTATTTATGGTCTCATGTTCACAGGACAATAAGTTCATGTACACGGTCGACGTTGAGCTAGAGCAGTGTGATTGCCCTGCAGGAGCAGGGGGTCAATTTTGCAAGCACCTTTGTGCAGTTTATAAATCAGGTGTCAATTTGATCACGACACCTCATTTGTTGTTTCAAGACCGCGTTGAACTTGCTACTTTAGCAATGGGAAATAATGTTAACAGTTCTTTTTTTATGAATATGGATTTGAATTCCGATTCTGTACCAGAAGATCAGAAGGATTTTAATGAGCCTATGCAGTTTAAACCTACAATCATTTGCGAGCCTTCTAACTCCAATGTCCAGTCGTCTCAGGAGCATACACAAGTATCAGGGGAAAATTGCATAAATGAAAATATCATCGCCGAAAAATTACGTAGAAAAGTAACAAAGAAGAAAAGGTCATCTCTAACATTTTGGCAAATCAACCAAATGCTGAAAGTCATTGAGATAATCAATAACTTATTATTTAATGAAAGTTATTCAACTTTGTAAGGCGTTTTATTAATTAAGTACTACAAACCAACCCAATGTAAAAAGTCATGCAGTTTTCATAATATCTAAATTGTACGAACTGTAATCACCCACTGGTGTAAAAAATAAGCATAATGAACGCAGTTATTGCAGTTTTGTGCGCTGGCCTAATAGGAAACGCAACATCGTTTATAATTTAACAAGTCCTATACGATTAGCGCTCCGTGTAGCGGTAACCACATAGGGATCAGAAAAATGCTACCCGGAAATAAGGGTGCGTCGTAGATAGTCCACCGCCAGGGTCTACACGCTGTGACTACTCGGAAGTAAGCTCTGAAGGAGAATGTATGTTCGAGAGTCGTAATTTCCACTGTACATACTGTGTCTACCCGGAAGTACAGTGGTATTACTGACGAGGTGATTATAATTCTAACACGCTGTGACTACCCGGAAGTAAGAGTTATAATTGCCAAATCTATGTGTGGGTAGTGCCTGGCTCTGTCGTACAAGTACCCGTGAAACCGTTCCCGAGAAAGTAGGCGTACTAACCTGAAAGAAGTGCAGGATAAATGAATCTCAGTATTGACCATTATTAAAAGGGCCCAAAAAATTACTGATATTACGCGGGCGTAGTGAGGGTATTGCGGAAGTTCCATTACAACTCAAGACCTGCTGTCACTTGCTCTGCTCGAGTATACCATGCACATTAATCAATTTTGCTAATAATTAGTGCATGAATAGCCGTTTTAATAATAGTCACATAACTATTTGTTTGCAAGGCTATAATGAGGAAATAACCAGATTGGACCGCTTGCTCCGAAGTTATTGTTTCTGAGCCTCCTTGTGCTTCCCCTGGGTTGGGATGAATAAGTGGACTAGAATGCAACTGGTTAACGTCGCGATGCTTCCTAAAGACCACAGGGAATATTTGATATTCTCGAGGGGTTCTTCTTAATCTTGTAATTGCGATGTTGCCCTTTTCATTCTTATAACTGTAAGTCGGTATTGCAATGGAACATGCTGATGGGATAGTGAATAAATGCATATGATGGATTTTTGTTTCGTATTGAGTGAAGGTGGTAATAGTCAAAAATGTTCGGGTGAACAGAAGGAAAATCAAGTGAAAATATTATTCTCTCGTTCGTCATAAAGACATATGCTTCTCCTATCCTGTAATAATTTAGATTTTATTTTTCATGAAAGAGTAATTGTGAATTGTCATGAGACTTATGCAAATCATTTATAATTTCTTTCAAATCACTGGGTATTTCTAAATGGGCCAAACTCACTGCATTTTTGATTTAATATATGTAGTTCAAGAGTGAATCTAAATTGAATTTGATCGGGTCTAATATGTTACATATTTCTTAATAATGAGAATAGGCTGAGTAATGGCCTTTCTCAGTTTCTAGATTTTTTGTTCGATGAGGTTCTGATCAATCTGATGCGGTGTTGAATTGTTGCAATTCCTCTTTTGAAAATTCTCGTAATATGCGATCCTGATAGTCTCCTAGTCTAGCGATATTGTTAAGGGGATCCAATTGTGGCTGTTCAGCTACTGGCTGATTGATCTCTTCTGTCGGATCGATTTTAATTTTCCATCGACGTAACAAGTCCATTCCCAGAATTATTTCAGACGCCATTCCTGGTAACACCAAAAATTGTCCTTCACTTAGCTGAGTTCCTACAACGCATTGAAGGTGCTGTTTAATGGGGATGATAGTATCATCGATCAGGCCAGCCTTCTGACACGTCTTCTGTTCCGGGAGGATCCGAAATGTACAGTAATTTGCCACTTCTTCATTAATATAAGATTTGACGGAACCTACAAGGGCGGCATGATTTCCACATCTTATTTTAATATCCAAATTATAATAGGTCCAACATCACTTCGTTAATGTGGAACACATTTTCGATGGCAGATAAGTGGTTCACCTCATTGCGGCAGCTAATGCCTTTTCGCCGAACGGTCGAGCGCTTGCCGCCTGCTTGTTCACGCATGGACAGATCCTAGACAATATCCCTCACTCCCCAAATCGCGTACAAAATCACGTAAAAGCACCCCTGCATTGGAACTAGGAACTATCAATGCCCCTTATGCCCGCAACTCCAAAAAACATCTGGTGGATTCCCTCCATAGGGAGGTCCCGTAATAGACCGAATGATGTTGATCGGGCGAGCTTCTCCACCTTCTCCGCATTTATTATGTGATTTCAGGACTCGTTGAAGGATGTCCTATTCCTCACGCAATCGGATAATTTCCGGAACGGAAGTGAAATCTCTCGGTCGCACATGACTTCTGATTTGCGGTCGGAGATTTTTGTATAAACGAATCAGTTCCTCTTGTTTCGACAATACCTGACAACGCCTACACCGAGCTTCTAGGGCAATGATATATTCTTTGGTTCCTTCTTGCAGTCCTTGAAGTTGTTTGACTATCGAATCCAGTATGTTCTGTCTTTAATTCACCGATAAAAATTTAACTCGAAATCTTCTCTAGCTAGCATATTTCTGAAAGTTCCCAGCTTAGACTTTCTGTACAGTCTTTATAAATTTTTGGAGATGAACTTTTATTTTTATTTACACCTTCAATATCGTAGTTCACCATCTGGCCATGATGATCCGATAACGCAGTAGGGCGATTTTCCACACGACATTCTACATCTCGAGTCAGATTTGTAAAGACGTTATCTATTAGTGTTCGTGAAATTTTGTAACTCTAGTAGATGTATATATAAGCTGTCTCAGGTTAAATGATTTCATTGAATCTTTGAATATAGATATGTATTTTTATTGTTACATATGAAATTTATATTAAAATCACCAAAAGATTTTATATTTATGGTAAGCTTCAAAACAGTAGTCAAGGATGTTACCCAAACTTTCAATAAGTAGCTGAAAACAGCCTAAGGGAGGTCTGTATAAGCAAATGATCAGGACTTCCATAGACTTACTTACAGCTGAGCAACTTTCGATGTTGCCTTCAACATTGAAATCTTTGATATTTGTTACTTCACTGAAGTCTTGATTTCGCTGAACATAGATGCAGGAACCACCATAGCAATCTCTTCATTCAGCCGTTCAGACTTGATCCTGTCATGGTTTCCCGGTAATAATGGGCGAATAGGAGGCAACTCTCCTCCTGACGGAATATCGTTTCATTTATGGGGTCGTCTTCAATTCTTCCACGAGCTCGGTAGTATTTCACCAATCGTTTCCTCATATCTTTCCCGGTTCCTTTTGGTTCAAGTCTATTCTATTTCTAAATCTCCATTTCTCTTAGTATAGACCCTGGCTACTCTGCTATCCCTAATAGTCTATCACTATCTTCCTCTGGGTTGATTTCATGTTGGCAAAGGTATACAGAATTATAGTTTCGGGTAGAGATTTTCGGTCTCGGCCTTCAAAGTCCTCTTTTTCAGTACTTTAAGGTTCATGCTCGAGCACCATATTGTAAAGGCACCCCCGCTCAAATAGTTAATTTGCTGGGGTTGGTTACTCGGTCAGGGTTCGCTGGGGAGTTCTCTTTGTATGCAGTTTAATTGAGCCGTCTGAATTTCTTCTGGAAGGAAAGGGCAGAGTTCTTTTTTTTGTACTTATAAGGTATTCTGTATTTCGAGAAATAATATATTTGCCATAATAATACTGGATTCAAGTATATACAAATTCTCGGGAAATAGGTCACATTAACACTTATGCTTTATATTTTCGTCTTTACGTTCCGGTCTCACGACCTTCATCAGAAGACGTATTATGCTCAAAGCGTCCTTATAGCACCAATTTCAATTAGAAATACCCACATCGCCAAAACGAACAGAACCACGAATAATCGAAATTGTACCACATCAATGTTTCAAGTATAAAATATATCAAGAATCCACTATTTAGTGATATTCTCATAATATACAAATGCTAGTTAGAGTAGTCTATTTACGAATGTAGACCAAAACTATTACGTTAAGTATCTACTTTCGAACCAGATGTTAAGATTTATGAGGTAATAGAAAAAGGTTTTGTCAGACCTTATTGGACATATTCTTCTGAGCATTCTTCCTAAAATATACTTTTAACATTGTGAAAACGCATGTAGGAATTTGAAAGTGTTCTAATTAATTAAATTTGTATAAATCTGACTTAATATCTGAATATCTGTCGTATGATTTACAGATTTGGAATCACGTTTTATGTGAATCATCTCCAGAATAGATCTTTCATGATAATTGGTTTCCTTAGTTAAAATATCAACATTTTTGTTATATGGATGGTTATAATCAAAGCAGTGTTTTGAAGGGCGGTGGAATTTTTTCAAGTTTTTGTTTCTTGTGTTATCTTATGACCATACCTTCCTGTAAATATTGTTCACAGATTTCAGTATAAGTACCATCGCAATCTAAATAGTTTACATACCTCGTGGTTTACTAAAGAAGTTTGGTCTCAACGTTATCTTCACTTCAATTCCGTTGTACCAACAACCTATATAAAAAGGTGTGATAAACAGCCTTACAGATCGCGCGGTGAATTGCTCCATCCAGAGGACCGTCCCAAAAATTGTTCGTAATAGATTGGAAATGAATGGCTACCCAAAAACATGTTTCAATCCCATCATTAAAGAAAGAATAAACAAAATCTATAATGGAACGTCATATCTAAATAACACAAAAAATAATACAGATTATTATATAACATCACCCTACATTCCGAAGACCTCAGAGAAAATTAAAAAATATTTAAAAAAGTATGATTTAAATGTCGCGCATAAGCCTACTAACTGTGTTGGAGAATTTTTCACAAATCTAAAACCTCTAATACCTAAATATAAACAAACCCACACAGTACACAAATTAAATTGTTCAGATTGCGATGGGACTTACACTGGAATCTCTAAACAATATTTACAACAAAGAATACTTAATAGCATAAGAAACAAAAACTTAGAAAATTCCACCGCCCTTGCTGAACACTACTTTGATTATAACCACCAATTCGATTTAATACCTAAATATAAACAAACCCACACAGTATACAAATTAAATTGTTTAGATTGCGATGGGACTTAAACTGTAGTCTCTAAACAATAATTACAACAAAGATTGTATGGCCATAAGTATAGCACAAAAAACGAAAACTCAGAAAGTTCTACCGCCCTTGCTAAATACAGCTTTGATTATAACCAACAATTTCATTTCATACCTAAATATAAACAAACCCACACAGTATATACATCAAATTGTTCAGATTGCGATGGAACTTATACTGAAATTTCGAAACAATATTTACAACAAAGATTGTATGACCATAAGTATAGCACAAGAACGAAAACTTAGAAAATCCGACCGCCCTTGCTAAACACTGCTTTGGTTATAACCATCAATTCGATTTGATACCTAAATATAAACAACCCCACACAGTATACAAATTCAATTATTTAGATTGCGATGGGACTTATACTGGAATCTCTAAGCAATATTCACAACAAAGAAGTATAGCACAAGAAATGAAAACTTAGAAAATCCGACCACCCTTGCTAAACACTGCTTTGGTTATAACCATCAATTCGATTTGATACCTGAATATAAACAACCCCACACAGTATACAAATTCAATTATTTAGATTGCGATGAGACTTATACTGGAATCTCTAAGCAATATTCACAACAAAGAATGTATGGCCATAAGTATAGCACAAGAAACGAAAACTTTGAAAATTCCACCGCACTGCTTTGATTATAACCATCAATTCGATTTGATACCTAAATATGAACAAACCCACAAAGTATACAAATTAAATTGTTTACATTGCGATGGGACTTATACTGGAATCTCCAAACAATACTAACAACAAAGAATGTATGGCCATAAGTATAGTACAAGAAACGAAAACTTTGAAAATTCCACCGCCCTGCTAAACACTGAGTATAACCATCAATTCGATTACAAAAATATTAATATTTTAACTGAGGAGAACAATTATTATAAGAGATCTATTCTGGAAATGATTCACATGAAACGTAACTCCTAATCTGTGAATCATAGGACATATATTCAAACATTAAGTCATTCATTTATTATACTGGTAAAAACGCCAGATTATTCTGATTTCGTTAGGTGTATTTAGTTTGCTACGAACAGATTATCTGTTGAGGACTGACCACGCACGCCAACGTTACTCGCTTCCGTGGATTGTACATTACTGAATCCCACGAACAATCTTCCTTCCCATTAAACGGTAAATTCTTTATTCTGATCGATATTTGCTATTTGCAAAACAGTTTTCTATTGCACTCCCAATTCCCGAATAAGGGAATTGTCGAAATAAAGATTAGTCGGATTTTCGAAATTAAATTATGTCAGGTTTGAACTATTGACTAGATTCTCCCTCCAGATCTCAGGAAAAAATCCTCTTCGGGTCTCGAACTTGTTATATCTGATTTCATATTTTTCCAATAATAATTTCTTTCGAGATACTCTAAAGTTTCGTTGATACCTACCTCTGATTTGATTTGCCTTTATGATGATTTTTAATCAAATTGGTTTGATCTTCCTGATCGCTTACAGTGTTACAAGTTTTGAACATAGTATTAATTTCAGGTCATTATCGAGGAAATTTGTTTGGAATGCTTTGCAAAAGTTTCGGTATAAATTGCATTGAAATATACGAAACATTCATTATTGGGAATGGTGTATTCTTTCAACAATTGCATTATCAAACTTTCATTATTACGTTCCGGAATTTTAATTGTTATTATTTTACAGTTTTCATAATTTCCTCGACTAATTTCTAATTTGGGATATACGAGTATATTTGGAAAGACTAGAATTTGGTTAACTTTATTATTTATTATCTAATTGGTAATTTTCATTCCGCTATTTAGATTGTCATCAGAAGTGCTGTGTTGTGTAAAGGATGTATTTTACAGATTGTCGAAATTCAGTGCCGGTTTACTTAATATATCAGAGATATTATTAATTTTTTGAGGATGTGTATCAGGACTTGAAGGATTGGTGTCTTGTACAGTTTCGGAAAGATCTAATTTCTTGCGAAATCTCTTAAGTATTCGACAATTTATTGATTTATTTCGCCAGGATTGTTAGCTGATTCGTTCTCAAATGCAATGATCTGAATGCGTGAGAGACAATCGGCATAAGTATTGCATTTACTTTTTCAAACACAGTTTTATAGTCATACTCTTCCAGCTTAAGTCTCGTCTCCATCTGATTAATTTTGAATTGGGTTCTTTCAGATTGAATAACCAAATGAGTGGGCGACGGTCAGTATAAATCGTGAGCTTTCGTATGTACAGGTATGATCGGAAATGCTTACATGCCCATAATATGGCCAGAATTTATTTATCGATCGTACTGTATCGAGTCTTTGTCTCGTTTATTGCTCTTGATGCTTATACTATTGGTTTGTCATTTTGTATTTTGCCTTGCAAGTGTACTGAACTAATAGCCGAAATACTTGCGTCTGTAGTTAGAATAAAAGGTCTTGTAGAATAGGATTGTTATTTTTCTCAGGCATTTTGTCATTGGTTTGATGATTTTTGCGAAATCATGTATGAATCGTCCGTAATTTCCTAACAGTACTAAAAACTTTTAATTTCTTGCTAAGATTTAAGAATTGGGAAATTTTTAATGATAGAGTTTGGTTTAACTCCTTCAGGGATAATAGTGTGTCCTGAATATTGAACAATTTACAGGTAAAAATTTTCAAATTGAATTTTGAAGTTACTTTTCCTAAGTCTACTGTATACTAATTTGAGTCGTTCAATGTGATCTTGAAGAGATGTGCTTAAAATGATTATATCATCTAGATAAACA
This sequence comes from Endomychus coccineus, assembly GCA_958510875.1. NCBI lineage: Eukaryota > Metazoa > Arthropoda > Insecta > Coleoptera > Endomychidae > Endomychus > Endomychus coccineus. The sequence continues at coordinate 129,894,444 of OY294068.1, read as the reverse complement.
AGACTAATTTCGTGTTGTAAGCCTCTCAGCACGTTATCCATACTTCCCTGGAATATTGCTGGTGCATTTTTCAATCCGAATGATATACGCCTAAATTCATAGTGACCTCCTTCAGTAGAAAATGCAGTTGTTCTATCTATCTTCACTGTCTACCTCTATTTGATGGAATCAGCTTGCTAAATCAATGATAGTGAAATAATTTGCTTTACTTTACTTGTCGAGAATGTCTGTAATGTTGGGAAGTAGATATTTATCATCTACTGAACGATCATTAAGTGATCTGTAATCTACAACTCCATTTTTTTGCGACCTGATGCGTTCAATATCTTGGCTCAATCCATATCGAAAAATGCTAAATAATTCCTTGATTCAGCATTTTCGTTATTTGTGATATTACTTCGTTCCTATGTATTTAGGGTAGCTGTAAGATTTGATATATATAGGAGTTTCGTCTTTCAATTTAATTGTATGGTTGATGTCGTTAGTGGAGCTTAAAAGTATGTTTTCACAGTGAAATATATCACAATATTCTGAACGGAGTGTTCTGATAGCTGCTTCCTCTATTTTATTGCAATGATCTATCCAATCTAAGATTATTAAAAATTTCAGTTAATGATTTTCCTTGTTCCATGCTTAATGGTTTATCGATTTCCATTTTATTGACAAAGTTAACTTCAAGTAAATTTGATGGTTCTGTATCGAAAGGTTCCAAAAAATCAAGGTTGACTGGATACTGATTAGTATTAGTGATTGTTGTTATTGCTAAATTGTTTGAAATATTTACTAAGGCCCTTGGCATCTCCGCGCCATTACCAGAATCAATTTGATCTAAAATACCAAGTCTATCAGTTTGTTTTACAGGAATTTTAACTATTTTCCCAATGCATGAAGGTATAGTAACTGTCCAAATTGGATAATCTCCATCCTTAGTTGAGTTTTCGAATTCGTATATTATAAGGATAACTACATTAGGTGTTGTTAGTTGATTAGCTGTCACGTTACATTTATATTTAATTGTTTAAGTAAATCTACGTATTTAAGACCATACTGTTTTTGAGTAAAATTGAAAATATAAAATTTATGCTTTCCATTAACATCGAATATTTCAAATATTGGTACTTTCGTAACTTCATTATCATGACTGAAGCTATATGCAATTTGAATATTGAATTTTCCCTTGTAAATGTAGTTTTGATAAAATTGACGAGCGATTTTTGAATTGATACGACCTCTAGTACTACCGATATCTATTACAAAAATTGCTTCAAGTTCAGGAATATAAATGTGTGGTGAATTTGCTTCGGCTAAATTTAATTAAATCAAGTCTGGTTGAAAATTTGGATCTTCGACTTGATCATTTTGTTTACCAGAATCTTAATATTCATTGAGGTCATATTGTTAGTGAATAAATTTTAATTTTCATAACAACATTGCTCATTATATTTTGATTTCGAAAACGTTGCATACAAGGAACGTTTGGAAATATATTTGGTTGAAATAATCTTGTTTGACTTTGTATATTGTTGAGTCTGACTGGTGTTACTCGTTGAGTACGTTGAAGTGAAAGTTGTGAATCAAGCGAATTTAATTATTACGTGGAATAAAGAAAATTTACTTCTCTCATTCTTAGTCTTACTTTTGTTTTTATTTGTCCAGTTAACCTTCCTATAAATGTTTCAAGAGCTAACTCATTATAATTGAGAGATAAGTAATTTTTTCGTTGTTTGTAATGTCTTGAGTATTTAATTTTGAAATAATTAAACTTCTTGCAACGTGACAACGCATTCCAACGTTATGAGGTGTTTCATTTTTTGCTGGACGGACTTAAATTAAATCTTGAATGAAACAGTTAATATTACGTTGATCACCAAAACAAAGATTAAATGTATCTTTAATTGCATGCTCTTAATTCAGTACGAGAACCTATTAAAACAAGAGCTCTATCTATCTGTTAGTTTTACTAAAATTCCTGTAAACATGTGTCATCTTGACGAGCGAAATATCTAAGAAGATTCCCAACGTGTGAGGATTACCTTCATAATGTGGGATTGAATGTGAATGCAATCTCAATGATTGACGGGTATAAGGTTACCATTATCAGTACCTGTAGCCATGTTATTCATGCTTGCATTGAAAACTTATACTACTATTGAATATTCTCGTTAAATGATCTATGTCAAAGTTAAACCATTAAATAGTTTTGATAAATGATCTATGTCAGAGTTATAGTCCAGGCAACGAACCGGAAAATAAAAAAAATATATAGTAAGCTAGAATTTCGAAATTTTTTTTTCATCTCGTTCCTTTCTACCCCCCAAAACGGGGTTTCTACCCCCCAGAGGAACATTCTCATAAAAACAATCCAAAATTAATGAATTAAGAGCCGAAAATGACCCTTGGTATGTTTTTTTGGTCGCTGATCACGATTCCGCCATTAGTTTTCTCGGAAAATTACCTCCAGATTGGAAATTTGTAAAATTTGTATATAATATATAATTTATAATTTTGTTGCAAAAATGATCACGATTCTGCTGTTATTTTTCCCAGAAAACTCTCTCCAGATGGATAATTCGGGAAATTTGAAATTTTCCTGAGACGTTATGAATAATAAAGTGTAATTTTATTGCAAAAATTACTTTTAGTAGGTTTTTTGGGTCGCTGATCACGATTCCGCTGTTATTTTTCCCAAAAAACTCTCCAGATGGAAAATTCGGCACATTCGAAATTTTCCTGATACGGTTATGAATAATAAAGTATAACTTTCTTGAAAAATTGACCTCTAGTAGGTTTTTCTATGTCGCTTATCACGATTCCGCTGTTATTTTTCCCAAAAAACTCTCTTCAGATGGAAAATTCGGGAAATTTGAAATTTTCCTGAGACGGTTATTTTTTTGGGAAAAATAACAGCGGAATCGTGATCAGCTACCGAAAAACCTACTAGAGGTCATTTTTGCAACAAAATTATACTCAATTATTCATAACCGTCTCAGGAAAATCTCAAATTTCCCGAATTTCCCATCTGGAGAGTTTTTTGGGGAAAATTACAGCGGAATCGTGATCAGCAACTCAAAAAACCTACCAGAGGTCATTTTTGCAACAAAATTTTACTTTATTACTAACACCCGCCTCAGGAAAATCTCAAATTTCCCGAACTTCCCATCTGGAGAGAGTTTTTTGGAAAAAATAGCAGCGGAATCGTGATCAGCGACCCAGAAAACCCATTAGAGATCATTTTTGCAACAAAATTATAAATTGTATATTATTTAAATTTTTTTCCAAATTCCACATTTGGAGGGAGTTTTCCGAGAAAAGTTACTGCGGAATCGTGATCAGCGACTCAAAAAACATACTAGGGGTCATTTTCGGCTCTTAATTTTGGATTGTTTTTATAAGAATGCTCCTCTGAGGGGGTAGAAGGGTCCACCCCGCGGTCTTGATAGTCATGAATGATTCATGGGGTATTAGGAACAAAATGCAAAAAAAAATTCGAAATTGTAGCTCACTATGTTTTTTTTTTATTATGGCCTTTTTCCCGGCTTATTGCCTGAACTATTAGACATAAAATTAATTATCTTATTTTATTATGAACTTCGTTTCGAAAAATCGCTTCAAAATAATGATTTAGAATATTGTGAGATTGAAAAATCCAACATGTATATACAGGAGAACGAAAAATGAAGGAAATGAGCACTTACATCAAGTGGATGATGAATTTTATTCTCTGGTTTTTTTTCTCACGCTACTGCCTATAGGTTGTAAGGTTCGACGATACTTGTCATGTGCTCAGACTGTGCCATTTTTCTTTCTTGTTCCGAGTCTCCAGAGCACTTTCGATTACGGACCGAACAAAGTTCCGTTTCTCTATCAAACATTAGAATGTGAATCGCCCGTACGATACCTACAATTTCGAGAATCATTGCCGACTGCGCCAATTACGTTGGTGGTCCAGAAAAAAAGGTTTAAAAAAATATACTCAATACTTAAGCACAGGGACTTAATTATAACAAGTTATGATATGTAAAGACAAAAATAAATGAAAGCAACTTATATTTATGATGTTATTATGCTGAGCTTGCAGAGAAGTGTTCTATTGTGTTGTTTCCTTAAAGTAAGCAATTCTGGTTCCGTAACTAGTGCTATGTTTTTTTACATAGCGTTGCACTAAGTTTGCTTCCTTAATTTAGGAAAGTTGACGTGACCCAATGAATAGGAATTAGGTAACAAGTTTTGCCTCATAGCACTGTTAATGAAGTACCAATTAGCAAAGTGTCAGCGGTTAGCGGATCTGAATCATGAGATCGTCTGAGAGAGGAATCAAGGGTCAAGAGTTTTATGAGACTTTGATGCAGTGAAGTAAAGTATACAATCCTTCTTATGTCGCATTGGTTTTTCCTTCAAAACCGGTTTGAAATGGGATTGGGTCTCAAACGGATTCGACTACTACTTTCCAAAGGCTAAAAAGATTCGGAGAGCAGAATGAACGACCAATTTATACATTTGTATGTTGAAAAGGTTAGACAATTTACCTCAAATTGTCTCCACTGTAGTAAAAGGTATCTTAGTCGAAGTCACCGCAGTACCAGCGTTGAATTCCCTGTTAAGTAAAGAACTAAATATAGTTTTCACAATTTCCCTAGCATCAAGAGATAATTGATTTTTTTTCACCGCAACACTAGAATAAGCTTCATCAATGTTACCCCACGGACGCCACATAATGCTGTCTTACACGTAAGTGAAATAAGGTGAAATGATAACAAGTAGTAAACTGAACACTTCTCGTAAAAAATAAAGACTGACTAATTTTACGATGAAATTAAACTTCTGTACCTTGTACCACTTTTTCGGGACATTGTCTCGAACTCCAAATTCTGTTTGCGAGGTTTACTCCCCGGAAGATGATTGTGGATTTCACTGTGTCCAATTACTACAATTATACCGATTAATTATTCCATTGTTGTTGAATCTTGACTCATTACATGATATAGTGTAAATAATTCATATTTTGAACCACGACGTAACAAAATTAAGACATCGGTCGTTGTCACCAGGAAGTAGGGCTTGATGCAAATGTATTTTTCATATGGATGTAATTTATAATGTCTCAATATTCTTTGAATCGACGAATATGAAATATTTATCTCAGTGGTTATCTTCCGAATAAAATATTGGGATCTACAGTTACTGATGCTGAAATTGCCACAATATGCTCTCTTGCCATTCGAGGCTTTAGAAGAGTTTCTAAGGGTACGTAGACCTTTTGCAAAACATAATGGAACTGTATTTCATCATCGTTCAGTTAGCGATTTTTTAGGTGTTTATTTTTAACATGATTCCATATCAACATCTTCTGTGGCGACGGTCTCTTCTGACTGCGTTATACAGCCTGTACCAGGGCAACTTCAGTGAAGAAATAAATTTCAGGGGTCAATGTTCTCGAGATGGCTCGAAGTGTCTACTGAGTTGTAGATTTTACTTACCACTCGTAGTGTTCTGGGTTATTTCTCAATTGGGATAGTACAGAAAATATGTAATGATAATACTAATAATAATAATAAGTTTATTTGCAGAAAAGAATACATATAAAGTTTTTAATATAATCCGAGATATGTTACAAATAAGGACAGTACTCACGAAAGTAACTAAAATTATTAACATTTATTCAGGTAAGGTTACAGTAATCAAAATCGGGTAAAAAACGGAAGCGTTCTTAACTACTAAGCCGGGGAATTAAGCTAAGTCTCAAAAAAACTACGGATACCGAAGCGTGAAAAAAAGGGTAATTGTACAACGGGCAACAAGGTTCTGTCGGAAAAATACTAGCAAGATCGGTAAATCAACAAGCAGATCTAATGCATAAATCTCTTTCAATTTTCTCAACTAATACACGCCTTTTTATAGGCCGATCCTGAATTATTTATCGCGGAAAAAAGTGTTATTTCGTAGCGATCAGTAACATTAGAAACAAAAGACAGTTCGTCTCATTAGGTGTTTGTGTTACTTCATAATCCTCTAACTTTAGACAATATTAATTACTACAACGGTTTAAAAAAAAACACCGCAGCCTGTTGAGATTGCCGGGACGTACCCTTACTTCAGACAGAACCCCAGGGTAGTCACGCTAGAAATTTTGCCCTTTTCAGGTACGAATGTCCGTCCGCACGTCCGCCTGTTTCGTCTGACAGTGATCTTCGCACCACTATAAATAGTATAAAAGAAATTACAACCTCGTCGGTTGTCAGGACTTCCCGCCCTTGCACCTTCAATGACTGTACCACAGAGTAGTCGTGCTAGAAACACAGCCATCTCCAGTGATTAGTCGTTAATTCCCGAAAACCTGAACTCTCAACTTGTGTTAATTTCACCTTCAACTTTTATGTCATCAACAGAAACACCATCGGTCGCTACGATACTGACTCTCAAAATGCAGAGATGTCTACACCCGGTAATACCTATAATTCTTTACAACGAAATATTTATTCGGAATTATTGGATTCTTCTTCTGTATATGCATTTATGATGATTTGGAATATTTACCCTGAATTATGATTGATATGCGCATGCTTCATTTCATGCTCAATAATATTTATTCATAATTTAAGAACTTCGTTATATTCCCCCCTGACTCCAAAAAAATTACACTTTTTTCTTCATTCTACAAAAACAAATCATCAACTTCTGCTCTTCCATGAACATCTTCGAAGAAAAAAAAATGAACCGATCTTCCAAAACTAGAATTTTCTTTCCAAAAGTAAAAACGGTCTTCCAAACAGATCGGTTGCGGTACGGTTCGGTGTTGGGCGGACTTACTGCATCTAATGACGGTAACGTCCACGACACATATACTGACTTTCCTCAGTCAACGGCTCTCTTTTATACGCTCCCAGCTAGTGGACTGCCTGCTTTGGTAGTTTCTCACCGACGGGGATCCTCTTTTTTTTTGCTTATGTCGGTTGTTTTGTTATCTGATCATGAAATGGTTTTACTACGATTTTGAATAAAATCCACTATACACGATTTATGGATTGAAACGGGAGCAAATCTGACTCTCAAAATGCAGAGATGTCTACACCCGGTAATACCTATAATTCTTTACGACGATATATCCATTCGGAATTATTGGATTCTACTTCTGTATATGCATTGATGATTTGGAATATTTACCCTGAATTATGATTGATATGCGCATGCTGCATTTGATAATCTATAATATTTATTTATAATTTAAGAACATCGTTATATTCCCCCTGACTCCAAAAAAATTATATTTTTTTCTTCATTCTACAAAAACAAATCAAAAACTTCTGCTCTTCCATAAACATCTTCAAAGAAAAAAAAGTCAAACGATCTTCCAAAACTAAAATCTTTCATCCAAAAATAGAAACGGTCTTCTAAAACTAAAATATTCTTTCCAGAAATAAAAACGGTCTTCCAAACAGATCGGTTGCGGTACGGTTTGGTGTTGGGCGGACTTGTTGCGTCTAATGACGGTAACGTCCACGACACATATACCTTCGGTTGTGACCTCGGTTATTAGTTAAATCACATTATATTTCTACCTCCTTGGTGTTTACAGAGGTTTGAGTTTCTACAGTCACGGTACGATATCTTCTCTTAGGATGAAGGGTGGTTGTACTTGGAGATATAGGCATGCTCATCCTTATATGTGCACGAGCAATTTCGGGACATCACTCCCACTAGTTCACACCTGGAGTAAAATAGACGGCGTACTCTCTGACACCCACATCTGGTGTGCCCTGGATCTCCAACTAAGTACAAACTTTTCCACTGGTGAATATACGAGTATCTTGCTTTCGAAGTATGGTTTCAAAGTTCTCGTCGGTACTATGTGTTTCTCTAATCTGTCTTCATCTTTAAAGGGTGGAATACTATTCAGATCTTGATCCAATTCCGTCCTTACTTCGTTTTCCTCCTCGGCGTACTCCGGGCGCGTACTTGCCATTCTTTCGGATTGTCCCTCTCTAAAATAATAAAAGTATTCATATGAAAGGGTATCCGACTCGAGAGGCTCCTTCAATAAAGTTGACTCTGGTATTCTGTAACGAATACTAACACTCATTGATGATAATATGTTCCATCGAATCTTCATTTCCAATGAATTTTGAGTTTATGGTATTCGAATGATCCTGTGTTCACCCCGTCTGGGAAATTGAATCGTAATCGCAACCGTTTTGTCTTGCAATCTCGTTTCCTATGAACGGCCATACGTCGTTTTGTTTCTGAACACTACTTCGACGGGTGCGGTTCTCTTAGTAACTCGTCCGCTGTACTCATGGATTTATATCCTGGTCGACGGTATGGAGTCTCTAATTTCAACGGGTACTTTGTCAACTGTCACTCGGTGAGCTGAAGCATCGTCCACTGTTATTCGTTGGACCGGATCTTTTCTCATCATTCGCTCTATCAGGTCTTTCAGACCTTCAGACACTTACCTGCAAGCTATTTGCCAGAGATCCATCGCCGCTTTCATGACTTTGGGCTCATCGAGCGAAAATGGGTTTCGACCGGTTATGGTCAAACATCGGCGGCCATGTTGTAGGCCCCGCCCGTTGATATCTCTGGTGCTTAGGCACTCGCCACCCAACGGTTCATTCAGTGTTCCCCGTTACAGCACATAATGGAAAAAAGTCGCCATCAGGTAACTCCATGATCATTACGAGGCTCTCGATTCTCTCCACACATCCCGAAAACTCCTAGACCGATTTCGGTTAAAATTTTAAATTGTCGACGAAAGGGGTCATTAATTTGTCTCGCCAGTTCTTTTGCCTTCTGTCGGTGGGCTTCCAGCCTCGTCCGCTTGTCACGGCCTTCAGCGGCCACTGGATGCAACTCCATTAAGGGGTATATCTTACGGGCTTTTTTATTGGATCGGTTCATGCTCAGATCTGGAATGGATATGCGTTAGATCATTCATATGGGTATGTTTTAACCTCTTGCTGGTGTCGTCTTCCAAATCATACACGACCGGTGAAACTTCCCTAGTCACGGTATATGATCCTGAATAACGCGTTGCTAACTAAGCTGCAAAGACAGGATGACAAATGATTTTTCCACTCTCATCACTCAGTCCCCTACCCGATATCTCAAATCCCCGCGATGTAGGTGATTACCTTGCGGCGAAAAAGCTATAGCTAAGTTAATCCGAACTAATTGAAACACACCTTGTTCTGCTACAAAACTAATGGGTTCATTAATTTCGTGGGAATCACCTGTTATTGAAATTATCATCGGCGGTACCACTAATTTGCGGCCGAAATTCACAAAGGATGGTGTGAAACCAGTATTTTCATGACGGGTTGAATTAAGGGCGAACATAAATTTGGACATCTAATAATCCCAGTTTCTGTGGTCGGTCTCGCAAGATTGTGATATCATCGTCTTTATGGTTTTGTTTGCCCTCATTCTATATCGCTGAAAATACTCTCTGACGTATCGAGCTATGTCGCGAAACATCCCCGGCCAATAATAACGATGGGACAAACGGGATATGGTTTTCGTGACCCATATGTGTCCAACGGTCGGTGTTTCATGATTTTCGACAACAATTCTTACTATCTCAAAAATGCTTCTGAAAGAGCTAGCCCAGGAGATCAACTATAACGCCATGGTTATTTTGTCGATTATTGAAAACGTTGCGTTAAGGGCTTAGTTTTTCCATTTTATATCTCGCACACTGTTTGATTATATATTATCCTTCATTATCTGATTGCGACCCTGAATTTTACTAACCCATGTAGGAAGATACTTACCTAAGTACACTTTGGTGTTTTGATGAATATTAAGAAAAACCATCATTTTCAGTTCACCCAGATGCATATGCAGACATTTATAAGTCTCAGTTGCAAAACCAAACACGTGCAATGTTTCAAACAAAATATCTTCTCATTAATAAATTAAACATTTCTAAAATAAAAATCAATACTATTAGGAAAAATAATAGCAATATTTTGTATAACTGAATGTTGAGTGAGGAATTCCCATATTCCAATTATGATACACTGCATTCAATATAACCTCCTAAGAGCAATGATGGCCAATATCACAGTGCTTGTTCTCGTTCATATTTACTCCCAGATGGTTTTGAACGAACCATAGTATGCTATGTAATGCATTTCCACAAATCATAATAATTATCTTCATGTATATAGTTTTTGATATTTTCTGTGTGTTTTTGTGTGCCTAATTTCTTTTGTTTTAGCATTGCTGAACATTTATTGCATTGAAGCATCATGAAAATTCAAATACTTTTATTCGTTTATTTATGTTTTTGACATCAAATTCAGAAATATAAAATACAGGAAACCTTATAATGTCCCAGCCTGACATTATAACGTTTCAATTGAATATTAATGGATAATTTTACATATTATGATCGAACGATATCTTTGAATCCCGAGCATCATCGATTGTCCCTTCCGAGTCTTGTAGGTATCTTCTTGTATCGTCGTCCATGTCATCTGGAAAAGAAATATAATTAAAACATCTATATGTACGAGTAACTTCGTCATTGATCATCATTACTGGATTCATCACACAGTTTTCCTAGAATAAAAAAATCGTATTCAACCCTTACATTTGTATACTACTTATCGAGTTGAGAAAGTCACTGTATCTAAGTTGGTACCTGTAGTAACGTATGGAAATGAAGGTGAAGGAATGATTCCGAAAATATTATGACTGTCACATAGAATACATAATGTGCCACTTGTTTTCTTCAGATTTCTTATTAGAAAAATGTTCTGCTGGAGCCAGTCACCTATCTATCACACATAGTTAATTGGATACTAATCTAACAGGTGGAGATAGCAGGTTCACATGTATTGCTTTGCACCTTGAATATAACAGCATTATCACAGATTATGATTAATATAGCTCTACATTTTTGATTTCATTTGTTTTCCTAACGGTAAAATAAACTGATTTTCGAAAGTTGAAGAATTCACCATTCAATCACACACAGGGTTGTGAATGAAATTGGAAAGAACCGAAAATAACATTCAATAACGGTCCTGCTTGTCTTGGAGCATTTATTTCATGTTTAAATCTTGGAAAACTGTCTATATAAAGGGTAATATTTGAAAAATCTGAGTTTCCGAAGTATGGATTAGAAGTAGTACAGAAGAGAATAATATGACATAATTATAAAAACACAGAAACGTACAACAAACTAAACCACAGTTCACCTGATCGCTTAAAACATATTTGGGTAATGTTTTTTGAGGATATTTGGACCTGTTTGTTTGATTTTACTCTTTGAAACTTGTAGCTTGAAGTTTTTGGACCCGGCGATGAGTCGCTCAAGACTTGGTGGATTCCGTTGCATCTTCAAAAACGGTGGAAGGGCTCTGAGAAAACGGAAACTACTCGATTCCATAGGTATCAATAGGATGAAAAATAGAGTAGACATATTCATTTTTTCTTTAGTTAAACCCTATCCACAAATGAATAATTAAAATCATTATTGTGAATTGTTATAGATTGGTCACAGAAAATACCTAGTGAAATCATTATTTGATCATGTGAATTATTCTCAGGCAATAATGAAGGTCAGACATAAAATGTATTGATATAGAAGATAGAAACGTTATGTATTGTTGGTCTATCGTGATAAAATTGATGAAAGAGACAGACGAATAATTGATGTAGAGATTTACTTTAATAACAATTTTTTTGTGAACTAATAGATTGTTAAATTATAAGGTGCAAAATAATGTCCGACATAAAATAGGTTTGTCATTTCAAATAAAATACATGCTTTATTTCAGGTGCAAGATTTGGATACAAACTTGTGGAAGAGACAGACTCATTGATAATACACCCATAATATGCAATTTCTACAAGAAATTCCCAGTTTGTAACATGCATTTCCAAGATAACATGTACAATGATCCCTTGGAAAAGTCATTTTGAAGTAATCATGTACCATTTAACTATGAACCACTTTGAGTACAATGTAGCTTATGTTTTTTCAATCTACTGAAAATCATTGTTTCTCTCATCTTAGAAACTAATTACAATAAATCAATTAAATTTCCCATTGCAGTCTGGTGGAAAAGAGCAGCCTTTTTGCGTGAACTTTCAAATTATATTAACTGATGATTTCAATTAATTATAGGTACATAGATATTATAAAGTCTGACTGTTATTTACAGGTGATATATATTTGCCAAGTAGCTTCAGAAAAATGGACTCTAACTATGTTTCTAATATCCCTACACCTAGAACAAAATAAAAGTATCACAAGAAATCACAATATGTACCAGAGACTCGGATTGGATCGTTTAGAACCAAAAACCAAACCAAAACTGAAATTTGTTCTAGATTCGAACCGAAACCGAACCCATATTTCCATTCAAAATTATGTTAGGTATGTACCGTACCGAAACCCCCGAAGAGAAGCGGTATTTTTCTATTTTTTTTTTAGTTCTTTCCGAACTTGGTTTTATTTCTATGATGGTTGAGGCCAATATTCTCATTACTCAAAGAACTGAACAGAATTTGTAAGTAAGTTCTGTCTATGATTATGCAGGAATCTATAGTTTAGTCTTATAATCTTTATTACAATGCTTTTCCGAATGAGTACATAGCTATGCCTTGTATTGATTCTTATGTAAAAGAAGATACCGCTATTGAAAATAAATCTATTTCAAAAAAGTATTCCTCTTTTTGCACCGGTTGAATTTCAATTTTTTTTTTCGATTCAGTTACTTAAATACCTTTTTATTTTCAATATGTCAGAGGTGAGAAAAAAGAGTCGGCAGAGGGGTTCAATAAAATCAAAATTCAGCATCCTGGAATCATGTCAAGAGCTTAGAGGGTCATTCTCTGAATGCAATAGATATATTCAATTTAGAACAGCGTATTTCCAAAGCTGACAGCATCATAAGTGAATATGATAATTTACAAACGTCTTAAGAATTATTGGTCGCGGATAATGAAAATTTGTTCTATTCTGCAATCTCACTTGCAAAAATGACAAGAGAAGCGATCTGGCATCATCAAAGCAAGTGTTAACCGAAATTTCGAACATGCCTAATCAAATAAACGGTGTAAAGTTTCCCATGATAAATTCACCAACTTTTAACAGCATAATGAATAATTGACTTGAATTTAGGGGACATTCAAATCTCTCACAAATATTCAAGTATGTCACTATCTCGAAACATCTCTACGGGGTGATGTTGCTCAAGTTATATGCTCCATTGATGTCTGATTTCAATTATCCAATAGCATGGGATGCATTGTGTGATAGATATAATAACGATAAGTTATTGGTGCATATTCATACTAAGACTTTATTTAATATTGAACCGATACTGAAGGAGCGTCAGAAGACGAGATATGATTGATACGATTCCAAAACATTTGCGTTCTCTCATGCAGTTCAAAAACCCACTGATGGATGGGATACTCTAATTATCTATCTCATATAATTGAAATTGTAGAATTCTGCATCAAGGGAGTGGGAGCAATATAAAATTAGTGTAGAGATTGTTACAAAGTGGGAAAATCTAAAACAATTTTTAAAAGGAAGGGCTGATATGATCGAAACCCTCCAAGCAAAAAATGCAGAAAGAGATTCCTCTAAGGCAAATCAAAAAAAAAGGATCGTGCATCTATAAATAACATTATAAAGGGGGTTTCATACTTCAAACTTCAAGTGTTTCTATTGTGAAACAGAGCACCAAATATACAACTGCGAAGATTTCAAAAATTTCTATAGATTATGTATGAATAGCCCAAATGGTGGCCATTTCGAAAAGCGTGCCCACTCGGTCCTTACACACATGTCTTAGGCGTCATAATACTCTATTGCATTTTGATGCATCAGCTCAATCAAGTCAAACTAATACTAACGAAACTGAGTCAAAAGTAGCCTCATCAATGGCAATTGAAACGAACCATGTATTTCTCTCTACGGCATATATTGAAGTTCTAGTCAGATTTAAAAACGCTCATAAAGCACGTGCTTTGCTGGATTGCGGTAGCCAATCAAGTTTCATCACAGATATTTCCAAATATCTTACACGTTTGCAACATAAATGTCAATATTACCATATCTGGTCTGAATCAGGCGATTTCTGATATACAATATAAATGTGATATGCATGTTCGCTCAAAATATGGAGATTTCGACTCAGATATAAATCATTTGGTGCTTCCTAGCATAACAAGTATCCTTCCAAATTTCAAGTTAGATAGAGATTCCCTAGACATTTCTAAAAATATGAAACTGGCTGATCCTGAATTCAACAAACCTGGAAAAATTGATATTTCAATTGGTGCTGATCTATTTGGGAAAGTTTTATGTGTCGGTCAAATAAGTTCAGGTGAAAACAAAGTGATTTTACAAAAAACACGATTTGGATGAATTGTTTTGGGTCAAATGACGAACAATTCCCAAACAGAAAATGTCAAATGTCATGTAGGTATAAATTTTGATTTACGAGATCAATCATGCAAATTTTGGGAATTGAGGAGTATGCGATTATCAAGAGATTTTCCAATGAAGGAATGATTTGTAAAAAAACTCTTCATTGAAAACAAATATCGCGATGTAAACGGTAGATCTATAGTATCTCTGCCTCTGAAAAACTAAAATCATCAAATGTACTAAGTGAATCTGGAGAGCGAGCAAGAAAACTATTTTGGTCCCATGAATGGAAGCTACAACATGTTTCAAATTTCAATCGGCAATTTGTGCGCGAATATGAAAATTTTGGTCACATGACAGGTCTGTGAATTCAATTCAAAGCAAAATCATAATAAATATGATGATGATAGCTAAGGAGTTTAACAGCAAAATTGAGAGTTGTGTTTGATGCCTCTGCACTCACGATGACTAATATTTCTCTCAACGATATATAAATGGTTGGGCTGACGTTACAAGATGATCTTATTGCAATAATTCTACAATTCTGATATCATGTGTATGTAATTTCAGCTGATACTGCAAAAATGTATCGTCAAGTACTTGTGAATTCAAAGCGTTCATTGCAACGTATCTTATGGGGAGAATCATTTTTGGAACCTTCAAAAGCTTACAATCTTGATACTGTCACATGCGGCTAGCTCCAAAACTTAGTATTTTTTTTTTGCTTCAAGAACACTTTCTAACTGTTCCATCTTGAAGGCTTGTCCTGGAGCCTATTATGCATATTAACATTCAAAGATCAAGTATGGCATTATAATGTGGGGAATAATAACGTGGATGCAGACAGAATCTTCAAGTTACAAAAAAGGGCTATAAGAGCAATTTTAGGTTTATCAAACCGACAATTTTGTAGATGCATTTAAGGACAATAAAATACTTACCCTTACTAGTATATAAATATTAGAAGCGTCGTTCTTTGTAAATGAGCATCCGGAAGAATTTAAAAAATAAAAAAAAAATTATTACTATGAAATTCGAGATATCATTATTGGTTTCCACTTTTTAATATGTGATTTGTTCCTTTTTTTATATGATTGTATGAATTATTTTATTTACATATATGTAAACTATTGACTTATTCTACGATGTAATGGCCTAATCGAATAAAGACCTATTCTATTCTATTCTATTCTATTCTATGGTCAAGCATCAGCTTTATAACTCGTATAACGCTGTTTGTTAGAGTTGGCTACGGAGTGTGAATCAAGATTGCCGCATTTTGCCAATAGAATTAGACATGCTTCCAGAGTTTTAAGACGGGTATGTTTCGAACTTAGAAAATGGATTTCAAATGAGCCTAGTATTCGAAATAGTGTTCCAAAATCAGATTTATCACATAGCATCCTCAATTTTGCTACGGATGAAAAGAAAAAACGTTGGCATCATCGTAGAATTGTAGTCATGTTAATCCCATTTTCAAAATTAGTACTAGTATGGATACCAAAGTCATTACCAAGCGAACAATCTTATCGCATATTTCTCAGATTTTAGATGCGCACAAAATTACAATACAAAAGAACTGACTAGAAAAATTATCTTGGGATGAATCCCTACCTGCTCATATGTATTCGGCATAGCTTACCTTGAAGCGGGAACTTCCAAAATTGAATACGTTATAAATTCCGGGACTACTTATTTGCAGAAACTTAATTCAAATGGAAATGTATTGATTTTTAGATGCTTCTCAAATGGTATACGGGATGCATTTTTATGAGGAGCATTAATACTGATGGTAAAGTGTTTGTCTATCTACTTCGCGCAAAGTCTAAAGTAGCTCCAATAAAAACATTAAGCTTAGCACGATAAGAGCCATGTGGTGCTCTAATATTATCGAGATTAATCAATAAAATTACTTCTTTGAATCTCAAGTTCACGCTATGTATTCTTTGGACAGACACCACGATGGTTCTCGGATGGATAAATGTAAGCCCTCACACGTTGAAAACCTTTCTCACAAAGGAGTAGCGTGTAGCGGAATTGCAAAATTTGGTTAACAATTCAGATTGGCGACATATCCCTTCCAAAGAAAATTCTGCTGATTTATTACTAGGAGTGTTTATCCAAATGAAATGGTTAATAAGACTTTGAGTTGGTTTTGCTCCAAATCGACTGAAAGAGAATGAATTAAAATTCCCAAAAATTGAATCAATGAGCAATATTGTGCCAGAAATGTTTGAGTTGAAATTTACTTTTCCTATAATCATTACTTTTGTAACCGTGGGAGCAAAGAATAAGTGTCTGAGTTAAACAGAGGTCACGTTAAATAATCAATCAACACCAGCTTCAAGAAGGCAGTCTAGTCCTCATTAAGAACGGCAACCTATCTCCAGTGCAATGGAAGCTGGAGCGCATCATTCAATTACAGGAAAAGATAGCATCTGCTGTGTTGCAATGATAAAAACATCATCCGGTCTAATTCAAGCTTTTAGCAAAATATGTCTTCTGCCCCTTGGAGAAGTTGCTGGTACTCAATGTTTTATTTATTATAATTATTACGTGTTATGAAATTTGTTCATTCCAAGGTCGGGGGCATGTTCAAAATCTATAATTTAGTTTCATTATTTTTACTATAATGCTGAGTGAGTATATTGCTAAGCGGCGTATTGATTATTATGTAAAAGAAGATACTGCTGATAGGAACTGTCAAAAAGAGAAAAATTTCAAAAATGTAAATGAAAAAGGGTATCAATTTCAACAAAAATCAATTACAGTCAGTCCATTGTTATCAACAATGATAATTCACATAGTCCTCGTTATAAAATGTATGATCACATGAATTGAGTGATGATCATTTTGAGTTCATAACCGTTACTAGTATTAAGATTAGTGTGCTCTCTGTACTTTAGCAGAAGAAATTTCGAAAATCTCTAATTCGAATCTGTACTAGCAAAAAATAAAACAAGAGCGAACTGAAATAAAAATTAATAATGTAATTGACTTTTCCGGAGATACTTTGGTACCCTACAAAAATCTTTGTTTTCGAGAATCCACAGGCTAATATATGTTAAATATGCACATTGTAAAATATTACCACTATAGAAAATAAATGGCCATAAAGGATTTCTAATTCTAACATCCCTCTTTTGAACTCTTCCCAACCGAGGTCCGAACCATAAACCGCTATTGGTACCAGTCCGTTTTGTTTCTAAATCATAATCTTCATTCGGGTGAGAATATCTAGATCCAGCTCTGCCAAGTCTATGAAACGTCATAAGTTTCGTCATTCTCTGTTGTCCATCTGAAAATTGAAAAATCTTATAAGAGACTCATACTTGGTTTTCTGCAAATATACACACATAAAACGCTGTTACAACAAAAATAATTTTAGAATTTCGGAACTTATTTTATTCCCTCAACGCCACCAGTGTTTTTTTAGTGAATTACCTCTCGATTCTACATAATCGGTTATGCGAAAATTTAATACACTTGGTACACTTGATACTGATCATAGCTGTTTGTTAACAGTTTAGTTTTCTAGTTTCTCATCAAATTCTCCTAATTCATCCGATATGGTTGTTTCCGCTCGTGAAATCAAAAGCTTCTTGAAGCATCTGAATTAGATGGACAACTTCCGTCCATCAAAGTTTGTATTCTCTCTTGATAAAATATATTTTTCAACTTCAAATCAAATTTGAACGAATAAGACGCACTTTCCGTTCTATTGTAGATAATGTCAGGTAGACGCTCGAATTCACATTATCGACAACATTGGGTGTGAACCTTTTGGACTATTTGAAACAAATGCCATTTGTCATCATTGACCCGTTCCTAGGGAGTAGCAGCAATAACAGTGGGAATTACAATCCGATCTTATACTCTCCTGGTACACAACTACCACGGACTAGCCTTGCACATAGAACAGGAGGTTTTCTTGATGTGTACCTGGAGTATGGTAGAAAACGTTCAATTGTAATCACTAGTGAGCGTACGTATCTGATACAGAGGAAACAATCAGAATCCTAAAATTGTATGCGAATAACCATTAAACCGTTAGAGGAATTTAATTATTGATTTATTGCATAATTTGTAGTTTATTAAAATAGAAACATGAAATGATCAGTGAAATATTAATGTGTCTCGTTATTGGCATGGATTTTTGCCCACTTTTCTACATAAATTCATTCCATACTGATAATAATTTGGTATATCAATACCAATTAATTCTAATTTTGGTCCGATGGTGATGATAATAATGGATTGCAAGCATTGCTTAGAGGGATGTATTCGTTGATAGATGGCGTTGGAACATCTTGTTTTTTCTAAACAGTTCTATCTACGGTATTTTATACTGTCATTGATTCAATAATCAATGTTGTATCCTTTTTATTGCCTACTGGTATACTGGAGACCAGTCGGCTGTTTGATTATTTGCAAATGTACCGGGGCGCAGTCAGAAGTCAAGTCTCTATGTACACGCTGTGCATCAACCGGATGTAGGTGGATATTGTAGATAAACCACTAACAGTGTCTATGTTACTGTGAACGTCCGAAGCGTAGTGTATCTTAAGATACACTGGTGTATGTTAACAACCACCAAGCCAGCTGGTGATTGTTTGTTATTTATTCTGTTCTTTATATTTTCGGTCATTCACCAGTGAATGTTATCACACACCACGACGACTTGGTTAATCTTCATTCTCTTCATGATGAGTTAAATTATGAAAATTTAGCAAAGATATCGGCAAAACAGAAGTTCGGGTCTGATTTAAAATGAACTCACAAATTGTTACAATGAATAAAATCATAGAACTATAATAAATAAAACAAATATAATTTGTTTATTAATCAAAATCTTAAATCAGTAATACAAATAGCATCACCTGCCAAGTAAGGTAAACAATAACGTACACTTATTATTATTGCTATTTATTGCCCTATTGGTTATAGAATTCAAAAAATATTCATTCGTTACAACGTACCTACTTATAGGTATTTAGGTATTACAGCATTTTTCGCTATAAGAATAGAAAAAAAATATTTATTAGTACATGGCAAACTGTTATGGCATTAAGTATTACAAATAACTCCACGAACTTTACAGTTACACTTCTTGGTGTTGCATTTTTGTGAACAATTGCAACGGTTATATCCTTGTCCTTCAAATCTTGATTCCAAAGCAATAATTTCACGCATTAATATTTTTGTAGAAGAAGTTTCGGATATATTGATAAAATTTTCATTACAGATGGAAAACTGATTTCTAGTATACATCTGTGATAACGTCCCATGTTTTGTAGCCAATTGATAATAGTCACCATCCACATTTGTAAAACATGTAAGGATATTTCTGGAATCTGTACTACCTCTGTCGACATCAGGAACACGCAACCTTATAGTCTCTCCACATTTTGCAGGAGGAAAATTTGCCTGCCATACTTAAAGCATTTTTCCCTTGATCTTGAAGTCCAAGTATCGCTAATTCTATATTTCTTTTAGATGCCTCTTTTCTGTCGCAGAGTAGACATATTTCGGATTCTGATATTCTGCCCTATTAGCGGTGCGGCGACAGGTGGTCGGCGTGGAAAAAATAGAGAACCATAGCACTCTAACTTTCTCACTTAATTTCGAATAAACACTGGCGTGTGTTAACATTCACGTAATTAGTAAATTGCAGTATCTAAGACACACAAAATTGCCTTGGAGTATGTTATTCACCGGTGTATGTCCAAAACAAAAAAAATATTGAAATAATTTCGGACTTACACCATCAATATTGGTGATTGTAGACATACACTGGTGCATCTTAACATTCACTAATATCGGACATTCACAGTAACATCTACACGTTGTGCATTCTACCCGGTTATAGACACTGGTAGTGGAAGTGAGGTTGAGATTAGAATACTTTTCATGTACATGCTGCGCATTACCCGGAAGTAGGAGCTGTGATTGTCCGACGTATGAAAGTGACCTGCATATACTGTGAACTGCTCACAATTGTCCGGTTCAAGAGAAGTTTCACGTACTAATACGAATAGTCGGATAAATCGAATCAAGATTATACATTAAAACGTAATTGGATACACGACTTCTGGTATGACTCGAGGTTGAATAATGCATGTACCCATGGCCGATAAGAGACCGCTCCGAGACGCTTTTCACTTGTACTGTTAGAATATTATATTGCTTTGAGTTCTAGCTAATCTTAATTACCGCCTGAAGAATCACTCTTAAATGCTTGCTTAATAACATATCTGTAATTAGATATTGTTTGTAGTATGTAGCTATTTCCATTTGATCGCGTAGTTAACATTTTTGTTTCCAGCTTCCTTGACTTTCCCCGTATGCTTTTATATATATATGCTTTTATATATTATTATTCTGGTGCTTTTAATTGTTGTTGTTCATTTTTATAAATAAAGTCATTTTCCAAAAGTTCCGTGTTTGTTTGAAAGGAGGTGCAAATTTATGCACCATCTGATACAATTAGCCGAGATTTAACCAACAAGTAATTCGTATTCTAATACGAATCATTCTGCCCCGCTGAACTCGGGGTGAAAACTGTAGACCGCATTGTAATGACTTTATGTTGAGAACCATAGCAGAAGTTCTCGACAAGGAGTAAGCCCCAAAAATAATCTGGCGTCAATTGTATCCAGATCCGGAGAAGGAGAAGGATTATAAAATCCTCAGTATGTATAAAACGCAAAAGTGAATAATCACAATACCACGGATGGCAAACTAGCTGTCCAGAACTATTGGATTGTGTTTTCACTAGTCGAACTAGATAAATCTCACGATAAAAATTATATTAATAATCACATTCCATCTTTTGATATTGAAATATAATATGAGCAATTCGATTAGATACATTTGATGGAAATTTTGCTGGAGAACATTGAAAATTAAATGATTCAATTGTGATGTAAATCATTTTGCATATTTTATTTTCATTTACTCTTCAAATTGAAATATAAACGTTTTTCCATGTATAATCTGATTCAGTTACCAAAGAAACTTTCCACCGTTTACCATTAAATTATCAGATTAAACTGGTCTTTACTTGTTGCAAATTCATTATATTACATGTAGTTCAAAGTGATAGTTTCTCTCTAGTAGAGTGGGTGGACATTTCAGGAGTTATAGAGATAACAAACTTGACTTCAAACATTTGTTAGAGAAAGGGCAACAATTTGATCCAAATTTTGGAATGTACATGTGGTAAATAAAAGTAAACTTCTAGATAATATAGACTACTCTTGACTTAATGAAGTATAGTTTTCTTCTATTCAATAATTAGATTTTTCATACTCTCCGCTCCTTAATCTCTTTTTACATGAACAACCTGTCCCAAACTGATTATCAGATTTTAATCCTTTAGTATACACAATCTGGTTTCTTGTAATTCGTGAATTAACTGTGAAGATTCTGAATTATCAATTATTAATAGTCTCTTCGATCATTTGCTCTTCATGTATAACTAGCTACTGATACCGTTGTAGTTCAAGCCTCAAGCCTGCCCTGAAGATGCCATCTGTAATGGTTGGCGGAACGTCTGCATCAAGTCGTGCTATTGTGGCGCGAAATCCATCCGGAAGCCAAGATTTTTCAAAAGTTACATTATTTGAATGAAAAAATAAAAAGACTCCGGCGTGAAAATGCTTTTTGATAGATTATCTAGCAAGTTGCAAACATAATGTTACTGAGGATCCAAAACAATTTTGGTCATATATCAATACTAAAAAACAAAAATCTCGAATTCCTGGTCAAATGAATTTTAATGAGCAGGTCTTAGATACACCTGATTTAATAGTTAACGCATTTGCTACCTTCACACTATAATACTCCCACAAACTTTTTGGGCTTTCTTTACATACGAAATATTCCATCTTCTGATGTTGTTGCAGCAAAAAATTTGAAGAGAAACTATATTGCTGTGTGTGGTCCTGATCAAACTCTGGCTTTACTTGTTAAATATTGTATTGGAGTACTGTCACTTCATCATTTATTTTTAATTTAAACTACTACTTTATCCTTTTTCAAATATAACCCATAGTTTACATTCCTTGAATTACAACTTCGAATGACTTGTTTCAGTAATAAATAACGCGCATTATATTATTCATCGGATATTAGCTCAAAGTACCCACAAGTCTTCCCTTCTTAGGTCCTGGAGTACTGATCACATGTTTGGAGTTCGGTTCCCAAAAATACGCTGAAGCTCTTGGATTCTATCCCGAAGAAAGCTATTCGTCTGATTGATGATGTCACACTTACGAGCTCATCGACATCACTAGGACATCGTAGAAAGATGGGAGATCCCTCCATTTTCTATAGAAAATGTTCATCAGAAATCTCAACTGTTGTTCCACCACGAGACTGCCAACAGGCCTTAACGAGCAGGAAAAATGCTTTCAACAAACGAACACGTCACAATACCCTTGAAAAATCTCTTGAACTTTGAGACACTTAGAGCCAAAATACGATACGTTACAAGTAAAATGGATTCATGGAAAAAGTATAGATCGTCAATAAATAACAACACCCCTATCTCTGAACTGTGGAATGAAGTCAAACAGATTTAAGAGATAAACACATAAAAACAAATCAAAATTAAAGATGATCCAGGGAAAATAGTAGAATCAAATGATGACACTGTGGATTATGAACAATTTGAAACTGTAAATATATAAAAACCATCATACCAGGTCCATTTAATATTTACTTATAACAAATGAATGAAGATATAATTTATTTTAAAATTTAAGTATGAAAAAAAAAATTCATAAATGTATCTAAAATTTTCATGTGAATCAAATTTTAAAATTATGAAAATTAGAAATTCTTTTTTCAATTTCACAAAGAAAAATGCTAAAAATCACAATTCCTTACTTTGACAAAACTTTATTTATTAAAATAATATTAATTTTAGAGTACTAATAAAATATAATTAAATCAATTTTTTCCTAAAAGTAATGAAGATAAACAAATTCTTTTTGAATTTAAATCAACAAATTTCTCAAATAATTTTCCATATTTTAATAATTAATAATTAATTTATTTGTACATTTAGGCAGACCACTTTCCATAACATGATGATGTATTTTATTGTTCGGACTAATGATTCCACTTAATGCTAGGTACTTCGAGTTATTAATAATAATTGTTCATGAATCAATCAATCTGCTCGTACAGGTAAACGTTTGTAACGAGAATACGGCTGTATAATAATCTCCCAGGGTATCCGACTTTTTTAGATTGTGGTCATGGGTACTGGGATGAGTGGTTGATATTCAATATGAATCTTATGGGTAACATCTGATACGATTATCGATATATAACACAACTCGTTTCAGTTGTAACGTGACACTTTCACGGTATAAATAACAAGAATTATGTTCACCAAATTGAACAAAAATCTTGAAATAAAACTATTTCAATCGCCAATCAAGTTCTCCAGAACATTACTTTCCTAGATGGAAACTTGAAACTGCAAACTGGGACCTGTTTGAGCATCTGATGGAGCAAAACTTAGATACAAGACAAAAAAATATGAACATTGATGACAGAAATGACAATATAACAAGAATGATTATAGAAGCAGCTTCGCAAGCTATAGTAAAAACAAAACCGTATCAAACTGCCAGAATCATGGTGGAATGGCGACTGCCAACAGGCCATAACGAGCAGGAAAAATGCTTTCAACAAACGAAAACGTCACAATATCCTTGTAAATCTCTTGAGGTTTAAGGCACTTAGAGTCAAAATACGATACGTTATTAAAACAAGTAGTATGGATTCAAGGAAAAAGTACACATCGACAATAAATAACAACACCCCTATTGCTGAAGTGTGGAATGAAGTCAATTAGATTTAAACACATATAAACAAATCAAAATTGAAGATGATCCAGAAAAAATAAAATTCAAATGATGTGGATTATGAACAATTTAAAACTGTATATATATGAAAACCATCATACCAGGTCTATTTAATATTTACTAATAACAAATGAATAAAGATATAATTTATTTTAAAATTTAAATTATATTAGTAAGTATGAAAAAAAAATCAATAAATTCATCTGTAATTTTCATACGAATGAAATTTTAAAATTTTAAGTTTCATCAAAGAAAAATGCTAAAAAACACCATTCCTTACTTTGACAAAACTTTATTTATTAAAATAATATTAATTTTTCAGTACTAGTAAAATATAATTAAATTAATTTTTCCCTGAAAGTAATAAAGATAAACATATTCCTTTTGAATTCAAATCAAAAAGTTTTTCAAATAATTTTTCATATTTTAATAATTAATTAATTTATTTGTACATTTCCTTCATTTAATTAATGAAATGAAAATTAATAATAATTCCCTAGTAATTATTTCAAAATCTAATTCTTAGTTGAATTCAAATAAATTTGATAAATCCGGGGTTTACAAAATCGTGTTCAAAACTAGAAGGAACATGTTAACTCGGTATGAGGAACGTTTTGCCCATATAAAGAAAAATGATGATGCAAAATCAGCGTTAGGAGAAGATATTTTGAAAACAAATCACACCATTTCTAATGTCTCAAGAAAATTTATCACTTTTAAAACACAGATCGGAAAAATATTTAAGTTAGAAGGGATGGAAATGTATTAATAAAAAAGCAATTTATTAAATTCCGATTTTCCACAGCTGAGGGTAACTGATTGTTTGCATTATTATCTCCAAATAGTATTCAGACAGGAATATTTTGATTTATAATTTAGTTTACTCTGATGATGGCTACTTGGTAGTCGGAAGATCCTCAGTACTTTAATAGTATTTTTAGAGTGGAGACTTTTATTCTTCAATAAGACTCTTATGTACATCCTTATTCACAGGTAAAGCACATTCCGTTCAAGAGTACTCTAAAAATGTGATAATTCGTAGTTCCAAGAGAAGAAATTATTATCTATGATACCGTTCACTAGAAACTAATACAATTAAAATATATTGCAAGTTTAATGATAACCATATACAAACAGAAACTTCAAACTAAGAACTCATAATTATGTACAATTCAAAACTGTAAATATATGAAAACCATCATGGCAATTCTGCTTAATATTTACTAATAACAAATGAATAAACATTTAATTCATTATCATCAGGATTTCCTGATCTATGGAAACTTTCGAGAATTTGTCCCGTTTTCAAGTCAGGCAAGTCATCAAATATCACCAACTATAGGTCTATAGTCTTCATTTCTAATTCCTCAAAATTATTTGAAGCTATTCTAACTCGGTATATTTATAATCATGTAAAAACAAAATAAACATTGAGTAACATCGATTTATCAAGGAAAAAAGTTGTGATCGCCTTTCTCGGGAAAAGATAACTTCCCTTGTCAAACGGAAAATTTGGGGTCACCACCGGGATGGGTGGTCCAGGGTTGTATAATTCCCGTTGAATGAAATCTGACAGCTATGAATGGATTGATTCCTCACGCAGATATATATTCAGTTTATTAAATGAAATGAGTGATTATAGAAAATATATGTACAAAAGAAAATAAATATTTACACCTACTTCAAATTAACAACAATTTCATGAAATCAATTTAAATAATTAAGTCAAGTATTTGACCTAGTCGGGATAGTTTGCAACAATTAAACAATCAGAAGTTTTAGTGTATAATTCAAATCAGAATGTCTATTCGCGTGATACAGTTGGTCACCTCGAACAGATGGTCTTCGAAAAAAACTTGAGCGCCAAGTGATGTACGTTTGGAACGTTGACCCGTAATAAGAAACCAGTAGAGATAATTTAATAGTTCGTCAGTATCTGGGACACTGTTGACACAGGTGGTCTTATTTATTTTGAATCTGGGAAATTTACGTGTTCGCTAATAATATTCGAGTTCTTAAATGATCGGGTCAATTCCTCAACACAAATAATAAATTACTTGGTTTTCGGTACATGAAATCCTGTAGGCAAACGGTCTGTTTTTCTCAACACAAATAATAAATTATTTAGTTCTCGGTACTTGAAATCCTGTAGGCAAGCGGTCTATTTTTCCTCACCACAAATGATAAATTATTTGATTTTCGGTACAGGAGATCAGTAGACGACCAATGGTTTATTTTTCCTCAACACAAATAATAAATTATTCGGTTTTCGGTAGTCAGTCGGAAGGAGTGTGATGTATTTCTCCTCAACACAAATAATAAATTAATCGGTTTTCGATACAGTCAGTCGGAAGAAATGTGATGTATTTTTCCTCAACACGAATAATAACTTATTTGGTTTTCGGTAAGTAAAGATAGTACTGGGGTTAGTTGTACGATATTCACCTTCGGACTTGGTCAAAGTATATGAGTGGATCCTACGGTGCGCGGACGGAGTTTATAATGAAAAATAAAAATAAATTCCTGGAAATTAACGGAGTTGAATTAATTAAACGGTCGATAAAAATGCCACTGAATCGTAGAAGCTTAACGGTCGGACGGTTGATTCTTCAATCCTTTCCGTGTGAAATCCGTTCTCCTTTCATACTGGTTCCTGGGCCAAACGAAATAAAATGTCAGAGGTGGTCTGAGATTCTGGCAGTCAGCGGTGAATTGAATAAGAACTTCCTTATCTCCCAGTAGCTCCAACTTTTTCTACATAGGATGTACAAACTTTGATGCGTTAGAATCTCAGTCTCGTCGGTGTTATTTCTTTTTAACCAGAGGAGTACAGTAATTTATAAGTAACGAGGGCACTTCGTTACAAAGTACATCAATGAACCTTGCACCTTCACATAACAAATATCAAGTTCTTCAGATCAACTTGAACAGATCGATGTAATATATACGGATTTTAGCAAAGCGTTTGATGTAGTTTCGCACTATTTTCTGCTGAAAAACTTAATTTCTATGGTTTGTCTGATGACTTGACTTTAATCATTTCTTCGTTTCTGTAAAGTAGAGAACAATATGTTGAATATTTGGGTGCTATTTATATTATTCATTGATGATATCTATAAAGATCTGAAATGCCATAAATTATTGTATGCAGATGATTGAGAGTTATACAAATCAATCTTAGATATAGGCGATTGTTATTGTCTTCAGTATGATTTTGACTCTTTGGTTGATTGGTGTATAATTAATAATAAGATTCTTGACCCAGTATGAATTATATATAAAAATTCTCAGGAAATAGGTCACAATAACACTTTGTTTTAACTATTCGTCTTTACGTACGTTTCGGTCTCACGACCATCATCAGAAGACTCACTATGTCTAAAAAGGGGGTTTATTAAAACTAATTATAAAACAAGCGTCCAAATCGCACAATTTAACTTCAATTAAAAGAGCCCACGCCGTCGAAACGAACAGAACCACGAATAATCGAAATTGTATCGTCAGAATTAATGTATAAAAAATTATTTTTTGTAGTAAGAATCCGCTATTCAGTAATATTATTAAAATATATGAGTGCATATTGATTGGTATTCTCACAACAAATGAGAAGAACGAAGTTATTTGTCAAGTATCTACTTTCGAAACCAGATGTGTAGGATTTATGACATGGCACTTAAGAAAGGCTTCAGACCTGTACTGGGAAATAACATTACGAATTCTTCCTAAAAACATTTTCTACACTTATAAAGACGTATGTAAGAATTTGCAAGAGATTATTTAATCAAATTAGTATAAATATGACTTAGATTTTGTGTGTCTACCCTATGATTTACAGATTTGGGGTCCCGTTTTATGTGAATCATCTCCAGGATAGATCTTTTATAATAATTGGTTTCCTTAGTTAAGATATTAACATTTTTGTAATCAAATTGATGGTTATAATCAAAGCAATGCTTAGCAAGGGCGGTGGAATTTTCTAAGTTGTTATTTCTTGTGCTATATTTATGGCCGTACATTCTTTTTTGTAAATATTGTTTAGAGATTCCAGTATAGGTTCCATCACAATCTAAACAATTCAATTTATACACAGTGTGGGTTTGTTTATCTTTGGGTATTAACGGTTTTAGATTTGAGAAATATTTCCCAACACAGTTAGTAGGTTTATGCGCAACATTTATATCGTACTTTTTCAAACATTTTTTGATTTTCTCTGAGGTCTCCGGAATGTAAGGTAGAGTTATAAAATTGTCTGTATTACCTTTTATGTTATTTTTATTAGACGAACCATTATAGATTTTGTTTATTCTTTCTTTAATGATAGGATTGAAAAAAGTTTTTGGGTAGCCATTCAATTCTAGTGTAGTACGAACAATTTTTAAATTTTTGGGGCGGTCATCTGCGTGGGACAATTTTATCGCGCGATCTGTAAGGCTGTTTATGACACTTTTTTTATAACAAGCTGGTGCAACGGAATTGAAGTGAAGATAACGTTGAGACCATACTTCTTTAGTAAACCAAGAGGTTTTTATTTTTCCATCAGCATCATGCCTAATGTTCATATCAAGGAAATTTATGTTATTGTTTAATTCTATTTCACAAGTGAATTGAAGTTTACAGTGAAAATTGTTAAATTTATCAATTACATATTGAATTTTATCGTTGGGAACACACATAAGGCAATCGTCTACATACCGTTTAAAGAATACAGGCCGAAAATCTAATGAACTCATAACAGATTCCTCTAGGCACTCCATAACGAGGTTAGCAATGGTAGCTGAAATAGGAGATCCCATTGCTGTGCCGAATATTTGTCCAAAAAATTGCTCACCATACTGAAAGTATGTGCATTCTAAACAAAATTTTACAGCATTTATAAATTCCGATTGATCTAGAGGTGTGTGGTTTTTAATCTCTGCCCAACGTTTTTTGATGCTATTATTATTATGGAGTGCCTAGAGGAATCTGTTATGAGTTCATTAGATTTTCGGCCTGTATTCTTTAAACGGTATGTAGACGATTGCCTTATGTGTGTTCCCAACGATAAAATTCAATATGTAATTGATAAATTTAACAATTTTCACTGTAAACTTCAATTCACTTGTGAAATAGAATTAAACAATAACATAAATTTCCTTGATATGAACATTAGGCATGATGCTGATGGAAAAATAAAAACCTCTTGGTTTACTAAAGAAGTATGGTCTCAACGTTATCTTCACTTCAATTCCGTTGCACCAGCTTGTTATAAAAAAAGTGTCATAAACAGCCTTACAGATCGCGCGATAAAATTGTCCCACGCAGATGACCGCCCCAAAAATTTAAAAATTGTTCGTACTACACTAGAATTGAATGGCTACCCAAAAACTTTTTTCAATCCTATCATTAAAGAAAGAATAAACAAAATCTATAATGGTTCGTCTAATAAAAATAACATAAAAGGTAATACAGACAATTTTATAACTCTACCTTACATTCCGGAGACCTCAGAGAAAATCAAAAAATGTTTGAAAAAGTACGATATAAATGTTGCGCATAAACCTACTAACTGTGTTGGGAAATATTTCTCAAATCTAAAACCGTTAATACCCAAAGATAAACAAACCCACACTGTGTATAAATTGAATTGTTTAGATTGTGATGGAACCTATACTGGAATCTCTAAACAATATTTACAAAAAAGAATGTACGGCCATAAATATAGCACAAGAAATAACAACTTAGAAAATTCCACCGCCCTTGCTAAGCATTGCTTTGATTATAACCATCAATTTGATTACAAAAATGTTAATATCTTAACTAAGGAAACCAATTATTATAAAAGATCTATCCTGGAGATGATTCACATAAAACGGGACCCCAAATCTGTAAATCATAGGGTAGACACACAAAATCTAAGTCATATTTATACTAATTTGATTAAATAATCTCTTGCAAATTCTTACATACGTCTTTATAAGTGTAGAAAATGTTTTTAGGAAGAATTCGTAATGTTATTTCCCAGTACAGGTCTGAAACCTTTCTTAAGTGCCATGTCATAAATCCTACACATCTGGTTTCGAAAGTAGATACTTGACAAATAACTTCGTTCTTCTCATTTGTTGTGAGAATACCAATCAATATGCACTCATATATTTTAATAATATTACTGAATAGCGGATTCTTACTACAAAAAATAATTTTTTATACATTAATTCTGACGATACAATTTCGATTATTCGTGGTTCTGTTCGTTTCGACGGCGTGGGCTCTTTTAATTGAAGTTAAATTGTGCGATTTGGACGCTTGTTTTATAATTAGTTTTAATAAACCCCCTTTTTAGACATAGTGAGTCTTCTGATGATGGTCGTGAGACCGAAACGTACGTAAAGACGAATAGTTAAAACAAAGTGTTATTGTGACCTATTTCCCGAAAATTTTTATATATAATTCATACTGGGTCAAGAATCTTATTATTATTTCGGCTGGGATATAAGCCTTAATATGGAAGGAACAACTACCTATCCTAAAGTTTTGAAGGAATACGGAGAGTTAATGAAGATACTAGCAAGAGAGAAGAATCGTAGAATATTTCTGGTAAGATCTAGGAATTTGCAAGTTTATCCAAATTTCATAATATCTAAATCAAAGGAGAATATGTTTAGCAAGGTGCTGAATAAGAAGGCGTACGCAAAATTATTAAATTCTTTTCATAAAAACTGTTTGAACCTGTGCATTAAAGAAGCATGTGCAATTGTAGCTGAGGTTGAAAACAAAATCAAACTGGTTAAACAAACCTGTCATCAAAATTTTGATAGCAACTTTATATCGCAATTTTTTCAAATTCAGCATAACAATTTCGAAAAAAATTTCAACAAAATCAAAGCCATTCAATCTAAAAAGATAAATAATTTAATGAAAGACGTAACATATGAAAAAAAGAATATCAATGAACAATGGTTGAAAAATCTAACTGACATAAAAATTCCGGATGAGGTGCAGCACACGTTAAGTTTAGGTCCGAAATTTGCATTGCCTAACAACAATAATAAACTGCCTATCGATAATATTATTGCAAATTTAGAATGCGGAATTAGGAATAAAAATGTAGAAGAGAAAAACGAAATTAGAAACAAAGTTTGCAACATCTTGACAAACTAAAAGAACAAACAGAAGGCAGAAGTAGGGATTGCAAAGAATCGTTTTAACTATCATACAAAAATAACAAAAGATTTCTTAGATGCTAACCCTCAAATATTAGTTTTGAACGCGGATAAATGTAATAAAACCGTCATAATGCATAGAAATGAC
The DNA here is from genome assembly GCA_958510875.1 of Endomychus coccineus. NCBI lineage: Eukaryota > Metazoa > Arthropoda > Insecta > Coleoptera > Endomychidae > Endomychus > Endomychus coccineus. Next base: position 129,862,884 of record OY294068.1, on the reverse strand, counting down.
TATGAAAACAAAATAGGAAACCTTTTAAATGATGAAACAACTTATAAAAAATTAAAATCTGATCCTACTTTATCAGTACAAAACAACATGAATAAATTGATAAATAAATGGCATAAGAATAAGATAATCCCTATTGAATTAAAAAATAAATTAATTTGCCATAATGGGCTAGCACCTTATATCTATGGGCTTCCCAAACTGCATAAAAATGATATACCTCTAAGACCCATTGTTAGTAATATTGGAGCGCCCACTTACAATTTATCAAAATTTCTATCAAAATCTATCAATAATATAATAGGAAAAAATGAATTCTATGTAAAAGATTCATGGCACTTCAATGAATTTATAAAAAATCAATCCGTACCCGTAAACCATCAACTGATTTCCTTGGACGTTGTTTCTTTATTTACAAATATACCTTTTGTTTTGGCATTAATAGCATCAAAAAACGTTGGGCAGAGATTAAAAACCACACACCTCTAGATCAATCGGAATTTATAAATGCTGTAAAATTTTGTTTAGAATGCACATACTTTCAGTATGGTGAGCAATTTTTTGGACAAATATTCGGCACAGCAATGGGATCTCCTATTTCAGCTACCATTGCTAACCTCGTTATGGAGTGCCTAGAGGAATCTGTTATGAGTTCATTAGATTTTCGGCCTGTATTCTTTAAACGGTATGTAGACGATTGCCTTATGTGTGTTCCCAACGATAAAATTCAATATGTAATTGATAAATTTAACAATTTTCACTGTAAACTTCAATTCACTTGTGAAATAGAATTAAACAATAACATAAATTTCCTTGATATGAACATTAGGCATGATGCTGATGGAAAAATAAAAACCTCTTGGTTTACTAAAGAAGTATGGTCTCAACGTTATCTTCACTTCAATTCCGTTGCACCAGCTTGTTATAAAAAAAGTGTCATAAACAGCCTTACAGATCGCGCGATAAAATTGTCCCACGCAGATGACCGCCCCAAAAATTTAAAAATTGTTCGTACTACACTAGAATTGAATGGCTACCCAAAAACTTTTTTCAATCCTATCATTAAAGAAAGAATAAACAAAATCTATAATGGTTCGTCTAATAAAAATAACATAAAAGGTAATACAGACAATTTTATAACTCTACCTTACATTCCGGAGACCTCAGAGAAAATCAAAAAATGTTTGAAAAAGTACGATATAAATGTTGCGCATAAACCTACTAACTGTGTTGGGAAATATTTCTCAAATCTAAAACCGTTAATACCCAAAGATAAACAAACTCACACTGTGTATAAATTGAATTGTTTAGATTGTGATGGAACCTATACTGGAATCTCTAAACAATATTTACAAAAAAGAATGTACGGCCATAAATATAGCACAAGAAATAACAACTTAGAAAATTCCACCGCCCTTGCTAAGCATTGCTTTGATTATAACCATCAATTTGATTACAAAAATGTTAATATCTTAACTAAGGAAACCAATTATTATAAAAGATCTATCCTGGAGATGATTCACATAAAACGGGACCCCAAATCTGTAAATCATAGGGTAGACACACAAAATCTAAGTCATATTTATACTAATTTGATTAAATAATCTCTTGCAAATTCTTACATACGTCTTTATAAGTGTAGAAAATGTTTTTAGGAAGAATTCGTAATGTTATTTCCCAGTACAGGTCTGAAACCTTTCTTAAGTGCCATGTCATAAATCCTACACATCTGGTTTCGAAAGTAGATACTTGACAAATAACTTCGTTCTTCTCATTTGTTGTGAGAATACCAATCAATATGCACTCATATATTTTAATAATATTACTGAATAGCGGATTCTTACTACAAAAAATAATTTTTTATACATTAATTCTGACGATACAATTTCGATTATTCGTGGTTCTGTTCGTTTCGACGGCGTGGGCTCTTTTAATTGAAGTTAAATCGTGCGATTTGGACGCTTGTTTTATAATTAGTTTTAATAAACCCCCTTTTTAGACATAGTGAGTCTTCTGATGATGGTCGTGAGACCGAAACGTACGTAAAGACGAATAGTTAAAACAAAGTGTTATTGTGACCTATTTCCCGAGAATTTTTATGTATAATTAATAAATTGAAGCTGAATATTAATACGTGCAAGATTATGACCTTTTCTCGTAAAGTCAATAATATTAATTTCAATTACACTATTGAGTCTACGAATCTTTGACGCATTGATGAAGTCACAGACCTTTGAGTTAAATTTGATCTCAAACTTACATTCGCCGCTCATGTACAGCATGTTATTCTTCTGCCTCGAAGAGTTTGTGATTTGTTATCAGAAATACGAATGATTTCAGTTATGTGGATACCATCAAATATTATGATAAACAGAAAAAACTCTGATTTTCACAACAGGATCAAACAACAATGGATAACGTACACAGGGTATAACACAGCGGAATTCCGATACCTTGTGCGTGCGCTGCTCATGAGAACCATCTGAGATAATCCTGGAATGTGCTGACTTGATCAAATGATAAGATAAACATCATAGGTACTCATATACCCAAATGTTAAATTTGTATGAGAAGGTCGAAGTCTTCAGGAATAAAGTACACTTTCACTTTTCCCTCTCTGATCATTTTTAACAAAGTTTTGACAAATCTTCGCCTCGGCACTGGACTATTTAGAATATCGTTTAATACTAAGTTTAGTTTATCAATGAAGCTAACAATGTCACTTAATGGTTATAACAATTTTATTTCCCAAAGTAACTGCGCTGCAACATTCCAAATAATCTCATCTTCATAATAATCCATAACATTGGTATAGTATTCTAGGTATTAGATACAGTTAATTCATAATTTTTAACTTTCACCATTTCAATTTCATCAAAAGTGCACCAATGCTCTGCGAAGCTCGGTACATGTGGAACTTTATTCATTGTTTCAATTGTGACTTCGATGTCAGATATTTTGTTCTTTATTCATTGTAAGTAATTGTTCTACTCTACCATCTTCGATATTATGAACCAGAAGGACATTGGGTGAGGTGAAGTGTTGTAAGAATTTTTTATCTTTCAATGTGCCCACTACACACTTGCCTCCAAAAATGGGGCAAGTGTATATCTAGGCATATACGAATCTGGGGTAAGCGTGAAAAAAACATAAAAAACTACATAGACAAAAAACTTTATTCCTACATTGAATTTTACATATCACTGCAAAACATTTATCAAAAAAACTGGAGGTGTAACGAAATTTAGCTTCTACTGTTAAAAATAGAATCATGTCTTCTTATAACGTACAAACTTTCCTATAAGACAAAAACATTTAGCAAAAATATCGCACATTATAATGCTGAAAAATCTATCAACTTTTATAAAATTTCTTCGGCCTCACGAATTAGGCAAGGTCAAAATAATATCACTCCTTGATTCATTGTCCGCATATATATAAGTTGTAGTCTCAAATTATAAAGTACTCTTTTACCTCTAGTTAACTATAATTCATCTTCTGTCGAAATCATTCTGCCAACATAATATTTTAGTATTTTTTTTCTAGATAATTTCATCATTACAATCGTCAGTTGTGATTTCTTCTATAGGTCCACTGATTTCTTCCATACGTTTTCAAAATGTTGTTCTTTCATTTCTTCCCCAATATCATTATCATCGCCTTTATAAACTGGTTGGTATAGTAAAAAACAAAAAGATCGGATTCCATCAACCCATTTTTTTGTTGGGGCATATTTTGTACATGGTGTGGTTGTGATGGAAGATCGATCCACATGTTTTTGCCCCTATGAACAATAAGTGGTGGTGCTTTAAGACCGTCGGCAGTTATCGCCATTAGTACGGTTGTGTTCTCCCTACCAGATGTCACTGTAGTTATGGAAGACCGTGCTCTTCTTTTGCCCACAATTTTTCTTCTTGATGGCTCTAAAGAAAAATATGTGTGATCAAAGTTCCAAATAGGCGATGTTTATTTTCTAGTTATTATAAAAAGCTAATGACTTGAGAAGATGAAACTTTATTCAACAAAATCTTTCAAACAGTTTTGACAATAAATAAACTGACATTGACAAGACTTCAAGCATAACAATATAAATTAACAAACAGGTGAATAATATATAAGCAATATCATAATGAATATCACAATATTTTCCCGATCTATTATTTTCTTACATAGTCCTGTAAATATTCAGGTATTTTCTGATTTCGTCTTGGTCTTACAGGCTGGGATAGTTCAACTATTTTATTCTGACAGCTTTCAATTTTGGATATTGAATTTGGTAATTTATTAGTTTTGTCATCATCTTATATATCAGTCGATATCGTTGTTGAGATTGGTCATCATCTTCAGACATAGTGGGGCTTGCTGCTTTATCCAAACTAGGGTTAACTGATTCATCTGAAAGGTGAATTCCTCCTCTAGATGCAATATGTTTCAAAGAGATATTTCTTTCTTGACCATCTGCCAGTTTGACTAAAGCATACTCAGAATTAGCTTCAATAAAATGAGCTTCTTTGACAAGCGGTTGATACTTATTATTCCTGACATGCTTTTTAATCAACACTGGCGCAGGATTGCATAACCACGTTGGTATTTCTCTACCAAATGTAGATTTTCTGATGTGATTGAACATTCTTTCATGAGGAGTACAATTGATTGCTGTGCAGAGCAGTGAACGGATAGAATGCAAAGACTCACCTAACACTTCCTCCCAATTATTAATGTTTAACTGTCGCGTTTTTAAAGCTAATGTGATAGTTTTTCAAATTATACCATCATAGCGCTAGATTTGACCATTTCCTTCAGGGTTATATGGAGAACTTCTACTAGTAGCAATTCCTCTTGATTGTAGGTAGGTGTTCCTTGATCTGAATGTATATATTAAGGCATGCCAAAAAGTGCAAAGAGTTGGTCAAAACATTCTATTACAGTATTTGATGTCATATCAGCGCAGGCAAATCAGAAGGAAATCTGAAAAATTCATCAACTATTGTCAACAGGTACTTGTCACCGTTCGGCAGGGTCAAAGGTCCCTTAAAATCAACATTGAGTCTATCAAATGGATGTGTAGCTTTAATTACCTTTCCTTGTATCTTTATAAATTTGGGTTTAATATCAGCACATATAGGGCATGAAACTGTCATTTTACGGATTATCTCAATTGAGTATGAACTTCATCCAGTGCATCATACGGGTTATATCAGGGTGACAAAGAGCTTGATGAAGATCAAATAGCGTTTTCTCACTGGCAGAACTCCAAATTCTAGAGAAGGTGTCCAGCTACAGTATTTTTACTCCCTGATCTATATACTATATCTTAAGAATAACAGGATAGATCTAAACGCCATCGTTCAATTTTTTCGTTTTTGATGTTACTTGTATGCTTCATATCGAACATGAAAGACACCGATTCCTGATTCGTTATAAGAGTGAACTTTTTACCAACGAGAAAATGTCGTAATTTTTTTAGTGGTTTTACTATTGCATATGCTTCTTTCTCAACAGCAGAGTGTATTTGCTCACAAGGTGATAACATTCGAGAGAAGAATGCCACTGGTTTCTCTACTTGACTATGACAAGCTGCATTTGCATGGTCTGAAGCATCTGTTCCAACAACAAATGGAACATGTGGATCAATAGATGTTACAACATAATTGGAGATATCCTTCTTGAATGTTTCAAACTGAGGAACAGCTTCAGAGCTCAAAGGAGATGCTTTGGAATTTACAAGAATATGAATTTTCTCAGAAAAGCGTGGTATCCATCTGGAATAGTGAGAAAACATTCCTAGAACTCTTTGTAGGGGTTGAGTATTATCTGGCACAGGAAAATTCAGCAGAGATCCCAGTCGAGACGGATCTGGTCTAATTGTTCGATCTTTTATTAGAAAGCCAAGAAGTCGTATTGATTGTTGTGAAAACGAACTCTTCTCTTCGTTGATAGTTAGATTATATTTCTTTACTGCTTCTAAGAATTTCTTAAGATTTTGATCATGATCTTGTTGAGTCTTACCACATACGGTTACATCGTCTAGATACGCATACATTTTCATTTGAAATCACAGAATCGATAGCTCTTTGGAAACAGGCCACTCCATTGGTGACTCCGAAAGGTACTCGTGTGAATTGGTATAATTGTCCATCAGCTCCAAAAGCTGTATATAGTCTCTCTGATTTATGAATTGGTATCTGATGATAAGCACTACGAAAATCTATAGTACTGAAAACTTGAAAATTAGATACGGCTGCAACAACATCTTCCATATTTGGAAGTGGGTATGCGTCTAGATAAGTATATCGGTTTCTTTTTTGGGAGTAGTCAATAACCATTCTTCCTTTGTGATTTTCAGACTTGGAAACTAAAGCTTGAGCTCGCCATGCAGGGTTGCTTTTTTCAATGATACCTTTGGATAATAATTTCTTTGTTTCTTCTGATATAAGCTTTAGATTCTCTGGAGTGTGTCTTCTTGATTTGATAGCTATTGGCTTACACTCTGGTGACAAGTTACTGAAGAGAAATACTGGTTCAATATTTGCTACTGCAAAACAGCATATTGTTATAGATTTTCTAGATCCTCCAAACTTCATTTCAATCTTTGAATGTTGGGACAATATGTCATGCTCAACAGCAATATCTGCACATAGTTCTGATATTACAGAAATCTTGAAACGTTAATATAGATGACCCATTAGTTCGATATTGACAAAAGAATATACTTCTGAGTAGAAATTCGTTGAAGCGATAGCAATTCTATCTTCACTAGAGTAAATTATGATGTCATTATTTTGTGCTAAATTTTTGTTAATGAATGTCTGAGAACTTCCCGTATCAATAAGGGCATCAGCAGAAATGTTATGAATCTTCTCTTCGACTATTGTTTCACCAAGACAGTTTGGTGCAGCAGCCGAAAGATTTTCATGAATAATTGAAGCCGATGCATTTCTGGAACTCGTACCCATACAGACTTTTGAAAAATGTCCTTTTTTTTACAATTTCTACAGATGCTCTCTCTTGCTGGACACAATATACGTTGTTGTCTTTTGTTTCCACAAAAATAACATTCTCTAATTATGACCGCTGATGTATGAGGAGTAACTCCATCAGGATCGTCGAGTTCAGATTGTGATTCTTTTGGGGCTGCACATACCATGTTTGTTTGGGAGATGTAAATGTCAGAATGTTCTTGAGCTGATTTCAAAAAAATTGCTTGAGTTTCTGCTTGTTCAAGTGACAATGTGTGATTTTCCAAAATTCTTTGTCGAATTTGATGAAATAATAATCCATTGATAAAAGAATCACGAATAAATTCATTTCGATTTTGATCAACTGTAATTGGTTTGAAATTACAATTCTTCCCTGAAAGTTTTAGAGCTTGAAGATACTGTATATTGTTTCCTCCCTCTGTTGTTTGCGGATAGATAAACTGTATCGAGCAAAAAATATCATTTTTAGGCTTGACGTGAATATTCCGCAATAATTTAACAGCATTTACATAAGTAGTACATTGAGAAATGTATCCATAGATAGTAGGACTCACATGTGCGACAAGTAGGTTCTTGATCAGCTTGAGGCTTGCTTGAGTCAGAATCTGATCTCTCCGGCTTCAGGAATCTATTCATATAGATTTTGTCGAATAAATTGTTATAAAAACCTAATGACGAGAAGCTTTTTTCAACAAAATCTTGCAAACAGTTTTGACAATGAATAAACTGACATTGACAAGAGTTCAAGCATAACAATATAAATCAACAAACAGGTGAATAATATATAAACAATATCGTAATGAATATCACAACACTAGTTGATGTTCATTCAATATTCTTTTAAAAGTTGGAAGTATTAGTCAAATATAAATGAATCTAAACATTTGTTGCGTTGAAATTCTACGAATTATGGCTTTTTTAATTGACAATTTATATGTCCCCAGCCCCACTTTCTCAAAGTAATAGTGCATTCAGCAAGTTGAGACTCGTCTTCTGGAGAAATTGCCGTATTTCTATTCATACTTCCTTTTTTTGTACACCTCATTCCTCGTCTGGTAGCTTAAAGTCATTTGAGGAATATTCTAACTTTTGGATGCAGCATATTGAGAGAATACTCTTCTTTGAATCGCATCAAGAGCTAGTCGTAAAGAATCTTAAACTATTTTTTGACGGGTAACGTGAGTCTTATTCTCACTACCAGTCTAAAAATAGAGTCAAGTGAAAACGAACAACCATAGAAGAGAAGAATAAAGTCAATTTCTTTCAGAAATAATTGGTGCGTCTTGACCTCTGCGTATCCAACGACCTCCGAAATTATAATTGGACCCCTGCTAGACAGCTGAACTAAAATGAGCCTCAACTGTGGAGGCAAATCTTCCAAAAGTTGTTGATGCTTTTATAGGAAATCAAGATACTCTTGTTGGCCCAGATTTCTCGGCAATATTCAGTCGCCAATCAAATGATCTCCAACAATACCTACCCATACGTTCACAGAAAAAGTATGCTTAAACGGTCTCATGACAATAGCATGGGGTTTGCATCTGCCCAGATAAGCATATTGTGGATACTGAATTCTCCATTCCTTATGAAGAAGTTCTCATTAGTAAACAGAATTTCTGCGAGAAACTGAGGCAACAGTTCTTAGGTTCCCTTAAAATGATAATGCCTATCTAATGCTTTCTCTAAGATTTTGCTCAAAATGCTCTAAAACTTTCTCTTCTTCAGCTCGTACCTCATTATGTCTTCCTGCATCTCTTTCGTTTCCTTCAAACATTCCTATTTTTCGCAAACACTTGTGAACATTGATAAATGTTCGGGCGTTAGGTAAAAGGCGATCGGGAAATCTTTAGTGATACAATTGTATGGCTGCATTAACGTTTCCACCGCATGGGCCGTGAATAAAATGTATTGCTGCTTAAGTATTTTGCAATAGTTAATGCGTTCAAGTTTACTGAACCAGAAAACTTGAACGAGTTCTTTGATAAAATATCCATACTATTTTTTATCAATTCAATACGGAAAAAGGGGTTATTAAAATTAATCCCTTTTTTGCTCGATCATGGCTCTATGTTTCAAGAAATGTGCAAAACAGAAAAGTTTTTAAAAGGATTGGTCTACATGTGAGGATTTATTGTTTCAAAATAAGTCGATTCATCAAAAAGTTCCAATAGAATATCTGTAGATGACAGGTGCCAATAATTATTCTACATTGAAACTAACTGCATTTGATTAGTGAGATACACACACCAAATTTCAAATTCCAAAGTTTCGCCGTTTTTAAGGAAAATTGGCAAAGCTGTGGGCAAATTGAAGATTTTATATGCAAGACCCCGCTTAAAATTACTTTTTGAACACCTTTGAAGGAACATCCTGTATATTCGTTCTGTTAACATGTAACCACAATCGTAATTGCAATTGGCCACAATTCCTTTTGGTCCATTAAGAGATATGGAATAAAATTCTCCAAGTTATGAAGATGACTTAGGTTATTTAACATAGGACTATCATGAATAAACGTAAAAACTTGAACCATAGATGGGTTTGGAAACACATCCCTGGATGTCTAGTCCAGTGTGTTAACCAATTATACCACCGTGATCCTGTCAGAGTCTTACAATTTTCTGAATATAAACTTCGGATGGATAGTAAATCATCAATAAACATAATGCGATTCGATGTTTCGCCATACCATAGAATTCACGCATATTTATCTCAAGTTTAATTGTTTTGAATTGAGTATGTGGGTATGAATATCGCTATGGTTGTCAGTTAGTCTGATAACATCCCCATCCTGGTTATTATATTATATTAGAACTAACAGAAATGTTCTGGATACTGTTTGCGCTGACGAAGGCTACTTGGTATAACTAAAAGGAACTTTAACAGCATTTTTTGTGGATAAGGGTGATGATTCTCTCATTCATAATATAACACTCCCCATATATCTTAAATATGTCCCTATCTATATTGAACAACTTTCACCCAATTGCAACGGCTCTTATCGAAAATGTACCTATGGTCATCCAATTGGCTATGTTGTATTCAACAAAAAATTGAAGAAAACATACAAATGTTGACCACGACTATCTCCTTAATGATATTAGGCGGTACCCATGATATCCCTCTCAGAGGGGAAAATAAGCTGACGAGAGAGTTCATTTGATTTGTTGAATCACGAATCGATTTTGATGATTAAAAAATTGAAGAATAATTTGGAATAATGTCGACCTAATGCAATTTGAACATCGCCAAAAATACATAACGAATTGATAAGTTCATGTTTCAGCGATATTAAAAAACGTTAGTGTCAGCTGGCGAATCAGCAGACATAGCTGGGTAAGAACACCTATCAATTGACTCTACGATGGAAGCAAAGCAAAAATCCAAAAGCATTTGGAGGTTCTGTTGAACTAAAAATACAAGATGCATCATGAATTGTAGAAGCTATAGACAATTTTTTGGTTTTTGATTTTCAACAATTGGATTTGGTTTTGTTGGCTGCTCTACAATGACAGGCAAACAGGGTGATATACAAGTGAGTTTAAGGAAAAAATATTCTCGAAGGTTATATATTCCCTTCTCAAGCAATAAACTTAATCTAATCTTGTGGTGAACCATGTAACGAGGTACCGGGATATACATATTCTACTGCCACTAAAGAGGATACAATCAACTTTTCAGGGAATCGGCTGCTAGTAGAAATTGCTCCAAATATATCACGAATGTGTGAAACAAGTTGGTCGGAGAAATATAATGCGATTCGAAAATTTTCTAAAAATTTCCCAAAGCTTGTGAAAGTGCTAGGATAATTATCCACGGAGAGAAATCATCTTCCATCGTTTAATTACTATAGCATGATACTGAGCGTGTTGGAACCAATCGTTAACGACGTGCAAGCAAAGACCATGGGATTGATCGCGATGAAAGATCACATAATAGGAATCCTCGACGTACTTGAAAACGACCGCAACGACGCTGATAGAATCACTGTCGGATTTCTTCAAAATGTGCGAGACATGGCAATATAATTGGAAATATTAATTTGTGTTTCACGTATCCGTCATCAGACAATTATTATGAATAATGGCGACGTTCATCAATTATACTATATCTGAATAAAATATACCTCAGCTCTAACGTAACAGGACTACATCATTCATAGAAGACTGGTAGGTACCACATATTCACAAGAACTTAGTCGACAATTTTTTATGAGTTGGATGAAGTCACCGGAGAACTGAACCGTGGTATAAATTGTTGTATGAAGAAAAAAGAATAAACAACTTATTGAATTGTTAAGCGGGATTAATATTTGTGAGTGTTTTAGAGTTGGTCAAAGTTATAAGCTACAACAATAATTTTGTAGTCCTTTACTCAGAAGTAATACAAATTCTAATCAAATTTCTCAAGGGCTGCTAGAACGCCGTGTATATACGATATCGGTATTAAAAACATGTCGGCCGGCTTTCTTGCTGAAACTGGTGGCTGACGTCAGCGTAGTCGATCGCTGACACAGCAACATAGACCTTAACAATATTTGTTCTGTTATCAGAAAATCATTCACGATACTTAGTACTATTCCATAAGGGTGACCGTAGAACAATCCTGCAGTACCATTCGAGCAATGACATGGCTTAGGAGCATTTTGGAAATGGAATGACTGACTGGATTATGAAAGAACATTGTGAAATGGTGGAAGGAATTATAAATAAAAGTTTTGAAAATCCGAAAGATTATTACTAACATGGAAATTCAACTAAGTTTACTACATAATAGGTATATGTCTTTATATAAAGTGATATTATTAGTATGTTAATGAATAATGAAAACCGTTTTTCAATATTTTTCAGTGAAACACTCCCCCTCCTCAGTTTCACGAAGCTGATATTAGTTGCAACCTCTATTTCAGATCCTCGGAACGCCCTTGTGTCGGATGTTTCCTGGTTGACATAAGCAACAGCACTATATACTAAAGAATTGGACATATTGTTTTTGATCAGGATGGTGATTAGAGAGGTACCTAACTATCGGTGTTAATGTTAGCGATGATAATCAACATTATGATGACAAAAATTTTCTAGGCTATGTTGCCGAATTGAAAAAAGTCGTTGTCATGAATGAATCAACATTTCTGTTCGAGAACGAATTAATGAATAGTTGTTTTCTTCGGAAGCTTTTTTACGAATATGAAAGTAAGCCCTATTACTGTAAAATGTTACTTTAACAAAAAATGTTGGGTGCAGTATTATGAAACTACAGCGGAAAAATATGGAAAGGATAGGAATCTTGAAAAATACCATTAATTTGTGTCTATTATCTTGCAAATTTCCATTCATTTGACAATGATCATCCACTATAATTAACAAGTAACGCACGAACACAGTTCTTTCCGTTTCACCACTCCCTGATGGTGACCTTTGATGATTGACGAAACATTGGGGAATACTATTATTCCAGGAAAAGCCTTCCCAATTCTCATCTAGTTAACGATCGTTCTCGACATTAAAACAAGAAAATGAGAAAGTTAGCATCAGTTTCAGCTTGCCTTCAATTCTAACAAATTAGGTAAGCAACTCACCGAAATTTGGTTCCCAAGTATTTTCTCCATTTCTTCCCAATCTGAGGGTTGTCACCAAGCCGTTGGGTGATAATTTTGGTCGTTTGAATTCTTCGGATGCAACCACTGAAAATAGGAAACGTTTTAATCTACAAATATTCTATGCAAGCTCATCGATAAATCTCACATATTCCTAAGAATCAACAGATGATTAGTAGAGTATGTGAAATATTTTGATCGAAAATTTTTTATGATTTGACGCGACCCCACGGAAAATGTTTGTTTTGGTGTATAATACAAGAGTCTAAAATTTCTACCTCCTAAATTGACCGCAACCCTTTTTTGTCGCCATTTTGGGGTATTATGAATATTTTTAAGGGAAGTTCGTCAAAAAAAATTGTTGTATTAGGAATTAAGAAACCAAACTGGAACCCTTTTATTGTCAATGCTTAAGGAACTCCCAGTTCGAATTTCAAGTAAATCCGACCTCCCCCTCTCACGCAATAGATATACATATATACATAAATGCATGGGAGCTTGCGTGACGCCTATCTCAAGCAGTTTTCACTCGATTCAGCTGAAATTCAGACTGAAGGTAGACTTTATGCCCTCAAAACCGCATTCCAAATTTCAAGTTAAAATATTGAATAGTTTCCAAGAAATTCGGGTTTAAGTTAATTTTCTAGCTAATTTTCAAATTAAGATATCTTATGTCCTTTTTAGCCGATTGACATCTGCTTGCGTCAAAATGTAGGCATTTGCATATGTTTTTACGTGGTAATAATCGTTTTCATACTACATCAGCAATATGATACTATTTTAGGTGATAGAGGTATACATATATATTTTAACATAAGAAAATCAGAAAATGTGCCTGTGAATGCACGTACATTTACTTACATACACATATACAAACACATTAACACGTATACACACATGCATATTTGCATTCACAGACACATTTTATGATTCTTTTATGTTAAAAAAAATATGTATATCTTTATCACCTAAAATAGTATTATATTGCTGATGAAGTATAAAAACGATGATCACCACGTAAAAATATATGCAAATACCTACATGATGGTGCCAGGCAGATGTCAATCGGCTGAAAAGGACATGAGATATCTTAATTTGAAAATTAGATAAAAAATTAACTTAAATGCGAATTTCTCGGGAACAATTCAATATTTTGATTTGAAATTAGGAGGGCAGTTTTGGGGGCATAAAACCTAACTTGAGTCCAAATTTCAGCTGAATCGGTTGAGAACTGCTTGAATTAGCCGTCACACAAGTTCCCATGCATTTATGTATATATGTATATCTATTGCGTGGGAGGGGGAGGTCGGATTTACTTGAAATTTGAACTGGGAGTTCCTCAAACATTGACAATAAAAGGGTTCCAGTTTGGTTTCTTAATTCTCAATACAACTGGAGATAGCATTTTTTTTTGACGAACTTCCCCTAAAAATGTCCAAAATACCCCAAAATGGCGACAAAAAAGGGTTGCGGTCAATTTAGGACTTTTGTTTTATACACCAAAACAAACATTTTCCGTGGGGTCGCGTTAAATCATAAAAATTTACCGATATCACTTATTTTTTGGTTTCACATACTCTACTAGATGGAATAATGAAAAGTTGTTGTCAACACTATCATAAATAAAATAACTATTGAGGGACAAAGATTTGATTCACGAAGTAGAACAGTGAAAACAAGTCTTTTAGCTTCAGACAGCTGTTTCGCTCTTCTCATGAGCTCATCAGTAGGATGAGGCAGACTGGTCACTGGGCAGCTATCCCCGAAAGTGATATTACGGTTTACCAGGTTGAACTCGGTTGAGCTCTTGAGAAAAAGAGCGAAACCGCTGTATGGGACTAAAATAATTGTTGTCAATGTTCAACCTGATGAATCAATACTTTGTACATCAAATAATTGAATGACTAAGTTGTTGAAGTCCATTGAGGAAGAAATATTTTCAAGTTCATAATTTTTTTGAATAATCCTTAGTTCCATCACTTTAAATATTCGATTTGTTTTTCTCCAATGCTATCTAACTCTGAAGTTTTAATTTCAAAAGTTTATATTGGTAAATACTGTATGTCTCCAAAATATTTATCCATTATATTTTTTATTGAAGAAACAGAAATAAAATGTATCTTTATGGGAGAGTGATTTGTGAATTAGATTTCTAGCTATTGCATTGCTTTTTTTCCCAAGAGAAGTTCACTCCTTCTTGCAATCAGAAATATCTGTCCTGTTTTCTTCTCGACAGTTGGTCGTCTAAGAGTTTTTCCAGAGTATATCCTTTCGAATTAATTACTAGCCTATTATTGTTGGGTTTGAACTTTACTTTGGCCAATGTAATATACGTTGTTGAAGCAGTTGAGTTCTTGGTTTATGTTGAGTGCTAGATTTTCGATATGTTGTTGAATAGTTTCTGTCTCTACCAAACAAAGCACAATTAAATTATTTTTTTCTTGAATTGCTATCTTGTCTATGAATTTTTGCCTACAGTGGACTATTTTCAGTTTCTGAAACAACGATTTCTTCTTTTGCTCCATCAAGATTCCTTCCAATATTTTCAAGGGCCCTATCAACTGTATTATATGATATAACTGTGAGTATCATATCTATAAGCTTGCTCTCAGAATGTTATTCAGCAATAAAGCAAATCGGAATGCAATAACATGGCAACATTGATCATTTCTGTAGGAGCAACGCCGCCCTAATTATTAGTAGATTAGCAAAGTTTTCGCTCTGGGGTTATAGCTGCAGAATATAGTGTTTAGTGAAGAATGAGGAACATTCAAGAAATAGCTTCCTTGTATTAAAATAAGGTGGAGTGCAATTCTCCTTCCTTAAGATAAAACGGATAAGAAAATTCTTATTTTCCGAGATAACTATACTACAATTTGGATATCCATTACTTTTTCATATGAGTACATGCTAGTTCCTGTATTAGGTCTACAGAGCATTTTGAATGCCTGTGACACTGTCTCATTCTCCGAGATTTTCCTTAAAGATAGTAATTTTTGAAATTGACTTGTTATTTTGGAACAAGTTATAGCTGATGCTTGTCGTGAAAGTACATCATTTGAGTGAAAACTGGCATTGGAGGATTTGTCGCTAAAAGGGCATTGCTTTAAAAAAAACTGGATCTGAAGGATTTGTTAGAAATGAAACATACATTATTATTTGTTAAATTACTATTAAGAAAAGTATAGGTACTAACAAGTGAAAACGAAAACTGCATCAAACAAAACAGTCGGATAACATTGACAAATAATAAACAAGAAAAAACAATAAAAAAGTCAACAATTCAAAGATACTAATACTAAAAACTGAATCTTCGTTTCAAATTTTAGTTTCAAACTGTTCGCCATTCAGGAAATTTATACCAACAGCGAAGGATGTCAGATGCAGAAGATGAGATTTGTTCTATAAGTATTGCTCTTCTTTATGGTCTCCTTCTTATAATGTTCATCGCATGAGGATTGAAAGGGTTCAATATAAGTTCTTACGATTTGCCGCCTATAAAATAAATATTACATTTCGTAACTACAATTTCAATTACGACTTGGTTGAATCTATTCTAAATATTGAAAAATTAACATTACGTAGAAATCAAAATGATCTAACATTTTAACTCAAACTCATTAATGGGTTAGTTAACTGTCCTGATTTACTATCACAAATTAATTTCCGCATTCCTCAAAGAAATACCCGCTCGGCTAATATTAATATATTTCACATACCATATAGCAGAACAAACTACATAATGCATTCTCCATTTTGTCGTATTGCAAATCATTATTCAAATCTAAATTTTCGAAACATTTCTTTGGTTTCTCTTCAAACGGCTTTAACTGGTTCAACATAGATAAATTATGTAATTTCGAATGTATGTATGGGTGTTCCATCTCAAACGAGCCACCCCGTATATTTCGTATCCCATGGTGAGTGGAAAAATCTCTCGAAACACGTCGAATGATTTTATTTGGAAGACATCTTCTTTTGACGTATATTTGAGGCTTGAACGAGCAACCCCCTAATAGGGGGCGCTTCAACCCCTCAAAATTGAATAGGGGAGAGGGGTTGAGTGATACGTCATTTGAAAGGTCTTGGAAGCCTCCTTACAACGGTGTATGAAAAAAGTAAATTTGATGAACCGTTTTCTCCAAAAATTAATTTTGTTGCTCGAATGCGCCACCTTGAATAGTTTGGTTATTTGTACAATGTACAAGCTCATTTTTAATAAGCCTTTTTTACAAACTTGAACAATCTTCAAGAAGTCACATTCGTAAAAAAATTGAATTGTGTTGTCATGCTTACAATGAAAAAAATTAAATCTACGTGTTTAAATCAAATGTTCAAATTGTCCTCCATTGACTTCCATACAATAATACAATCTTGACTGAAAACCGTCTCTAACATGGTTCAGCATAATTGGAGTTATTTGACGACACTCATTTACAATTCGTTGGCGTAGTTCGTCCAAATTTTCACGCTGAGTCACAAAAATCTTGGACTTAAGATGTCCCCACAAGAAGAAGTCTAGAGGGTTCAGGTCAGGAGATCGGGCAGGCCACTCCATTGGACCTCTTCTTCCAATCCAACGACCGGGGTATTGCAAATTGAGGTATTGGCGAACTGGTGCGGCGTAGTGAAGAGGAGCTCCGTCTTGTTGGAAATGCAATTGTTGTTCAAGTAGTAGAGGATCGTTTTCTAATTGTTCAGTTATTAACGGATCAATCGCACTTTCCAACATTTCAAGATAAATTTCGCCATTTAAATTACCAGGAATAAACAGAGGTCCAATTAGGTGGTCTCCCAAAATTCCTACCCAAACGCTTAGCTTTTCCCGATGTTGAGTGTGAGCTTCTCGAAATACATGAGGATTTGTATCGCTCCAAATTCTACAGTTATGGCGGTTAACCTCTCCATTAAGTAAAAAAGTGCATTCGTCAGGAAAGCAAACGTTGTACAAGAAATTTGGGTTATTGTTGATACGCTCGACCATAATTTCGCAAAACTCTTGCCTTCGATCCCAATCATCATCATTTAATTCCTGAATTAATTTAATTTTGTACGGATGGAACTTGTGTTTATGTAAAATTCTGCAAACGTTAGATTGGCTAATACCGGAAGCTGCAGAAAGTTGTCGTACATATTGCGTGTTTGGCATAAGTTGGACATGTCCCAATACCGCCACAGCTGCTCCTTCATCATTAACAATTCCAATGGGTGCCCTTTTTTTATCCGTTACTGAACCCGTCTCCAAAAATTTTGAAATCAATTCGATTACGTACTTATGGCGAACGCTATGTTCAGGATGGTTTTCGTTAAATATCCTTGCAGCCGCTCGGGCATAATTTTGATTTCGGTAATGAAGGCTAACCAGCTCAACACGTTCTTGTAATGTGTACACCATATTTTTTGAAATTTTAAACAAATCAGCAAAGTAGTAACTCAACAGATTGATTAAAATCATGAAATGATCGAAGAAACGTTAAAACCAGATAAACACCTTCTAAGAACAAAAAATGAAGACAACATAAGGAAATGTTTTGCTGTTTTTCTATTTATTAGTTTGAGAGAATGTATTATTGTATGGAAGTCAATGGACGACAATTTGAATATTTGATTTAAACACGCAGATTTAATTTTTTTCATTGTAAGCATGACAACACAATTCAATTTTTCCACGAACGTGATTTTTTGAAGATTGTTTAAGTTTGTAAAAAAGGCTCAATAAACATGAGCTTGTACATTGTACAAATAACCAAAATATTCAAGGTGGCGCATTCGAGCAACAAAATTAATTTTTGGCGAAAACGGTTCATCAAATTTACGTTTTCCATACACCGATGTAAAGAGGCTTCCAAGACCTTTCAAATGACGTATCACTCAACCCCTCTCCCCCATTCAATTTTGAGGGGTTGAAGGGGGTTGCTCGTTCAAGCCTCAAATATACGTCAAAAGATGTCTCCCAAATAAAATCATTCGACGTGTTTCGGGAGATTTTTCCATTCACTATGGGATAAGAAATATACGGGGTGGCTCGTCTGAGACGGAACACCTTGTATTTGCAAAGTAAACTCTTCATTTCATATTCTTTTTATTCTTTTTACGACACATTATATTTCACTAAATTTGTTATACTGTAAAAGGGTTCGTGCCGCTAATAAATGAATAAATGAATAAATAAATAAGAAGTGTAATGAGAGTCAAAAATCTCGAGTAGTGCTAATTCTTACATAGGACTATTCTTATAGTATTTTACATCTTGAGTAGAAGTGAGGAGTTTCCAATTAAAATAAGAAAAGTAAGGTACCTACCTACGATCTCTACTTGCACAGACAGTAATTGTATATTTATTCTATATTATTAAAACAGTAGGTTTTCACTACTTCAGGAACTATCATGTATGCATATGGAAAAGGCATAATATGCGCTTGTTTCGATTATATCTACGTTCACAGCACTGCATTCTCGGATCGTGCATAGTATAGTTTTCTTAAGAAGGTTAAAGCGAGTATTGTGTTGAATTCTTAGAATATTACGCAGAATCTAATCGTTTGTTTCCTAGGAACTAAACATCCAACCCTCACAGCAGGTCCCGACTCTTTCTATTTATAGAAAGACTCAAGTTTGTTTTGTATATGTATAATATATTTAATTAGTAATAATACGAACTATTGACTGTAACGGATGTAACAGACTCTATGCATTCCTAATTTTCAATAATAAAATACAGTGAAGTACATACTGGGTGCTATTTCACCTATCTTCCTATCCTATAATACCAATAGGTTATGAGCCCAGATTACGAACTGTGTAAATAAATATAAACATAAATAAGTGTAGATTAAAGAATAATTAGTGACATTTTGTGAACCTTATGAATAAATAAAACTAGTGTTAAGTGAGTGCTTAACTACAATGAATAGAAAGAAAATTAAAAGGAATATAAAGTCCTTCAATGGCGAACATTACAGCATTTGGAAATCCCGCTTGCGTGCTCTAATCGAAGAAGAAGGTGCAATACAAGTTCTTGATGAAAATCCAACTAAAGAACTAACTGATGAATGGCGAAAATGGGGGAGAACCGCGAAAGGTTGTGTAATCGAGCATTTAAGCGATGCAATGATCGGTATTGTTACGAATAATAATTCTACCAAGGAAATAATACAAAAACTATACACGGTTTATGAAAGGAAAAGCCTGGCTACACAATTAGATATACAGAAAAGATTATTGAGCTTAAAAACTGCAATCAGATGTATCATCAATCAATCATTTTATCACATTCGATGAGATGATGATAGAACTAACTGCATCTGGAGTTGGAATTACCGAAATGGGTAAAGTCGCACATTTGCTTTTAGCATTACCATTCATCTATGACAGTATTGTTACGGCAATCCAAACTTTAACGGAAGATAATTCAAGTATTGCCTTCGTGAAAACACGATTGTTAGATCACGGAATTACGTTGCGGAATTAAGCTTCTGACACAAGTGCAAAAGCTTTATTCAGTGGAACTAAAAATTCAAAATTTAATAACCAAAATCAAATTTGGACAAATTTGAAAAACTTCCGAAGAAGAAAATACAATGAAGCGGAACATTTTATGAACAAATTCAAGAATAACAAGCAAGGAAATAACAATAAAAAATGTCACCATTGCGGCCGCTTGAATCATATAAAGCGTGATTGTTACTATTACAAACGTCAAATAAATCAAGACAATCAAAACAATCGAACGTTACAAACAGCCCAAGCAAGTGAAACACACGAACAAGATAAACGAAGGTTTGCTTTTATGGTAAGCAGTAAATTAAAAAACCGAGAATATTTTTGTGGAACTGAAGTTACATTTATCTTGGATTCTGGAGCAACAGACCATATAGTAAATCGACTGGATATCTTCAGTGAATATGATGAACCGCAATCTCCAAGCAATCCCTCTGTGGCGAAAAATAATACGGAGTTGAAAGCAACGGCCAAAGGAACAATTGAAGTCACCAAACATGGGAGTCGCTGGCGTTTTAGAGAATGTCCTGTATGCTGCCAATATCCCATATAATTTGTTGTCTGTACAATGTATGCAAGAAAAGGGACTAACAAATATTTTTCATGCTAATGATACATTATCTATTACGAAGGGAGGTAAGGTCATAATAAACGGTGTTTGATGATGAGTTCATCTGAGCTTTTTGTATTTTTCTTTTTATTGATAATAAAATAGTACTGCCTTTTGTAAGAATGTATTATATTGACATAACAAATATTGTATTGATTATATCTCCTTTTTTTATAGTCATGGAGATTGCATTGATTCTGTCAAGAGAAGCGCAGAGCCACCATAGCTGTTTACCGCCAAATAGAGCATAGAATAAACACTACTGTTCATGCCGCCACCCTTGAAAGTGTCCAGCTTTCAACCATATAAAGGCAATGAAAATTAAACACTTAATCCAAATAATAACAAAATGAAAACAAGAATGAGTTCATAGGTTTCAGTGTTAGTCCATACTTGTAGTGTCTATCGGTAACACGCAAACCTTCACAGAAGCTCTCTTAAAAATCCCTTTAGATGTTAAAACAGACACTACGCGCACCACACCGTCTTCACCTGGGTGCACCTGGACAACTCGACCTAATTGCCATTTCAGTGGAGGTAAATTGTTCCAGGTTTGAGCACATTGTTGGAGGTAGATGTCTTACATCTGCTTCTTTGTTGAAGTTGAGACAAGTAGTCCTTGGACCATTTCGACCAGAAGTGCTGTACCATTTGTGTTAACTGGTGGTACCTTTTGAGTTTGCCATTTTTATATTGATTCAAATCCTCTTGAGGTAGGGCTGCCAATGACGATCCAATTAAAAAATGTCCAGGAGTGAGTAGGGGAGAGTGTTGTACCTTGGACCATAATGTACCTCGGACCGCCTCGAATTTCACTATTTGTCGATGCAGTTTCCATTCACCCATATCGCCGATAGATTACGCACTTCCAACCTACAGATGGCACGAAAGTAATTTAGCCGGTAACGAAGTTCTCCGGAGTTATTTCATATTCGTCGTTCATCGAGTGTGAAAGTAAATATTAAGCGAATAAAAATCTGTGATCATCTGCGTACTTTTAAAGGGTAAGTAATTTGTGTTATGTTATTTTGTTACAACATTTCCTTCTTCTTGCGCATGTGTGAATAGTTTAAGTTTTATTGTTTATTTAACCTAACAAACTGTTTTATTGTAAAAATTGTACCTTGGTCCATGTGCAGCAGTTGTACCTTGGACCGGTCCAAGGTACAACACGTTTGTAAGTGTTGATAAAAGCCTTTGTAAATAGATTATTTCTCATTTTATTTCAAATGTAAGCCAGTGTAATTTTATTATACAGATTGTTCAAAAATGCCACTTAGCAAAAGTGGCAAAAAGTGTGACAAAGTTGATGCAGAAAAATTGACACAAGCAGTAGAAGAATGCATCAATAGAGGTATTGCCATTCGAGAGGCAGTAAGGCGATATGGAGTATCAAAAACAACGTTAATTAGACACATTCGTGGTTTTAAAAGTTCAGAAGCGGAAAGATTTACATACAGCGCAAAAAACAATGTGAAGCAATTATTTTCGAAAGATGAGGAGGAATGGACACTTTGCTGCATCTGCTTCAGGTTCGGGCACACCCTTAGTTGTTTCTGCTTCAATCATCACACCTGAAATATTGCGTCCATTCCCTAAAGCACCTATGCGGAAGAAAACTGGTGGCCGTCCTAGAGGCAAGTCGCGTGTTCTTACGGATACGCCAGAAAAAGAGGAGCTGGAGCGAAAGCGAAAAAAGGTTACCAAAAATTTGTCAATAACGAAACGAAAGAAAGGTGATTTCGCACTAGTGAAGATGGCAGGAAAGAAATCAATGAGCTTTTATGTTGCTGAAATCGTAAGCTTCGGTAATAATAATGAACTTAGATACTTACGCAGAATCAACAGATGTAATAAATTTGTGAATGATTCTGCAGAGACTCACGATTTTTGTGCTTCTGATTTAGTGTGTAAACTATCTCAACCAAAAACCGTAAAAGGCACTGCTCGGCGTAGCGCATTATTGTATTTTGAGGTCAACTTTGACGGCTATAATGTCAACTAATTTCTAAAGTGTTTGTGGTACTGTTAGTCGTTAAATATTAAACCAAGTACCTACTATTTCTTTAGTTTTTTTTGGACCAAGGTACAATCGGTTGTGGACCGAAGTACAT
Organism: Endomychus coccineus; assembly: GCA_958510875.1. Lineage (NCBI taxonomy): Eukaryota > Metazoa > Arthropoda > Insecta > Coleoptera > Endomychidae > Endomychus > Endomychus coccineus. The sequence continues at coordinate 129,840,087 of OY294068.1, read as the reverse complement.
CACTAGTTTGTACCTCGGACCGATTTGCATTACTCATTAGAAAGTGTGATTCTGAGTTTTTGGTTTAATCTATCCAGGTCTGGATGGAATAAATTGATGAATCAAAGTCACAACTAATCTATTTTTTCAAAAAACATGCAAAAAACTCGCAAACAGAAAAGTTACGGCGCCATTTATAAAAAGTGGACCAAGGTACAACACTCTCCCCTCCATTTAAATCATCAGGATCCTCGGATAGAGGGATAAGAGGACGAGAGTTTAAACAAGACTCAACCTGTGTTTTAACTGTGTTCAATTCGTCGTACGTTGAAGTATTGTTTCCGACCACCCTTTTAATATGATATTTAGCAGATTTGACTGCCGATTCCCATAAGCCTCCGAAGTGTGGGGAGTGGGCTGGTATAAAATGCCATGTTATGGACATCTGCGTAAAATGCTCTGAAAATTTTGATTGGTTTGCTCGATTTTGAACGAATGAATGAAGTTCTTGTAACTCATTGCGAGCACCCACAAAATTTGTTCCGTTGTCGGAATAAATGTTTTGACATATGCCGCGCCTGGCCACAAATCTCTTAAAACAATTCATAAATGCTTCTGTAGTCAAATCGCTAACCAGTTCCAAATGTACGGCTTTGGTGACAAAGCACACAAAAACGCATAAGTAACCCTTGATTATTTTATGTCCTCTCAATTTACCTACCTTGATACCAAAAGGACCTGCATAGTCAACTCCACAGTTTGTGAATGGACGACTAGGAGTTATACGTGATTTGGGAAGATCACCCATTATATGTTTAAAACCTATAGGTTTGACCCTGAAACAAATTAAACACTGGTGCAAAATATTCCTGATAGAACTACGCCCTGTTAATAGCCAATATTTCAGGCGAATTATAGAAAGTAAAGCTTGAGGTCCTGAATGTAGATTTTTGTAGTGTTCATGTAAAACGATGAGTTTGGTTAAAATATGATTGTTTGGTAACACAATCGGATGTTTTCGACCGTATGGAATATCTGCCTTTCGTAACCGGCCACCCACCTTTAAGAGTCCCTTTTCATCCAAGAATGGATTGAGCGCTATGAGTTTACTAGAGCCAGGTAATGGTTTACCCCTATGTAAAGCATACATTTCTTTGCCAAAATTTTGACCCTGAGCTAAACGAATTAGAATTGTTAATGAATTGAGCAGTTCTTCGACAGTTAATTGCCCAGAGGCTCTTGTTGATGAATTTGATTTAGAATTGTTTATGAATCTTAAACAATAAGCTAGTACCCTTTGCAATTTTGTGAGACTCGAGAATCTTTGGAAAATATCAGTTGTTATTTGAGAACTGAAAGTATGATGGGTAACTTTAATTTCAGGAATGTTTTCTGGAACCTCATACCTAGTATTTGGCCATAAATTTTCGTCGTTACTCAACCATTCTGGTCCGTTCCACCACAATTTACAAAATTTCAAAGTTTCTGAATCCAAACCCCTGGAAATTATATCAGCTGGATTATTCCTAGAAGGAATGTGCTTCCACTGATATCCTTTGGTTAGTTGTTGAATTTCAGCTGTTCGGTTTGACACGAACGTTTTCCACTGAAAAGGTTCCGAGCTCAGCCATGCTAATACAATAGTGGAATCACTCCAAAATTGAACCGTGTTGAATTTAACCTTTAACGAGTCTAACTTCCCGTGCTAGTTTTGCTGTTAATAAAGCTGCACATAATTCGAGTCGTGGAAGATTTACCGTTTTTACAGGAGCCACCCTTGACTTCGCACATATCAATCGAACTTGATGACAGTTCTTTTGATCTGTCGATCTTATGTAAATTGCCGTGCCGTATGCTTTTTCAGAAGCGTCCGAAAAACAATGTAATTGAATTTCCTGTGTATCACGACAAATTGTTTCCCTTGGTATTTCCAGTTCTTCCAACGATGTGATTTGTGTTTTGAATTTCAACCATGATGTGTGAATATCAAGAGGAAGAGACTCGTCCCAACCTACTTTTAATTTCCAAATTTTTTGCATTATAAGCTTAGCCTTTATAATAGCAGGACCCACCAGACCCAGAGGGTCAAATATTTGCGAAGTTACAGACAAAATTGTTCGTTTTGTTACCGTTGATTGCGTCACATCAATTTGTATTTTGTATTGTAAAATATCCCTATCCGAATTCCATAATAACCCTAAAGCCTTTGTTGTTTCATCATTTGACAGATAATGCTCAATTTCTGAATTCTTACTTTCACCTACTAAAACCTCCGTTCTATTCGAAATCCATTTCCTCAAAATAAAACCAACCCCTTCTAGAATTTGACTTACTTGATCTTTTATTATTTTTGCTTCGTGTACCGACCTTGTACTCACCAATAAATCGTCCATGTAGAAATCGTGCAATATAGTTTGACTAGCAATAGGAAACCCTTCATTATTGTCTAAACCTAACTGTTGCAGACATTTCACTGCTAAAAAAGATGCCGGTGCCGTCCCATATGTGATCGTATTAAGTTGATAAACGCCAATTGGTTGGTCACATGAAAATCGCCATAAAATTCTCTGTAAGTTTCTGTGCTCCTTTGTAATAAAAACCTGCCGGTACATTTTTTCCACATCCCCTGCTATAACTACTTCGTATCTTCGAAAGCGTAATAAAATATTAAAAAGGTTTTCTTGTAATTTAGGCCCAACCATCAAAACATTGTTCAAAGATAAACCCGTATCGGTTTTTGCAGACCCATCAAATACCACCCTGCATTTTGTTGTTAAAGATGTTTCTTTGAAAACTCCGTGATGTGGTAAATAGTAAATTGGTTGATTAATATCCCTTAACCTGCCTAACTCCTCTGATGTTCCGATCTTTGTCATATGACCTAGCTCAATATATTCCTGAATGAAATCCTGATATTGTAGCTTCATTTTGCCATCCCTGTCTAACCGTCTTTCTAGTTGCTGAAATCTTTTCAATGCTCTGTTAAATGAATCTCCTAAATCACCTATGTTTTCACGCAAAGGTAAATGAACAATGAATCTACCGTTTTCATCCCGTTTAGTTGTTTCATGAAATATTTTTTCACATTGCATTTCTTCATTAAAAAGTGGTTTTTTATTATGACATTCTTCTATTTCCCAGAATTTCTCAAGTTGATCTTGTATTTGTATGTTTGATGAAATATTACATGTTGTTATATTATTTGTTAATTTATGAATTCCTAATACCGGCCCTGAAATAACCCAACCCAATTTTGTTTTTTGAATCACCGGTTTGTTTTTTCCTAGTTTCAATTGGCCTGCACATATTAAATCCCAGAATATGGAAGCACCTAACAGAAGATCTATTTTGTTGGTTCTGTCAAATGTGATATCTGCTAACGTGATATTTTGTGGAATAACTAAACTGTTTGAGTCAATATTTATTGATGGTAAGTTTTCAGAAATTTTATCGATTATTAAAAAACGAGATTCAAACTTAAAATTGTTAAATTTGGAATGAACAACTGCATTAACAGAATGTGTGATGTTTGTTATACCTTGACCAATACCCAACACTAGTATGTTGATTTTTTGTGCTGAAAGCTGTAATTTTTTCCAAAGATCCCTTGACATGAAATTCGATTGTGACCCTGAATCCAATAGTGTTCGACACTCCTGTAAATTACCAAACCCGTCAACAATGTGTACCAAGGCTGTGGATAAGAGAATTTCAGCGGATAATGTGTTTGCAATACATTGATAATTTTGAACCGTATTTTGTGTTCTCGAAGTACGAGGTTCTTCCGAATGACCTGAACCGTCCTGTGACCGTGATGATGCAATTACTGACCTAGATTGTGTTTGTTCACTATGATGTATCATAGTGTTGTGTTTCCTTCCGCATTGTTTGCAGCCCCCTACTGTACAGCTATCTACCCGATGTCCGTATTTTAAGCAGTTCCAACAAGCCCCTGATTTTTTAACCTCGTCCCGTCTGGCTGATACTGCCAAATTTTGGAATTTTTTACATGTAAATAAGAAATGATTTTCTTTACAGATGATGCAAGGTTTTGTGACCGCCACAAACGACCTTGACCCATTTTGTTTATCTGACTTGACCTTCCATTCTGATATTTTATTTACTGTTTTATTTGAATCCATTGCCTCCAAAAGTTGACACCTTTTTTCTAAAAATACCTGAAACTCTGTCATAGTAGCAAATTTGTTACTTGCACCACTTTTTTGCCACTCCCTTTTTGTGATTAAATCTAGTTTATTTTCTAAAATATAGATCAAAAGTGTGTCCCACGACTCAATGGGCTGACCTAAAGATTTCAAAGATCTAATATCCCTTTTTATAAGATCCAAAAGTTTTCTCAATTGCGTGAACGATTCCTTGTGAATTTGTGGAAAATTATACATGGAGTCTATATGACTTAAAGCTATCAGTTTTTTGTTTTCAAACCGATCTTTTAATAATTTCCAAGCTTCTACGTAATTTTGCTCCGAAACTTCTAGCGCACGAATCACCTCAGCAGCATCACCCTTCAGTGAATTTTTTAAATAATAAAATTTTTGTATACCTGATAAAGAACCGTTTGTGTGAATCAAAGCATTAAAAGTGTCATGGAGGAATGCACTCACTTATTTACTTCTTGCCCTACCGTGCTTGTGTTTGTTCTATCTCTGCTTATACCATGAATTTCTGACCCAATCGTGCCCAACAAGTTCTACTCTTTGATCGCGTCAACTCCCTGCGTCGTTTGATTCCCACGCTGAAAACCGCTGCTTGCCTTCCGATTCGCTCTTGTGTATTTTCCAATAAACTGTTTTTATATCCGGTGTTGAAGGACCATGTTTGATGATGAGTTCATCTGATCTTTTTGTATTTTTCTTTTTATTGATAATAAAATAGTACTGCCTTTTGTAAGAATGTATTATATTGACATAACAAATATTGTATTGATTATATCTCCTTTTTTTATAGTCATGGAGATTGCATTGATTCTGTCAAGAGAAGCGCAGAGCCACCGTAGCTGTTTACCGCCAAATAGAGCATAGAATAAACACTACTGTTCAAACGGTGAGTCATTAAACAATTTATCCAGAATAACTTTGAAGGTAAATTCACTAGGTGGTAGGAATACACCGAACAAACAGGTCAATGCTGCTAAAAACGATAACCAGAAAACTGAAAGTAATAATTATAAAATTTGGCATGAACGGTTAGGTCATTTCAGTAAAGCCAAATTATTACAAATCAAATTTAAAGCTTTAGCGTCTGATAATTCCTGTTCGGCACAAATTGATCCATCAAGTAATCTATGTGAATCATGTTTAAAAGGAAAACAAACAAGACAACCTTTTTTGAAAACAAAAGATAAATCACATATTCAAAGACCTTTATTTATTGTACATACTGACGTTTGAGGTCAAATTAGACCACAAACGATCGACAGTTAAAATTATTTTGTTACATTTATTGATGAATACAATATTATACTGTTACATATTTATATACCTATATATATCTGAAATCTTTAGTGTTTTTCAAGATTATGTTGCGAAAAGTGAAGCACACTTCAATATGAAATTAGTCAATTTGTATTGTGATAAATGAAGGAGTTCTGTGTTAAAAGGGGTATCACATATTCAACTGTACCACACACTCCAGAGCAAAATGGAGTTCCAGAACGAATGAATAGGTCAATAACTGAAAATCTGTTGAATTTAAAGCAATAACAAAGAATAAAACACCATTTGAACTGTGGCAAAGTAAGAAGCCCAGATTAGGTTATATAAAGGTATTTGGTTCGACAGCATATGTACACAATAAAACCAGAAAAGCAAAATTTGATGAGAAATGTTTTGAAGGTATACTGATTGGGTACGAACCAAACGGTTACAAAATGTTTGACACAGAAACGTGTAGATTTATAAAAGCACGTGATGTCATTTTTAATGAAATACATTTTTTAACATCAAGACCAGTTTTAAAACTTAAAGAAGATTTTGTAACTGAAATACCTGAGGTAATGAAATCCGTAGATCCTGAAAAGGATATTTCAGAAACGGATAATACTTTCAAATATTTTGTTGGAACAGATAGAGAACAAAATTCGTCATTCTCTAAAGTATTAAACGAAAACGATAATTTGATTAAAACTACTGAGGTAAGGCGAAGTGAGAGAATTCGAAGCCGACACATTATCTCATATAAAGATAAAATAAAATTCCTGAAAATTATCGTCTGTGTGCACAATCACTTATATACAAAACTCCCTCTAGTTATGATGATATAAAAACAAGACATGACAAAGTCAAGTGGATGCAAGCAATTGACGAAGAAATCATTTCACTTTTACAAAACGATACATGGACTTTAGTACCTAAACCAGCAAATAAAAATAACGTAGACTATAAATGGGTTTTCACAATTAAGAAAGATATTTACGGAAATCAAACAAAATTTGAAGCAAGATTAGTAGCGAGAGGTTTTAGTCAACAATATTTGTTAGATCATGATGGGACATTCGCACCAGTTGCTTGTATTTCGACATTCAGAATTCTTCTTGCATTTACAAATCAATTCAATTTATTCGTTCATCATATTGACGTTAAAACTGCTTTTTTGAATGGTATATTAAAATAAGAAATCTACATGCATGTGCCTGAGGGGGTTAAAGTTGAAAATGATAATATGGTTTGTAAATTGAACAAATTATTATATGGCTTGAAGCAATCCGCCAGATGTTGGTTTAAACGTTTCGACCAAGTCTTGAAACAACATAATTTTACAAACTCATATGTTGACCGTTGCTTGTATTACTTGGAAAACGGTTTTATAAGTGAAAACCTTTATGTAATATTGTATGTGAATGATCTTTTGATTGCAACAGGAAACATCACAACAATGAAAAATTTCAAGCACTATATCTGATGCAAAACTTTTCTATGGTCGACTTATTTGAAATAAAACTTTTTCTAGGTGCAAATGTTGAAAGAAATGAAAATTAGATTTCATTAATTCAAAGCACATATTTGAAGGGGGCTTTAGAAAAATTCAACATGAGTGAATGTAAATCCTTAAGTACTCCTCTTCCAATGAAACTGAAATTTGATGCTTCAAATTCTGAAGAAGATTGTGGAGCCCCTTGCCGAAATGTTATCGGGTGCTTAATGTATGCCATGTTATGCACACGACCAGATTTGTGCACGGCTATAAATATGCTTAGTCGGTATCAGAGCAAAAACAATACAGAATTATGAATGGCCATACCTGAAAAGGGTATTGAGCAGTGGCGGCTCCTCGAAGGAGGCTAAGGAGGCTCAGCCTCCTCACCAATTTATCTTAATGATCATTCTCCATTTTATTCCCTGTTTCTCTGATAATTCTTTAAATTTTACAATTAATTTCCCGTTCTCAGTAGTTATTTTTAATCTGGCAACAGTGGCCAGAGGCTAGATTCTCTATATATCTCAAACGCTGAATACGAGTGGTCAACACAGTTGCCGTACCTACAACCAGTCCAATTGCCAAATAGGGTAAAACAGCGGATATGGCAACACCCTCTGTAGGCTAGCCTTTCGTTCGCACTCGGTCATTCGAATGAAATACGATTACTTGCTGCCGTTGCGCAAAGAGGTCTATATCTCTTTGCCGTTGCGAGGCTGCGACACGTGCTCCGTCAGTTATTGTTTTTGTTTCGCGTCGCGAAGTAAGGTTAAGTTATAATTTATCTGTTCGGTGACTTCTTAGGAAATCCATTTAGTGGATTAACATATGATAGAAAAGTGTTTTTTTTAAATAAACGGCCTTTACCGGATTTGAAAGGATTAGTAATGTCAGGTAAGACATTAAAAAGAGTTTCCCAATACACTTTTAGATAACTTAGTTCTAAAAAATGAATTTTTTGATAAAATAACACTGCACAATGAATTATGCGTCATATACTCGGATAAAGATATTTTAGGCCAGTACGACAGTCACGCCGATATGATAAAATATATGATAGACAATGATTTGCAACAAGTTTTACCTCAGTTTCATAAACTACTTTGTTTGACAGTCACCATTCCTGTCACGTCGGCATCGGTAGAGATCATTTTCTACTCTCAAACGAATTAAAACTTACATGCGAAATACAATGGACCAAAATCGTTTATACAATGTTAGTTTGATATCTATTGAAAAAGATTTAGTAAAACACTTACCACAGAATGATACATTTTATGATAATATTATTGATCATTTTTCGCAAACTAAAGACCGTAGAATTCCGTTAATGTATAAAAAAAGTTAATAAAATTAATTTAAAAAAATAACAAAATATGAAAAATTCCAAAAAAAGAAAAAATATCACAAATCCAAAAAAAAAATAAAAAAAAAAAAACGAACAAAAATTTTTTTGCCAAGAGAAACTACACATCCACGCTGGTTCTTGCTGGGCAACAATTAATTTTGTCACTGAAGTAGCTGGTACGGTCGCGGTGCAAAAATTAAATTAATTGGCTGAGTAGAGTATATTTTTAAAAAAACGTTTTATGTCCAGCCTCCTCTCTTAAAAAGTTCATGAGCCGCCACTGGTATTGAGATATATAAAAGGTACACTCCATTTGAAATTAGTATACAAAAGGTGCATGTTCAAAGGAACATTGGTAGGTTTTGTTGATTCTGATTGGGGTAGTAACGAAAATGATCGAAAAAGTACCACAGGCTATTTGTTCAAGCTTTATGAAAGTTGTTCGATCTGTTGGAATACAAAAAGGCAAAATTCAACGCCCTATTTGAAGCTGTTAGGGAAGCCTTATGGTTAAAATCATTATTGAATACCCTCAATTTGCAAACTACAGAACCAATAATTATATTTGAGAATAATACTGGTTGTATTTCCATTGCAAATAATCCAACTGCTCATAAACGATCAAAACATATCGATATGAAGTATCATTTTACTAGAGAGCAGATGGAAAAGAAATCAATAATTCTAAAATATATTTCCACAGAAGAACAATTAGCTGATATTTTCACCAAGCAAGTGGCAGGACCACGATTCCGAGAAATACGTCTCAACATTGGCATAAAGGAATAAGATAAAAATCGAATTATTATTTGTCAAATAGTTTGGTCTGGTTGGGTTTTTTTAGGGTTTTCCCCAACTCAACGCAACAAATGTTGGACCACTCTCATTGTAAATATACTCCCCTAGATAGCTAGATAACTAGACACCTGAATAACTAGATAGCTAGATAGCTAGAAAATGAATTCAATGAGTACTGTATCATCCGAACTTTACAATTATATCAAAGTTTCAGTAAAACGATCCAATTCTTGAGGGGGGCTGTGGCTGTTGGATTCTTAGAATACTACGCAGAATCTAATCGTTTGGTTCCTAGAAATTAAACATCCAACTGTCACAGCAGGTACCGACCCTTTCTATTTATAGAAAGACTCAAGTTTGTTTTGTATATGATGTATGATATACTTAATTAGTAATATACGAACTATTGACTGTAACGGATGTGACAGACTCTATGCATTCCTAATTTTCAATAATGAAATAAGTGGAGTACATACAGGGTGTTATTTCAAATCTCCCTATCCTATAATATATTGCTCATAGAAATTATGTACCCTCTCCGAGCGCTATAGATATCACTGAATTTTTTGTTACTACCATTTTGACTATTTGATTTACTTTTAGGCTATGTAGGCCTAAAGGAACAAATAACAAATATTAAAGAAAAACTCTTGCATGTACAGATTTTGAGAAAAGCACCGTCCTTTTGGAAAGACGATAATAATACTGACGGATAATTTCTTTTCAAGTTGTTTAATAAAATAATTCTGCTTAATGAGAAATACTTAAAACTAACTGAATCTTCAAAACTTTACCTAGGAACCGTAAAACAATTTTTGACAGAGTGTCCAGTATCTCAATTTTTTTACTAATTTACAATCCTTGCACATTTCTCTCTCAATAGCTCCATGTAACCTCAATAAACATATTTGGCTCATCCGCCAAGTTTCTAGTTTGATTTTATTCGCGATATTTGATTTGTTTCCAATAAGCATTGAAAATCTTACAAACATTTGGTCAGGTATTTCTACAGAATTTCAGAACTATTGCCCAAATTGATAATTTCTTGCCATTGCTTGTCATCGTCGGTTGAAGAATCAATTTCCTTCCCGGGGAAAAATTAACAACATTATCTAGATATTGCCGCTCCAGAAGAATACTGACAAATAGTTATTTTATAGGAGACAGGAAACACGAGTTTTCCCTTTTAACTGCTTGGTTTCAAAGTATTTTCATTTATTTCTTTAAAACTTTGGCGTATTGGGGCATTTCCTGAATATTTCAAGGTAGTATGACTGAAGAAACAATGCGATGAACTTTGATATGGAATTTTGAATTTATGTCGTCATTCCTTTAAACTGAAAAAAACTTATTATACCTCTTTATATCTATCCTTAGCCATCATCACCAATAATAGAATAATACAAAATCAATTGAAACAACATTATTACTAATAATTATGCCTGTATTTTAACATTTACGTTGAGAAGCAAAAAATGTTTCAGTGGCATAAGCAACACAAATTACACCCACACGTTATTTCTTTCACAAGTTTTACTTACGACTTTGTTGCACAGGACGTAAATAGCTCATTAGCATTAAACTGTATCATAAGCATCTTACAACTCACCTTAGCGTCAATTTTTCTCGCGCAGCTATGACTTCAACTGGTACTAATTTCATAACAACATAACTACCATCTAGCGGCATACTAATTTACTACAATTGCGACATTATTTCACCTAAAGAGCAAGCAGATTTCATTCTATCGATACATGGTTCTTTTTACAATGGTGCAGTTACGTTATTATTTTTCTGGAACGGCAATTTTATTTCTAATTTTGGAATAATCACCCTCGTCCACAAGAAATATTATTACAGTACTGAGGACCTGTCTAGCTACCAAGTGGTGATTAGTTTACTGTGATGATGGCTACTTGGTAACTGGAAGGTTGTCGATACTTTAACAGGATGAAAGGATGATTATGTTCATCTACAAAACGTTCCCAAATTGTCCTTCGTTGGTCAGCACGCATGTCCGTAGTCTCTTCTGTTAAAAAACATTACTCGCGTTTGGTTCAATAATTTTCGAAAAGCTTGTTCGATACGGTGTTTTAGATCTTCTAGGGTCTCTACTGTAGTAAAGTACAGTTCATTTCTTGTTTATTCCCAGACAGTAGCATCGAGCTAATCTGAGGACGTAGGAGGTCAATGAGTAGTTAACTGTTACTTCGGCCGATCTCCTCCCTTTACTTTCAAGGTCTGTCCAAGTTCTTACTCTTCTAACCATTCCCGTCTTCCTCTATCTTTCCCTGTCAGTTTTGTCACTTTTCCGCCTCTTTCCCTACTTTTTTTACTTGTTTAACCTGCCGCCGCCGTTTCCGTTACTTTGGTGACTTATTTCAACCTGTCCCCACTTTTCCCCCTGCTCCGTTTATCTTGGTTGACTCCACCTGCCCTCCTACTTTGTTCTTATTAGCTTACGTTCCCTTTCTTTTTTAAATCATGACAAACCTACTTCTAACAGTTTTATTTGGTTTGTAAATAAGAACAAAAAAACAAAGTAGAGGGTAGGGTGGAGCCAACCAAGAAAAACAAATAGTGAAAGAGGGGAAGACAGGTTAAACATGTAACAAAGGTAGCAAAAAAGGCGAACGAAGAAAGCAAAGTTCCAAAATAGGGGGGACCAAGGAAAACAAAGTAGGGCGAAGGTGCGGGGTAAGTGAGAGAAAGTGGAAAGGGTAGAAACTTGAGCGGAGCATGAAAATTGAGTGAAGGAGGTCGGCCAAAGTAACGTCAATGAATTGGTGCATCAATTCCCCCACCAGTCTATCTATTGGGAAAAAAATATTCAACCATTGCCTAGGTTCTTAACCCTAGTGAGAAGGGGCACCGTCATGCATAAACCAGCTGTCTCAGTGGGATATCTTCAAGAAATTGATGAAAAAAGTTCCAGAGGAATTAGCAGTACCGGTTGCCTTTAAAATTTCGGTAAATAAATGGTAGCCAATAACTGGCACTTGAAGTTGCCGCCCCAAACATTAATTTTTAAACAATCTTGGTAACGCGTAACCCTTGTTACTTTGGGATTTACTTCTGCCCAAATGTTGGAATTTTGCAAGTCATTAAAAAGTTGCGCTTTCAACCATTCAAGACACCTGAATCTTCAGGAAGACGTTGCTGTACCGGACACAAATGAAGTAGATGAAATTGTTGCTCCTGGCAATTCTGTACGCTACTGCTCAGGATATATTTGTGTGAAGTGCTACTCGTTTAGTACTAACTGCGAGATTATTTTCTAAAGTTTGTGAAACCTCTTTCTCCTTCCTAACAGTCAGCGTACATCATCGTCCGATATTACTTTGTTTCGTTTCGATAAAGCTGACGCAACGCCGTTCAACTGACAGTTTCTTGGCTTTTGAAGGTCTACTCGTTTAGTACTAACTGCGGGATTATTTTGTGAAGTTTGTAAAACCTCTTTCTCATTCCTAACAGTCAGTGTACATCATCGTCCGATATTACTTTGTTCCGTTTCGATAAAGCTGACGCAACGCCGTTCAACTGACAGTTTCTTGGCTAGCATTGTGAATTGCATTCTCGGTGAGACAACTGCTTTTTGCCAGATGGTGTCGGAACTCCTAGGTTCGCCAAGCACTTTGAGGGTGTTTTGTGATATCACTTTTGGTTTGTTGTTCAGTGACTTCACGTCTGTCTCGTCTCACTGATGAGCTCATGGATGGTCAATACAGCTGTCTGAGACTATAGGACGTGTTATCACATTTCAACCTGGTGAACCAAGACTTTATCTATTGTCATGAAATGTGTTTGTATTTCTCTATGCATTGTTGCGGAACCGTCATCTGGCGGCAGTGATACCAGCTGTTTCTCTGTCGATTCTTTGAATCGCGAGAAATTATTTGTCAATGCGTAGGATTGTGAATTGCATTCTCAGTGGGGCATCTGCTTTCCGGTAGATGGTTCACCAGAAACTATGAAAGTGTTTTACCATATCACTTTCGGTGATGGTTGATCACGTCTGCCTCGTTTCGCTGACTGGCCCATGAGAAGGGAGAAACAGCTGTCTGAGAATATGGAACGTGTTATCACTGTTCAACCTGGTGAACCAAAAATATGTTCACATTTCCATGGCACTCACCTATTGTTAACATCGACATATCTATATCATTATAAATAAGAAGAAATCATCGTTATTTAATAAAAATACTGTTAAACTGATGACCTTTCAGCCATCAAGTAGTCATCATGAGAGTAAACTTATAAATTATTAACATACCCGTATATTCATCGTATGAATAAATTGTTCATTCCTGCTAACAATATAATTACAAACTTCACCGGTGACAACCAAAAACCACAGGATCACCTGAGTAATGCTGACATATGTTAATACGTCAGGTATGTTTTGTTGTTTCATTTAAAAGCCAATTGTGTTTTGAATTCGATATGTTGAATGAAACATAGCATGTACTGATATGTTTGAATTGATTCTTCTCAAAAATTATAGCAGATGTCGATTTTCAACAGTATCTTTTTTAGATAAAAACCTTCAGACTTCTACTTCTTCTATAGAATTGTCAATAATACTTTGGGCAGTTTTCACGAACTACCTATAGTGTAATTGACTATTGTAGTATAGTATATTAAACTTTTTTGAACAAATAGGTGAGGCAATGCCCGGAAATGCAACTATTGCGAATACTTGCATATCCTAGAAGTATTCAAGTGTAATGAACTGCTGATACATTAAATAATTTGATTGTGATATAATGTAGTGTGTGAAAGATAGCAATATACTCGAGACCATTAGGGAAAGATGTTTCTTCCAATTACGATACCATCTCACCATTTAAGGTACACATTACATCGCGATGCTATCAATTTGTGCCTTGCCAATTCATATCAGTTAAGTTAGAGTATGTGTGAAACAATTTGAAAAAAATTGAGTTCATCGCAAACCAAAGAAAGTGTGGTTGCTCAAGCCGGCAATATTTTCGTGAAAGGCTTTCCAACGATAGCATCAATGCGTGATATTTTTGGACTCACCGGGACTGTATTAGTGGTGAAAATTATCTTCTCCTTCTATTATTTCCGTTGAAAGATTGGTTCGAGAGGATAACCAGAAGAACAATTCCCAGAAGTAGAGAACAAGTTTAGTTTGAATCCATAATTTCCTTCGTGTTCAAAAAAACAATGAACATAATTACAACAATAATGATATTTTCTCAAGTATGCCGAACGTACGAGAATGGTAGGCCAAAATACAACAAAAAGTACACCCATAACATTTGTCGCTAGCCCATGTCAGCTATCACCGGAATTCAACAGCTATTGGAAGAAGTGAGTATACTCTACCGAAACCGAAAACTTCGTAAAACGAACATATTTTCCAGGCTCAGAAGAGGAAAAAAATTAAAGATGATGGTGTAATTTTTAGTTTAAACAGTCAGGATTCGGTACGGATAATGTATGCAGCGAATGAGTTAATATTTCTAGTAGATATAGGACCATCTGTAAGAATTTATTTCTTCAAATATTTGAGTAAGATTCAGATAATGAACTTCTCAGAAAAAGTGCGAGTTAAAGGAATTGCCGGTTCAGCAAATATGAAAACGCAAGTAAACAACAATATAAATTTGAATCATGAATTTTGGATTATAGATGAAAAATTCAATTGTGGAAGCCGTTACGTTGTGATAGCTTATCATTTTAACGAAATAATGAATAAAACTACTTCGTTATACTATCACTGATATTTAATATAATCGTTACTATAGTTTCAATACTAAACGTGTCATATTCAGACGAAAATGATACCTTCGTTTTCGTCTAAAGATGACACGTTTAGTGTTTAAACTATAGAAACGACTATATTAAATATCAGTGATAGTATAACAAAGTAGTTTTATTCATTATTTCGTTAAGATTATAGATGAGTTTGAATGCGATATATGCGGAGTGATTGGTTCAGACTTTTTCCAAGAACATCCAGCAAATTCAGATTTAGAGAAATCTACATTCTCGTTTTGGTATAATGAAGAAAAAATTGCGTTACTCATGTACACAAATTAAAAAAAAAGCGTTACATTTCCAGCTCGATGTGAGGTTTAATTCATTCAAATTATACGAGTACTAGCAATGATTGTTGTGTTAACAGACGAATTAAATGACGATGTTTTTATTGCCGGAACATTGGCTGAACTTCAGAACTGCAACATGATACCTGTTAGATTACTCAACACGAGAGATAAAGTTGTTACAACAGAAAACTTCAAACCAAGAATTACAATTATGAGGTAACTAACTTTAGCGATGAAAATACAAAGGCGGTAAATCGCGTGGATGAGTTATTTAACATGATAAAAATTACTCATTTGAATGAAGAGAAGTTTCTATACAAAGCAAAATATTCTGAAGTTTTTTTTATCTAGAGCATGACCCTCTAATCGTCACGAACGTTTATGAGCAAGAAATGTAGCTACAAAAGTCTGCAACACCAGCGATATGTCGCATAATATAATTTATGACAAAAGCATAGAAATAATGTTTATTCTTCAAGAAACTCGATCAACGCTGACTTATGGTACATTGTTAAGATACTTGGAAACAATTTGTATGAAATATGATATTCGAGAATTGTTAATTATAAGATACGGAAGATGTGCCTAAAGTATAAAAGTATATTTAATAGATATTTCACGCGACATAAAATAAGCAAAAGTTTCTATTGTAAAAGGAGACATCTCATTTGAAATGAATTTCATATGGTACTTATAGTGGAGGGCAGTTATGATTTTTTGTGCGATTTTCGCGCTCGTTAACGGAACCTGGCTCAAAATGTTTGTATTGATGGCCCAAGCAACATACTAAAAAGTTGAATTACCAAAATAGGTGCGCCACCCAGTTTAATTGAGTTTTGTTTTATTTTTTTTTGAAGGCCTCAGAGATTTGGCTCAGGTTTGAGATTATTGATACCCTTTTATTCTGGGTATCCAGAGGAACCCATTTGTTCAAGGTTTTTGAAAATCGGTTCATGCCCCCTCTCACAATATAAATATATATACATGTATTTTATGAAAAATTTAAATTGCTCTGCAAGAGCCAATAATCGATCAATTCAGCTGAAAATTTGGGTGAAGGTAACTCTTTCCAAGAATAAAAAAATGGTTCTAAGTTCGTTCGAAAATCTTTGATGGTCTCAAGGAAAGCTATTTGTATGTTGTTTAACTTATGGGCGTCATTAATTCATTTCCAAAATTTGGTTACGCTTATATTTGCATATAAATATATATACATACTCATATTTATGCATATCAAATACAAATATGTATTAATATACATAGGTTATGTATAGGTGTCCAATGGACACATGTCTATCGGATCTGGACTACCCAATTTTTCACCAAAATGGACATGCGACTGATGAATTCCGAAGCGAAATGATATTTTAAACAACTTTTATCGCATATTTTCATTATTTATATACGGGTCTTGAAAAAAACAGTTCTTATTCATATAAGACACATGTCCTGCTTACGTTCAATTTTTTAACAACAAAACATTCCCTTCAACCATTTTAACTGTTATACTACATTTTAAGCACACACATTATCATCATAATACATATAATAACAACTTTTTTGAGTTAAACACGAGCAAGAGTAAACCCTTTTCTGGGTTACTATAAAGATAATCTAACATTTATTTTCACCATCATTATTATTATCATTACTATCATCATTATTATTATTATTATTGTTATTATTATTATTATCATCATTATTGGATGACGCCCATAAGTTGGACAACATACAAATAACTTTCATTTGAGACCAAGTAGATCTCGATAACCTCAAAATGACAAGATATTTGGATTTGAATTTTTCGGAAAAAATTGACTAAAATTGAGTTTTAGGGAAAACCATCGAAGATTTTTAATCATACCTAGAACTATTTTTATATTTTTGGAAAGAATTACCTTCACCTAAATTTTCAGCTGAATTGATTGATTATTGGCTTTTGCAGATCAATTTGAATTTTTTCCTAAAACACATGTATATACAGGTTCGGAAATTATTTATCTTGGGTATGGTGGCTTCATGAGAGCGTAAAGAATAGCTTGCTATATGATAGAGAGAGCATTACAATTTCAGGCCGGTCAGCTCAGAACGTAGGACGTTAGTATCATACCAGCACCAGTCGGGCGAATGTGCGAGTAGCAGTTAACGCCTCGGGTGGGGTAAGGGGAGGGGCGCATAGCAGTGCGTCTCTCTTGTTTATGTGGTATTATCATATCATTGCGTTCCTTATTGCATGTGTAGATTTATGTCTATACCCCAGAAGAATTATTTCCGATACTGTATATTCATATTGTGAGAGGAGGCATGAACCGATTTTCAAAAACTTCGATCCAATGGGTTCCTCTGATACCCAGAATGAAAGGGTATCAATCTCAAACCTGAGCCAAATCTCTAAGACCTTAAAAAAAAGTACCTCTCAAAAAGCGCAAAAAAAACAGTTTTTGGCCAATTAAACTCATTTGGTAATTCAACTTTTTAGTATGTTGTTTGGGCCATCAATACGAACAGTGTGTGCCGGGTCCCGTTAACGAGCGCGAAAATTGCACAAAAAATCATAACTACCCTCCACTATTACAGGTGGACATGGGATATCATTTGTACGTGCGTTTACATAAAAAAATACTACCTATAGCCCGGTATGAAAAGAGATTGAAAATTTTATAAAACGATGTGACGACTATCAGAAATACAAACATACCATAGTTTCAGATTCAGATTGATGAAAATCGCTATATACCAACATTGCCCTGTGAGCTAGCAAAATTTGTAGGTCATGCTCTACCGAATAAGGAAGTTTTTGTTGTCAATTTTATATTACATTACATACACACATTACAATAGCGTCAGACAGGACTGAATTTTCATCAAGAACGTTGAAGGAAACTTGCAAGCTATTACAAATAAATCAGTTACACTTGACAGCATATCACCATCAATCCCTGTGTTCCTTCAAAAATCACATAAATCGTTATGAAATTTTTTACGTTTTCTAGTATCCAAAAATATTTTTATTTTTTTGGTACCATATTGGTGTTTCGCAAACGAAAAACGAAATACACACTATATTTAGAATATAGGTTACAGCAAGCGTGGGATGACGCTAAAAGTAACTTGATGGCACCAAAAGTTAAGAGAAAAAGCCGTTACCATTTTAAAACTAAATATATAAGTTACAGCATAGAGAGTGAAGTTATGATAAAAAATGAATCAGGCAGTAAATATGATTGTTTGCTTAGAGGTCCTTTCATAGTAATAGAAGAACAAGACCTTAACGTCGTTATTAATATTGATGTCAAATTGGTTTAAGTTCACAAAAATAGAAGTAAGTTCTATTACACCTAAGTACAATAATATAAAAAGTTTATGTTAGCAAGTTTAATGTATTGAATACTCAATACAAGGAATTTACTGCAGGAATAAGAAGTGGAATAAGTGGAATAAGAGATAAGATGTTCAATGTATATGTATATGAATTGAGACTAAAATTTGAATTAGAAGTGAAGTTATTTAGATTAATTATTAGTGTATTTTTTTTATGATGTCAGGGGTTAGAAAATATTTTATATAAAAACAAACAAACAATTTCTCTTACCGATGGCGTTATAATATAATTGACTATAGTATTATAGTTTATTAGATTTTTATCAAGCAAATAGGTAAGTTAATGCCTGAGAGCTGTTGCAAATACTTGCGTATTCAATAGGTGACCGGATATAATGAACTGCTAAGAGATTAAATGATTTGATTGTAATATAATGTGTGTAAAGGATTCGGGAAAAATGTATATCTTTTAATCACGATATCACCTCACCATTTGAGGGATACCTTACAGCCAACCCTTATTTTATTACCCGCCTCTGAACAAATGTGTTTATTTCTTTTTAGAGTTCCACAAAGAGCTCAAAAAGTTATGAGAACGTACAAAATTTCATTAATTTATCATTTTGGAAATAATTAATCAAATTAATAACCATCCCCAGGAAGTAACTGTTAACACCTTGTAAATCGGAAAGTAACCTCCTATCTTGAGGCCAAGTATGCATAATTAACTTTATGACAATACTTTTAGAATCACTTTGTATATTCACTGGCATCCTCCATATAATAAATTGAGACTTAAAGATCATTCTCTCTCACCACATTGAAAGTTTATTTGGATTGACAAGATATGTGTTTCACGACTCTATGATTCATACTCTATGTATTATTATAATATTTTTGTATCAGGTGAATTAAATTCGTGGTGTTAAGCGAAGTGACGCCATCTACCATATTTTATGTGAAATAAAATTAGAAGCACCGTTTGAAATGATGCCGCGTTCTTAATTCAGATTCAACTATATAACTGAATGAATTTTGCGCGTCTTAACCAATAATTCAATAAATTAAATAGATAAAATAACAATTGATAATTATAAAAATGACTTTTCTCAACATTTATTCATATTTTGGAGATGATTCGCGACAAAGTGATGGAAATGCAGCAAAAATTGTTGCATTATATGTATGCAAACAAGTAATTTATCTAATATGCCTCATGAATTGAATTCAACAATTGAAAAAAAAATTAGCTCAATAAATTGTTCTTGTGGGCTGGTTCATCAGGACTTATTAAATCATTTGATAACGTAAGTTTAAAAATTTTATTTCTTATAAGAATTATTAGTTTTGATAACATATTTATTTTTATATTTTCCATCAGCGTCAAAAAGAGTGATATTGAAGTTTCCACTTGTACTGACGTGAAGCAAAAATGAGGGAGGTTGGAAAGAAGTGCAAAAGGCTTGTACGAGACCACGCCAGTGAAAAAGTTTTGCCATGGCGCCAGCAAAAGAACAAAATACGCTTGCAAGCCTGTGCCCGATCAAACTCTTAACGATCGTTTGATATCTGCATAAAAAATGCTTATCGATCTCAGCTTATCTCAGAGAAAAACGCCTTATGCATTCCTTATGACAAATGGAAGAATATTTTGCATTTTAAAATTGCACCAATAATCACTCAGGATTCAATTTTATTCCCCCTATTCCACCAAAATGAAAAGATACCATTCAAATTTCATGATTTGACCAAAGTTCAGCAAGAACATTATGATGAGAATGTAAGACGGTCTCTTTGACAAGCTCTGGATATATGTTTGTGTCCTGAGTGTCATAGATCAGTCAGTTGAAGATCAGAGAAACAAAAGCGCATAACAGCCATCACAGTTTGGTCACCTATTTGGATAATAAAATACCAGATTGGTCAACAGAAAGCTGAGAATTATCTTAACAACAAGTTTCAAGGCAATCCAGCTACAGCATATGGTACTCGTATAGAAGATGTTGCCCGAAGGACCTATATAAGGCAACCTATGAACTCATGAAGACTTTGAACTTGACTTGATAGTAAGCCCAGTCATCCTTTGGCTTGGATGGAATTGTGGTGGATCAACATATTTTTGGGATAAAATGCCCCATAGGAGGGAAAAAACTGCTGCAGAATTGATATTCGAATTGTCATTTTTGGATACCAGCAATCCAAACAATATTAGTCTAAAAGATGAGCACAGATGATCTGCAAGTACAATTAGGTATGTTTGTAACAAACTTAAAAAGGTGTGACTTTATTATTTATTCCTCATTCGATAATTCAGATGTAGTGGTACAAGTGAACTTTGAAGAAAATTTTGTGAATGAATGCTTAGCAAAACTAAAATATGTTCATTTTGCACACATGATTGATTATCTAGCAGAAGGAGAAAAAAATTAGGAGTATAACTAGTATGTAAATAAATATATGTAAGTGCAAATATATTGTATTGTATTATTATATTTACTATTATGATTACTTATTTTGAACGTCTATTATATTTAGTTACAACGAAAATCTGCCAGGATCGCCACTTCGCTTAACACGACGAATTGAGACTTAAAGATTATTTTCTCTCACCACATTGAAAGTTCATTTGGATTGACGAGATATGTGTTTCACAACTCTATGATTCATACTCTATGTATTATTATGATATTTTTGTATCAGGTGAATTGTCAAAACATGAAGAACTGTCATGTCAGCCTTACTTTCATAAAACCACAGAGTGAACAATTTATTGTTACTCTAAATTAGATTTCACGATTATCTATATGGCGAAGGATAGAAAACTTTGATGTCACTATTTCGATGATTTTTCAAACTTTATAATATCAATTCTGAACTCTTCCATATACAGTTATGGTCAGAAAATACTTTTGTTCCATAAATTCAGTTGGAAAAACTGAGGATCTAGGCCAAAATTACCACTTGCGAGGAGGCTACCGCAATCAAATACGATACAGTTCCTATTTGCAAATTTTCAAATTTGTACGACCAATAGGAACGGCGCAATCATTTTCAAAGTGATTTTTGTACGCACTTTGTCTCAAAATTAATGTAGCTTCAGAACGGATATATCCGCCAAAATTCAGAAATTTTTCTCTAGGCCAATTACAATACTTCTCTTACAATACGTATGATGGGGAAAATAAAAATATTTAATGTTGTGTGGACCATCTTATTCGAACTATTCAAGAAAGTTCCCGGAGTAATAGTAAGTGTTTTGACTATAATGTATTGATTTGTCACTTAGAATGCATACATAATTCACTTTTGAACTTCATCCTTTTCATTTCAATTAGTTACCCGAGGGTCGGTGTATTCCTAAAAAAATATTGTTCCTTCTCAGCATGAAGGGAAATTGACTAGAATAATATATTATAGTGCCCTCGTAAATAACCCTAAAAAATTATACAAAATATTCACCAATCAGATTCATAATTTCCACTCTTAACTCGTATAATCCCTGCCAAATTTTGTGAATTCATATGTTAATACCCATTTTTCAAACTATAAAAGGATAATCTATGAAGAGAGCATATCTCAACCAACTGTGAAAACGATCTACATCACACGAATAAACTAGTAAAAAATGAAATCTGGCTAATTTCATCAAGTTATCACCTTCATCACTGGTGTAGGGAACTCATAAATTTCATAAGAATTTTGTATATTGTTTCAACAGAAATGCGTATAAGTAACATGTTTCAATAATTCCGCGAGTAGACACATTTTTGTATTATAAGGGTCAAATTTGCATTCGTTCCAATCAATAACCAATAACAGTTAATTTTATTTAAATCCGTGGGATATCGTGTTACTATAAGATATCGGAACGGTTGTCATACATGAAAACTTGGTGGAGGATCATTTATGCGAATTGAGTAAAAAAATAGCTTCTCACCAAGCTGTGCCTGCGGAAAGGCACGCCAGAAATAAGTGTCAAAGAAGGGCCATGAGATTCGATGATTCGAATTAAAAAGTTGAAATTGCTCCAAGATTCCTTTTCCCGGACGAGCGTAGAAATTGCACTAACCAAAATCATATTTTGTCTATATATACAGAGCGCTCCAGAAATTGTTGCGGGAAATTAAATTGGCGATTCCGGAGCCCACATTGAGGGGCGGTTTCATATAAAATTTCTCTGACAAGTCACAGCATGGGAGAATTAGGTTAAAATTTCTTTTTCACTTTTCTCCAAAATTGTTAGGTTAGAAAAGGAAATGTTTGGTAAAAATAGTACTCAAAAAATGCTATTATTCTGACCCATTGCGGTTTTTACTTCTTTATATATTTATATTATAGGAAATTTTGCTTTAAAAAATATTTCCGGTTAGCCCAATCAATATCGAAACTTTTTTATTTCGATATCTTGTCCGTTTCCTCGCAAAAGAAATAGTTATTGTATCTTTGCATCACAACTCCTTGCGAAGGCCAAATGATTTTATAGTTATGGCAGTACCTAGCTGTCAATTAGTTATTGATTTTGTTGAGAGACTAACAGAAATCAACAGACTAACTAACAAATTTCGCTTTTAAGTCACAACAAAACCCAACCTAACAACAAAATATTAAAACAAAGTTGATAACATAACAAATAATTTGAGAAATTGTTCAAAATGGTGTCCATCAGGTACAATGCGGGCTTGAATCCATCCTCTTATATTAAAATTTACACTATCCAACATTTCTGGAGAATTTGCAATTTCAAGAAAGGAGTCGAGTATTCTTTCTTGTAGCTTCTCCTCGCTTTTTATCTCCGTATCATATACAATATTTTTGATATGTCTTCAAAATAGAAATCAATTGGGTTCAGGTCGAAGAATCGAGGGGGCCATTGTATGGGAGCATTTTCTACACTACCTATCCATCGACCTGTAGAGGTGACATTCAAATATCTTCTGACAGGGCATATGGGGAAGATCGCCATCATGCGTATTTAGCGGAATATCTTCTTTGACCTCTGGTAATTGGGGTGAAAATCTAACGTATTCTTCGCTATTGAGTAGCGCAGAAAAAAAAACAGGTCCGATTGAATTGGTCTTTGAGACCCACATACATATTAATTTTAAATTTATGCTGATAATGAGAAGTCAGTACTGCATGCGAATTTTGATCAGTCCAAATGTACACATCGTAGGAATTGAACAAAGCACTTTTTGTGAATAAGGCCCCGTCTGTTCACATAACTTCTTTCAGGAAACCGTCATGTTTTTGGCATTAATCTTGTCAGAAAATCCTGCAGAAAATAATACTGCAAGGACAATCTTGCGGCAATAACTCATGTTTCTCGTGGAAATGGTAGGGATGAAGGGATTGTGTTTTCAACAGTAAATTACATTAGCATAAGGTAAATTCCGTGGCGTTGCATTAATAATCAATCGCGGGATTGCCTCAAAATTCTATCTACATTTACTACTCCTCCCCCACTCCTTCCTATATCTTGCCTTCTAGCCTGACAATTTCCACTCTACTGACCTTCTGTGTAGGTTTACGAAAGTATGTGCGTTCGGAATTTGCCGATCAGGGTATATTTCCATATGCATCGTTCAACCACTATCTGCATTATATCTTGCTTCGCCATGAATAAAATGCATTTCGGTATATTCCTAATTTGAAAACATTTGTCTTGCCATAATTGGAGGGAATATTTCCATCAGATCAATGAGGAAACTTTTAAATACTCTTGACAAGAGACTATTTCTTATTTCTTTGCAGCGGCTGACACATCAAATGACGGTTAGCTGAAGCGATAGTTATGGAGAAAGTTATTCGGCCCCTCGAAGGAATTGTGATGCAAAGGTAGAATTTTTTTGTTGAGAAACGAAACAAGATATAAAAATTTGTGTGAAGATAAAAAGTTTTAATATTGTCTGGGCTGAATATTTTTTGTGGAGACAATTTTCAATAATGTGAAAGTTAATGATAGTAATGATAGATGTAGGAGAGATGTCTTATTTCTCCGTTTTTCGGCAAAGAACTGTATTAGATCAAAACTGGATGGTTTATTATTCAACCGTTAAATTTGATCGAGATATTTTCTGCATTCAGAAATTGATTTAATATATTTTCAGTCACCCCATATTCTAAACCTAAATGGTTTATTCAATCTTCCATTAAATCTAATTGAGATATTATCTACATTCAAGAATTGATTTAACATATTTTTAGTCCCCCCATATTGAGAACTTCAATGGTTTATTTAACTTTACATTAAATCTAATTGAGATGATCCCTGCATTCACAAATTAATTGAACATATTTCTCGTTTCCACATCTTCGAAAACGATAGTTTATTCAACTTCTCGTTGAATACAATTGGGATATTTTCTGCAAAAGTTGATTCAACATATTCTCAGTTTCCACATATTCACACATTATTGGTTTATTGAAGAAACTAATATTTCGGATCTACTTGAGATAATTATTGCATTCACGAATGAATTCAACATATTCTTAGATTCCATATATCCGAAACTTTATTGATTCATGTAACCATTAATTCATTGGATCTAATTGAGACATTTTCGGCATTCACGAAATAATTCAAAATTGAAATATTTTCTGCATTCAGAAATTAATTCCAACATATTTTTAGTTTCCACATATTGGAAACTTGAATAGTTTATTATTCAACTTTACGTTAAATCTAATTGAGATATTTCCTGCATTATGAAACGAACTTAATATATTTTTAGGAACCACTTATTCGAAACTTAAATTGTTCATTCAACGGTTGAATCTAATTGAGATATTTTCTACATTTACGGATTAATTTAACCTATTTTCAGTTCGCACATATGGAGAACTTCAATGGTTCATTTAACCGTTCGTCAAATCTACTTGAGATAATCTCTGTATTCCCAAATTACTTGATCATATTATTTTAGTTTCCACACATCAATAGTTCATTCAACTTCTCGTTACATTTATTTGAGTTATATTTTGCATTCACAAGTTAAAATAACAATTTCAGTTTCCATATATTCGATAGTTTATTAGTTCATTTAAATATTCGTAAATACACCAATTTATCTACTTTTAGCTACTTCAATGTTTGATTGCTCATGTATTACATACCATTTTGGTTAATTCTAAGCAGATTCCTGACCAGCCCCAGAAGGAAACACAGCCCCAGATGTCAGCACATCCTCAGACGTCAATCTCCACGGTTCAACTCATTCCCAGAGGAGACAGATATCTGAACGAAATTTTTCTCTTATCGAAAACCATTATATTCGAGATTTGAATTAGAATGTTTATCAATGTGACACATTCCCAATTATTCGTGTTTCGTTCGTTGTTGAGACGTAGAAAGTTTCAATTGAAATTAATGCGATAATGACTCCCAGTGCGTATTGCTATTTGTTCGAGGAATCTCGTGCTTTAGTGATGTGAATTCTCACCCCATTCCAATATCCTTTTCTCTTTAGAAATTAAATTATTGATCAAAGATTTGTCGTAACCATTGTTCAATGCTATTTGCTGAAGTTTCTCAACTTCGTTAATATTATGCACGATGAATAATAGCATCCTGCAGAATTGCCGCTTTTACTGAACACAGCAGATCTAGACCAGAAGGTAGATCCGCAAACGATTCCCCCGAGACACCGTGCCCAATCCCAGGTGTATCAGGCCTTCCATTCACATGATGATCTGCGAATGGCAACTGATTTTCCACAGCAGTTGTGGGAATCCTATGGAACCATTGAAGAAAACCATAACCAACCAAGGGGACTCCCTGCAAGGGTCCACCACTCCCTTCCTTCCACCAGAGGGCTCCTCACAGGAGTGCTCAGCTCTCCAATTCGAATAGGAGAGGCTCCTTAAAGGGATTCTCCTCACTCCTCATGTCTACAGATCGAGGAACTGACCATTCTGATGGATAGGGTGAAAATTAATCGGTCCATAAAATGAGAGTAAAAAGAATGCGGCGCAGGAGGGCGCGGGAGGGCGCATCAGAATCTTAAAGCTACGGGGCAACTTCCCCTGTGGCTTCATGGCCGAATACAACCATCCCGAAACCGTAACGGGACGGGAACGGGGTTCTCGGGTTTCCTCAAGGGCGTCCCTAGTGTTCCTGTACAAAATAAGGCCCAGCCTGGTAGAACGAAAGACGCGGCGACCTTGAAACGTACA
Organism: Endomychus coccineus; assembly: GCA_958510875.1. Lineage (NCBI taxonomy): Eukaryota > Metazoa > Arthropoda > Insecta > Coleoptera > Endomychidae > Endomychus > Endomychus coccineus. Next base: position 129,813,456 of record OY294068.1, on the reverse strand, counting down.
CACTCATCTGGTTCTACCCCGCAGAACTGAGAATGCGTATGCCTTAACCCTTAATTCTCAAGGAATGGAGCTAGTAGCTACGCACAAGTGACTCCTACTTTGACGAAGAAGGCTCTGCAGGTCGTTATATTTAGAGAAGACTGCTTGGAAATAGGGTTTACTTCAGCCGAGGTCATCGAGCTTAGGGACGCCGTGAGGGATGTCTTTTTCGCACTTATTGGAGAGATTACTACTCCACGATTCCATTCAACCAGGGTTTGGAATAGGTATCTGCTGACAACAGTCGTGGATGCCGCCTCCATAGAGTGGCTGCTAAATACAGTGATCGCCTTGAAACCCAGGGGGTGCGGTCAGTCATACTGGTGACTTTCGTTTGTCCTCCGACATTTTCAATTACAACAAGGTGAAGTGGGCCATATTCATAGCTACCAGTCAAAGATGAAATCTTCGCAGCTCTCCTACAAAAGGGTCAGGAAATTATCAACAAGCTATTGGTGAAAATCTTCCGATTTTACATTACCACTGGCTTTATTTCAAAGCTATGGCGAATAGTGAAAACCGTGTTCATCCCGAAGACGGGTAAAACTGATTATACTCAATCTATGGCATTCCGCCATGTCAGTCCAACTCCATTTCCATTGGAGTCAATGAATACACTGATTGACAGATATACTTAAGCGATGACCTATCAAAGTAGCATTTCGACTGATTCGGCCTTGTATCATCTATGATGTTATTACTCGATGGAAACACGCTCTGGGGGTATTTATGAATATCGTAGGGGCGTTTGTTAACACGTCCTTTGAGTCTATCTGCTAAACAGCTGAGAAGCGTGAAATTGGTTTAACATTAGTCTCGTGGATTGAAGCCATGTTGTCTGGGCGTGCGATAAAAGAGCAGATGCGTTGTACAAACCACCGCTACAAAGAACTGCTCACAAAGAGGTATTTAATTTCCGCTTTAGTAGTATCTCGTGGTCGATGGACTCTTGGAGGAGTTGGAAGAGATATGGTTTTATGTCCAAGCCTATGTCGATTGGTGTCACCTTTGCGTTGCACTTGGGGATACTATGTGAGCGATAAAATACGTTGCTCAGCGTAGGGGAACGCTGGTGTCGCGACGAGAAGCTCAGGGTCACCCAGACAAGGCTGATAATGTAATCCAAGCTTCTAAACTTGCCTGGCGCGAACACCTCGAATATCGAGTGAGGAAGGCTTCTGCGTCCTTCTGGGCGTGCAGAAGGGCTTCGATAAGTACCTAAGGATTACAACCAAAGATCCTTTATTGAATCTATACAGCGCCCCTTGGACCGACTGCAGTGGCTTGCATGCCTAGGTATATTGAGTGGTATGAGATCACCTCCAACGGAGCCACTTGAAGCTCTCTCCGAACTACCACGTCTACACTTATACATAATAACTGAAGCCCTGAGAACGGCATATAGGTTAAGGGACCTAAGTCAATGGACCAAAATGCATAACTTTCGTGGATACTATGCGATTTTGGGTGAGGTAACCCCTAAATGCCTCATACTAGAAATGAAGCACGATAGCATGATTGCTATAAGTTTCACTTTTCCACAAATGTTCATCCCTGATAGACGAGATTGGAACACCAAAATTTCCAGCCTACTGTCACCAGATGGGCCCGTATGGTTCACAGACGGGTTCAAGTTGAGTCATGCTCCTTATGCGAGAGTATACCTGAAAGCGCTTACTGCTCGGTTTTCAAGCGAAATATACATCTGCATCGACAGCTGTCGGTTCTGGGAGTTCTCAGATCACCTAAAGTCACATCAAGGATTATCAAAGAGTGCAAAGGCTGAACTATCCAGGATGAATGAAGTTCAACTCATTCGGATTCCTGGACACAGTGGAGTTGAAAGAAATAAAATGACCGATTTCCTGGCCTGTCGGGTGGGGGCCTCGCCCTGTTGGGCCGACTGGACAAAGAGTGCTGTTACTTGTGGCGGGTATCATCTTGCATGAACCATGCTCTTTATCAAAGAGCCTGTATCTAGACTCTCAAAAAGCTCCTTCCTCTAAGCAGAAGGGACATCAGAGAGATGAATGGAATCCTCCCGGATCACTGCCATGTTAACAAACACCTTCATACTAAGGGCATCGCAGATGATCACACCTGTAAGAAACCCACAGCATGGGAAGAAACTGGCCGTCACATCTTGTTGGAATGCCCTGCTTTGACATCCCTCATACACCGTCACTTCGGCGAAGCAAAACTGCTTCCAGAAGAAATTATGGAAGCCAGCGTTAGCAGTATTCTGAGTTTCTGTAAGGCCATAAATCAGCTGGAATAGAATAGGCTTCTCACTGGGGGGCGCACTACGGTTCAAGCTAAGTGACCTAAGTGTATTCAGGGGGGCTTAACCCACCTCTCAACTGATGACAATGATGATGACTTCATTGATATCATTTTGCTAACTCAAAGGGACGTTCAATAATCTATGAACAAGACTATTAAATGGAGCTATTTCATAATCAAATGGTGTAGCTGAATCGGTCGGAGTATACCGTTTTAAATGGGTGTGTTTTCTGTATATGCCGAAATCTTTTGTTAGAAGTAAAATAATTTTATTCCATACATAAGGTCGTAAGGATCACGTATTCTGTGCTCTTTCTATTGGAGAAATTTTACCTATACTATGACTGTACGACAGGAAATCCTATTATGTCCAAAAAACATCTTGTGTATTAGCGGCGGATTTACTGAAAACCACTGTCAAAATAGGAACAGATAAGCAACTTCTATTCTCAGATAGTAACATTCAAAAGATGATAATCACTTGGATTTCGACGTTACAGGTATACAGGTATACCCTGGCGAATTCAGCAACATTGTTTAATTATAAAATAGCTCCATTTAATAGTCTTGTTTATAGATTATGGAACGTCAGCCAGCAAAATTATAACAACGAAGTAGTCGCGGTCTGGAATTGTACTGAGATGTTCATTGACTATTTTCTGTTGAACTATTGAGGAAATCATACAAGTCTGTTCACTTCGATGAGCTTCGAGTCATTGTAATAGGATCTGGATTAATTACTGCAACACTTATGATTATTCATTTTATTGTCATTCTAATATTTAATTACTATGCTTCTCATGATTATTTATTGAAATTGTATTGTCATTCTAATATCGATTACCGTGAAACGGGGTGTCTTGATACTATGAGGTCACTTGATCCATAAACTTAGCGCTATTTTTATCTGATCGCTTGATTGCAACCAATCGTTGCACGATCTTCTCTTTGCAATTAACTGCCTTGGAATGCTATCTCTTTTTAGTGATATTCTTGTTGAACTACTCACAAAACAGTAAGGGAGGTAATACTAGTGTCGAAGGTCATTACAACAACACGTGTTTCCACGAAGTTTTCATACGTTTGAACAGGTTTCGAAATGAGAAGGAGTGGGAAGTTGTAACATGTAGCTAAGTTCCCTCGTATGGTTGGGCACTTATATATATATTATATGATGGCATTTCATCCACACAGTGGAATTTATTGTCAGTTTAATGAAATATATGTATTACAGGGGTGGCTTGATACGCAAGTGATGCCGGGAAAATACGTCAGGAAAGTGGGTGACACAAGACGATATACCTGTTATAGCTTAGCAAATGTACAAAAAGTTGTTAAAGAAATGGGCTCTGGTAAACTAACACTACGGCAGACTGGAGAGAAACACAGAATGGACAAAATGGAAATTCGAAGAATCGTAGAGGGAAAACATACAAAAAAATATATAGACTATTTCAACAAACTCCAATGTTGCTCCTGGAAAAACTGTAACGAATATTAATTCCGATTAGGAAGGTAATAATAGTGACAACTACGAAGACCGAGTCTCAGATCGGGATGTGGATGCCGGAGAGGGAGTTATTGCCGAAGATGAAGTTATTATCAAAGACGAAATCCTTCAGAAGAAATCACTGTTGAGGCTCAGCATACCTATTCTAAAGAGAATATATTAGAAGGGGATTTCCTTAAAATTGAGGTGAAATCCGTTGTAGCTAACGTGTTGTCTATCTCAGTGATTCCAAGAATCACTTAGCCGTAGAGGTGAAGTTTTTAAACGATCTAAATGCTCTCAAGACATGTTTTATTGGCCAGACGTGGAAAACAGAAGTTCCGTTCGCTCTAGGTGAAATTCCGTCTTCCTAAACCAAAGGAATTGCGTCGAGGTCTATTGCAATTTTAATATTTACTAAAAAAAAGACTAGCCAGGTCTATTTAATTTTAAAATGTTTTTTCATTTTATATTTTTAAAATTGAAATATATATTATTTTACGTTGAAGCAATTTTTTTGTTCAAAAAATACTAGATATTGCATTATTATCTCTGGAAAATGTCGTTACAAACTTTTGTATCAAGCCACCTAATATACTTTAACTTGATATACACATAGAAATACCTTATTGTATCAAGTCACACCGACCTACGGGGTAGGTTTTTTTTTTAACTCAAAAATTATAATTTCTGGAACATGTGCTTTTGTTCAACTAGAGGTCATGAAGGGACTCAACTGTTGAAGTATTAAACAAAATTATTAGTCATGCATTTCCTGAGATATGACATTTTGAATCTGAAAAATGTATCAAGAAACACCGTTTTACGGTAACTATACTTCTCATGGTCATTTATTGTATTTGGATTGTCATTCTATGATTGAGTAACTATGCTCCTCATGGTTATGTATTTGTAATTGAAACCATATTATATACTGTGCTATCATAATTATTGATACAGCTTCCGCAAATGTTTGATTTTTGACTGCAAGTTAACTATTTTCAAGTTGCAGTTACTTGGGAACCATGCCCTTTTTATCCACTTCCACCATGTGCCATCATTTTTCATCGTGACCGCTTTTCGGGCTGGCCAGGTTAAAATTTAGCTAAGTACGATGGCTAAAGGTCTGTCAAGAAAGTAGTACCGTTCCATTCAACTTTTTTCCAAAAATCACAAAAATGTGCAATCGCTGCAGATCACGCCATCTAGTTTATTTGTTTTCAATTAAACGGTTCAAGAATTATTTCTTTCAAAACAACATAAAATGCTGTTTCAAACGAGATCAAAAATATTCAAATCGTTTGGATGATTCAGGAGATATTCAAATGTAAATATTGAAAAATGCATTGGCCTCCCCCTCCCTTATTATGACAGATACAAAAAAAAGTCGTGGATCAAAATGATTCGTTACTACCCAAGCTATGATATTTTCAGAGTCTAACCTTCCGAGATAGCTTGAATTTTGTTTCTTCATAGCAGTTACGCATCCTAGCGGTTGAATTACGAACTTCAAAATAACTTCCAGCCATTTCTCTTACTCACTTCATTTATGAGGATTTTTTTCCAAACCTCTAGGCTCTACCATTGTCGAGATAACATATTGCAACGCTATAATATATTTATATCTATGCATATATATAATATATATACTATATAGTATATATACTGTATATACTATGTATACTATACATACTATATATATTATATTTACTATATATACCATATACATTATATATACTGTATATACTGTATATAATATACATACTATATATACTGCATATACTATATATATAATATATACAATACATACTGTTATAAAAAAAATAAAAACCAGAATATTATTTTTCTAATATTGTTCTAAATAGGAGCTTGTTTAGAGGATGATGATGTGCAGAAGGGAGGGTGTATTTTTGATACAGAACTATATTGAAAATTATAGGACAAGACCTGCAGGTTTGGTGTTAATTTCTCCAGGGGTAGGTATGGTAGATCGGGGTAGGGGTAGAAATAAAGCATAAATATGAATGAGGTGGATAAGTAAACCAATATTATGATAAGTTACTCGATTATTGAGACTCTGACAGCGGTTGAATGTCGAAATTATTTATATTTTTTTGGGGTGTTTTTGAAGTTGTGGGAGGGGGAAGTTGAAATTGAGAAAAATTGATATATTATCATATCATATCATCATATTATCACTTATTTGACTTCATATAAACGTATTTGACATGTGTCATGTTAATTTGTAATCCGTAATTTTTAGCCACAAACTGGCGTACATGTCAATTTTCTGGCCAAATAATGGCCAATTACTCTAAATTAGACCTGTAACTTTAGACGGCATATGTTATTTTAACAATTGGCAACACCAATAAACATTTTCCGCCAGGTTTGAAGGGTTAACTTGCAGTCCATTTTTGGTCTCATATACGAACACGATGAAAAATGATGGCACATGGTGGAAGTGTATAAGAATGGCATGGTTTTGAAGTAACTGAAACTTCAAAAGGGTTAATTTGCAGTCAAAAAACAAAATTTGCGGAGGCTGTATCCCGAGATACACATGAGAGCGAAGATTCGGTCTGCAAGATGAATTTAACATTAAACCGTCCTCTAACAATAAACCATAGTGCCATCGCGTTAACTTTCAGTCACACTGTATAGTCTAGTTCCCCGACTAATCTATTGTAATTGCATCGTTATATATTCTTTACAGCTTATAGTATATTCAAGTCAGTTGTTGATCGCCAAATTATTGGGTTATATCAGATCAGAGAAATTCTACCGAACCAGAGACACGTAATACTGGTTGTGTAGAATTTCTTCAGAATTGCTTATCTCTGGAAATATCGATCTTTTATGGATCTTCGATGTCGTTTGTGCCTTCCACATGGAACATTATCAAAGTAGTTAATTAAATTAGCATCCTTCTTCTATTCCCAACCGTCTTGAGAGAACGACGTAAATTTTTATATTTCTGCAAGCAACGTGAGTACACAAAGTATTAATTCTCTTTTGGATTTTATTGGAATAATCCTTCGACCATTGTCGGACTTATAGAGTTAATTAATAATCAAGTAATTATGAATTTATGGATGTGGATTGGAAATGTATTTGGAATTTGAATAATTATAATTGAAGCCACCTTTTGTGGGATTACAATTGAGCCACGCCTTCGTAAGAATCGGATCTTGATAAGAATCACATGAAATGAATTTTTGGGAGAATACGTTGTAGAATTTGGAAGCTTTGGACATAATCATTGTGTTCGATTAAATAAAACGGTTGAATTTGTAACTGAAGTGTATATATCAGGTGGTGCCGCAACGCCTGATCCATAATATCTAAAGTATGTAAGTAAATTGTATCACTAAATTAAATTATTAATTAATTAATTCATAATACGTATTAATTAATATCATTCTCAGTTATATTTGATTTCATTCATTCCATCCATATAATGATCCTCTATATATGTATTATATACCTGACAGCTAGTCTATCATCAAATGAGCATATTCATTATCAAGATACTCGTTTTACTTATCCCTGAGCTTACAATTTGAGAGCTAGTATGTAGACAAGAGGCAAGAGCTGTAATTGAATATTTCTTCCACTTGAACTGTGTAAGTCTTTTCTTTCGTGATAAAGTTCAGAAACTTCGGCAAATAGCTGAGAATAATTTAATTTCCAAACAAAAAAGGAAATTGGAATGCAACCAACTAACCAAATTAGAGCCATAACCTTCAAATTATTCAAAAGTTTCACTTATTCACTATTTTTAGTGTATTAGGATGATAATTCCTCATTCATAGTATATCCACAGAGTGAACTCTTTTATAGTTCATAAGTTGATAGATGTAAATCATACTAAAAACCGTTTAGGCAACACCTTCGACAAAGTATCCGACTTCGACAAATCGGGGATTTACAAAATCGATTGTGAGTTGTATTCAAACTAGAAGGAACATTTCAACTTTGTACAAACAACTTCTTCTCCATATGAAGGAAAATAATGGGAAAAATTAGCGTTAGCCGAACATATTTGGAATACAGGTCACACCACAAGAAAGTTTATCACTTGTATAACACAGTACGGACAAATATCTCGGTTATTCAGAAGGGATGGAAATGTAGAAAAGAAAAAGCAATTGATGAAACTATTGGATTATTATGATATTCTGGTGTTTTTTTAATTTCAAAGAATTTCAGAGATGTCAGTGATTCATTCTCCTCGGTGAAAATTGGATTCGAAATTAAGGTAGCGAGCTACATCATCCTAGTTGCTGTTTCCATGCGTATACTGCGAAATCCCTATCTACGAAACATCCTCAGCAAATTACTTATTTCACATGTTTCTTTGTAAGATTCGAATATTATTGAGATCAGTTTTGTCTTGACATATCGTTCATATTGTTAATTCCTATCTACAATTGTAATCTATACAGGTTGTTTTAGTTTTTTCGTTCATAACGAACGTTTATAATTTTTCTCTAAATCACTTCGTTCTCGAGATACAGGGTGTTGAAGTTTTGAAAAATTATAACATGTTCTTCTTTATCTTCTGAACAAATGGAAATTTTCAGTTCAAACTTGGTACACTGCAGTTTTACTGTATGAGACATTTCCTTGGTTACAAAATCTTTCTGAGACAAATACGATAGCGTAGTTACGGGGTTTTGTATCCATTTAAACCCCTTAAACTTCTACGCCGATAGTCAAAAATTATTATTGTATTCAAATTTAAAAATTTGGATTTATTTTCTATAAAAAAGTATTCTTGATAAATTTCACTCAGAGGCTTCCTGTTCGATCTAATTTGATTTTTCTAATCAGGGTTATCTTATGGAATTTCTTTTGATAGGCTATTTAAATAGTAAGAAAATATTTAAATACCTATTTATTGGTAACGATGAAAAATAATTCATAATAAATGCTCAAAATGATCCATTTAATTCAACGCAACGCCGACATAGATTTCTCAACGACCTTGTTCGAATGAACATTTCATTATTAATTCCACCACAAGCTCTTCGATTGAGTCGATCTTCTCTATTATGAACCGGCGTGGCATAATTTTATCTTTTTAATAACACCAAGCAAAAAAGTCCAGAGGATTGATGTCAGGTGATCGAGGAGGCCATGCAACTGGACCACCATCCATCTTTCACCGTACTTTCTATTTAGCCATTCCCGCAATTGTCTGCAAAAGTGGAGAGGACAGCCATCCAATTGTATCCATGTATTTGTTCCCTCTTTGTGTGGTGTCTTCGTCTTTAGTTTCCAAAAATTCTAAAAATTCAGTGGCTGTTAGTCTGTCTGTAAAAACGTATGGGTCAAAAATATTGTTTTTGTAAATGCCAAGCCAGACATTCACACTGAATTTTCCTGGAACTTGTACCATTACGTTCACAAACGTAAATTGTGAAAATTAATAAATCCACGTCCATGGGAAATGAGCTTAATCTTTCCACAATATTTGCTGGAGAAAGTTTCCGTTGTTGTTCAGTTTCTTATGGGCAAATGAAAACCCATCATGGTACAAGATCTAGGAATTTTTAAGAAAAATTCAATGTCAATGTCTGGCTTGGCATTCACAAAAACAATATTTTTGGCTCATCCTTTTTTTTTTGCTTGGGATTATTTGAAAGATAAAATTATGCCACGCCGGCTCATAATAGAGAAGAGCTAATTAATAGTTTTCGAAGAGCTTGTGGTGAAATTAATAATAAAATATTAATTCGAACAAGAATGTCGTTGAGAAATCTATGTCGGCGTTGCGTTGAAGTAAACGGATCATTTTGGGCATTTATTATGAACAATTATTATTATTATTCAAATATTTTCTTACATTTCAAATAGCCTTTCAAAAGAAATTCCATAAGACAACCCTGATTAGAATCAAAATAGCTCGAACAGGAAGCCTCTTAGTGAAATTTATCAGGAATACTTTTTTATAGAAAATAAATCAAAAATTTTAAATTTGTATACAATAATAATTTTAGACCATTGGCGTAGAAGTTTAAAGGGTTTAAATGGGTACAAACCCCCATAACTACGCTACTGTATTTGTCTCAAAAACATTCTGTCACCTAAAAAATTTATCATCCAGTAAAACTAAAGTTTACCAAGTTTCAACTGAAAATCTCTATTTGTTCAGAAGATAATGGAGAAAATGCAATAATTTTTCAAAACTTCAACACCCTGTATCATGGAACCGAAGTGATTCAGAGGAAAATTTTATATGAAAGATCCCTATTATTTTTGGAGGTTCTATCGTTTGCCAAAGTTATGAACAAAAAAACTGGAACACCCTGTATATCAATTTCAAAACATATTATTGAACTGTATGCAAAATAAGCCAAAAAATCCATATGCCTTGTACTGGATGCTAGCTGCGGAGATAACAAGACCAACAAGAATTAGGTGTGCTATGAATGATTTTCAACCATACAAATCTCCTCAAGAGGTTAGGATATACCCCATCCTACTCCAAAGGGGTCAGGAAATTCTAATTCCATTCCTATGTAGATTATTTGAGGCTTGCATAGCTATTTGACACATACCTATTGAGTTGCAAAAAAAGATATGAACCATTGTTAAGGATAGCACCCAAAATCTTTTACTGCTTGAGGGTATGTCGACGACCTTGCGAGTATCGCAATAGGCAAATTCGCAGGAACAATATCGGAGCTCACACAAACGGCTCTGAACATAATAAACAAGTGGTGCCATGGTGAGGAACATATCGTGAACCCTCTCAAAATCACTATAGTTGTCTTTAGTAGAAAAAAAAGTACATATAGGACTAAAGCCAGCAGTTCTGAATGTGGTAGAAATTCCAATTACACATGAAGCAAATACTTGGGAGTTATTTTTGATCACAAGCTAACATGGAATCAACACCCACAGAAAACAATCCAAAAGAGCACGATAGCCCTCAATCTATGCAGAAGAATGTGTGGAAAAAACTGGGGACTACAACCAAAAATTATCACATGGCTATTCATCATAATAGCATATGGATCGGTGATATAGTGGCCAAAGACTCAGCAAGCTGATGCTAAGAAGCATCCAAAGGCAAGCTTGCCTGGCTGCGACAGGAGCTATGAGAACAACCACAACAACATCTTCAGGTCTTGCTGAGCATACCGTCACTTTACATTTACATACATGGCGAAGCCAGGTCAGTCACCAGTAGACTGATCAGAGGGAAAGCGCACATATGAAAATTGCACGGTGAGATCTATTACGAGCTATACAATGAGTTGAAAACCGACACTATAATGGAAATGCCATCGGAAGAGATGCGTCCCAAGTATAGCAATGAGAAAAGCTTCAAAATAGTGATAACAGGCAGACATCCATGGAAGAGAAAGCCTCCAATAAATGCAGAAATGGCATGTTACACAGGCGGCTCAGAAACCGAGGGTAGGAGCAGTAGCAGGAATATTTATAGCCAAGTCAAAAACAAGAGTATCTCTGAGTTTTGGTAAGCATGCGACGATATTCCAGGCAGAAGCTACTGTAATACATCACTGCACCAAAGAGCTATTAAGGAATGAGCTTCACGGAAGAACCATCGACATATACTCTGACAGCCAAGCGACAAACGCATTCAGTTTCTAACAGGTCAATTCCAAACTTGTCTGGGACTCCTTAGAAACGCTACGAGAATTGGGCAGACCGTCTTCAGCCTGAGTACCAGGCCACACAGGTTACAAAGGCAACGGAGAGGCTAACTCACTAGCCGGAGATGTAGCATTTGGGGCTCTAATTGGTCCAGAACCCATCTGTGGTATAGCGAAAGCGCTGCGCAAATCATATAACAGTGCTTGAATGAAAAATTAATCTCAAGAATGGTGGAACAAGGTGCCGGGAATAAGACAGCCCAACTAGTTCATTATAGAATCATCGCCAAAATGCACGGAGTACCTACTAAGCCAGAATAGACAATCCACTGGAATCATAGTTGGACTCAGGGCATTGTAGACTCATCAAACACATGAACAATATCGGACTGGCAAATACAACCTTATGCAGGTTCCGCCAGGAAGACGAGGAAACCCCGGTACACAAACTGTGTTACTGCAAATGCCTAACAAGCCTAAGGTTCTCAACGATAGAAAAAGAAAAACCACAACCCTCCCATTATATGGAGGACCCAAGGTCTGGACTATGAACTAATAAAGACGGGTCTAGACAGGGAACTCTAACATAACAAGAGGGCATACACAATAGATCCGCTAAGGTCGCGGTGGTGAAGCTCCTAACCCATACAATCTATCTACCATACTTTTCAGTGGAGTTTTACATCCATTTTTTACAGTGTAGGCAAATCAAAATTACGGAAACGATTCCATCACGTGAAATTTTTGTTCCACACCAAATTTTTCAAAATTGTACAGTCTCCGAAACTTTGACTCTTTGAACAAATGCATGTAGCAACATTGAAATATATAATAGTTTTTATATAAAAAATTCTCGGGAATTAGGTCACATTAACACTCTGTTATAAATGTTCGTCTTTACATACGTTTCGGTCTCACGACCATCATCAGAAGACTTATTTTGTTAAAAAGGGGTTAACTAAAACTAATTAGCTCAAGCGTCCATATCGCACAATCTTCAATCAAAAAGCTCACGCCGTCGAAACGAACAGAACCACGAATAATCGAAAATTGTATCGTTAATATTAAAGTACAGATTTTTTTTGTAACAAGAAACCACTGTTAAGTAATATTCTCATAATGTACAAACGCATATTGCTATGGTCTCAAAGCAACTGAAGTTCGAAGCTATTTGTTTGTAATAACACGACCCAGATGTAGATTTATGACGTACTTGAAAAGGTTTTAGACCTGCATTGGAATTTAGTTTACTTTAAGCGTTCTTCCTAAAATATACTTTCAACATTATAAAGACGTATGTAGGAATTTGCAAGAGTTTTAATTAATCAAGTTAGTATAAATCTGACTCAATCCTTGAATATCATTCCTATGATTTACAGAATTTGAATCCCTTTTTATGTGAATCATCTGCAGGATAGATCTTTTATAATAATTGGTTTCTTTATTTAAAATATTAACATTTTTGTAATCAAATTGATGGTTATAATCAAAACAGTGCTTAGCAAGGGCGATGGAATTTTCTAAATTATTATTTCTTGTGCTATACTTATGGCCGTACATTCTTTTTTGTAAATATTGTTTAGAGATTCCAGTATAAGTTCCATCACAATCTAAACAATTCAATTTATATACTGTGTGGGTTTGTTTATCTTTAGGTATTACAGGTTTCAGATTTGAGAAATATTTCCCAACACAGTTATTAGGTTTATGCGCAACATTTATATCGTACTTTTTCAAACATTTCTTAATTTTTTCTGAGGTCTCCGGAATGTATGGTAAAGTTATATAATTGTCTGTATTACCTGTTATGTTATTTTTATAAGAAGAACCATTATAGATTCTGTTTATTCTCTCTTTAATGATAGGATTGTAGAAAGTTTTTGGGTAGCCATTCATTTCCAATGCATTACGAACAATTTTCAAATTTTTGGGACGGTCCTCTGCGTGGGATAATTTCACTGCGCGGTCTGTGAGGCTGTTTATGACACTTTTTTTATAACAAGCTGGTGCAACGGAATTGAAATGAAGATAACGTTGAGACCAGACTTCTTTAGTAAACCAAGAAGTTTTTATTTTTCCATCTGCATCATGCCTAATGGTCATATCTAGAAAATTAATGTTATTGCTTATTTCACAATTGAATTGAAGTTTACAATGGAAATTGTTGAATTTATTAATCACATATTAAATTTTATCGTTGGGAACACACATAAGGCAATCATCTACATACCGTTTAAAGAATACAGGCTGAAAATCTAATGAATTTATAACAGATTCCTCTAGGCATTCCATAACGAGGTTAGGAATGGTAGCTGAAATAGGAGATCTCATTGCTGTGCCGAAAATTTGTCCAAAATATTGCTCACCGTACTGAAAATAAGTGCATTCTAAACAAAACTTTACCGCATTTATAAAATCCGATTGATCAAGAGGTGTGTGGTTTTTAATCTCTGGCCAACGTTTTTTGATGCAATTTAATGCCAAAACGACAGGTATATTTGTAAATAAAGAAACAACATCCAAGGAAATTAGTTGATGGTTTACTGGTACGGATTGATTTTTTATAAATTCATTAAAATGCCATGAGTCTTTCACATAAAATTCATTTTTTCCTATTATATTATTGATAGATTTTGATAGAAATTTTGATAAATTGTAAGTAGGCGCTCCAATATTACTTACAATGGGTCTTAGGGGTATATCATTTTTATGTAATTTAGGAAGCCCATGGATATAAGGTGCAAGCCCATTATGGCAAATTAATTTATTTTTTAATTCAATAGGGATTATCTTATTTTTATGCCATTTATTTATCAATTTATTCATGTTATTTTGTACTGATGAAGTAGGGTCAGATTTTGATTTTTTATAAGTTGTTTCATCATTTAAAAGGTTTCCCATTTTGTTTCCATAGTCATTTTTATGCATTATGACGGTTTTATTACATTTATCCGCGTTCAAAACAAAAATTTGAGGGTTAGCATCTAAGAACTCTTTTGTTATTTTTGTATGATAGTTAAAACGATTCTTTGCAATACCAATTTCTGCTTTCTGTTTGTTCCTTTTGTTTGTCAAGACGTTACAAACTTTGTTTCTAATTTCATTTTTTCTTCTAAATTTTTATTTATGATTCCGCATTCTAAATTTGCAATAATATTGTCAATAGGCAGTTTTTTATTATTATTAGGCAATGCAAACTTCGGACCAAAGCTTAACGTGTGCTGTACCTCATTCAGAATTTTTGTGTCAGTTGGATTTTTCAACCATTGTTCATTGATATTTTGTTTTTCATGAGCTACACCTTTCATCAAATTATTTATCTTTTTAGATTGAATGGCTTTGATTTTGTTGAAATTTTTTTCGAAATTGTTTTGCTGATTTTGAAAAAATTGCGATATAAAGTTGTTATCATAATTTTGGTAACAGGTTTGTTTAACGAGTTTGATTTTGTTTTCAACCTCTGCTAGATTTGCACATGCTTCTTTAATGCACAAGTTCAAACAATTTTTATGCAGAGAATTTAATAATTTTGCGTACGCCTTCTTATTTTGCACCTTGCTAAACATATTCTCCTTTGATTTAGATATAATGAAATTTGGAAAAACTTGCAAGTTCCTACATCTTACCAGATAAACCGAGAATTTTTTATATAATTCATGCTGGGTCAAGAATCTTATTATATTATAATAGTTTTTGTGAAGAAACAAAATTTACTTTGCTATACCCAAACAAAACTGGCCCAGTATAACATAATTTTGAGTTTCATTACATGAATTTCACTTAGTAGAATATATTCTGATATTTTTCAGCTTAAACTAAACTCACAATTTAATAATCAAGTGGAACATCAAATAAAACCTTGAAGCGGAAAAGAATTCACAAATCCAAAATATACTCATTGCTCAAGCAAAGCCTTAATAGACTGAGCAGTTGACCTTGATCTTCTCCTATTTGAATAGTTCCCAAAAATGCAAGTGACCCTGGTAAAGTAGAAACAAATCGCCCATTGCAGCCGAGTATCGTAAAGTGAACAAAAAAACCAATGATAACAGATATACTTTACCGAAAACAGCTTTTAACGTTGAAAATTGGCGTGACGAATATTTACGTATGCCTTTCGGCTTAAACACGTTTCTAACGGAAGAAGCGTGTTGAAATTGGTAATCATGCTACGGATTTCTTTATTCATAGAAACATTTTATTCGGAGGAAGACTCGTAATTCTGAATAAAATATCTTTATTTTCACAAGCTTTGGTGAATAAATATTATATCTTCAATTTCCTTAATAGTAATTTCACATAAGGTAGAAATTAAGAGGAACATAGGAAAACCGATATAGATAATGCTTCAAATTGTTATATTGAGCGAAATGCTTTCTCCACCAAAATTAACCAGCAACGCATATTAAATTCATGTAATTATACATTCCCTCAAAGAAAACAGATTGATTCAAACATAGCACAATTTAATGCCAACCGTGTTAAAAGCGGGAACAGACGATGTAAAAAGGATTATTTCGTTCAAATCAGATTCACCATTTGAATTTAAACAGCGTACATGACATGTTTGCGGTTTACCATTTGCTGCCTCATGAATGTAGAATAAGCAGGTATGAAAGAGTTGCATCACGGACACATTATGAGCTCTAGAAAGCAATGCAATGTTTATCATTCAAGTAAATTCAGTTCCTGTAATAATACCCTAGCAAGAGTTGTGAACACAGTAATTGTTAATTGGATGGAAACTACTGATATCCTTTTGTATGTGTGTGCTGTCTTTATTAGAAGGATGCCAATTACAATCCTCTCTGATTTGAGAAAATAGTACATTACGTATCAAGTTCACAAAAGTGGAATTTTACTTGACGAGTATGTTGATGTTAAATACCATACGAGTCAAGTAAAATGACTTTTCTAACGAGGTGCATTTTGTGAATAATTACCTATTTTGCATTGCATGTTAAAATATGTTTATAATAATTTACTGAGAGAATTTCACACCGACAATTTTCGACCAATGGAATACTTTTATTTTGACTTGTTGCCATGCCAACGAAAAAATTATAGTGGATATTTTTTGACGTTGGACAAATGAATTTGAAAGTGATACAATACATAACAAAGCAACAAAATTATGGCATATCTTCGTAATGTCTCATATTTTCATGACAAAATGTCAAATAATATCACATTGAAATTATTTTAAACTAATTTTTCTTCGGTGTGAAATTCTCTTACCGAATATCCCGAGTGCACAAATTAATTTCCGGAAATTTTGCACATGGGATATTGTAAGTGAAAATCTGAAAAAAAAAGTAGTGTGACTTTTAGGTATCCTAGCAATCTAAATGGGATGTTTTCCCTTCAATTGCAAAAAGTTGACAGCATCCGGATAAACTCATCTTTCAACAGCAAAATCTAAAATGATTGTAGAAATGGCTGATGAAAGTGACTTGGAAGATATATTGGATGCAGCTCGGGAAGCTTCTTCAAATTTACTTCTGGTAAAATCTAAGGAGAGGTACGAGAAAGTATATGATATGTTTAGAATTTTCAGCGTCCCCAACCACAGTTATGATTGATACCATCGTTTCATTGAATAACGAATGTTTAATTAACTGACACTTCCATAAAAAATAAACAAGGATGCATTTCATACAGTGTAAAATATATCTTAACTTATTTGTATTGGATTACTTATTTATAACGTATATCATTCATTTTATTGCAAAGCACACTGAGCTTCTTATATCAACTAACTTCAGCATAACTGAATCACCGTTGAATAAATGACCAACGAATATTATAAACCTAGGTAGTGATTATTATTCCAACACTACGAGTGGAGAAACACCAAGAGAAGTAAACAAATTGATGAAAACGTAATGCTGGTTCATTTTTACGAAGAAGTTGGTTATTTCATATGGTTGAAGTTTTTCACATAGGTAGTAATTTTATTATTTGTTTTAGGCAAAAGTCCTTAAATCTTTTAGTTCATGGGATAAATACTCTATGATCAAAAGTACGATACATATCAAAGAAAATACGGATATTACACAATATAAAAAGGTAATCGCTTTCTTGAAACGTCAAAATGGAAAGTATTAATCTGAAAAATTGAAAGTCTCAACAACAGAAAATGTTAGAAAGTGTTTGAACAACGCTCCTAATGATACGTTTTCTATTAATGAAAGTGTCATTAATTTTTGGGCTGCTTGGTGCATGTCGGCGTGCAGAATTATAAAGTTTAACAACTAAAGATATAGAAGATTCTGGAACAATGTTGATTCTAACGTTACCCGATACGAAAACGAAGAAAAAGAGTGTATGTGCTGAAGCCTCAGACCTCAGACTGCAATGGGTATGAAATCTACCACAAGTACTTACTGTTAAAATATACAGTACAGCAAGTTGGCATTAATAGTTATGGAAAAATTCCACAGAAAATTGCGGAATATTAAAACTTCCTGATGCTTCAAATTACATCGGATATTGACTGAGAAGGACTTCTGCAACTTTTCTTGCTAACACTGGCGCTGATATTCAGGTTCTTAAACGGCATGGATAATGGGATCTACAATCGAAGCAGAAGGATACGTGGAAGAAAGTATTGGTATTAAAATTAAAATTTTAAAAGGATATTCAACAATGTTCAACTCGGACAATATCAAGAAGCCCCTTTAGAAATTGTGGTGAATGAGAAAAATTTTCAGCAGCAACTAGTTAATGCAGCGAGGTCAGAAACCTTTTCTAACTTAAACAACTGCTCTTTTAATATTTATTGTCATAATACTTGAAATAAACGTTTTCCTTCGTGTTAAATTGTGTTCAAATGATACTCATGTTTTCACGCAGTACTGGTTGCTATGCAGTAAAATGTCTCATTATTGTACGATTTTGAGGTAGTGCATTACTGTACAAAATGCGAAAAACCTTTATTATACAACTAACACTGTACCGGGTGGGTAAAATTCGATGTGTGTAAAGGGTAACTGGGTAACTACAGGAAATACAAGAAATGGAAGTCGTATTCGCGATTTTTTTTTGAACAAATTAACATTGCTATCGTCTTTTGTTTCTTCTTGTTATGAACAAAACATTGATTTTTCCACTTTAAGACATTACTCGCAATGGCACATTTTTTCCGTGGCGCCATTAGATTATACGGGAAAAAGTGTTTCGAGAATGTAAAAGTTATTTCCTCCCAACTTTACAAGCAGCCACGATATTCACAAACGTCTAAAAGTCGAAAAATCGAGCTTTTCTTAATAACTAGAAAACAAAAGACGATAACAAATTTTTGTTTCCTACAGTTAATTTGTCTCAAGAATCGAGATAGTGACTTCCATTTTTCTCCATTTCCTATAGTTACCTAATTACCCTAAACAAATTTCAAAATTTGCCCCCTCTGTACATCAAACCGTTATAATAACGAAAAGTGCTCATGGTTTACTTATGTTAAGAATGATAAGGAATCATACTTGGTTAATTTTACAACCAACTCACTTCAACAATTTCCCTAAGTAACTGCTGCGCTAGGTTCGTCAAACCAGGTATATTTTATTTTTACAGTTGACAACACATTGCAGAGTTGCCTATATAAATTGTAGAATTCTCGAATGTACTTGACAGTTCATATATTTGTTTTGAATCTCAATTTGAATAGAAATAAACTACAACAGTTCAGAAACAATTCTTTCCAGGAGTGCAATTCTGCATTATTAGTTCATTGTGCTGACTAAATTGCGAAACGTGTACCAACATTTTTTTAAATTTTTATATTCAACTGAGAAATGGATGTGCAAATACGTTTATCTCGACGAGACATGGATCTTCGAAGAAAGTACTGAAGGACATTTCTGGCAAGATTCTAGCACTAAAGCTGGAAACGATGAATATTGGTGGAGCAATGTGTATCGTGTTGGTTGTAAGCAGGTTTTATCCCTAAAGCAGGACTAATATTTTCTTCAAAAACAAAGGATGTCGATCATCATAGTGAAATGTATCAAAACATCTTCTTAAATTGGTTTGAATTTTAATTTTTGATGAATCACCACCATTGTTGTGGATATTGAATAAACTGCCAGCAACCACCCCCAAGACATATGATATACAATGAAGGTTAAGTATATTATGATAATTGATAACACATTTAAACCATTGTTGTTCATCTTGGTAAAAATGAATAAGTCACAACCATTATACGTAGCAGTGATTATGTTACCCGAAAATATATCAAACGTGCTCTGTCGATCCCCTTACCATTACAGTTTCAACCCCATTCAACACATTTTGATCTTAACTAACTACTACAAAGATCAAGTTGGCACATACAGTTCTCGTCAAATAACTAGGCCCGTACGTCATCAATGGGCGTATCTGATTATGAAAACTTCTTGATTCACACGTGTTATATTGTTAAGTTGGTAGATGTGGTACAGAAATTTCCGTTGTATGGTAGTTCGGCGAGAAAATCAGTGGCTATGTGGAATGAGGCTAGGGAAACCAAGAAACCCATATGGCAAAGACTATTCAAAATACTGATGGAGTGAATAATTGTTAATTTGCATTGTTTAAGGGAGCTGTAGTATTTAAGGCATTCACTTCATTATTTTGAAGTACTCGTACTAGTGTGATGACCTCAAGTTAAAAAAGCAATATTAATATCTACGATTTAATACAGATAAATAATAATGATTTGAAGCTATAAGCTTCCTCTTTTGAAGTCTTATTATAAGCTATTAGGAGTTTTATTTCTCACATCGTTCATGAACCTCTTGTAAAATATATGCAACATGTAACCGAAATAAAAAGTATTTTCTATTAACATCCACTTGATTTTCGTTCAACTAATACTTGACGAATGTTATGCTTACTTTAACATCACAGTATGAATCAATAGTAATGACCTCAGACTGTGAGTAAGTTTTCAATATCTTTATCTAATTCTTTCAGGTGGAAGTAGGGTCTGTATGTATAGGCTAGGTACACTAACTTTATTTTCTTCAAACATTTGGTAAACACTAACATTTTATTAATTACGTTTAAGATTGTAAATAATTTGTCTTATTTGATATAATAAGTAAAGAACTACTAATTTTGATTGTAAACAGTTTATTATGTATTGGAGGGGCGTTATTTTCTTTGATTAACACAAGTTTCCCCATGATTTGGTTTCTGCCATTTGAACCGAGAGTTTAAAATGGAATCTATGTGAATGATGACAATTTGAAAAAAATTTTAATTTAGAGTAACGTTTCCTATGATCTTATTCAAATATGTTTTGGCAGATTGTACGTTAGATTCACAAAGTCCGCCGAAGTGTCGACTTCGTTGTGGAATGAATTTCCAATTAACCTGATTTTGGAAGAGAAAATTTCAAATCGTACCGTCATCCAGATTTGAAATCAGATTTCGAACAATGTGTCTTTCAATTCGAGATCTGCCGGGTTATCAAGATATATGGCATGCCTCCAAATATCTGATTATACCAATTCTTGTATTCCTGCAACGCGATTTGCAACAAGTGGTTTCCAGAAGCATAGTTCTGATTTCAACCAAGAAAGAACAATAGTAGAATCTGGCAATAATTACATATTGTAAACATTATTATTGAGAGCTGCAATACTTTGGGAAACTAATTTTGAAGCATACAATGCTCTGTATACCTCTAAACGGTGAACTGATCGATTTTAAAGGTGCAAATCGACTTTTTACTATGACAAGCATGAATTTGGTTTCATTGATTGTGTAGTTTTCAAATAGACTCATGCTCTATACGCAGATTCTGAAGCATCCGAAATGGCTTATATTTCACATGGAACAACATTAGGGATTGAAATTGATCGGGGTATGCCAAAACCGTTCAAATCGCTTATTTGTTGACAGAAATTCTCTAATGAAGAATGAATGAAAGGAAGACAGATTAATCCCAATTCAATTTATCTTCCATACTTCCTGAAGTAGAATTTCAGGCTTTATTACAACTGAACCGACGAAACCCAACGGATCAAAAATTTGGTTGATTACAGAAACAATATGTCTCTTTGTAATTTTTGAACTTAACCGAACAGTGATTTGATATATAAAATCTTTTGATGTGGCGCTTCAAAGTACATCTAACGTTTTTGAGCTAGAACCGTTATGTATTCAAACATTTGATGAATTGTTTTGGCTTTCTAATATTGATGGATTATTCAAGTCCATTTTCTCAGGGAAAATCCGGAAGTTTTTAAAATGTGGTCAATGTCGCGTCCAATGGATATCGCTTCGTCTAATGAATCAGCGCCTGGGACAAAGGCGTCTACGTAAAAATTCTTTAGGATGATTTTGGATTCTGTAGGATACCTTTCCAAATTGTTTATAGCACATTGATATGAAGATCGGATAGTAAGGAATGAGGCAGGTGAAGTGTCCTGGGTAACAGCATTCAGTACGTAATGTTCAATATCCTCTGAAGTCATATACAGGATGTAAGGAAATCATGTTGATATACTCATTTCTCATTTCCCGATCTTGAGAAAAATAGCTCATTCAAACAAGGGTCGAAAAATGCTTCCGAAGGCGGTAATCATGGAGATCGATATTCGTAAATATCTTCGAACCGGTTCAAGATAAAATTATGAAGTTCAAAATGGTGAATAAGAATAATATTCGTCAACTATATCTACAACCAAAAATAGGAAGCGTAGGGTAAAAAATACATGAACATTTTTGTATGTGACTTTTTCATAATTTTGAATGAAAAATTTTCAAATTTGAACTTTTCTTGGCGGAAAGATGTGTTGTTTCAATTTGGAGCACCTTTTTCGAGTAAAATCAATTTGAAAATTAACTTTAAGCTGAGGAAAGCGCCAAAATATTGATTTTTTTTTCAAGAAGGCTATAATTATTTGATATTCATATTTAGGGTACGACCTGATATTATTAAATGCTATTTTTGTACAGTATTGACCAAATTGAATTTTCCTCAAAGAACCGGGAGGGGACCGGGCATTCTTTTTTCCAGTTATAGCTTTTAAATACTCAAATTTTTCAATAATTTGATTCCGTAATATGACCCCTGGCTGAATATTAACTAGAAAGGTGCACCTTGTGATTTGCCGTAGCGTTCACTGATCGCGGTAAGAAGACGTCTGAAAGATTTGTTGCAAAATTTGAGAGCAACTCTGTCAAGAATAATTATCTCATCAAGTCTCGGAGTGTCAGTAGTACGAAATTCATACAGTCGTCATTGTTCTTCTTTTCAATCTCCGATGCAAACGCGTGGAGGTTTTCTCAAATGGTAAATGACGATAATGGAAAGGTCTGTTGATACAATCTCCTCGCTTCAACTTCATTGCCACTAGATTTTCCGTTATAGAAATGCAACTATCAGCTATTTCTGTATTGGTATAACCTTGAATTTCAAATTTATTGCTTTCGAAAAATCAATTAGTTTCATGTGTATGCATACTTTTCCATTGACCAACAAATTCATGTCTGATTATAAGAGATGACTATGGAGGATGAATGAAATAATAATTGAAAGTCATTATGAGTTATGAAAAAAAATTAATTTTGGTAAATAGCAGAATTTGGAAAGTCAATAAGTATGAATATGGACAGGTCCATGTGAAGCGGAAAATTTAATTTTTTTTTCGCTCAAACTTTGAGAAAGTGTTCTTACTGATCCTGTGAATTTTTTCGGATTTTTTTTGATAGCTCAATTTGGAGTTTTGGAGTGTTCGAACTTGAGAAATTTGAATTTTTTGCTTTTTTTTTAATTTTCAAAGGCTTGTAGATCCTCAGGAATGCATTCTAGCGAAAAATGTATGTGCACCTTTTTTGTTCACAAAACTTCAAAGAATTCAAAAAAAAATTTTTTTGAATTTTTAAAATCCAAATGTGATCGTGATCGAAAACTTTTAAATTTTGATTTTTGTGTCAAAAACAAACGAACCAAGCTCTTGGGTCGCGGTTAGTCTTAAAATGAAGCTTCACTCATGAAAATTATACTCTGGAATTTTTGTGATGAATTATGCATCCATTTTTGCAAAATCGCCTTTCAAAATTTTTCCATAATGAGAATTGACTCGAGATTATGGAAAAATATCCCCCGAATTTTTTCAGATTTTTTATTTCAGAGTTAGAGGTGCCACCAACATGAAACTACTTCCAAAATATATAAAGTGAGAAGATTTTGATTCAAACTAAAGCGTTCTTATTAGCACATTACATAGACTTACATTTCCACCTATTTTAATATTTGTTTTCTCAATATATAACAAAATATGTCATATGAATTCATGAAATAAATAAATATAATGACTTATAATAAAAAAAAGAAAGAACATTTTTTTTAATTGTGGTGTGAGTATTAATAATATTTTTAGAGGTTATCTTTTGGACATTTTTCGTCAGGGTGTTGGATGGTGTTTTTCTCTTTGTTTAAACTTAATGAAGAATAATATAGAACCAAAGGAAAAAAGATTAGAATTAATATTACTATTACTTCACCATACAAAAAAATTTGAAATAAATGAGATTCAATTTTTTTGCCTTTTCATCCAAATTACTGAATAAGTTGAGATTAAAATTGGATTTTTGTTTTTGAATCTCAGTCCATTTTAATACTCAAATTGAAAGTAAATTTCATAAGAGAATCAATCAAAATCTGGATACAAATCCGAATAGTTCATCTTCAAAGCTAAAGGAACAAAAGAAAATTTCGATAATCTCAAGCAGCCATTTTGAGTTAAAAATTAAAAGTACATTTCCGAGTAAATTTCACAAGAGAATTAATCTAAATCTCGATATAAATCCGAATAGTTCATTCGCAACGACAAAGAATAATGGATGAAAATTTCGATGATCTCAAGCTGCCATATTTAAATTCAAAAATCAAAAATAAATTCCACAAAAGCACTAATATACATTTTGATGAAATCCCGAATAGTTAATTTGCAACGACAAAGAATACCGAAAACAAATATTCAAATAAGTGGAAATGTGAGTCTATGTAATGTGCTAATAAGTTTGAATCAAAATCGTTTCACTTTATAGATTTTGGGAGTAGTTTCATGTTGGTGGAACCTCTTACTCTGAAATGAAAAATCTGAAAAAATTCGGGGGATATTTTTCCATAATGTCGAGTGAATTCTCAGTTTGGGAATGAATAAAATTTGAGTTTAAAAGATGAATAACATACTAAAATATATATGAGTTTTTGTAAACTATGATTTTTCTGCTATTTTTGGTATCAAAAAAATTTTAAAAGGCGATTTTGCAAAAATGGATGCATAATTCATCACAAGAATTTCAGAGTATAATTTGCATGAGTGAAGCTTCATTTTAAGACCAACCGCGACCCAAAAGCTTGGTTCGCTTGTTTTTGACACAAGAATCTAAATTTAAAAGTTTTCAATCACCATCAAATTTTAATTTTAAAAATTCGAAAAAAAATTTTTTTCAATTCCTTGAAGTTTTGTGAACAAAAAAGGTTCATATAAATTTTTCGCTAGAATGCATTCCTGAGGATCTACAAGCCTTTGAAAATTAAAAAAAAAAGTAAAAAATTCAAATTTCTCAAGTTTGGACACGCCAAAACTCCAAATTGAGCTACCAAAAAAATCTGAAAAAATTCACAGGATGAAAAATTGAGTGTAAGAACACTTTCTCAAAGTTTGAGCAAAAAAAAATTAATTTTCCGCTTCACATGGACCTGACCATATAAATGTTGATTATATGCCTTCCAAACGAGCCGCTCATGACTACACAAAAAAGATCATATTCACGCTATACGATTTTCATATTCCACTGAATAAATTAAGAGAATATTATCACTCAAAAAGAAACCGTATTGAAGCTATTTGAGTTAAATCGATGTTTGGGAGCCATATCTTTAAAGACCTCTAGCTCCATTTTCAGGCATTTCTCTACAAGGCGATCTACGTCAAATCTACATCAAATGAGTTCTAGAATTTGCAGTTTCCTGCAAATCTAGACACGAAATCTTCATAACCATGAAGCTGACCGACGAAATTTGGCGGGTAGGTTCCTTAACCACTAAGAACGGATTTTTTGAAATTCAATCCCGAAGGTGGCAATAGGAATCCGATATACTTCGTTCTTTTTTGGAACCTAATACAATCATATAATTTTCATGACAGACAGCTGGTAAGATATAATTCCTCAACTACTGTAAGTATTTGATGAAGGATGTGTACATGGCAAAAATATGTTGACAGAATAATTATAAATTGTGATCCGGAAAAATGCTGGAAAGATCATTGGATGATGTCCCAAAAAAAATCAATGTCACAATATTTGTCAGTTTCCTCTTATCACTTCTTTTTTAAAGACAGGCACTTCAGAATGGATGTGTTGCGTCTGAAGGAAACATTACATCTATGAATACAGGTAGCAAAAACTTATGAGGAGCAAGTTCATATGTAACAATCGACAAATCATCACTTGGTCTTGGAGACCAAATAGATATGGTGTCAAATTGGTTACTATCTGTGATTCAGGGGAAAATTATAGCATCGACGCGTCTCCTCATAAAAACAATATATTTCAGATTGTTCAAGCATGCATATAACTACAAAATCTTCCATCAATGAAAATTTTTAAATGTTGGTTTCAGCCTTCTGAATGCTAATCTAATTTCTACTCATTTACGAGACCATTTTGTGCTAAGTGTATCTTCTCACTCCAGTGACGGAGCAGTGCTACAAAGAAATACAAATTATAAACTAAAACATTTTATAAGCGATGAAGGAAATCTAATTTCATCCAGTCATCTTTTATAAGGAACAAACGGTTCTTACTTCACGATAACATACATTGATGATTTCTTCAACGCCTTTTTTGATCGATTCATTTGATGAAGTTAAAATCAGTGGAATAAAACCTACTTAAACAACTCTAGTTACAAATCATAGTTGACACGATGACATATTCGATATCAAGCGATTTATATAAAACGTATCTAATGAGCACGTCAACATTCACGTTATCAAAATATATTTCTTCAACAACATATCGGCAAAGTATAGTGTTGTATTGATAATAATCACTGTAACGTATTATAGTTTCTAGACGCATGACTTCTAGGAGCTATATGATATATATGTATAAGGTGCATTTGGAGATGAAATAGGAAAAATTACAGATGAAATAAAAAAGTTTGGCATTTCATAATACTCCCTTGATCTTACTCTGACAACTTCATCAAAATGATCTAGAAAATAAAGTATAACACTATATGATTCGTTGCAATTATCAAGACATAATTATCGTCAAAGTTACAGAACAAGGTCGCAATACCGGGCTCAGAAAAGTACGACAAAATAAATTTTTATTTTGATAATTACTGTCGACGACAAATAAATATCATCTCATCTCGAAATAATTTATGACAGCCTGTAATCATCAGCATAAGCTCTCCATTTTTATTGGGGCGAGATATAAAAGGCTATATTTAAGGCTCATCGGAAGGCCTCAACCTATGCAGAAGAATGTGTGAGAAATACTGAGTGCTACAACCCAAAATGATCACATGGCTATACGCCAGGGTCATTAAGCCCATGATAGCATATGGCTCTGTTGTATGGTGGCAAAAGACTCAGCAGGCTGGGGTGTTCCGAAGGTTAAGGTGCATTCAAAGGCAAGCTTGTCTGGCTGCAACGGCAGCTATCAGAACAACCCCAACAGCCTCTTTAGAAGTCTTGCTGAACATACCGACACTTCACATTTACATACAAGGCGAAGCCAGGTCAGTCACCAGTAGATTTTCCATTGGGAAAGCGTACATAAGATGCACAATGAGGTATACAATGAATTGAAACCCGACCCCAAAATGGAGATGTCATCGGACATAAGGATAGCTTCGAGGAAAACTTCAAAATAGTCGTAATAGACATGGAGGCATGGAAGGGAAGACCTCCATTGAATGCAGAAATAATCTGTTACAGAGACGGCTCAATAACCGAAGGAGTTGCAGGAGCGAGAACATATATCACCAAGTCAAAGACAACAATCTCACTCACTTTGGACAAACACGTGACGATATTCCAGGCAGAAGTTGCTGCAATACATCACTGTGCCGAAAGCTATTAAGGCAATGAATTTCAGCGGAAAACCATCACCATGTACTTTGACAGCCAAGCAGCTATAAAAGCATTCAGTTACCTACAGATCATTTCCAAACTTGTCTGGAACTGCTGAGAAATACTATAAGAGTTGGGCAGTTAAAACATATCATCTTTAGCTTGGATACCAGGCCACACAGGCTACGAGGAGAATAATTCACTGGCCCAAGAAGGATCACGTAAGGCTCTAATTGGTTTAGAACTCTTCTGCGTTATAGTGGAAGCACTGTGCAAATCATATAAGAGTACTTGGTTGTGAAATCAATCTCGAGAATGGTGCAACAAGGCGCCGGAAATGAGACACGTCAAAGAGTTCACCAAAGAAACATCGCCAAAATTCACGGAGTACCTACTGAGCCAGAATAGGAGATCAACTAGAATCATGGTTGGGCTTCAGCCAGCTCATTATAGACTCAACAAACAAATGAACAACATCGGACTGGCAGATACAACCCTTTGCAGGTTCTGCTAAGAAGACGAGGAGACCTCAGTACACAAACTGTGCTACTGCGAAGGCCTAACAAAGCTAATGATCTCAACGATAGGAAAGGAAAAACCATAACCCTCCCATTATATGGAGGACCTGAGGTATGGCCTATGAAGTCTAGTAATGCAGACAGGTCTAGACATCGAACTCTAACTTAACAAGAGGGCATACACAATAGATCTACAAAGGCCGCGGTGTTGAGGCTCCTAGCCCATAAGCCCCATACAAATCTAATCTAATTTATTCTACGCCTCATCGGAAGACAACATATTTCTTGGTTCAATAAAAATGCTCCACATATAAAATATCACGAGGTTTCGAACATAGTTGGAAAAAATCATTGATAAAGGGCGATGGATTAGTAATTTCCCCAACAGAAGGATAATGTGAATTTCCAAATGACAGGGTATAATGTGAGAAGAGTATGATTACTTAGTATCATGTTTCTATTCTCTTTATGAATTCGAAGGTCACTTGGTGCTGCTAATTCATTTCAAAAATATTTATCCTGAATCGAGTAACAATCTCATGTATCTCCACTAACTCAATATGATATGAGTCACGAATTAAATTCTAAATATGGGTCTATAGTGACACCGAATATTTTTCGTAATCGCCGTTGTTGAGAATAATTCAAGGAATTATAATACTTTTGTACATAACGATGCCGAAAAATAGTTGGAAATGTAGTGTCGTCTCAAAATTTGAAAACTTAATCCGTGATTTCTTCCAATTTTGGGAGATACTGGTAGAATTATTCGATTATCTATCTTTTGTCGCTAAAAATGACACCGTTAGTGAAAATCATGCAGCTTAAAATATTTCTGTTGTAATTGACTAAATCCACAGTTACAATTATTCTTCTCGAGGTCACTAATTTTATAAGTACGGTTAGTCTGTTCTCACAGTCACAAATTCTCTTTCAATGGAATTGATACTCCCGCATTACATTCATTTCATGTCATTATCTCATTTCATTCAATACAAAATATGTGAAATGCCTTGTAAAACAACACAGTCTCTCCACTTCAACCATTTTCCACCCTCTCATACTATCTAATATAACAATCAATTTTCGTTTTCTATTACCGTAATACACACAATAATAATGGAATTGCGGAAAACGTAAATCCTATTCTTCTCATTATGTTATAGAGGATGTTCCAGGAATAGTTGCGAAAAATTGAATTGGGGATTTTAGAGTTCATTTTAGTTGGAGAATTAGATCGTTCTCAAGTTGGCTCCCCAAAATCCTCATTCAGAATTTTATTTTTGGTGGCTAATTGTGCTAGAGATGTTGTTATTCTCTCGAAGTTTGCTGACCGAAAACTATTTAATGATGAACCCAGTCATTCCCCCGAATATTTTGGATATCCGATATCTTCTATGGTTCTTTCAATTGTGCTCTACATTTGTTTTTTTTTCGAATGTGCTTAACTACAAAGTACTTTAAAACACAAAACAAATCTACGAGCCAACTTGGCAGTCAGTCCCTCGCTCATTTTGAATATTTGATATTTTATTTTGGACTTTTTATTATTGTGCTCGAAATATACTTTATTTTTCTTACAACCTTTTCAAATGGTTATTATAATACAAAAATCAAATACTGGATACATCTTGAACATTAAAACATATAATAACAAGTTAACGAAAAATGCGGTTGTTCAGAGAATGACGAAGCATCTCTATTAAAAATTCAATTCATTGTTATACCTATATTTTTGTTAAATGCGGAGAGAAGAAATGATCCGCGGAATTGTTGATTTGGAAAAAATAACAGCACATGGAGCACATTTGTAGCACAATTGAAAGAACCAAAGAAAACATCGAATATCTAAAATATCCGGGGGGTTGACCTGCTTACAGTGAATTTGGTTCCCGGATTTGTTCTCCTATTCAAATTGTCAGTTGAACATATTCGGAAATAAACTGTTATCAATTGATCACGTGACTTCCCTCACCGTTTGTTAGCAAAATAGTTTTCGGACACTCCTGCGGGTAAATGATTATAGGAACAGAAAATATATTGGAAAAGATTACGAAACCGGTAATAATAGAAGTTATACTATACTCTATGTTACATTGAAATCTTATCCAAATGGTTTACATGATGTATTTCACAACTCTATGTTTTATACTTTTATACTCCAGTCAGGTTGACTTTCGGAATTATTCACACTATAATATTACCTGTTTTATACTAACACGTGCTAGCAAATGAACTATCAAATTTTTCCACAGATTAACGACAGAAAACCGTCTATGACTTTAAATTCACTTTAAAGCGGTCTACAAAATTTCAAATTTATGTTAATTATAACATTTAATTTGCATTTAAAAATTATTGAAATTCAATTTATCTTAAATAAGAAGCAACATTTGCATTTAGTTTCGTCTCTACAGTGAAGCGTGTATTATTTAGTGTATACTCTTTTAGTTTCTGAATATATATTAATATTATGATCCATCAAAATAAAATGCTGTCACTGTATTACAGATGGAGATGATACATAAATTCTAAACAGTTTTGTTTCTATAATAATAGTACAATAGCTACAACTTTTGAAGTTTTTCATGATAAATGAGCACAAACATTTTTCTAACTGCCTTCGCCAATTCAGAAATTTGTCAGAATACTGACAAGATTAACAAACCAAAGATTTACCTATATCAAAAAATGTGAGTTAGTAAGGCTTTGCGTCTGATTATTTGAACTTTTAGCACAATGAAATTTCTCGAATGGTGCCAGTTTGTGAATTTACGAAGACATGATGTGTACATGTACATGTTAGGTTAAATTCGAGGTGAAATAGATTTCAATGTTTGAATTGAAATAAAATACCTTTTTTATTATTCTTCTTGGTTTTAATGATTTAGTGAAATGAAATATTTGTTATAATATGAAAGTTACAACAATTTCCATAAAAACTCCAGCAACACTCAATTGTTATTTCTTCAATTTTTGGAAGTTTCAGGAATTTATAAAAAAAATTTTGAAATATTCGTAATTTTTTGGAATTTTTTATACAAATTACGCCAGGGATTTTCCACTCAGTTGAATTTGATACCTGAGATCAGAAATCGGCTATTGAAGTTTGTGCCAGATTGCATTTTATTAAATATAATCTTTTACAAATTATCGGTCAAACCTAATAAGAACAGTTTTTAAATCGAAATCTAATAAGGAAATCACTTTCCACATATCCATATCAATTTGCCATAGGCAAATTTTGATACAAGATAGGGAAGTGCTGCTATCGTAGAGTATTATTCTGATAACAAATTTAAGATTCAATTCAACAAATAAAACTAAAGATGTTCCTGGAATATTTGATGGTATTGGTTTAGACTTCATGTAAATCCATAATATCACTTGAGGATTTAAAACAAATTTAAACGCGATTGCACTTATTAAATATCAATATATTTTATGGTTTTTCATTTTTTTTCAAAACCTTAACCAAATGACATTTCTGGAACGTTAGGCCTGACTGCCATATCGGGCAGAAATTTAAGGAAATGTATTATGACCTATTCTAGGTCATGATATTTCACTTCTTCAACGATAATACCGTGTGCAGAAATGCATTGCCTAAACTAGAATATCTCTTTGACTGTATTGACATCGATAATTCCTGCCGAAAACCCAAGTTTTTGGAATATCTAGTATGTACCTGTCTAATGCATCAGTTTCGCTGTACTCAATATGGACAATTTGGCCGCTTTACCGCTTTGCATCTACATCCATACAGGCAGAATGCAGCTTCCTCAAAAAAAAATTAATTTCATAAACATTGCAGCTGTCTTACACATTCTACTCAACTGTTAGATCAGTAAATCGCAACATGAATTAGTCAATTACTATATCGTTCATTTTGCTGAGTAGTGAACGATAAATCTGTTCATAAACTCGAGATGATGTCATATTTTGAAACCGCATTCTTGTGTGACTACATTCAATTGAAACGTTGGTGTTTTTCAAATTACTGTATTGTGACTTATGAGTGGTTATAGAATAGCTGTCACAACTCCTATAAAGTCTGCAGCTAATTATCAAATTGATGTGCATGAACTGGATGAAATTTCGCTAATTAAATCCTATTCTATGATCTCACAAATCTGAATAACTATGATTTATCTATGAATCAGCTATTCTATAATTCATATTTCATTCATATAACTAACTAATCAAGTTTAAATTACTATATGGAATTACTTTTGAAAATGTCATAAACGTAAAATTGTCAAATAATTCAAATCTTTTGAGGTTGTATTGAATGTGGTAATTCAATATATCTGAATTTGGTTATGTTTGAATCAAGTCATTTCTCATTACTGGTTCTCATTTTAATAGAGGAGGAGTTATGAAAATGCATAAATTTTGTCCCTTGTTATAGAATTGACCAAATCAATGCGATAACCATTCTTTACTAGAGTTCCTATTGTTTTTTCAATCGATATAGCTCTTAGTTCTGGAGAACTTAGTTTAATAGCTCTATTTATCAGATTTATAATAATATTCTATTTATATTTTTTAGTTATATCAGAACTGAAATTGATATATCTTCCTGAACAAGTAGGTTTGGTGTACCATTTAGTTTGAATAAACTATAAAGAGCTCACACTGTGAATACAGTATAACACTATAGATAAGGAATAATCATCCTTATCCACTAAAAATACTCTAAAGGTACTGAGAACCTTTCTGCTACCAAGTAGCCATCATCAGACGAAAACTAAATCATAAATCAAAATATGCCTGTTTGAATACTATTTGGAAATACTAATGTGAACAAGAAATTAACCTCAGAAGGAGATAAATCGGAATTCAATAAATTGCTTTTTCGTTTATATATTTCCATCCTTCCAAATTACCTACATATTTGTCTGCACTGTGTTTCAAAAGTGATAAACTTTTCTGAGAAATGGTGTGACCTGTATCCAAAATATGTTCAACTTACGCTGATTTTTCACCATTATTTTTGTTTATATGGGCTGAATATTCCTTATACCGAGTTAAAATGTTCTTTCTAGGTTTTAATACTGGTTGTATTACAAATTTAGAAAACAAATTATGGAATTTATTAATTACTGAATGAATTATAATTCAGTTTACTCTGATGATAGCTACTTGGTA
Organism: Endomychus coccineus; assembly: GCA_958510875.1. Taxonomy (NCBI): domain Eukaryota; kingdom Metazoa; phylum Arthropoda; class Insecta; order Coleoptera; family Endomychidae; genus Endomychus; species Endomychus coccineus. The sequence goes on along the minus strand of OY294068.1, from coordinate 129,780,254 downwards.
ACCTCAGTACTTTAATAGTATTTCTAGTGGATTAGGGTGATTATTCCTCATTTAGTTAGAACTTTGTTCGGTTTTCGTACTAACGTTATTAAATCTAAAAAATGAAATCTGAAAATAATAATGGAATTAGTATTATTTTCAGTTTCAATTCGGAATTGTACTTCATGGTGAAAAAAATTGAGAGAATTCAGAAATTCATCATATTTATCTATTGCGAAGGCAGAGATATATAGTTTGAAGAAGGTTACGTTATAATCTAATCGAGGTATTACTTTTTCTGCAAGGGATTCCATGACTATATGGGTTATGATAAGTACCTATGTATTGTAGATTTTTATTGGTAGAATACTTCTCATTGTAGATTTGATTTTGGTTAAGTTATTTTCAGTATGTTCCACATTTTTATAAAAGTCAGATATTAAGAGGCTTAAGCATTTTCAATTAGAAAGTTTGTCTGAATTTCAAATGAGTATTATCTATCTATTCTCTATTAGAAACAATGTGATTATCTTCGATATCTGAAAATGTTGGTATTATTCTTGAACTTCTTAGTCGTAATAAGCATATTTTTCTATTTTTCAGATCGGCGAAAGTATTCATCGTCTTTGAGTATGTTTTCAATGATTGTGTAGAAACAATAGTCTTTTTTCTATTTTCTAAAAAAACCATGAAGGTCTATATGTATGTACATATATATGTAATCTATAAGTTTCAGATATGTGCTACATGTTTTGGGGTACATAAGTGCACCTCATCTTCAAGTATTCATAATGACTTCAATAAAAATTATATTCATTCATTAGTTATATAATATCACAATGTACTAGGTCAAAATTATAAAATAAATAGTTGAAGTTAGAAATCTTTTATGTTTGGAATGTGAATTGATTGGAATTGAAAGGACTGTGCTTCAACTATTTATTTTATATCTTTGCCAAAGTACATTGTGAACTAATAGATAAATTGCCAATTTTGGAATGAAATTTTTAATATATATATACATTATTTTTCTTGGGAGTATGCGTCAATTCAAAACGAACGGCGATAAAATTGAAACATTTTTTAGAATGCTTCAACTATCATTAAGGGAATAAAAAATGGAAATTCTTTGAAATCCTTCAACTGTCTTCAATGGCACATGAAAAGAACATAAAAATGTTCAACTGAATTTCAAACAAAAATCGGAAATGCGGAAACATACAAGCGAAACTGTGAAAATTTTTTTTTGAATTTGAATTTGGTTAGAACATTTCTACCAACTTTTTATTGTGCAATTTTCATCTCACAGACGATTACATGATAATGCTGATATTGTTTCACTTCAATTGGTTTTTTTTTTGTTCCCATGAAGACAGTTAGGGCATTATCAAAATAGTTTCACTTACATCGCTTATTTGCAGAGCTGTATTATTCTCCGATATTTAACAGAATATAAAATCTAGCTAGTCGAATTCTCCATGCAATGACTATTAAATATTTGCATATTTCAAGCATTCTCAGAAGATTTGTGAATTTCTGGATAAAAGCGATTTTAAATATGCCTACATTTTGGATATATTCAAATGTACCCTTTATATTTCGCGCTCATGCTCAATATAATATGATATTTTTCTGATCGAATGAATGAATAATACAATAAAAATAAAGAATTAACGTTAATTATAGAATCTACAATCTACAATAAAGCTGGAAATAATGAAATACGATAACTTTTTCCAGAATTTCTCAAGAAACTTTCAAATTCAAAATAATATATCTAATTTGAATTGAGAAATGTTCCACATTTAAAAAATAAGGAGGATTATTGAAGGCTGATATTATTTCACAGAACTGAGTTTTTGTGAATAAGCTTTCATCATATTTATTCTAGACTCATTTGTGATGAAGATATAACCAGTTGATGATTTCCATCAATAAGAAAATGGAAGTGAAATACCTACGTCATTTATATATACCTTTATTCCAACAAGATCAGAATAACTAGCAAAATCGGAAACACTGCTCTTACCAACAAGTATAACATTTCCCAAAGAAAGTATGAATTCAGATTGTTTTATTCTATACTCTATATTGTGTTCATTCTCATGAACATGCTCTCATGCTTAATCATCATTATGTTTGCACCTCAATAGTTTTCTGCCTATTAGATACATATGTGAAAACAATTGAATGAATTTTAATAGAATTTGAGTTAAAAAAACAGGAAAAATATTGAAAATGCCGGATTATAATGAAGAATTGCGTTTCCACAAATCACAGTATATGAAATAGCATTTAATCAAAATCAACTAATTAACTTCAGAATAAATAGAATAGTAGGTGCATTTTCAAGTTTAAAGCAAGAGATATGCAGTAATCGTATATTACCATGAAAACGTATACAATTATTTTTCATTATCAAACTCACCTCCTGAAGTGAAAGCTGAGAAAACCAAACTCGTGACGATACTACATACAACAAGTAATTTCATAGTAAACAAACTATAACTTCTAACAACAAAAGATGGACGAAGAGTTCAAAGTTTTTAAATTCGTACCTGCCAAACTGTTTTATTGGAATAGGGGTTGGTTCAATTTATACATGACGAGATGAAGGGGAAGTTCCGTGTGAGTTTGCGCTACTGGAATTTGCACCTACCTAAATTCGTTCAAATTGAAAAATGAGAAACCAACGATTAATTACTATGTTAATTCACCTTGCACAGTAACTTTTGAGCAAGTTAAATTGTTTTCCAATCTCGTTTCAGTCACTTTCAACTTGGTTGTTGAATTATAAAATGCATGATAGGCTGGTCAGTGATAATGATTCACTCAAACAAAAAACTACATTCAAGCTGGAACGTGAATTGATTAGTTTCTGCATTTTAAATTCGGCAGCTAGACAAGATGATGACGAGTTTTCTCATTCGGTGGTGGTTCAGATTTAGAATACCTATTTCAATGATATTACCGTTCATAAAGCAAACTGAATACTTCTTCCAATTAAGTGTTTATGAATGAGTTATACCCTGAATAAACTCAGAGTTTTAATAAGAAGTATTGTAATTATTTCTATTTGAATAACAATGCATTATTACGATAAAGGCGGAATTAATAGGAACATTCTAGAAATCTGACAGGGGTACTGGTTTGTTCTATAAGTTGCAACTTCATTCCAGAGTTATTCTATTGGATAGACTAAAATGAAAATCAATTATTTATAACTGCGATCAATAAATTTGAATCACCTTACAACAATGGCACTCGAAAAGTTTGTTTTGTAGGATAAAGAGTCAAAATCAAATCAAGATTATACAGATTGTTGCCAATAGCACAGCATCAGATGGATGTAACCAAGTACTAGCACACAAATATTCAGAAATAATACTTACCGATTCTGGTAACTAAGTTTACATCTTGAGTTAATTGATATGTATATTTTTTATCAATATCTTGAAGATGAGGACGGAGTAGGTGAACTGCAGACCATACCTTTTTCCACCAAATGAAATGGGTCGACGTAAATTGAGTTCGGCGTCTATCAATTGCCTTTCTACGTAAGTGAATTCAAAACCGGGTATTTTTCCAGGTATGTACATGGTTCTGAGGTCAGATAATTAGCATGTAGAACCTGCTGCCTATGCCAACCACGCTTCTGTACTCAAGTATTTGCTCAATAACCAATGACAGTTTATTGTACCTCCCTTCGTTTCTAACCTCACCTAACCAACAAACTTTATTCATATCGAATGCAAATATTGTAATCGCGCTAATGTTAACATGCTCATACTAATTTATAATGATTGTTCATTATACTCTTCTTGTTTCTAATCTTACCTAACCTAACCTAACCTAACCTAACCTACTAACCTAACTTTTTTAATATAGAATTCAAATATTGTAATCACCATCATAATAACCAATAATGATCGTTTATTATACCCCCTCTGGTTTCAACCTAACCTAACCTACTAACGTAACTTTCTTATATGTCTATTTTTATTTTTATTCATGTTTTGACAAGAATTCAATTCGAAACATAATTATATCAGATGTAATGGTGTCAATACTGCATCTAAATACCAGAATTCTACGTCTACAAGAAGGCGAAACTTTTTTAATAGAAAACATTCAAGAATATAAGAACCTTGACTTAATTTCGTATCTATGCACTTGATAAATGTATGTTTAAAGGTCAAAAACTCTTACAAACCATAAAAGAGTTCACACTGTGAACATACTAAATCACCGTAAGGAGAAACAATCACCCTTATTCACAAAAATACTATTAAAATACTGACCTTTCGGTTACCAAGCAGTGGGTTTTATGATGTTAGATACTCTTTTATTATTTTTTGATACGTTCTTCAATTTTTGGTTTAAAATTCATGAAGTAATTATTGAAATGATGCGGGCAGTTATACAAAGCAAAAACAGGTAGAACTTTTGTTCTTTGAATATACCTACAACTGTGCAGAGTTAACCATCGCCCAAAAATATCAAATAGGTCGAATGATGAAAATCAAACTTAAAGGAGTACGAAATGGAGAATATGGAAAGTATGTGTCTGGATATCAATTGGAAACTCGGAAAAAAAAACTAAAAAATCTGCACCACCAATATGAAAAAACAATAATGCACCATGAGCAAAGAGCGACGCCGAGAAAACTAAAGCTATCTGCGGAACACTTTGTTTTTGTTTTACAACCAATAAACGACTAAAGTAATCTTAGAAGCAATAAAGTATCAAAATATTTACCTGGAATTGATCGTATAACAGCAAAAATGTTACAAGTATTGCCAAGCGAAGCGAGTACTGCTAACATGAATGTATAATGCTATTCAACGGAAGGGATACTGGCCAACATGTTTCGATACTGCACGAATTATAATGATTGGTGAACCAAGCAAAGGGACAACAGAAAAATCTTCTTACAGACTATCAGTAGTAACACAACTGCTGGAAAGGTTGGTGCTCCATACAGCAAATGTGATGTGTCGCCAGGAAACTAAATAGCAGAAAATCAGTTTCGATTTAGATAGCATTCCACAGTACAAGAATTACACCGTATTATTACCCAAACAACAATAGAACATTGCAAGAAACAGGGCGACAGGGGAGTTTTCCTTGACTACAGCCAGGCACTCGACAAGGTAAGGCACACTGGACTAGTCCAAAAATGTATACTTTCATCACTCTACTCGAATATTCTTGAACGATATTTGAGTGAGGGAACTTCCAAATTGAGCTAAATGAAGAAAAATGTCCAATTCGTTTAGGAGTACCAATGCTATCATGTCTTATATTTGTCAGATCTGTCGCTCCGCTGAGACAAAGTAACGTAAACATTTGCCGATGATACATCCATTCTATCTTGTCACAAAGATCCTAACATAGCATCTGAGTTGCTACAGAAGTTGAAAGTAAAAGTGAACAAAATCAAATCAGCGCATATTACATTTACACTTAGAACAGGAACATGCCCTGAAGTTACAAAAAACTATGTTCAGATACCACAAACAAAAAAAAGTGAAATATATAAGGCCACATAGAGGATAAATTAGCATGGAGATAGCATATTAAGGCAAAGAGAAAAGCAATTGACATCAAGACTAGATATCTTCAACGGCTGATAGCTTGACGATTATGTATTGAAAACAAATTCCTCATTTATATGATCAAACCTAACTGGAACATATGAATTCGGAATAGTGGGAATGTGGGGACACACGCCTTTTATACCTTATCTATGACGTTACGCTGTACTTCATTTGTGATCTGTTGTTTTAAATTTATTATCTTAGGAAGCCATATATCATATTAATGATATTACAATTGAGAGTAAGGGATCATCGGAAATTCTGAAAGAGGTACAATGTGAATTAAGGAACAATTTGTGCATTAGGATAATTATAATTCAATATTCTTGGAATTATTCTAAGAGTGCTTTTAAAGACAAAGGAAAAGATCACTTTGATATAAGTCTAACTGATCATTTAGGATATTGTTATAGGAGTTTTGACATCATTTGTACATCTCTATTGACTCTAATGTATTCAATTTGGAATCTTTGGTTTGATTACGTAAACTGTTTAGGCTATCTAAATGAGGAAAGGTATGACCTGTTCGTAAAAAATGGTAAGCAAAGTTGAGTCTCTTTTGTTAAGTCTGAAAGAACGGTAATGTTCTTAGTTTGAAATTAAGACAAGTTCTTACTATATAAAAGTTATCACAGTCTGGAAAAATTAGCTTAAAACCTTCAGGCTTACTATATTTATTGGTTTTGTCTTTAGCATTATAATTATAGTTAATTTTGTGATCTAAAACAGAATTTACGATTATGGCGTGTTAAAATGTTGGCAATTAATTTTGTTGATACATGTATATGTTTTATATATGGGTAAATATTGTAATGAGTTATTGTTGTTGTTTGCGGTTAATAATTTTGTTATTTGATTTACCTAAAATATATTATTGATAGCTATTAGTTTTATTGCATCCAACCCAATAGTGAAGCGTCCTTTTGACTATGAATCATTAAGTGATTTGCTGCTGATTCATGGCTACGACTGACCGATGAATTAGGAATAGTGGTGCTTGTTAACGTGGGTTTTCTGTAAATGTTGAAATCAATTCTGTTATGGTCACGTATTAGTGTTAAATCTAAAAAGTTGATTATGTTTCCAACGTAAATTTAATTTTTGAATGAAGCTATGATAGAGAGGAATTCAATTGTCTGAATGTGATTGTCAATAAGTATATCATCTTTGTATCTATACCAGAATTGAATATGATTTTTAGCTAATGTACAGTATAATAATTTTGTCCTCTAGATCAGACATGAAAATGTCTGCTAATAGTAGACTCAACGGGTTACCCATAGCAAACCCTGAATTGTGTATTTACAATTTATCGTTATTATGACAATAATTTTGACTTAAGCATAATTCAAACGCAAATTCTATTTCATTATAAATCAAAAGGCTAATAAGTGATATCTTTAGAGTGAATAGTGGATTACATTCTGTAGTTGGAATATTTAAAAACATGTTGCAAACATTAAAAGAAAGTAGAAAACAATTAGTTTATATATGGTGTTTTTTGACTGATTCAAACAATTTAGGGAATTTTTTACAGTAAATTCAGTTTTAAATTTTTTGAATGTCTGATTCAATTTGACCTCAAGGTCTCTTGTAGGACTATTAATGTAAGATACTACAGCAACATAATTCATTTCTCTGACGTATTTTGGTTCCGTAAGCGGAAATATTTCTTAAGTTGTATCACGCCATAATTTTGAAATCAGTCTCAAACCACAAAATAAACTCTACCATCTTATATATAATGCCATAGACAAAATCAATAAATATAGTAAACCTGGAGTTCAAGAGCTAAATTGTCCAGGCTGTGATAACTTTTTCATAGGTAGAACTTTTAACTTTGAGCTTAGATACCAAGAATATTTTCCTTCTTTTAGACTCAAGAAAACAGGACAAACCTTTCCTAATTTAGATAGCATGAACATTTTACATAATCAAACCAAACGATAAATAGTAATTAATGCAAAACAAAAAACAGACAAATACAAAAATTCCGGTATCTACAGGATTGAATGTGGTGAGTGCCAATAGTTTATGTTCGGCAGACGGGTCGCAATTTAGAAACACGTTTCAATAAACATATTTCTTCCGATAGTAAATCAGCATTCAACATATTGATATTTGAAATCATAAAATAACAATAGATAATCTCAAAATCCTCCATACATTCAATAAAAGCAAGTCAATGAATATGTTGGAAAGTTTGGAGATTAACAAACTTTTTAAAAATCTCGAATTCAGTACACATAATAGGCAATTGAACCTTAATCCCTCCTCATTTAATCTGGTAGAATTGGCATTTCAGATGGTGATTTTGCTACTATTGACCGATTTGGACGTCCTTGGTGTCGAAATCTTCGGGAAAGCGCCACGAAACAGAAGACCCCATTTTGAACTCACGCATTCGTTAACTCTATTTGTTAATTACCAATTAAGCTTCTAATTAATTGTTGATTTGGACCGACAATTAACTAATGTATTTGACAAAGAAATATGGAAAGAAATTGGCCGCAAATCGTTTTTGGAAGGCTTTGCAGGTCGCTGATCACGAATCCGTTGTCAGAATCGGGAAATTCTACTTCATTGACCGGAAAACTCGACATTTTCATGGAAAATCACAACCAAAATCGGCAAACGGTGCATCACTAGCATAAAAAATCCATTCAGAGGATTTCGAGGTCGCTGTGAATAAATTTTCGAATTTTTTGTAAAAAAGTATCTATATAAAATATAATTTTTTTGTAAAAACAATACGTTTTTGAATAAATTCAAGAATTGCATCGGTACAATTGTTATTCGAAAGATGAATTTACTGGGATAATGTATATTCACAGAGATTTTGTAGCCACCTTGCATCAACTGCATATGATCTCTGAGGAGGTGTTTGGGTGGCGTCTTTTTTTATTTTATTCGAACAAATTTTAAAAAGTGTTCAAACCGATAGTAGTTTATGAAATTGTATTCTATCTATTCTTTACTTTTTCAAAAAATAATCATATTTACTATTTCTACACTATAATATTTTACCGTTATTTCAAAGGTATTTCACTATTTTACAAATTGTTCAAATACAGTGATATTTTTTAGTAATGTTCAAACTAAATATATTTGTCGATGGTGCGTGAACAATCCTAAGACTCCATAGACCGTTCTCTCCCCCTCTTTCATATAGATTAAACATCAGACACGTATCTAGAAGGGGGCGAAACGGGCATTTACCCCCCCCCCCCTCAAACTAATAACATAAAATAAATGTAATCGCAGAGATTTTTGATAATGAATTCGTTAAGAGGAAGACATAATTTCAACTTTGCCCCCTCCTAAAACAATTTCTAGATACGTTCCTGAACATACCTACCTACACGATCTCTGTTATATGCCCCCTTGAGAAAATCGATTCGTTACGGTCACGGGATTTGATTTTTTTTCTTTACACTACTATTTCTTATTTAAATTATTAAAAGGCGCCCTTCTATTACTTATTTTATACTAGCGTTGCGCGATTATTATTAAATGAGTAATATTAATAGAGTGAGTGATAAAAATATTGTACGCTTGTTAAAATACATGTATATATATGTATAATATATTTTTATGAAATATAATTTTTGAATGAATAATGAAATGAAATTAAAAAAATGTTTAATGATATATTTTTATTTTAACTTTCCATTAAAATGTCAAATTGTACTGTCAACAAATTCAAATTCTCTGATTCTGATAACAAAATCGTGATCAGGAACCTCGAAAACCCCGAGTGAATTTTTTTACGCATTGAAAATGCCGATTTTTCCACCCAAATATGTAGAATTTTTCGATTCTTATGTCAGAATCGTGATCAGCGACCTCAAAAACACCCGAGTGATTTTTTTTACGCTAGTGATGCACTGTTTGCAGATTTTGGTTGTAATTTTCCATGAACATGTCGAGTTTTCTGAATTTTCTGATTCTGACAACTGACTCGTGATCAGCGACCTCGAAAACCCCCGAGTAACGATTTGCCGTCAATTTCCTTTCATATTTTTTTGTCGAATACATTAGTTAATTATCGGTCCAAATCAACAATTAATTAGAGGCTTAATTTTCAATTGACAAATAGGGATAACAGAAGCACATGTCCAAAATGGAGTCTTCTGGTTCGGTGTGCTTTTCCGAACATTTTGACACCAAGAACGTCCAAATCGGTCAATAGTAGCAAAATAGCTTCATTTCCTATTTTTGAGGGCTATTTTGACAGAACTAATTACTGAATCTGTGAACTTTATGTATAAATAAAGCTATATTCTATATTCACTTGATAAAGATGTAAAAGTCGGAATCAATCGTGTTTAATAAAAAATAAAATCTTTTCTCGAAATTAGACAAGAAATTGTTTCATTCCATTTTATTAAAATGGACTTCCATGAAATAGTTCATCACTATCTCTGTATAATCATACAATAAAGGACCTGGTATGAACACTCCTAAAACACATATAGTGTCAATTCGAATGAACTTTAATGAGATAGAATCTAATTTGACGTCTTCATATGTTTCTAATTATTTGTGATATATCTTTGATTCTTACGGGTGAGGGGACTTAGTGATCTATGTAATTGTTAATTTGTACAATTGCGGTGCTGAGGAAGTGTTATACAAATAAAACCTAAATAATAGTGAGGTGACGGTGTAAAGACGTAGTCTCCGTCAACTAGTCAAGGAGGATGTGAAAAACAGGGTAGTGTGAGAGACTTTATTTCCTACTTTTGATAAATTCAATTTCAAGTAATTAATTTGCAGTGGAACATCACATCAGCCTGGTGGACGATGTTGGGATTCCTGTTATCTTTTACAAGAAATCTCACGAAATTCCATAATTTGAACATACTAGTTTTTGTCATACCTTTCTATGGATTTGTTTAGAAGGAATCTTCCCATTGCTTTGGTGCATTTAGATTAAATTTCGTCCCTGTTAACGTCGTCCAAACAGGATGCAGTCTCAAGATAATGTATTGCTGTCACTATTAGCTACTATCCAAAAGGAACTCAATGGAACTGTCATTCTGACCAGACAGATTAATATTCAGGATATGCTCATGTAGTAAAACAGTACCTGAAATAAAACATTTCACGCACATCGCCGCAGAATACTATTAAAGTGCTCGTTTAGAAACAACTAAACTAGTACTTGAATGATTCATTTTCTGTCATTGTAATGTACATCAATATTACAGACATTGTTTACTTGTTAGTAAATGACTGCTGCTTCAGTATTTTTTTTCACGAAGATGAGTTGTACCTGAAACTATTAGGAAGATCAGAATTAGGTAAAACTTTGATTAATATAGGGAAACCAAAACAACACGATGGAACACGGGATATTCAGATATGAGAAACAAAACGGGACCATATCACTTCAAATTGTAAGTTCGTCATGAAAGTGAAGCCACAGCAATAGATAGTGTTCGACAGATCCAGAAATTGGGAAATTTTAGCTGGTATGATAAATGATTTTTTTGTGTGAAAACAAGGGCTCCCATTTCGAAGCTACAATGAGAGTTATAATCATTCTTCTAATAGAGGTCATTCCAGAGAACTCGTCAGAATAATTATTAATATATTATTCATACACGTAATTTTTTAGAGAAAAATATTGATACAAATTTTGCTATCGCCGGAACATCCTATACTATACAGAACCTCTAGCTTTGTTTCGAATGGGAAAAATTACGAAGTAATTTCAAAATCTTCCTTCATTTCATAGCAAGTTGGGGAAATCTTAGATGTAGATCGTAGTTGAAAGATGTCTGGAAACATAATTTGAGATCAAAAATAGTGTCAAGTGAAGCTTAGCTGTCAAAATCTGTAAAATAGTCGGGATTAGCCCCCCAGAGCCCTCTACATTCTCTATTATTAATACAGATTGAGAATGTTACCTCACCATATTTTAAAGCCACCAACCGCCTCTGGGAATATCATTATTTTTATGATCAAACGGTTCGAAATGTTGAAGAACTATTTTATCTAGACAGCATTATCCTTTTTTTTTTTTTTTTCTGTTGAGAGGAAATGCTTGATGCACACCAGTAGCTTTTATCTATCACTCCTGGTAGTGCAGGACTCACTCAAGTTTATTAGAGCATACCTGCTAAAACCTCTCATATCTTCATCCATATCCTGGGACCGTTTATGACATTGCTTCAGGATATGGACTGCGTCTTTCTCTTAGTTTGTCGATTTTTTATATCGAACTGAGTTTCATTTGGTGTTTAATGTTGATAATTACGTTGGTTAAACGTAATTATCTACATTCGTTGTATACGTAGATGATCACGTTTTGTTTATACCGTAATATGGTTGATACCCAATTTTACGGTATTTTGTTTTAGTGATTTATCCTATGTGGATAAATTTCTATATGTTTCGTATTTTACCGATGTTACGGTTTCTGGGTTCCAGTACTCGAACACGTTATGGATCTTTCCTGTATGTATCTGTACCGAAATATTGCTTTTCCACAATATTAGGGTACCCTCAGTCTCAGTACTCTATCGGTTCGTTGATATTTCCTGACTGTTTCGTTTTAACCAAGTTGTTCTGGTTTTCTGGGTTTCCAGTACTCCATCACGCTATGGATGTTTCCTGTGGTGTCTCGTTTTGTACCAAAATATTGTTTTTTTTCCCAATATTATGGTACCTGTGTTTCAGTACTCAATCTGTTTGTCGATCTTTCCTGTGTGTTTCAGTAAGTTATCTATGATGGGATAACTTACTCTTCCGGAACATATGGTTCTCCGTATCAGCCGCAATCTATCCGTCACCCTCTTGTCAGGAACATGTAACTGAGAGTCCCACATTCTATCCGGGGTCTGGGTGCCTGTTGGTCCGCGGGAGCATGTCTACTCCTACCCTTGACCCTGCTGGCAACAGGGCCATGAGCATTCCCCTATCCGCCACCTGGGGACGCGCCTGTTTGCGGTTTTCAGGCTCCGCGCAAAAGAATAGGCTCCTGCTTTCCAGGAGACAGCATTATCCTGTGTTCAAGAGATAACCTCTTAGAGTGAATTGGAAGTGCGAGTGTGTGGGACTTACTTGTCTCATCATATTACAGGTCTATAAAGTCATAAGTGAGAGCTTACGACCATCATCAGAATACGTATCACTGAATAAAACGTAATTTCTTAAAACCAATCATATCAGCAAAAGGCGTCCTTATTGCATTAATTCCAATCGAAAATGCTCACGTGGCCGAAACGAACGGAAACACAAACAATCTGCTCTTTTCGGCGACGTGGGCATTTTTAATTGAAATTAGTGCGATAGGGACGCCTTGTGGTGATACAATTAGTTTTAAGAAATCACGTTTTATACAGTGATACGTCTTTTGATGATGGTCGTGAGATCGAAACATACGTAAAGACGGAAATAATAAGCATATGTGTAAGTGTGACCTATTTCCCGAGCATTTTATATATAATTCAATCCTGGCTCAAGAATCATTATTAGTGTTAATATTTAAATGATATTTTATACATATAGATTTAATAAGATATAAAACAAAAATAATGTAAGAAAGCCATTTCCAGAAGATTACCGACCGGGGTGTCCTCTGTTTCCATGTGTGTTTCCATCTCTTTTATCTCCGTATCGCCTTTTTTGTCCAATTGGAATAGTTTTGTTTTCCGTCTAATTTTTAGTAGCAAACATAATATTGTAGAATTGTCACTAAATTTGTTGGAGGGAAACGTATCAATTTTTCGAAAAGAAATTCTCACCTATGAAGATGCTTTGGATCGCTGGTTGCGTTCAATTCAGAAATCGTTTCCACTATAAGTTGAATAAGGCTTCACCCAACAAAATACCATCGAAAATCAAGACTAATTTCCAAGAACCTCGAAAGAGAGAAGTGAAAAGGTCTAAAAAAGTGATGTAATAAAACAAAAATAGCCCGTGTTACAAAAAGCACAAATAGAAATAATGATGATACTGATTACGAAATCTTCTGTCAAATAGAGGACAAAAAAAACATTAATGGACAATATTGAGAGAAATTCCTACGAACCTCTTCGATTTGAAAGAGAAACTATTTTACAATCTGACGGCGGGGTTTGGCTCGAAGAACGCAGGAAACTATTGAACGTTCGAAACTTTACAAGTGTATGTAAAAGAAGAAATGTTATTGGTGTATGCGGTATTACACACACACAAAATTTGAGTCATTGGTAAAAATCCAGCTAGCAAAGAATTTGAACATTGAAATTTCAGATTGTGGTATATTTATTGACGAATAATTCAAATTTCTGGGAGCATTCCCTGTTGGTATTACAGGTGATTAAACAATCACTGAAATTGAATATCCATTCACTTCACACCAAAATATGATCAAGATGTGCACGAATGCATTTTAGAAATGTATAATAATAAATAACATTCAGATTTAAAGGTGGAAATTATTGAGAAGGTCGATACATATTGTAAAAATAAGATATAGGATAAACTGGTTCGATTTTACGATAAGGGTTTGTTACGAAAAGAAGTGGATCCTAGACATACAAGAATTATGAGAGTAAGAGATCTCCGTATATTTTGAACGCTCTAGAAGAGGGAAATAATCGTCGAAGATCCAAATAAATGAATAACTGTTTTCTGTAGACATTATACATACAGTGTTGCACTTATTTGCCTCGTTTAAATTCACGATAAACTCTCAAGAAATTTGCGAATCGGCTTTCCATATGGGGTTGTAAAACCCTTAGATGTAGTCATCTCTCGCAAATAGAGATATGAAACATAGTTTCCATGACATAATCAAAAACAACACTACCCTTTGCTTCTTGCTCACGAGTAGTTTGACAGCTTTTTCGAGAAAATGCTTAGCAAATGGTGCCTGTAGGGTTATTCAAATAATCTTAAAGAACTATTTTATCTTAGAACTTGCTATATGTTTACAGCCAGGAACTCATTTTCAAGTTCTTATATACCCTACAATTTTGCAGTGTCTTCTTCCTTCTTCATTTAAGTATGAAAATTTTGACATTTTTGTATATGTTATTGTTGTATCACATGATAGTGAAAAAATTGAACATGCCCTCAAGATTTACCTATAGTTTTTGAATTTTCTCACCTTATTCATCTTAGTTATATTTCTTGGCCTTTATTTTTGTTTGTAATTTGTAATGATATCTAAGATAAATACAATTGATATCTCTTGCGAACATGATTTTGATTCTGATCAGTTTGTGTAATATTTCATAATACACTGCATTTTATTAATTTTAAGTTACGAAATAAATGGTAATGCAATAAGTGAATTGATTTTGTCGATTAAAATCATTTCGTTTCCGTTGTTATAGAAGACAAATTATCAAGAAATCCCTTCATGCTTACTTCCTAATGTTCATTTATCAGATCCACATCGAATTTACTAGTTACATACGAACAGTCAACACCTAACTTGGTCTATCACACAAACTATGTATTGTTAAGAAAGGTCTTTTTTGATTTATTTATATAATTATGAATTATTATTAATTCTTCCGGCTAGCTTTTATTTGCATTTTAAATCTTATGTTTGTTTTGATTTGAATAATCTAATGATTTGAATAATGAACTTTTACCTTTTTATTTTATATCTATGGAATTAAACACAATGTTGTTTGAATGTTAAAAACTTTTATATTTAAATTTCTATGACTCTATTTTTTATCGCGAGTATCAATTTTAACAATTTTATGTTCAAATAGATCTATGATCTAACCTCAAAATTATTTACTATTAATATTTGTTTACAAAGTTATAATCTACAATCTTTCTTTCAGATTTACAGACAGATAATAATACAATGGAGAAATAATAAATAAACTCACGTTTAGTTTATATCCAAGAATATGTTTTAAAATGTAGGCAATGTTCACTTGGCTTGATCTTCTTATTAATTTGATAATTCACTTTAACCGTAGGTACACAATTTCTTTGATATACACAAATCACAGGTAAACAATGTGGTTACTTCTTTAGAAATCAGGAACTGTTGATAATTGTTAACTTGTCTTATTCTTTCTCAAAAGATATAAAACCTTAAATGATGTATTGGAACGTTGTCGGAGACTAACTATTATACGATGCTACTTGTGAATTATGGTTATACTAACTTTTAAAAACTTTGTTCGAAGACTGGGAACACTACTTGACTTGTATAAATTACTTATTTGCTTCGGTTACTTTCAACCTTACGAAGCTACTGGAACACTTGGGTTCACCGATGTTTATCCAATAATCTAAGGTTATGGAAATTTTATGATTAGCTTAAGTACCTTGACTCTTCAGATGTTGATGGCTAACTAACTTGGCTTGTCTTCAGATGCCTTTTATAGGCCTTCAAAGAGGACGCTAAGTATTTTCTTAATTAACCAATGAGGTGCTTAGATTACCTATCAAGAATGCTTTGTTGATTGTTGAAAACTGACAGAACTATTACATTGTTACTAGTCTGACCTTTATAAAATCGCCTCGACCAATCAGATCTTAGTAATCTTTAAATTTTTAATTATTGGAGATTTTCATCTTATTTTAAATGATGATGATTCCTTCTTTTTAAATTCATATTGCCTACATTTTTCCACACACTTTGGTATACGATAACCTATGATTAGGTTATTATTAATATGATTATTCCTATAATTATTATAAATTTGACAGTTGTCATTATTAAAGACTAATACATAATATAATATATCAATAACATTTCTTTAACATTATATAACTCAAATTTACTAATCCTAACTTATATCTACAACATTATTCAATAGTTTGTGCTATCTCATGATAGTTTTTGTAATCATTTTAATTATGATTCCTGCCTTCGTAACACTGTACGTTTATTCACTTTCACTGAAGTTCTTGTTCTACTTTTTTATTCTAATTGCATTGTTGTTTATTATGTTGTACATTGTTCATTATATTATACTAACTATTATTTAACTTTTAACATTGTTTTAATTCCATATAATATCTTTTTATTAATATTTTCTGATTTTCAATGTTCGGTAAGTTCTAATTTTATCATTTTATTGTTTAGGAAATGAAATCATAACAGTATATTATAAAAGTATAAAATCCGGTAGATTGTATATGGCGGAGCATGTTAATTCCAACATATCAGAGTTCTTCACTGTAGAGCATTCGTTGCAACACGATTTCTCCATGGAAAACAAATACTTCATATTTGAAATTTTGACATCGAATGGATTAAATTATTCTGGTTCCCACCTCGGTGTTAAAAATCAATTTTCCACATATCTCAATACTTACCAATGCATGAATTTCAACAAGCTTACACCATTATAATCACCGGAATTACAGCCGTGTAGAGAATGCCATAACTTAATAATATTAAATTTATCATATATATCTGTTTCATAAGAAAATCCTGTATGCTTTCAGGGATCAAACACCTAAATGTCGAATGTATAACAAAAATTCGATCATAAAAGGTACAAATAAGCGGTGTCCACTTGCATTCATTTTTCATGTATTTGACTATTTCAGAAAATTGCGTGTAGGTTTTATCGTAATATTCCAATTCAGGAGCATCGGAATTGTCATTATGTAGTGGATTTGTTAATTGAATGGTCTTCATTGTATAAGTATGCTTATAAAAATAAATCTTCAATAAACAACAATATGCCTCCGGTGATTGTGTACATTAAAATTCCAAATGCTCGTTACATTAAAACGTAATTGTCTCTTCACCCTCTGGCTATGCACGGTAATAAAATGATGAATCTCAGGCATTATACTCATCCCTAATAAAGTAATTTTGCGAAATACTGTAATACTATACAATAGTTCATTATACTCATTCATGGAATATTCAAACGTAGTCGTCCTAAAATTGTAACCGAGTTATGGTGAAGTCTTCAAGATAACATAGCACTACATAACTCTGTTCAAAAGAAGTGATTAGGTATACACAATATATTCGACGTCCAAGTTGCTAATCAGAGAACGTTATATTAGTCACCATATAGAATGAGAAAACTGTTACGTACATTTCAACTGATATTTGAGATTAAGATTAATATTAGGGGTGTTGTTCCTACCACGTCCTACCCTTTCGGTATTCTTTTACAATATGCCGGTGAGCCTTAGATCTTTCAGAAAGACTAATATTTTTTCCGACGCCAAAGGTCTTATAGAGTGAACACCCCAATACAAAAGACACTGCTATCTCTGTCAAAAGCATATCGGCAGCGCCACAAGTTAATAAGTTCGCAAACATACCGAAAAGGGGAAAATTCAAAATTAAACTTGAATTCAATTTGTTGGTTGTAAAAAGAAATAATATTGAAACCAATTATCATCGAAAATGTATTATAATGATAATTATTATCGGTTAACGAATATTTTCTGAATAATCAATTTTCTTGATGAAATGTCTTAGTAAAATACATACTTACCACTTAGTTTATACTTGCTTTCAGATGAATTTTCAACATCTAACTTCTAAATTAACGCAAAGCTGGAAAGGTTCAAAAAGAAAAGCATGATGAAGCTATAAAATGATTTATTAATAATAGTGTTGTATAAAATATTATTCGAAAAATCCGTGCGGTTAGTACGGATAAATTCCCTGACTTACTTAACCAAACTATTGAAAAATGTGTACTAAATATTGTAGATACAGATAGATCCTTATTCCATTAGGAAACCTAATATACATAACATGAGAAAAAAAATTTCAATATACACAGATGTAAATATGAAACAGATATATGGAATAAAATTGCTATAACACTATAATGAAAACATGCCGCGGAAACAATACAATAAGAGAAAAATGAAACTGGTTCACCAATTAGCATGTGGTATGTAAGAAATTACAGTCATGTTTAACATCAATATTTACGTGAATAAATAAAAAACTACTGATGTAACCTTGAAAGAATCTAGTAGCTTATTGAACTGCAGGAAACTTTCGAAAAATAGTGAGTTCATGATACTACGATGCTAGTAACATTAATGTGATTTATACCACGTGTATAATTATGAATATTTTTATTATATGATATTTGGAAGGGGTAGTACACAAATTCTTTACTTGTAGGACTCAACAGTATCTGTACCTGTTTCGGCAGAAGCTTCATTTGTGATCAATGTACCAGGATTCTAGGCAGTTGGTGAAGTTTCTGTTAGTATCTATGAACATTTATATATTAGATTCACAGATGTAAAAAAGACATTATTTGCATAATTGATTCATGTCTACCAGGTGAAAATAGGATTGGTACTGCAAATTTGGTGAGACCTCTTTTATTTCCTTCAATCAAACATTCGGAACCAAAATTGGTACCAATTACATACATAATAGCTTTTCAAAATGTTTCAAATATCAGATGTTTTATAGTCCAGGCAACGAACCGGAAAATAAAAAAAAAATATAGTAAGCTAGAATTTCGAAATTTTTTTTTCATTTTGTCCCTAATACCCCATAGATCATTCATGACTATCAAGACCGTGGGGGTCGACCTTTGTACCCCCAAAACGGGGTTTCAACCCTCCAGAAGAACATTCTTATAGAAACAATACAAAATTAATGAATTAAGAGCCGAAAAACTCCCTCAAGATTGGAAATTTGTAAAATTTATATGCAATATATAATTTATAATTCTGTTGCAAAAATGACCTCTAGTAAATTTTTTGGGTCGCTGATCACGATTCCGCTGTTATTTTACACGAAAAACTCTCTCCAGATGGAAAATGTGGTAAATTTGAGATTTTCCTGAGACGGTTATGATTTTATGAATAATAAAGTATAATTTTTTTGCAAAATTGACCTCTAGTAAGTTTTTTTATGTCGTTGGTCACGATTCCAGTGTTATTTTTCCCAAAAAACTATCTCCAGATTGAAAATTCGGGAAATTTGAGATTTTCCTGAGACGCTCATGTTTTTTGGGAAAAATAACAGCGGAATCGTGATCAACTACCCAAAAAACCTACCAGAGGTCATTTTTGCAACAAAATTATACTTAATTATTCATAACCGTCTCAGGAAAACTTCAAATTTCCCGAATTTTCCATCTCGAGAGACTTTTTTGGAAGAAATTACAGCGGAATCGTAATCAGCAACCCAAAAAACCTACCAGAGGTCATTTTGGCAACAAAATTATACTTTATTATTCACAAACGTCTCAGGAAAATCTCAAATTCCCCGAATTTTCCATCTGGAGAGAGTTTTTTGGGAAAATAACAGCGGAATCGTGATCAGCGACCCAAAGAACCTACTAGAGGTCATTTTTGCAACAAAATTATGAATTATATATTATTTTAAAATTTTACAAATTTCCGATCTGGAGGGAGTTTTTTGAGAAAATTAACTGCGGAATCGTGATCAGCGACCCAAAAAACATACTAGGGGTGATTTTCGGCTCTTAAGTCATTAATTTTGGATTGTTTTTATAAGAATGCTCCTCTGAAGGGTTGAAACCCCGTTTTGTAGGGGTAGAAGGGTCGACCTCCGCGGTCTTCCTAGTCATGAATGATCTATGGGGTATTAGAAGCAGAATGTGAAAAAAAATGAAATTCTAGCCTTTTTCCCGACTTATTGCCTGGACTATTAAGCGAGCACACTAATATTGAATCTATGTTCATCATTTTTTGTAACACACCAACATTGTACTCTCGTCATACTTCAAAAACAAACAACTAATCGCAAACAGAAAATACGTGCAAGACCCTCAAGACAGGTCGTATATTCGTAAACAACAAACAACTAAAAGTTTCGTAATGGCGAAATGGCGACTGTTACTACGCTGTTCGATACTACGACACATGTGAGCGGTGTAATTTACTTTTAAAATTATCGCTTACAGCATCTCAAGTGGATGACTACAGAATTAAAATCTTAGTTTGACTTTGATGTTCTTCAGTTTCATTTCTATTGGAGAACAATTCATGCCCAGGGCTGTTTTGAAATTTGAGCTCCTATCCCCCAGAAAATACCTGACCACCAAAAACACAATTTGTGGAAAAAAAAATAACGAAACGGTTGCATCAAAAATTTTTATACATCAACATTGTTGATAAATTATCATATTTCCTTTGTTTAGCACCTGTTTCCTCAACATAAAAAAATTGAAACAAAGCACTATACACATACAGGTATTTAAACAATGCAAACTGGCTAATTGTCTCCAATAACTCGAGTTCAAATTCTGGGATCCAGTAGAGGATGATTCTTTCCTACACTTCTAAGGGAGAGCGCACATCTATGAAGATAAATGTTAGCGCTAGCACATCCGATGAAAATTCAGAAACAGCCGAAACATCGGTACTGGCCACATTCTTTTAGGAAAAATATGCAAACATATAGTGGATTCAATATATTCAAAGAATTGAATATGCACCCAGAGAAATTTCAGTCCTTCTATAGAATGAAAAAGATATTGTCACGATTCTGTTTTTCACCAAATCCAATTATTACCAATAATTTTCTTCATTATTGTAAATAATTTTTATTCTTATTATAACCTTCCAAATATTTCATTTCAAGGTATTATCTGATTAACTTACTTTAAACCATTTTCTGTCAGTCGGTGTTGATTTCATTCTCAGATACTTTTATATTGCAAATGATAAATAATTCTGTCATGTCGGCGTTATTCTCATCATTCTGTCATAAAGAACCATTACAGTGTGAATTCTAAATTGCAAGATATCATATGAGCGATCGACAGAGGAAATCCCTACTTTTCCTCTGTCCTCGAACTTTACTTTTGCGTGTGACACATCGTTCTGAATAATGTAAGTGATAATTTTTATTTACGTTTAATGGATAAATAATCAAACTGATTTCCGAATTATTCAAAATTATGTTTTAATAATTAATTCAACTGATTCTCTAATTATTTACCAATATGTTTTATCAATTAATTCATGTATTACCAAATTTACCGTATTCACTTTAAATAGGTTCATTCACAACCAACAATTCAAACTGTCCCAATTTTTATATTATTATGTTTTATTTTCTTCATTTTTTTAAATAAATCTTCCTAGGTATTAATTTCACCAATGCTAGTTTATTTTCTTGACAAAATTGATAGCATCATTCAAGCTATCTATATATTAGACACGTTTATATGAGCTCAAGGTAGAAGGGGATGCGCCACCTTGGGCAGACAGTCTTATCAGATGTCGATAAGCATTGTCACTGTATTACCGGCCCGGGCAAGAGGTTGGTTCGAAACTTTGCTGAATGTCCGCTAGATGGCGGATTGTTGGTCGAGGTGGCGCTTCTGCCCGCTAGGGTTTGGTATCGCTTCTACCCGCTAGGTGGCTAGGGATGGTATCGCCTCTACCCGATAGGTGTCTATGGAAATCTAAGGTTTATTTTGGCGAAAGCCATCCACACCAAGGTCATCCACAATCGCGCATGCGAAGTCATATAAGTATATGGTTCATCAATCGATGGTCTATTGTTTGGTAATCTATGGTACTCTCAACTATGATCTATGATTCATCAATCGATGGGCATGTAGGCTATGGTTTGGTAATCTATGGTTCTCCCAACTATGGTCTGGCCATTCTATGTTTTTCCCATCTGCAGCCTGTGAACTAGTCATCAGTGTACTCACATTGTACTGTAATGATTTTTTTTTCTACACACCAGATTCGAACCCGAGAAATAAATTCCAAAGTAGGCGCCTTAACCGCTCAGCTATGAAAGACTTGAGAACAAGAGATTTTAATGTAGTATATAACCTGAGTCACTACTAATGAAATGAATATTTTTTTCCTACACCAGATTCGAACCCGAGAAATAGATCCCAAAGTTGGCGCCTTAACCACTCAGCTATGAAGGACTTGAGAACAAGTGATTTTAATGTAGTATATATAATCTGAGTCAACTCTACTGAAATGAATTTTGTCCTACACCAGATTCGAACCCAGAAAGTTTTTACGAAGCAATTTTTATCTTCTTGTCGCTCATCGCCATAGTTTATCTTGTTTCATTTCAATTCGATTACTTTTCGTTCCCTTAATTGACCTTGAAGCATTTTCAAAACAATTTCACTGCTACCGCTGTTTTGTAATGGCACATTTAAAAAAAATTTATAAATGATTATAAAGATATAGAAATATAAATGTTTAGAAGAACTTTTTCGAAAGCCCAGGTCGAGGATGTTTCGGTTCGTCTTGCCAGAGTTTCATTTTCTATGCGCCTTGTTGTATGTTCTGCATCAAATCGAGATTTCAAGGTTATAGATGAAGTTCATTCAAGCTACGTTGGTACTATTTCTGAGCGTTTGAGGTAACTACAGACCGTATCTAGTGCGAGATGAAGATCAAACACCCCATATTCACAACATCGATCAACTCATCGGTTCGAAGATGGAACCAGACATTTTCCGCATAACAATTGTAACTCAGATTGACTTATAACAGTATTTATATTTATATAGAACATATTGTACCAGGAAGATTTCCTCAAGCAAATGATATTTGAAGGCTAATCAAAAGTTGAAAGGCAACATGAAGACGAGAGACAATCTGGAGTCGAACGTCAATCCGGAGTGGAATGTCGACCGTTTTTGGGCTTCAACACTTGCCCGAACAAGTAGATCAACATTGATCAAGACACCACTTCAGCAATCGGTCGTGCAGCCGAGCGTGATACGGTACCAGGAAATAGTTACAAGTTTGCTGAACAAGAAGTTGTCACATTGACATTCTTCGAGAAAAGTTTCAAAGAAAGAAAGTTTACTATCAATTTTTCATTTTCAGTTATATATTGTAATTTCCAGTTACTTAGATAACAGCGCGCTTGATAAATATACACTCGTGTCAACTCGTCATTACCCATCAGTACTAATTCAAACATTTCTGAAAATTCAAATTCCAACCATTTGAACATAACACTTTGCATTGCAATATGGAGGAGGTTCGTCCCAGTATTTTCTCCATCCTAGAATTAATATATCTGGTAATCCGAAACTATCGAGGACAGAACATTATATTCCATCTTTTAATGAGGAATAAAATCTCCCATTTCTCTATTATCGCGAAAAATCTTATTACTCTGCGACATTTCTTCAAGCTTTTTTGGCTACATAGCATTAATTCACACTTAGCAAAATAAATTCTACAAAAAAAATTTCAATTCAGATTCAAGGTGAACTCAAATTGGTTCATTCTTCCACGGCTACTCTAGGTTACTGACCTCTCATATGCATAGGGACAAGATAATTCTGATTATGTAAGACCAATAATGGAAAAGCACGTTTTTCTCAACAGGATAGATTGTTTCTATTCTTTCCCTTTGATCAAGTTGGTATCATCAATGTCTGCAGCTGCATTTATCAAGCATACTCCTGACATATTCACTGATTTTGGTACCCCAAAATACATGTGTCTGAGAATGGTAGAAAACTGACGTCACTATAGTTTCAGTCGTTCCTTACGAAAAATTGAGTGAAATACTTGAATACTATACACTTTTTTATCCTTCATCTAATGGACTCGTGGAAAGAGTGTTAGTTGTTTCAAAGAATTTTTCCGGAAGCAGAAGGACGGGTATATTTTGGTTCGTCTTGTCAGAGTTTTATTTTCTATGCGCCTTGTTATATCTTCTGCATCAAATCAATGTTATTCATCCACACACCCACACACTGTAGTGAACCCAAGCTCGGTGAATCACATTTGGTAGGGAACAGGTTTAACAGCCATCACAGGTGTTTCAATTGCTCATTGAAAAGCTATCAAAATAGAACGTCAAAAGTAACAAGGCCAAGATAGTAAGATAGATTCGAAATTTCGTCATAATATACATAAGTGAAACGCTTTTAAGAAGGTTGAACTTGATCATGTTTATGTTCGATGCGATTCTTCCCTTGTACAATGTTGGACAGATTAAAATATCCATTTTGAAAGGTGATTCGTTCCATATTAAACTTATTGGGATATAAATTCAAATCAAGTCGCCATGCTTTTGCGATTTACTGAAGATGATCTTACTCATATTTAGATTACTAAAGATTACTACGTTTCCAGGGTTCCTTCTCTATCATATTGTACATGCATATGCTGAGTTTAGATCTGTGAAATTTTTTTGCTAGTAGTAAAATCACAAGCAACCTCTTTATAAATTTTCAAAATACCATACGCATTTTGTCAGTTACGCTTGCATCATCAGAGGAACTACTAAATTGGAACTGATAGTCACTAGTATTACTTATAGTTACAGGGATGGTGGGAGAAAATAGACGAGTTTTTGCCCCTTATCAATCCTTAAACTTATCATCTTTAAGTGAAAACAAATTTTTCCGTGAACTAATAACTAATTAAAATTAGTAGAGTATTAACGGACGTTATTCATCAACTCATCTTCATTCCGGAACATTGTTAATAGCTTCCAGATCATTCAAGAATTTAGTGGAGATCAGTTTTAAAAGCGACAAACAATTCTCGCAAACGCTATGCCCCGTCTGTAGAACTAGCTACTGCCGATTGTTCTGGCTCATTTTATCTAAATTGTTCTTCATATCTCGTGGAAATATAATTGTTTGTTTGGCTTATATAATTATATAACTTTTTTGAAAGAATAAACATTACATTTTATATATTCCCAATCTTTGAATTACATCCAAAGTATTTCTTAATGAAGTTTTAAGTTTATCATCTCATTAATAGACGGATCTTATGTTAACTCGATTAAAAAAGTTCGAACATTTATTATGGAATCTGGAATTATACGTTTAACTTTTGATCATTTTTCTGTTATCTTATGGCATTAATTAAGATGGTATTTTGTTCCAGTGAAGTTTTATAAGTTGTCCATATGATAATAATTTGTTCATTATAGATCCCTCATATCCATTTCCTATTACGATGTGGTAAATGTCAAATTCTTCATCATAACTCAATAAGTTTGAGCGAGATTCAACAGGTATGGGGATGAATAGCGCGCCTGTCAGCTAGATCATATGCATGTTGCATCCGAATAATTTAGTTGTGTGGTAAGCATAAAATAATTATCTACAGATGATGCTAGAACTAAAATTGAATTGAAGTAGGTACTGTAAATGTATCTTATTATTTAGAAGAGAATAAAAACATCTCATATCAATGTATTACCGTGCTTCTATCGTGAATTACTGTCCAAATCCGTAAGTGGAGTGAGAATCAGTGGACTTGTGCGTATTACATATTGTTAGATACAACCCACTTCAGCACTTCACTTGCTCCTCTTGTCAAACAAAACAATGCAACCGGCAAGATCTAACTCACAAATGTCTTTTATTCACCGCTGAACTCACTCTGTATATGAAGACATAAAATATCATCGGCTCTACTCATTTTGAGATCTGAACAAGATAGTTCATCATCTACCTCTAGCTGAAAAGTGAATTTTATAATGTCGAAGTTTAAACTTTTCCTCAGTTATCGAACAAATATCGTTTACGTATCTGACACAAACTTTAGGGAAAATTTCCGAGTTATGTTTCAAATGTGTCACAAATACAGCAATAGATGAAACTTGAAACTTCAACATTCTGAAAAACTGGTTACTAGACAATATTACACCACATGAAAAACTACAAAATATTTGACATTAATGACCTTTCATGGAACAGATAATCTTCATCATTGATAAAATTGCTACAAAATACATGGAACCGCTTTGGGAAACATCTTTCCACCTATTTTAGCAATACTATCTTTTGTTAAACTTTAGACACATTTAAAAGAAACTTGGAAACTGCCGCTAAATTTTGGCTCAGATAAGTAGATGATATTTTATCGATGACTGATTGGAATTTCAATCCAATTAATTTCATGGATTTACTGAACAATCGACATGATTCTATTATATATAAAATTCTCGGGAAATAGGTCACATTAACACTTTGTTTTATTTTAGTCTTTACGTACGTTTCGGTCTCACGACCATCATCAGAAGATTTTATTATGATTCTATTAAATTTAGTTATGAGCAAAAGCAAAATAATGTATTACCTTTGTTCGACCTCAAAATCGGTATAACCGATGATATTTTCATTATCTTGATATATAAAGTCCACGCACACGAAATTACATATTCGCTGATTCAGACCCTCTCCTTTTTTTGTACCTTCATGAATATAAATACTAGTAGAAACAGTTCCAGCTTAGTGGAAAATGGTTTTGTGGAATATCATCTTTGTTCTCAATTCATTCTATGATTGTTCCTCAGTTCAGTACCAGGTTTAAGTTTAAGACACATGTAATTGATTATGTTGTCCCTAACACATGATGAACCCGAACGGCCGATGAATCCCTCTGTCTCAGCTACTAATCCCAATAAACCCAACGTTAGATACCTCTCTTAGCCATTACAATACATACATAATTTTCAACAAAGCATCGTCTCTTTGAAATGGAAATTGGAATGAAAACGTTCCTACATAACATTTTAGCATGTTTCGGAGAAATTGATTTATTATAAGGTTACCGCTGAATATTGTTTGGTTGTAGAAATTTTCCATCAGCATCTCAGTCAAAATATTGATGATCGATTCACTATTATTCATACAAATGATAGAAATCAGATCAAGAATCAGAATAGCTAAGTCTTATGAATTACCTAGACTGTGAATGTGTATGTATAAATAAATTTCGAAGTCTAGAATGAGAATTGTGTTTTTATGAACTACATTAGTGAATTGAAATATAACTCATACTGGATCGCAACTCATACTGGATCGCGCTTTGGTCACCTCTGCATAGTGTTTCTTGACATCGATAGTTAAAATTATCGTTGGCTATCGATATTATGATGGTTTTTTCTATAGTTGCCAATCCATTGAGGTCTTCTGAACACAACAATTTTTCAATAACGAACAAATTACTGGAAGCACAAAAACTCGACGTGATAAAGATGGGAAATAAACATTGTATAAAAGTGAGACAACGTAGCAAAGAATTTTTCCATGTTGATCGTGTGAGATAATAGATGATCTGAAGAGAAGTCGTCTGAGTAATCTATAAGAAGCGAAATTTGAAAAAAGAAAGGAATTTCCAAATAAAAAAAGAGTCACACACAGTTCTGAAGATCTTCCGTCGATATTCGGTCACTATCGGGCTCTGCTCTTGCTAAGCTAACGCATTGTGCGAGAGTCATTATGGTATGTTAGAGGAAAGGCAATTACAGTTTTCAAGCACCCTTGTCTGGAATTTCACGTTGACTAATTTATAAGTTGTGTGTTCACTACATTAAGAGTCTATTCTGTTGTGCGGTTTAGTAATGGGGATTTTAAGCTCACTCCGTAGAAGAATAGGAAATTTTGCCCCCCTGCGATTTTATCTATTTACAAACTTGAAGAAATGGCTCGATGGAAAGAGTTGCGGTCATCGCTGGAACAAACAGGTGTAAAGCTGCCGCAACTCTGTGACTAGCAGCACCGAAAGCAAAGATTCTCAGGTTTTGTACTGAAGTTAGATTCAATTTAAATTTAGATTAGAACTGCCAATTCATTTACATTGAATCGACTGTTATGACAGGCAAGCCAAAAATGACATTTATCCGGGGAAATTGTTTAAATGAATTTGGCTGCTTAGGTGATTTTCCATGAACATAATATGTATTTTGACGTTTCCTTTACATCATGTAGTTGTAGATGTCTTTGTAAATAAATATGAAGTTTTTGTAATACTCTATTGGCAAAGGACATATCCATTCAGTCAGAATTAAGTATGTTTATATAGGATTATGTGTGAGTACAAAAAGGGTTGACATTTCTCCACCTTATCATCCAATGGAAACTGGTTTTGATCATTAACTAATCCTCTATCGAAATGATCTCAGTATAATATATCTGGAGAACATATTTTCGAGAAAGTCATAATGAAGATGATAACGCAGGAATTGCTGAAACGTTTCATTGTCATAGAATTCATTCGAGATTAACATGTTGCATGTTTTTCAATTACACGGTTCGGTGTATGAAATTATTGAATACCGCAACAAGTAACGAGAAATTCGTTGAGTTAATGAGTATAAAATACTTTTTATGCTTTGAGACAATTCGTTACACCTTAATTTTCATGATCTGGTGTTTTCTTCATCGACGGTTGAGTAAAGATCGTGCTTTTGTTTGTGAATTCAGTCTTGATAAGTATCGTTTCTCATATGAATATGACTGTATGCAAATTACAAATATTTAATAGTGCAAGCGTTTTTAAACATTAAAACATTGATCAGAATCAGAAATTCTTGTTTTTCTTCATGATCAATATCTTTCGCATCATGGTTCTACAGGGTCCAACTATTTATGTTAAACTGTATTCAAAAATTATGGAAAGCGTAAGATAAATAAGTTATGCATTGACTGTTTTTAATTAGTAACTCGACAAAAGTTAAACGCGTGTCATAATTCAGTCCAATTGCATTCCTTATTATTCATAACAGGAGTATGGATGCTTCTGCTGACCATAGCTAGAATTGCCAAAAATTGTCCTATTTTCAATACATGAGGAGAAGGTGAAAAGTCCCTGAAAACCAAAACAGATAGCGCCACAATAGAAGATCCTATGTGACGTTTGTGATGTACCATTTTTAACTAGAACGTATTAGAATTTTCAGACTGATATGTCCCTCAGTTCTGTTTTGACACCCATCGAAAGCAACCAACCGTGAAGACTTTTGTAAACGTGGAAAAAAGTAAATTCCGCGTCTTCATTATATATTATTTCTTTCGTGGAAATAACATTACACAAACTAAAGCATCGCTTGTTAAACATTATGTGGACAATCGATTGAAACGATTCACAATTGGCTTACTGATTTCCGTTGTGGTAGTATGACCACAAAGGACGCCGAACGTTCTGGTCATCCAATTGAGGTTACAACGCCAGAAATCGTCGATAAAATCCATGGTATGATATCGGAATTTTTGCGCAATCTCGTAACCGTTAACGGAACATGGGTCCATCACAACACACCAGAGACCAAAGAACAGTCGGACAGTGGACTTGTCCTGTTGAATCGAAGCCGAAAAAGGCCGAAGTGGGCTCATCGGCTAACAAAGTCATGGCGCCAGTTGTTTGAGATGCACACGGTATCGTCCATATCGATTGCCTTGAAAAGATCATAACGATCACCGGCGTATATCATGCAGTGTTGTTGGATCGATTCGATGCCGATTTCAAGCGAAAGCGGCAGTATTTGGCAAAAATGCCCTTCCACCACGACAACGCACCGGTGTACAGGTCTGCAGTCGCAATGGCAAAATTTCATGAATTGCGCTACGAATATGGCTCAGCGGAAAGATATTTGGCTCCAACGATGAGGTCATCACTGAAACAAACGCCCATTTTGGAGGATTGCCGAAATCGTATTATATGGAAGGGATCGAAAAATTAGACAACGTTGGACGAATTGTTTCGGGCTACAAGGAGATCATGTTGAGAAATAAAATATGTTTTGATCAAATAAATTATTTCTTGGTTATTTTTCGGGGACTTTCTCCACTTGGCACTCGTACTCCGTCTGGCTATGATCCCGGATGCTCAAGCGACATTTTTGGATATTATAAGGCAGTTCTTTCATCGGTTACTCATTTACATTGTTATGATTCTTTGGTTTTGAATAACAGGTACCAAATTTTATGGTTATACATTCCTATTTCTGTTGGGATAACCATAATGATGAATCTCTTACTGAGCTTAGATGAATACATCTGCTGCTTTATATGAGTACAAAATTATCAGCTAGGTTTGCACATTATAGCCTCCATGAAAAACCAAACTGAGGGATCGTAATAATGGAGAAACTATCTCTTCTTGAGGACTGCCTTTAATGACGAGTCCAGCTATTGACTTTCCTTCCAGTTCATCATTCAAATAGAGAAACGGTCTCATCTATTATCATCCATCTTGAGAGACCATTGGTCTCCTTGTCTCTTCAAATGAAGGCGAATCCACGGGGCACAAGACTAAAAATCTTGAACGTCATCTGATTCTACTAGTACTACATCCAGTTGCTTATACAGCTGAACCTACAGGTCAAGTCACCACTATATCAACAAATACGAATGCATGTTGATGAATGTGGGAACAGTGGGAAAACATATCCGATACTCTTTCTATTCTCAATGATCATTCTCAAAAAGTGGTGACATACCCCTAGACCACAACTCGTTAAATTTTGCTCATGTAAGAAATCCATGTACATTTTATGTCAGAAAAATTATTCTTAAATTGGAATCATTTATTTCAATATTTCAATGTAGGTCTTGGAAAGCCAAAAAATGCAAAATTTATATATATATATATTTTTCACTTTCTAATCCTGTGGATGTGAAACAGTTAATAACATGTCGAACATTGATAATCTCAAATTACCTAGCCAGTAACTACGATTTCTTTCTTGAACCTGAAATTACTTCTTGAAAGTTAGATGAGTGGAGCACTCAGTTGGATTACCAAAAACAAATTGATCGAAGCTGATAAGCGTTTAATCGCGAAAAGACAACTTGGTGTATTGGAAGAATTTGATTATATTATATACTTCAAGAAAGGAAAACTAAGTAGTAATGCGGATGCATTATCTCGACAACAAAATTTAAATGTCACGATAACGATCACTACAGAACAACCAAACTTCAATTACATGGAGAAATTTAACGACGAAATGTGTCACACACGGACTGACGGAGAAGAAGCCAACTCGATAACAACAGAACCAGCCTGGCGCCGATGACCACGAAATCTCATTTGCAATATTCCAATATTAGAAGAACCTCCAAATTAAGGCAAAAATCAACTCAAATTCATTTCGGTAAAATCTGATCCAACTCAACTAGTAATCACGAAGCTATTCCGAAATTCAAAACAATATATTACAGTACAAATTTCTGATCCAAACTATGAACAAGACATTATTAACTTTCTGAGAGAATATGTGGTACCAAACGTTTATGTTATTTCGAAAACGAGAATTTATTCAAACAATTTAATTCAATTTTGGGAATTCACTTGGATACGTGCTTTAAGTTGATAAAATTTGGTGAAATTCTAGAGAGTATTGAATTGCAAAAGATTAATCATCAAAATTGGAATAATATGCAAAAAAGCGTTTAGAACTACATAAAGAACTGTGACATTTGTAAAGTGGCAAAATACGATAAAAGACTATTAAAATTGAAATTTGAATAATGATCACAACTACAACAATGGACTGATAGTTGATTTCTTGAAACGCTTCTATCGGCGTTCCTAGAACACTTGAAGTTACTGCATAGCAATCCAGAATTTGAAGATGACTCAGTGGAACACAAAATTCTATAGGGGAGAAGCATACATACATTCAAGAAAAATCTATAAACCACCAAGGTCCAACCATCTGTTCATTCTACAGAAAAGTGCGTAACTATGCCCATGGTGGTCCGCTGTGAAACTACGTGTACTTCTACTTACTTTTTTACTTTTTACAAAAATCTACAAAGCACCAAAGTCCGACCATCTGTTTATCCTACAACAAAGTGTCTTAATGTGCCCCATGGTGGTCCACTGTGAGACTACGTGTGATGCACAATAAGACTGTACTGTACATCTAAGTGACCGAAATTCTTTCCAAATTGAACACATTGGTCCTGCCTTTAAGTTTTTCCGAATAATGTTGGAATTGGGAGTATCATTAGGGGATAGGTTCATAAAATGATCCCGTGGGGTAAAATATTATTTTGCATTTTTTCAATTATGAATAGCGTCATCTGTGATCGAAGTGAAAAATCTAGTGTGCCGTAGTCCAAGTTGATCTCTGGGTATACCATGATTCCTCTGAAATGTTGTAAATTCATTTTGTGAGGTTATTTAATCTACAATGAGTTTGATCTAGTGTACGAGTTCACTTCATGCGATTTTGCTCTCTCTCTCTATTGAACTATTAAGGTATATTTCGTACAGCCTAGTTGATACTTAGATGAATAAACATTTCAATACGTACATTTTTGAATGAATCGTGATTGAATTTAGTACATAGATTTAGTTTTTAATGCCTGGTTGTCATTTGGGGTAAAACGATCACTTAGGAAATGTGTAAAATGATTCCGGGATCATATTACTCTGCTTGGAATCATTTTATACATATGTATATTTTGACATATCTGTTGCAGATTTATAAAGTCTCGCAAATATATGAGAATATCGAACCGTCAGAATTGGAGTCCTGAGAATATTCGTCAAGCATTAGAAGCTGTTAAATAGAGGAATTTGGGAGAGAAAACTGCTAATAGACTGTATGGTGTTCCGAGAATGGCACTTAAAAGACGTGTGTTAAGAAAAATCGATTTGTAGTTTTCGAAACTAAAATACTTCGTAGTTGGTGACCAGTATCTTCTGCAGAGCAGAAAGAAAAACTGTTGGATCAAATCATAAGTCTTGAAAGTAGGATGAATGGACTCACAACCCGTGATATACGGTGTCTGGCTTATCAATTAACTGAACGTATCAAAATTGCTCATCCATATTTTCATTTAAGGAAGGCTGCTGAAGAATTTACAACGTGAATGAAACATCCATCACTGAGCACAGTCCCAGGTAGATATTCACACACTTTCGCTAAGAAATGCCGAATCAAGTCGCTCGTGTTGCTTCTGCGGAATGCAGTACTTTGACTACAGCGGTCGTATACATGTCAGCGGGAGGCAATTTCATTTCTCCAATGTTGATTTTTGCTGGAAAAAGAATGAGAATGGAGTTAATGGATGGCGCACCGCCTGATTCTATACATGCGTGTAATGAAAGTGTATGGATGAGACTTGGCGTTTTTTCTCAGTGGTTTGACCATTTCTTAGGTCAAGTAAAACCTACGGAAGCTTACCCTGTTTTACTCATTTGTGATAGTCATCTTTGACACAGTAAAAAATTGAAAGTAATTCAGAAGGCCACATCGAACTTTGTCACAATTTAATGCTTACCTCTATACTGTACCTATAGGTTGCAGCCTCTGGATCTATGAATAATGTTTCCTCTCGATACATACTATGATCATATATTGGAGAAATGGATGAATAATAACCAAGAGTGGTGATAGTGTTCCTGATCAGCAAAATACTTTGTGAGTCTTATCTGAAAGCTGATCCTGACGTCTTCAGTGACATAGATTTTTAAGCAGCTGAGACGACAAATGTGCCTGAACCTATCATGCCAGTTGATACAGAGACCGCTGAAGAAAGTGAACCAGATACCTCCACTAAATCTTCAACACATCATCGATCAAATTCAGCTAATGAACCACAACACAGTTTCAATTCAAACGCAAGTTCTTCTTTCATAAAAGGTCCTGAAGAGATTTATGCACTTCCAAAAGTTAATAAATTGATAAATGTGCGGCAAAGAGATAGTCAGGTGGTACAGCGATTTTGACCAGTACACCATATAAAACCGCCCCCTAACAGGAGGGTGGATTCAAGAGAGTGAAAGGAGAAAACTGAAAACTGAAGTTAGCCCCAATGAAACGAAATCAGTAGTGGAAAAGACAAAGAGATTGAAAAAAGTAAATTGTTGTCAAAAAATTTGTAACTTTTGCATGTCAAAGAAATTTTCTACAGTTCGCAAGCTATTACATTTGTAGTTCTGTTTCAATCATTAGTCTAAAACGATCCTTTCGCAACGGTTCAATGAAAGAAAATTTCATTTATATTGTAATTTATTTGCCTAAGTGAATTGTAAGTTCGTGGATGAATAATATTGGTTGCCTGTTTTCAAAAAACGTTCCAGTTTAGATTCTGAAGGAATGTCTTGTAGTAGAACAGTAGCAATTTCAGAAATGTTTGGGTAGCTAAATTTGTTTAATCTTGCCAAGAAAGTAATTTGTCATTTTTTTGCAGCAAACTTTACAAGCACGTAATCATTGATGACGACATTTCTATCAAGTTCTTCGAACCCTCTTATAGGAGCATTCATGTTTTCGTCATATTACGATGAACTTTCTATTTCTATCTGGTCGTCTGCTTTGTCGGTTGATAAATTGGAATATTCTACAATATTTCCTTTCACTATACTTCCTACTTATTTTCCGTTATCGTCACCTTTTGCTTGTAATTCTATTTTTTTCCGGCGAGTCCTTCGAAATAAAGCTTTCACCACGTTTCCTGTTTTGAACTTCTTTTCTAGCAGAGACCTTAGGAAAACCCCGGAACTCCTGGGGGCTCAACATTTTTTCTTTATTATTGGGAAATTATTTTCAGAAATGCTACCGGCTGAAGTAGACGACCTATTATTGTCATTTTGTGGCTCTGAGCTACTATTTCCATTAGAATCTGGGAGAAGCAATTTATTCGTTGCCGTACGACTTAAAGAGACAGAACGGTGAATGGTTCCATCTGTGACATTGCTAGGAAGGAAGAAGAGTCTGATAATCTCTCTACTGGACAGAAATATACCTGACTTCCGATATCCTGATGTTATGTTAACCGGTGTCATATAATGCTGAAACGCAGTTGTATTACACTCTGGAATGTGGTAAATAGTCATCGGTATGCCAGGATGATGCATGAGTAAGGAGTCAATAGCTCTGTTATAGAGCGCTTCAAATGGAGGCTATACTCCTACATTCAATGGTAGCAGCTTATTGCTGCAGTTAGTTGAGATTTTCTCCCCATTAGTTTTAGTCAGCTCAATTTATTCAATTGATAGATGACGTTCATGATTGTCGAAAACTAGTAATGTTGAGTTCTCCAAGGAAGATCTTGTATAACCAATGTGCCATAACTTGGACAAATAATTGGCTGTTCATACAACTTGAGGGCGTTGCGACTTCTAAGCTGCCAGGATGTGAATTACGGAGCATGTGTGGTTTAAAATGTGTGTGGGGAAATATAATTGTTGGTGGAATCAGGTTTCCGGCTGCACAAAACAGCATGTTGTTACTAAGGATCCCCGCTCACCACTGGTTACTTGATTTACTTACTTAACGCCCTTGCAAGCAATGACTTTTTTAGTTTTCTGGACGGTGGTCGTTCCAGTTTCATCTAGGTTTCAAAACCTGGAACCATCAGCGGTACTCCCATGTCTTTTTAGAACATTTCCCAACATGTTGCACATTGGAGGCTACAGCCTTCTGGTTGTCTGATACTGAGCGTAGGATGTCGTTTCAGAAATCCTGTCCTCCATTCCAGACATCCAGCTTCATTTTGAGACTAATTATTTAGAATCTTGATATTTTTTATGGCTGTTTCAAATGCTAAACGATGACACCCTAGAGTTCATAGTTCGTAGTTCATCTTCGAACAAATTTCAAGGTAGTTTGCGAGTATATCCTTTTGTCATAACTTGTCCACACTCATAGTCTTGATCAACGTTATTCTTTTGTTTCTTTATATACCTAAAATTACAAGAGAACGGAAATTTATTACCTTCTAAATAAACACAATTTTGGAGAATCGATCCTAGAATACAAGAATACCAACTTACCTTACTAAGGCTTCAAAGGACATCCCCTTCTCCGCAGCTGTCTTACGAAGCGAGAACTTCTGAAAGGTACTTTTGATTAGGATTTCGGAAAATAATCCGATGCTGGATTTCATTTTTCAATTTCTTGCAATTTTCCCAAAAATTTTTTTTTAATAAATCGTGTTGATACATTTACTTTGTTTAGAGAGCGGATAATAGTGAGTTGCGTCTCACTGTGCCCCAGCTTGATATGTTCCACTATTCCCTACTGGTGAAATATTAACAAACCACGTATTTTTTGTGAAATCAACAAGAATGGAATATTATTAACATGAAAATCCATGGAAGAACAGATAAACTATACTCACCTACAGTTTGAAAACTCTAACTAATACCATTCCAAAAATATATCAACGGAAATAACCTGTGAAAATTTCAGATTCGAGCATGAACTTCAAGCTACTTCTCATATACGAACAATGGCGAACTGAGCCAACCTGCAAATTCGTTGGGCTTTTCGACTAGAGAGATAGAAAGCATGTTCTGGGTGCACTGTGGACCACTCTCCCCTATTTTTTGATCGTCTATAATTCTTCAATACACAGTTACATTGAACTATCTCCGTTCAACCCCTTGAACTTTGATTGTCAAGACCAGACTACTAATGTTAACCTGGAACCACAAAAATTAAGCCATTACATACATTTTCACAAAGAGAAGCTACGAGATTTGAAGTCAATGATTCAGGAACGTCTAACTAATAACTAGGATAGAAATATTCCAAAGATAACCCAAAATGAAGAACCTACTTTACCTGAAAATGTTTTCGTTAAAATTAATTTCTGATCTAAACAAAGAAATGTTCAAAAAAGACGAAATTATAGGTAGGGATCCTTGACGAAAACTATCAAACCTGAGATGAGTAAATCGAAAACTGGACGTAAAGTTACATATGGATAATATTAAACGTCTCCTATTCCAGGTACATCTGCATGTCCTAGATCTTCGATACAAGCTTCGAGCAACACAACATAACGGAAAACTCACACATACTTCCCATCAGGCTAATAAAAGCAAAACTTCAAGCACCTCAACAAACTTTCCTCCACAACTTTGATTCATCTGAACTAATAGCCAGATAAGATAATCTTTTATCACAATTAGACACCATCAGAATTACTTTCACAAATAGCATTTATAGTAAGGAACTTATTAATTATTACAAAACACTCGAACACATCTCGACATTAGTTGACGAGAAGCTAAACCCCTTCACGGAACAAAGGAAACGTGTCTCATAAGTGACATGAACTTAATCATTAAACAAATCATAGGGAATTTAGATGATGAACAAATGAAATGTTACCTAGGAAAATCAAGATAACTCGGTGCCTCAGCTCAATAATCAGCATTCGTAAATATTGAAATCATCCAAAAATTCAATGCAACTATGAAGGGCGTCAGACATATAGTCCAGGCAATAAGCCGGGAAAAAGGCCATAATGAAAAAAAATATATAGTAAGCTAGGATTCCAAAATTTTTTCTGCATTTTGTTCCTAATACCCCATAGATCATTCATGACTATCAAGACCGTGGGGGTCGACCTTTCTACCCCTCCAAAACAGGGTTTCAATCCCCCAGAGGAGTATTCTTATAAAAACAATCCAACAGTTTAGTAAATTAATGAGTTAAGAGATGAAAATGACCCCTAGTATGTTTTTTGGGGCGCTGATCACGATTCCGCTGTTAGTTTTCTCGGAAAACTCCCTCCAGATGTGAAATTTGGAAAATTTATATATAATATATAATTTTGTTGCAAAAATGACCTCGAGTGGGTTTTTTGGGTCGCTGATCACGATTGCGCTGTTATTTTTCTCAAAAAATTTTCTCCAGATGGAAAATTTGGGAAATTTGAGATTCTCCTGAGACGGTTATGAATAGTGAAGTATAATTTTGTTGCAAGAATGACCTCTAGTAGGTTTTTTGGCTCATTGATCACGATTCTGCTGTTATTTTTCCCGAAAAACTCCATCCGGATGGAAAATTCGGGAAATTTGAGTTTTACCTGAGACAGTTAAGAATAATAAAGTATAATTTTGTTGCAAAAATGACCTCTAGTAGATATTTTGGGTCGCTGATCACGATTCCGCTGTTATTTTCCCCAAAAAACTCTATCCAGATGGAAAATTCGGGAATTTTGAGATTCTCCTGAGACGGTTAAGAATAATAAAGTATGATTTTGTTGCAAAAATGACCTCTAGTAGGTTTTTTTGGGTGGCTGATCACGATTATACTCTATTATTCGTAACCGTCTCAGGAAAATCACAAATTTCCCGAATTTTCCATCTGGATAGAGTTTTTTGGGAAAAATAACAGCGGAATCGTGATCAGCGACCCAAAAAACCTACTAGAGGTCATTTTTGCATTAAAATTATAAATCACAAATTATATATAAATTTTCCAAATTTCCCATCAGCGAGCCAAAAAACATACTAGGGGTAATTTTCGGCTCCTAATTCATCAATTTTCAACTTTCGGATTGTTTTTATAAGAATGCTCCTCTGAGGGGTTGAAACCCCGTTTTGGGGGTGAAAAGGTCGACCCCCGCGGTCTTGATAGTCATGAATGATCTATGGGGTATTAGGAACAAAATGCAAAAAAAAAATTGAAACTCTAGCTTACTCTATTTTTTTTTTCGGTTTGTTCCCTGGACTAATAACGAGATTTCAATTGCTAGGAAAATACGACAACTAGAACTAATGATAAACTCCATAACATCAGATTTATAACTTTCATTGGCCAAAGATGTTTTGATCCTAATTACCAATTGCTCGAGTATAATTTGAAATGTTTTACAAGATGTTGAAAACTCAATAACATTCTGTAAACTGAAGATAATCTATCCAATTACTGCTCGAACAACAGAAAATACATCCTTATTATTTTACAAAATTACAATTTGACATTATACTTGATAATATTGTATACTATAAATCGTTGATCACAACTGAGTGTTTTATAAAAGGTTCCGAAATTATCTACACTCTTACAATTTTTCTTAAACTATTATATTTCTTTCCAATACCAAATAGTCGGTACGAAATTATCATCTCTAATAATAAATACATCCTGAAGATAACACGTCTTATAGTCCCAGACAGCTGTTCCGCCCTTCTCATGACCTCGTCCGTAGCACAGAAGTGTGTGTACCAAACTTTGTTTTTGGAAAATGCACACTCAAATAATATCAATATCTTATTTAATAAGATATAACCGAAATGCTTAAGATTTACATACCTTGATACGTTATAATGTGTTTTCTGCTAAAGATCAATATCCATTAGTAAGAGGAAAATAAGCATGTTAAACTGAATGATATCGCGTGAATTTGATTACTCTTTGAACCTGTCAGTAACCAGAGTAACTCATGTATATAATTAATGACTGATTAGAATTGAAAATAGCAAATAAAAGTACGTCACAATGTATTTTAAGTGAAATAAAGCGGCACCTGTGGTGTTAATATTCGAAACGGCAGGCGCCTGTAACTATTTTACTCACAGGAAACTTAATTCCGGAGAAGTGTCCATGTCATGATTCACTCTACGCTCCCAAGCATAAGTGATGTTTCTCGAACGAGGAACAAATATAAATGTTGAAACGGAATTACGAAATCAAAACAAATTTTCGATGGATTCTACTCAGAACCTCCAAAAATACTTAACCAATTCGAGTGAAAATTCACGCTGAGTATTTGAAGTTGTAATTGTAATTTTTCATATCGATAATAAGAATAAAATGAATTCAAAAATACTGGACGTTTATTGATATATTTGTTACTTCACCAGCTAAAGGTATAGAAACCCGTGACAATATTGTGTCTCTCATAGATAAAAAAATTGAGTAATCAATTTGTCGGGCAGTAACTAACGTCGCATGCGACATATTGTGACTAGTTGTGACTTATTTTCACTAACAATTTGACCTGTGCAATGCACACTCCCCCTTCCGTATTGCACAAAACAAGTTCTCCTCCTGTTTATCTTATTTACAAGACAATGCGGCTGACTCTCACATCAATCCTTCAAATCATTCGATCTGACTCAATCTATATAGATGTTTTCATGGTCACGAATGTCACGAATATGTCAATCATGTGAAGGAGCGTATTCGCAATCAAAAATTCATTCTGAAATTAAAGTTTACTTACCGTACTACTCATATTAGAGGTACTACAAATACTATTCAATTCATTGGTTAGACCAAAACTGGAATATGCTTCACTTATCTGGAACCCTCAGTATAAATTCCAGATTACACTAATTGAGAGCATTCAACGTAAATATTTGAAATATCTTCGGTTTAGAACTTTCAATATCTTTCCTAGAAAAGGAATCAATTATTATTATCTACTTTTGATTATTTGACACTTGAACTGAGAAGAAGAATAAGGAGCACAACATTCCTTCACAATTTGTTGAATAATAATATTGACTGCAGTTACTTATTAGGTAAATTGAATTTTGTTATACCTAGATTATCTTCTCGCTGTCCCTTAACTTTTTACAATGCTAGGTCTAATACAAATGTATCATCTAGATGTCCGATATTTGTCATGACAACAAATTTTAATGTTATTTGTTCACAATGTGACTTATTTTTCAATAGTGTTCAGTATCTTATTAGTGTGGCTGGGTGAGGTTTTTTTTTTCATCACCATGTAATTTTAAGAATTTAGCCAGTTTATTTTCATTGTTCCTATAAGATATTATTTTTGTTATACAGGATGTCCTCGAACTGCGTGGCAAAAATAAAGCCGAAGATTCTTTGATTTGAAAAAAAGTTGATGAGCCTTTTTACTTTTGCCTCAAGTGTCTTGTTTACCCGGTAGAGGGCTTCAAAATTGCAAAAATAATTTTGTTTTTTCGATATAACTTGAGAACATGATGAAGAACTTTTACAATATTTAGTAGGTGAGTTACTGTCAATAATGGCCATTTTTGAAAGTGGAGCACAGAGCCTTAGAGACCATAGAAATGGCTCAAGCTTGAGGATGTAACGGGAAAAGTGTCCAGAACATTTTTGTGGTCAATGTAATTCACTCGATATTTTTTATGTAGATAGCTTATCTAATTTGAAAACTTTTCTTACTCTTAGAAAATTTTGATAAAATCAACGGATTAGCTTGAAAAAATTAATTTCCGAGTCTCTGCAATTTTGGCTCACTAATTTTACTTGATTAAAATACCTTAGTTGCCTTTGCTTTTCTAATGTCATTTTGGCATTTGAAGAATTTATTCTCAAAATTGTCAGTTTTTACTTTGCTTTCCGTAAAAATTTTATAAAATTATGGCTCAAAATTTCACTAACACTGAAATGGTTGATATGTTATTGATTTATGGACTTTGTCGTTGCAATGTCCGGAGAAGGGAAAGATATCCGCATCGCAGAATTCCAAATCGGCAAATCTTCGCGAAACTGGCAAATTTGAAGCAAATCGCAGAGAAACTGGACGCAGACGGACAAGAAGGACGGTAGAGCTCGAAGAAGCGATACTGGAAGCGGTTGAAACTGAACCTGGGATAAGCACACTACGTTTGGGACTTCGTATTGGAGCCTCAAAATCATTAGTTCATAATGTACTGAAAGAAGAACTGTTGTATCCCTATCATATTAAAACAGTTCAAGACTTATTGCCCATGGATCCAGGTCATCGGCTAGATTTCTGTCGGCTTATTGTCCAAAGACAAAACGCAAACCCCAATTTTTGTAGAAGAAGTCTGTTCACGGACGAAGATACTTTCACGAGATGTGGTCTTTTTAACCTCCATAATGAACATTTCTATGCTGATGAAAATCCTCATGAAACGGAAGTTACATATTTTCAGAATCAAACTAAAATCAATGTTTGGGTTGGAATTGTGGATAACTTTATTATTGGCCCTACCGTTATACCCGATCGATTGAACGGGGAGAACTACTTGAACTTTTTGGAACAAAGGCTACTTGAACTGTTGGAAGACTTGCCCTTACACATTCGTCGTGGCATGGTTTATCGATGATGGTGCACCTCCTCATTTCACATTAGCTGTGAGGCGACATTTGAATGCGGAATATCCAGATCGCTGGATAGGTAGAGGACACGATGCACCAGTGAACTGGCCGGCCCGCTCCCCTGATTTGACGCGCTGCGACTTCTTTCTATGGGGCGCTTTGAAGTCGAAAGTTTATGCCGCTCCAGTGAACACACAAGAGGAATTGTTGCAACGAATTAATCATGAAGCGGATTTATTGAAGAATGATCCTGAAGTAGTAGCCAGAGTTCAATCCAATTTCTTGAAACGAATTAATTTGTGTATTCAGGAAAATGGGCAACATTTCGAACAATTGATGCCTTAGCGATTTCCCAAAAAGTTTTGTTGTTTCTTTTAATTTAGCATTTGTTTTTCCTAAATAATCACATCGTTTCCCCATTTCTATTGTTTTTATTATTCGTGTTTTACCGAAATATTAACCATTTCAGTGTTAGTGAAATTTTGAGCCATAATTTTATAAAATTTTTACGGAAAGCAAAGTAAAAACTGACAGTTTTGAGAATAAATTCTCCAAATGCCAAAATGACATTAGAAAAGCAAAGGCAACTAAGGTATTTTAATCAAGTAAAATTAGTAAGCCAAAATTGCAGAGACTCGAAAATTATTTTTTTCAAGCTAATCCGTTGATTTTATCAAAATTTTGTAAGAGTAAAAAAAGTTTTCAAATTAGATAAGCTATCTACGTAAAAAATATAGAGTGAATTACATCGATAACAAAAGTTCTGGACACTTTTCCCGTTACATTTTCAAGTTTGAGCCATTTCTATAGTCTCTAAGGCTCTATGCTCCACTCTCAAAAACGGCTATTATTGACAGTAACTCACCTGCCAAATATTGTAAAAGTCCTCCATCACGTTCTCAAGTTATACCGAAAAAACAAAATTATTTTTGCAACTTTGAAGCCCTCTACCGGCTAAACGAGATACTTGAGGCAAAATTAAAAAGGCTCATCAAATTTTTTTCGAATCAAAAAATCTTCGGTTTAATTTTAGCCACGCAGTTCGAGGACACCCTGTATATTTCTTGTTATTATTTATATTATGTTGCTCTGTATTGCTTGTCCTATAATTGGGTTAACCTGTTGGGCATACATATACTAAATAAATAAATAAATGAAATAAATATTCTAGTGCAGAATGTGTTCTTTAATGAGAATATCCAATTATATATTCAATTTAACAACTTGAGATTTCATGCCTGGAAACTGACAATCGTTATTTATATCTTGAATTGAGAAAAATTTTACCATATATTCCAAATTCATCCTCCCGAATGGGATCCCAAAAATTATATAAGAGATACGAAGATGATCACATTAGAACAAAGTTGCTCATTTATGTGACCTACAATATACCGTTGAAAAAGTTCCAAAATTCCTAGTATAAACATGAGAAATTTGGAAAAATCATTTTAATTTTTTCTGGTATTATTACGCAAAAGAATTTCTGAACAAAGTGCACATTCACTACCACTTCCTTCTCGATACCTGATAGCATTATTAGATTTGTCATTCTACGTTTCGTCTTCCATTCACCATCATCAACTTTATTTTTTCTCATAAACACCATCTTGCATTATTGAAGTATTGGATAGAACTCTTTAACATCTCTTCGATAATGTATCAAAAGTTGCACTGACGTTTTCAAAAATTGTTCACATGGTTGACAGTTCCGGATGTTTGCAGGCAGTAAATCCAAATTGTAGTGTCAGATTCATGATCAACGATCTGAGAAACCTCTATATATTGAATTTTTGAAAAATGTGTCTTCTTTTGTGATACTTCGAAAAATTGGCAGTCAATTGACAGTGACAGTTGGCAGGCAAGGA
Source organism: Endomychus coccineus (assembly GCA_958510875.1). Classification (NCBI taxonomy): domain Eukaryota; kingdom Metazoa; phylum Arthropoda; class Insecta; order Coleoptera; family Endomychidae; genus Endomychus; species Endomychus coccineus. The sequence continues at coordinate 129,736,340 of OY294068.1, read as the reverse complement.
AATCAAATTTCAATTAAAGAATCATGATAAGCGACTAAAATGATATATTTATGTCAAAACTGATCCTCTTTTAATAAACTATGGATACACTATAACACTATAGATAAGAAATAATCACCCTTATTCACTAAAAATACTATTTAAGTACTGAGGACCTTTCGGCTACCAAGTAGACATCATCAGAGTAAAATAGTTCACTCTGATGATGACTACTTGGTCCTCAGTACTTTAATAGTATTTTTAGTGGATAAGGGTGATTCTTATCTATAGTGATCCTCTTTTCCAAATATGGCACTCAAAAGACCATAATAAGGGCCAGTAGATGATGAAAAGTCAGCCTTCCGTAGTGTGGGTTCTTAAGTTAAAGTAAAGTTTGCCCCTTTTGCCCATAAAAAGTCTCTGTACCGATAAACAAAAGCTTCATGAGTTATAGCCGTCATACATCTCAAGGAATACATTCGTTTTAGTTTTGCAAAGTCAACAGGTCAGCCGATGTTTGTCCAAATTAATGGTCACTGCAGAGCTTAGTTGACAATAATCAATTTAAATGTCGCTCATTTCAAGATTTGTTGTGTAATGGAGTGGTTTTGCAAGTAATTTTCGAGTGTATCAGCTTCATTTCATCCATAAAAACATATTCATATCGATTTATTTGTAGAAATCACTGGGGATAAGGAACAATCCTGTAATTTCTCCCGTAGGTATCACATGTATTATCTGTTACAAAATTATGAAATGAAATAGTTTACTGTGTTAAAAGATTTGGATTGCATTATTACAGATTTCCAAGGTGATTGTGGATGCTTTGGGAAGAAAGCTGTAGATTTGACTATCTATAATTCAACAATGAAAAATATTGTTCCTATTTCAAATTGGTTAGGCAGTGCTTTGTGTGCCGGAATTGTGATAAAGAAGGGAGACACCGTATCTTTTCAAGTATCTGTTTCGGACACTGCACCAGTGTAGATTAAATGAGATTCAGATTATTATACTTTTCGCTACAAAGAGTATCTTGCATTCATTCAAGCTTTTTCGAAAATCATTAAGAAAATCCTGCATCCGTGTCTGTCTGGATATATGTCACGAAAAGCTCATCTACACGATAACCTAGAAATGGGTCCTATCATAACCAAATTTTCGCAAAGAATTGTTGACTATTCAGTGACAAATCCTATCCTTTTTCAGGGAAATCGTCTATCAAACACATCCTTTTCTGAATGGTTGAATATTGAAAAAAAATCATAACTCTCAAAGTATACATTGAGCCGGTTAGAATTTTAGTGTGATTTTAAGTTATTTCAAAACCGCTTTCACCAGAATTTCAACAAACTCGTTTAACAACCATTTATAAACAACGGCCCTGTGGTCTAGGGGCTAGGATACCGGGGTGTCACTCAGTAGATTCGACTCTCATTTCCAGAAACCTAAAATTTGTTTTGTACAGTTTCTTAAAAACATCATTAAATTGAAGATTATTCAGTTGTGTGAAGATTTCTTTCAATATGTCTACACAACTGAAAGAACTAATTTATTTCATTATCTTTACAGCAATGCGAAGAGTATCTTATAGAATGTGAAACAATCATATAAAAATCAGTAACCAAATCAAATGATTTGCTAAGAGTAACTTTGCCATGCACACTATTTATACATTCTCCAAGCGGCAACAAATTCCTAGTTGTTTTGGAATGAAACTTGTGAAATAATCATTTTTTACAGTTCTATGTGAAATATTTTATGTTTTGATATTTTGATGGTTCTTACTTCTCTTTGAAATGAGAAAGATATGCAAATTATTGTTTGAGCTTGGAATTTTTGTAACATCGATATCTTAATAGATGTATACATATATATGATTGTTGAAGAATCGTTAAAAATTCACTCAACAAAGCCACTTTGTCCAAAATATATGTACATTTGTTGGAGCAATTTTGATGCAGGGGATTTCCTGATTAAAACTTCTAGATTGAGATGTTTAAAGCAATATTGTTTCAAGAACACTATTATTTCAGAAGTTCTAGATTAATGTCATATATTTCAACTTCTTTTGAATATGCACCCTTATAACAGATTTAAGTTATCTTAAAAGTTAGTTAGTTAGTTTTCCAATTCATTCACTTTTCTTGAAGGTCTGATTCAGTGTTAGAAGCTCATGAAGGCAATATTCTATAATTACATTCATCTTCATCTACAATTACTACTTCTGATGATAATCTATTATAAAACGTTCATATAAGATTTCCTTTCCACGTCCATGGCTGATGATCTCATGTGATCTTGTGATGGATAAGTATTTTATATTTCACAGGTGATAAATTTATGTCTTAATTTCCATACTATACTTTCCAGAAAGGGGTTAATACCTCCATTTGAAGATAGTCATTGCTCATCTAGTGCCGTTTCAGAATGTGAAATTATAACAACGAATGTAATTTGAATCCTCAGAATAATTCAGAAATATGTCTTCATTCCTTATAATGATATTGGAAGTTTGAAAAAATTGTAGCAGTTTATGTTCTTGGAAGAAAATATTCCATTATTTCGGGGATAATACCAGTGATGACATGTCGAATCCAAGAAAAACCAGTGGAATATGGCATATTGTAAAATGAGTAGTGATGGATCAAAGAAATGGAATTATGAATTCGAAATAGGCAAATATGAGATTGAAAAACCGAGTTTTTTTTTGTTGACAGAATTTCCGCTAGACAGACGGATCATAACTGGGAATTCTCAAACTGTTTTGAAGGTACGTTTCAAAATATTCCATTAATGAATTTAACATTCAAGATTAGCCCTTTAAACATTTCAAAAATCTTTTCTAAACTAGTTGAACTGACATTCTTTTGAATAGGCTTCTCTATCTGAAACCTCTGAAGGAAATTTCAAAGACTTATTGAGAGGCGCCCATCTTGACAAAACTACACTCCTAATCTTAGTGCTGTGCAAAGACATTGAATTTTATTCACCTGAAGCGCATAATACATGTCAGAGAAAAACTTGATGAATCTTTACCACATCTGAGTAGGTACCATTTCGAAATGGTTACAGACTATTGATAGGAGCCCCGGTTCTTCAATGGAAGCGTTTGAAGCTTCGAATACTAAAAGTATTTAAGTTCAGAAGAAAAATTCAAGATATCTTGTATGGGCGAAATGTCAATAAGAAAGCATGTAACGTGAACTCGAATAATAATTTGCTTCATCATTGTAAAATGGTAATGCAAGCTTGCAATCAGTTTCCTATTCAAATTATTTATCTGCATTATATAATCTTCAATACCAGCTGTATATATAATTTGTTCTGACAGTAGCTGCCAACTTGCTTGTTATAGTTATGATTAGTTAATAATGATTCTTTACCCAGGTATGAATTATATACAAATTCTAGGCAAATAGGTCACACTAACACATGTTTACTATTTTCGTCTGTACGTACGTTTTGGTCTTCCGACCATCATCAGAAGAATCGAGAATGGTGAAAAGAAACTAGTTCATAAGTAAGATATATAAAAAAATTAATACAAGAGTAATATATCCTATGTTGAAATGTTGAACATAAAAAATTTCTTCCTTCTTGGGAACGGGGGCTCTTGAATCCAGGAACGAATACAAACTTCTTTGTCGTCTGGAAACGGAGTTGTAATCTTCGGATGAAAACGAAAATCATCGTCTTCATAACGGAACAAACTTCTTCTTCAAACGGAAACATCCTTCAAACGAGAATAAGATCTTCTTAACGAAAACCTATCTTCTGGTACGGAACTTAAACATTTTCTTCGAATCCAATGGGTATTCGATGAAATTCTATCATTCAAACACTTTCATCAGAAACGGCTGGTACTTCTATTTTTCCTTCATCTTCAGGGTACAGGCAGTAGCGATTTCAGGGGGCATCGAATAGTTTTAGCTCCTTGACATGTACTCTTCTTTTCTTCTTTTCATCTTCATTCTTCAAGTCATAAATGACCGGAGATATTACTTTGATTACAGTGACAGGCCCTGAATATTTCGGAGCTAACTTGGCTGCAAAATGACGGACACAAGAAGACAAATGATGCTCAGCTTCCATAACTTCATCTCCCAATTTACAACGCCAATCTCGACGACGAAGATTATAATAATGGGTTTGTTGGGTAAAAAGTCGGGAGAGCTGGATACGCACCAATTGAAAAGTTTCACGCAATTCATCTAATGTGGTAAGGTGGGCTAACATTTGTTCAGGAGTTGAATCAGTAGAATTATTTGTGTCAGTATTCACCGGAGCGGTCAGAGAACGGGCTATTGAATTTGGAACTTCCAGTTCGCGGCCAAAATTGAGAAAAGCAGGTGAAAAATCGGTGGATTGATGTTGGGCAGAATTAGAGGCAGAAACGAAATCGAGCAAGAATTCATCCCATTTCCGGTGATCACCATCGCAGAACTGTGCAATCATCGTTTTGGATGATGATGATGATGTGCGATTGGTTCGCTCCACGGGATTACATTGGGGCGTGTAAGTAGGTGTCAGGCGGTGTTTAATTCCGAACTCCTTCAAGGGATTTTCGAAATTCCTGTTTTCATACTGTGTTCCATTGTCACTGACGACGGTTTCCGGAAAACCAAAACGTGTTACAATTTCATCATAGGAAACCTGGCTCACGGCTTGGGCGGTCGCTTTTCTCAATGGTCTACAATGTACCCATTTTGTGAATCTGTCCTGCATGACTAGTATGGAATCGTTTCCCTTGAATGATCTTGGTAACGGTCCCCCAAAATCGGTGCTTACAGTTTTCCAAAAAAACTGATTCAAAGTCAGCTGCATTAATCCAGGCGTTTGCTCTTGAGACACCTTATACGCTTGGAACTGCGTAAGTCCACGCACGTACTTCGCAATTTCGTGGAACATTTCCGGCCAATAATACTTGTGGGCTATTCTCGCAATGGTCTTAGCTATTCTCAGAAGTCCTGCAGTCGAACAGTCATGGTTTTCTTCTAGGACATCCATCCGGATCGGTTTCGGAACACATAACTTCCACGGGTCGTTCATCTCCGGTTCGGACAAGTCATTTGAATCCCAAAAATGGCGGTATAACTGATCATTTCTTATACAATAATCTGGCCAAGCTTTTGGATTCTTTCCTACTTCAGCTTTCTTCGAATTGTACCAGTTACAACTCACAGGGTCGTTTAGTACATACAATTCTTGATTCTCTTTCAATTCCTTTCCACATGGCAACGGATCTCGTGACAGGGCGTCAGTCACTCGGTTCAAAAATCCTTTCCGGTACTTGATCTCAAAATCGTATTGTTGAAGGAAGATGCTCCAACGAGCCAATCTCTCACTTGGACTCTTTATCGAGTGTAGCCATTCCAACGACTGGAGGTCGCTCAATACAGCTAATCTGTATCCTTCTAAATACGGTCGCATCTTATCAATGCCCCACACTATAGCCAAACAATGTTTCTCGGTAACAGAATAATTCTTCTCGGCGGCTGCTAACGTTCAACTAGCGTAGGTGATGATTCTGTCGGCTCCATCAATAGTTTGGGTTAATGCCGCAGTAATTCACACGTCTGATGCATCTGTTTGCAATATAAACGGTCGGTTGAAGTCAGAGCAAGCCAAAACTGGGGCACTGGTCAACATTTCTTTCAATTTGTCGAATGCGGCTTGCTGTTCTTCTCCCCAACTCCAGCGGGGATGCTTCTTCAATAGAACGGTTAACGGACTTATCACTTTCGAAAACACTGGTATCAATTGGCGGTACCACGAAGCTACCCCCAAGAACCGACGAAGTGTTCTTACTGACGACGGGCTTGGAATTTGTTTTATAGCTTCGATCTTATAAGGGTCGGTACGAATATCCTCGGCGGTGACCATCCTAGGTACTTGATCGAATTGCGGCAGAATTGACATTCTTCTGGGTTGATCTTCAAATTTGTTTCTCTCAAACGGCGGAAAACTTCCCTCAAATTCATGAGATGCTCTTCAAAGGTTTCTCCCAAAACGATGATGTCATCTAAATATGGGAAAGCGTAAGGATCCATATGTAGTCCATGAGTCTTTGGAAAGTTGCAGGCGCGGAATGTAAATCAAAGGCCATTACCTTAAACTGGAATAAGCCACGGCCTGGTACAGTAAATGCTGTGATGGATTTACTTTCCGGAGTCAACGGTATCTGCCAATATCCTTAATTCAGGTCAATGCTAGTGATATCGAGCTCGCCGGAGCTTATCTAAGATGGCATTCATGTACGGATGGATACGCATCTTTCACGGAGACTTTCTTCATCATCCGGAAATCAATGCAAAATTCTGGTTTGCCATCTTTCTTCTTCACCACTGCAATGTGTGAACTCCACGGACTACTCGACGGCTCTATAACTTCCTCTGTCAGCATTCGGTCAACTTCCTCGTTGATGATTGCTTACATCTTCGGATTCTGTGGTCCGTAACGCTGTTTTTTCCTGATCTGTCCTCATCAGTTCCATTCCATGCTGGACCAACGGCGTGGTCCCTTCAATTCCTTCAAAATATTCCATTTTTTATATTCAGGAATCGGTTTAGTCTATCCTTTTCGGTTTCCGTCAATGTTGCTAGGTGTATCACCCCTTCATCACAGAAGCGCATATGTTTCACTGCCTTCGGTCCAGAACTAGCTACATTGAGAACTTTCTCACAATTGTTTACTATCAAATTGTCTTCAAAATACACTCCAGAGGACAGTAGATGTATTTTAAAAAACCGGAGCTCACAATCTTCATTCCTATTACCATATCCGGTAGTAACGACGGCAAATGCACGAACTTGGCTTCAATCTCACCACATAGTGCAGTACATCTGGCGTGAAAAAAGACAAGGTTGGAGAAAATTTCACGATGCTTAGCGACCCGGTGGAAAGTGTTTGTCACGGTACCAATAACAACCTCCTGAAATTTCTATTTCCCAAAGTGGGTGCAACCCCTTTTTTTGGCCAAAAAGGGGTTTTCTGACATTTTTAAGGGTAGTTTTGCAAAAAAAAATTAATATCTCTGGTTGTATTGAAAATTAAGAAACCAAAGTGAAGCCCTTTCATTGTCAATGTCCAAGGATCTTCCAGTCAAAATTACAAGTTGATCCGACCTCCCCCATCCCCGTAATAGATATGTATTAATACAATAAGCTCAACTGAGTTTATTTAATGATAATGAATTATATTTGATTTCTAATTTAATTTTTATTCCGGCTAGCTTTTTATTTTATTTTTATTTTTAACTTGATTTGATTGATTTGAATGATTGATTTATATTATATGTTATATCGAATCAAATAATACCTTATTTAAATTGTTAAAAGTTTTATATTTGAATTTGTTGATGACCCTGTATTATGTTTACAAAATTATTCAAGTTAACTTGTTTCTATGTTAACAATAGTTCTTTGTAATTTAAAATTCTCTATGTTATAACCTCGAAACTACTTAAATTAATACATGTTTACAAATGACAATCTTACATTCAGAGACATCAATACAATGATTAAATTGTAAATAGACTTACTTTTAGATATATATCCAATAATATTAGAAACAAATGTTAGCAATGTTGTGTTGATTTTATATTTCTTCTTATTTATTTGATTATGCACTTTAACATACTCTGCTTTAAAACACTCACAGGTAATCACGTTGATTCTTCTTTATAATTCAGGAACTTGCTGATAATTTGTGGTTAATTGTTTTATTCTTTTAAGATACGAAACTTCTTCTATAATAAACTGGAACTGCTATCGAAGATTGAATATTCTATGATGCTACTTAAATAACTTTGGTTATTTTAACCTTAAAACGTTGATATGAAGACTCATGAAGACTATTTGCTTCATAGGAATTATTAATTTGGCTTCGGTTATTCAAACTTGTCGAAGCTACAGAGACTGTTTCAGTTCTCCGATGTTACCAAAAACTTAGGTTATGGAAATTAACTGGAGATGCAGGAGACACATTCAGTCTCAGATGTTAATGCAAACTAACTAGCTTCCTTTCATTTTTTCTTTTATAGGATCCACAGAAGGACGCTAGTTCAATCTATCTCAATATCTAGGATGCTATTCCCATTGTTGGATCTGACAGTTCTTTCTAATTGTTGTGCTTTGATATATCTAAATTTGTATCGACCAATGAAAATTGAGTATTCTTAAAATTTTGAAATATTGAAGATTTTCAAATTAATTAAAGTGATTGTGCATTCTGCTATTTAAATTCATATTACCAACATTTTTTCCCATATTTTTGAATATGATAACCTATGATTAGGTTCCTATTAAATTGTTAATTCTAATTGTTATGTCTATTTTGACATTTGTCATTGCTTGAATGTAATACATGATATAAAATATGAATAACATCTATATAACTTTGTAGAACTCAAATTTCTTAATACTATCTTAAATCTATAACATATTTTACTAGTTTGTGCTATCTTCTGATAGTCTTCGAATCATTTTAATTATGATTTTCCTCTTTCGTATCACTGTACGTTTATCCACTTTCACTGTTTCTTCTTTACACTTCTTATTCTATTTTACATTTTGATTTCTGTTATTATACAATGTTCAATATCTTATACTACTCATAATTTAACTTTAAATAATGTTTTTAATTCCATATTTTATATACTTTTTGATCTCTTCTATTTTTAATGTTTCGGTAAATTCAAATTCTACCATTTTATTTTATCTAGGAAATGAAATCATAACAATATATACTCATATATGCAAGGAATCTTGCGTAATGACTAACTCGGTCATTTTTCAACCGATTTGGCTGAAATTTGAAACGGAGATAGGTGTTATGGTCTTAAAACTACCCTCTGAATTTCCAGTGGAAATTTTGTATGGTTTTCCAGAAATTCAATTTTTCAGTTATTTTTCAAATTAAGATATCTCATGTCGCTTACATCCGATCTAGATCTGTTTTGCGGGAAAATGTAGGTATTTGCACATGGTTTTATGTCATGGATTTCATTTTTTATTTTTTTTCCGCCCTATATTGACCATTTTAGTTTCTGTATTATTATCCCCAAAACTTGTGTCAAATTAATTAATTTGAAGTTTCTAAAAGTGCGAATTTTCTCAATTTTATACGAATATTGTGAGGCTCAGAAGTTGATAGCGCTTTAGGCTCCAGGATTTCGAAATTAGGAGGTTTAAATTGTATACAAACACAATTGCATGAACGCTAGACGTCCTATGTAATTAGCTACGAACGTAATCATTTTGAGGTTTCCCTCGAGAAGCTCGCTACGCGTCAGTTAGAGTTTATACATTTTATCTCGGTCTTTCACCCGCTTCGTATATATTTTAGTAGCTAGAAAATTCCCTTTGGTACGTCGCACGTTAGACGCGCGAGTACCTGTTTCCATTTTAATTGAAGTTTCCTATTTAATGGACATTTATCCAAAAAAGAAGGGCCGTCGGGCACGGTCCGATACCTAATCTAACTACATGGAGCGAAAACGGCACCCGAAAAGTCGTCGTAAAGTTGTATTAGGTACAACCAGTTTACACTTCTCTAACTCGCCAGCTACGCGCTCCTCACATGAACGTTATTCGATTTATCTCAAATTAACCAAAATGGCCAATATAGGCCGGAGAAAAAAACAATTGAAAAATGAGTTCCATGACATAAAACCATATGCGAATACCTACATTTTCCCGCAAAGCAGATCCCGATCGGATGTAAATGACATGAGATATCTTAATTTGAAAAATAACTAAAAAATTGACTTAAAGTTGAATTTCTGAAAAACTGTCCAATATTTTTACTTGAAATTATAGTTTTGAGACCATAACACCTACCTTCATTCCGAATTTCAGCCAAATCGGTAGAAAAATGACCGAGTTAGCCGTTACACAAGATTCCTTGCATATATGAGTATATATATTTCTATTACGGGGAGGGGGGAGGTCGGATCAAAGTAGATGTACTCCACTAGCACGGCCTCAGGATATCCGGTCTCCACTTCCGGTCTAGCTGTCGATGTGCATCCGGTGCATGAGCTCGTTCTTATCAGTTTGAAAGGATGTAGGTGATAAGGATTTTATTTTATTTGTAAAGAGTATACAGGGTGTGTTCAAAAAGTGTGTCACATGTACAGAGTCACGTGACTAACACATGGCAGCATGGCGGCCCTAAGGTCCAACTGTCATGATGACCATAAGGTCCAGCTGTCATGGTGGGCATAAGGACCAGCTGTCATGGCGACCATAAGAACCAGCTGTCATGGCGACCATAAGGACCAGCTGTCATGGCGACCATAAGAACCAGCTGTCATGGTGGGCATAAGGACCAGCTGTCATGGCGGCCATAAGGACCAGCTGTCATGGTGGGCATAAGGACCAGCTGTCATGGCGACCATAAGAACCAGCTGTCATGGCGACCATAAGGACCAGCTGTCATGGCGGCCATAAGAACCAGCTGTCATGGCGGCCATAAGGACCAGCTGTCATGGCGATCATAAGGACCAGCTGTCATGGCGACCATAAGGACCAGCTGTCATGGTAGACCTAAGGTACAGATTGCTTCGTAGAGATGTCACCACCAAGTGACAGCTGTCATGACGGACCTAAGGTACAGACTGCTTCCTGGAGGGGGCTCCGCCACCTCTGGGGAGTAATCTGTACCTTCGGTCCAAAAGGTACAGACTGCTTCATGAAGATGTCATCACCACTGTCAAACATCATCATCATCAGGGTTAAACCGGAAATGGGTTATATATTCGACACATTGTTACACCGGAAGTGTGTGGGTGGGAGGTGTATGAGAAATGAAATATCGAATATTAATAATATTTTTTATTTATTTTTACGAAAAGTACATTTCATTTAGGAAGTATGATCGTGAGGAACCAATGTTGTAGGTTATCGACATGGTTGACTGCACACATATATTTCCCACCATCATTGCGATGATTTAGGCAGCTCAGTCTGTTTGTAGGCTCGAATTTCCCCGTTTGGCATAGGGTGTTGTCGAAACTGCATACATCTACGATTCTCGGAAAGATATCTAGCTCCTTGCACTTATTCGCGAGAAATTCTGCTTTTTGATGACCTCGAACATATATAATGTCTGCTGCACACAGTAGAGTCAATCTTAGGATAGTATCAATTTCTGCATATTCCACATCACCCGATGTATATTCCAAACCATGACAAAAATGTTCCAAATACCAAGCAGATTTTCGGTCCTTCTCACTTAACATCGTTAGCGGTGTGGGTGGCTTAAACAACGAATAATGCCGTTTGAACCCAATTTGTATAGACATTTCTTTGGGGTGAAACACATCATCGATGATGAATCCCTGAATGTCAACCAATGCTATCCTCATGATGGCTCGTACTAAACTGATCGCTCATAGTCGTTAGACAGTAAGTTTTAGATCAGACTCTTCACTATTTCCGAGAGTGGGGAGTACTCCATCAAACAATCGTGAATGATGATACAATATGCTTTCGTATTGGCTGGAAATTCCTTATCTGCCTCAATTTCCAATCGCACATCAACAGTTGCAGATTTCTCTGCTTCCTCCTGTTTCGAACAATCGATTATGTAGAGGGCGCGCTTTTTGAAACTAGTGTAATCTAACATTGGTTGTTTCACAGCAGTCGACGAGGAATTTGTATAGCTAGAGTAGAACTCTGTGTAGTTATGGTGAGCGAGCGCGAAATCATCCTTGGCAAAGTCCAAGTTCATTCGCTCGTTAGGGTAATATTCACCGTTTAGAGATAAGCGAATACTTGTTATATCCAGATGATCAAATATTGTGGGGTTAGCCTTCACATTGTTTCGTTTGTCCGTTTGAAAGAATACTATGACATAGCGAGGTTTTTCAACTGCCGCACTAGTCTTGACCGCCCAAATTTCTCGTCGGGCCTCGCTTGTTATGGCAGGAAGCTCATGGCATTCCCACTTCCGGAATGGAATTAGGATGGGCGAATCACTCTTGATTGCTCGCAAGAGCTTTTCTCTAATTATATCGTTAGGATAGATATACTTCACTTTCAATTCCATACTATCAATCAGGAATTTAACGGTGGTCGTGGCGGTCTCAATGTTAACACAATCGTTATCGTTTCGAGCACGCACCAGTCGAATAGTCTGCCTACCAAATGTAATCATCGGGTAATCGTTGAAAATGTTGAATATATGCTTCAGCGGAATCAATAGACTGAATGATTTAGTTTCGTGCAAAACTACGCTCTCAAGGGGGTACAACCAACTAGCGGTAGCCATATGCGTAGAAGCTGTAGGGGTGTAGCAGGTAAATGCTCGAACAGCGCTGACTATACCAGGATCTCGAACTGTTTCGATCTCCCTACCACTCTCAACGTACGAGCAAGAGTCGAAAAGGAAGGCCCCATAATTCGGTAACAATATAACATTACCTCCACCCTTCACTTCGATTTTTCCCTTGATCACCAATAGAGTATCCTTCATGGAAAAAAACGCGTCCACTTGATTTATTCCAAACTCCACGATGTCGCTGTTATTGAAGGCTTTAACGAACGGTGTAATCGATCTATACTCGGCTTTCCGAATCGACTCATCGAATTTTGGCTGCTGGTATAAATCGAAAATTGATGAGATAACATTGTTATCTCCACCATCAACATCTACACCACCAAACTTTCGCTTATTAGGCATTTTTATTTAAGGCGAAACCCTAAAGATTGTAGAACTAATCGGTTGGCTTTGGTGAGGGTTAGCTCTCGCACTTTCGGTGTTTTGTTGAAGACTGATGGATATGAAGCGTGTGAGGTTCTTTTATTACCCACAGCAACAACTAATCCCATATTCTGTTTTCAGACTTCTTGTAAATGTAGATGTAAAACACTTTCTTCACCTCGAAAATTTATCGGGTTCGAATGTTGATCTAGGGCGAGTACGGTGATGTTGGTAATTTCACCGATATCTGACACTGGTAAATATAGAGGATTCTTTGGACGTTCCACAATTCTATAGCCAGGATCGTCTGTGATGGGGAAGTCGTAGATCGTATGCGCAGGTCTATCTCGGTAGAAGGCTCCCACGGTAATGTTTGATTCGAATCGGATGTTGCTTACTTTTATAATGTTGACTGGTAAATCGGACATGTGGACCACGCCCTTTTTCAAGACTTTACGAGAAAACCCCAATATTTTGCCTAGGCTATCTTCCTTAACGAACGAAATGTCGTGGTTCTTATGGAATATCTCACACTTTAATGTATTGTTATTGGGCTTCAGCGAGAAGACATCTTCTTTCACGTTCAATCTTTTCCGAATTAATTCTTCAATGTCGGATAGTTCGTAGTTGCCCGAAGGTATTTCGATTGTTTTCAAAGTCTTTCCATCGCCCCCCAAATAGTAAAATTTCTCGTTCTCGATATTCGGTATAGAGTTATAAGAAGTGAATCCCAACAAAGCCAAATAGTATCGCTTATCAGGCTTCAACTCGATCGAATTCTGCGGTGTGAACGAGAATATATGGTTGGTGCTTGTTAGCGTGAATAACTGCGACATGATACTGATACGAATTTATTGTAACATTTCTATTTATATTTGCACATTAATATATGGAATAAGTATGATCGCATAAAGTATGGATCGTCTCTGCACACTTCTTCAATCAACACCTGCTTCTCATGATGCGTTATTCCCTCGGTCTCCATAACCTTCGATATCTGTTCAGATAAACATTGCGAACATAGTTTGCGAGGAGGTGGCAGACAATCGCAATCTTCGTCGATATGTTCCGTACACCTCATATGACGGTAAAGGGTGTTCAACATATATTTCGGAACTTCATTCTGATTGAGAGACACCAAATCCAAATGTTTTAGAATGTATTCCATCGGGAGAAATAATAAGTCTCTTTTGCTTAGTTCGCTCGAAGGTTTTTCCATTGCTTTTATTAGATTATCATATACGTATCGGATGATTGTATGCATTCCAGGTCTTTGAATATCAACAGAAAGTTGTTGCATAATCTTTCCGATAAATTTATCGTATGATTCAGACATGACTGCACACTCTAGATGTTTACGTAGAACTGAGGAATTTCAAACATAAATGTCCACAAATCACCTGATCATACTTTTGATAAGCGTCGTTATTATAGAAAATTCTAACCCCACCACCCAAATATCGAACTAGCTCCTTTGGTGGTTTTAAATTTCCAAAAGAGTCAAAGTATTCCACTTGGTTATTTATTTTTCTAAAGGCCACCCAATGAGTACCGCTGTTTTTGATCGAATCCAAATTCAAAATGGCACATTCTTGCCTCCAAGGACGTTTCCTAGGTAAATTGTCTCGCATAAAGACACCACGAAAATGAGGTATTTTCATTTTTTTCGCGAAACGCACCAAATCCACATCATACAACGGTCTATTGGGCAGCTCTATTGGAAGTTTTTTTGTTGTTTCTTCAAAAACAACCCAAATCCACCTTTCGCATTCTTCCGCAAGTATAATCCTTTACCTAACGATTCCATAGCTGCATGATGACGCTGATCCTCTTCAAGCTTCTTTTTGGCGTTTCTAGCATTGACTACTGTATTAGCGATAGCACTTGCACCACCAGCCACAGACCCTAAGGCCCCCAGCGCCCCCAAAATAGGTAGTAATAACGGGAGGAATCCTCCAGATTTCGGCAGGGGTATTATGCGTGGTACTTTAACACGCTTCTTACCTCCGACTCGCTTAATAGCTATTCGTGCAGCTTTCAATGCATTCATAGCAGACTTTCGCAACGATGCAGACGGTTCCATAGACTTAGAAATATGTCCCACTATATCTTTCCGAAAGCAACATCCTCCACGACGACCAGCACGTTTCTTAAGACCCATTCCTAGTTTACGTTTAACTTTCATTCCCCCAGTAACCAATAGACTAGCTAGTCTTTCGCCGGCCTTAGCGTCCTTAGATTTAACACGCTGCCAAGCTGCGTCCTCTAATATTTTATCGGCCTTATGACGATCTTCTAGAGATTTGTGCTGAGAATAAGCTATGTCGTGTTCGCGACAGGCCGAATCCAACGGATTAACACCTTTATCGCCACGCGCAAGTCGCTTCTGTAGCTTAGTACCAGGTCCACAGAATTGATACGATGGAATATGTACTTCGAACGGGAGACTGTTTATGAGCGAATTCAACAGACCTTCACCCTGATAGATCAACATTGATACTGAGCTCGCGATCTCCAAACGTTTCTATTTATAAAAGCAATCATCAGATTCAAACTACCTCACAATATGAAGACCGTTCAACAAGAGCAGACACTGCCCATCGAAAATTTAGACCTCGGGTCTGCGACTACTAATCGCATAGGTAAACATGGTAAATTGTTACCCGACTCTTTTCGCGCTATAATTTGTGGACCTAGTGGGTGTGGTAAAACGAACGTGATGTTATCGCTATTATTTAATCCAAATGGGGCAAAGTTCAAAAACGTTTACGTATACTCAAAGTCGTTGTATCAGCCCAAGTATCAACTGTTGCAGGAAGTTTTAGATCGAGTTAAAGGTGTCGGCTATTTTCCCTATAAGGACAACGAGGAAATAATAAGCCCGAACGAGGCTAAAGCTAATTCCATATTCCTTTTTGATGACATCGCGTGCGAGGGCCAACAAAAAATTCGGGAATACTATTCCATGTGTAGACATAAGAATATCGATGCGGCATATCTGTGTCAAACGTACTCGAAAATACCGAAACAATTGATTCGCGACAATTGTAATTTGATCGTTCTTTTTAAGCAGGACGAGATCAATTTGAAGCATGTATTTGATGAGCACGTATCGCCCGACGTCGATTTCAATCAGTTCAAGAAGATGTGCGCCATGTGCTGGACGGATAATTTCGGAACTTTGGTCATTGCAAAGGATTTCGACTTGAACGATGGTAGATACCGCAAAGGTTTCGACGTATATATAAAAACGTGAATTGTTAATTTTAGTCCAAATACAAGATGGACGCCGATCAGTTAGCACGTAAGCGAAAAATCTTCGAATTGAGTAAGTCTATAAGGAAGAAATATTTGGCCTTGAAGCTAGGTAAATCTGAAGAAGACGAATCAATAGAACAACTGTTCAAACCTATCGCAACACCATTGAAAGCGATCGTTAAAAAAATTAAACATCCTACTGCGCAGTTAATGAAAAAAGAAATAAAATTAGAACCTAAAGATAACGATTACGAAGAAGAAGAAGAAGAGGGGGGAGAGGAGGATGACGCGTTCGATGATGCTATGACTGAGATTGAACCTTCACTCGCACATTACCCCCCACAAGTTCGTAAATACGTTCAAGAGCATTGGGAAAACAACAAGAAAATCGATAAAGTATATGGACCTGTTTATGATGCGAGCTCTGCCGGTTGGATTCTAGGTGTTAAAAAGATAATATTCGGGGAGAATATCGAAACTGCAGGATATAGCGCAAAGGGAACACCTGGATTGTACGATCTTATATTCTACAAAACACCCACAAAATTCACGAATAACGATCGAGCAGCATACAAAGAAATTTTGAGGTTAACAAATGCACATAAAAATGTTAATGGTCGTTTGAAGGGTACCAGTGCGATAAAGTACATGTCCATAATTAAACCTATGTTTAGACCAGCCTCTGTATCGTCGTCGGAGACGACTTCTACAGCAGCAGCAAGCGGTAGCGGTTTACATTTAACATATAACAAGAAGCCTATGGAATATATTTTTTGGGATGATCCAAACGAGCTGGTGGACCGACTAAAACTACTGATGGCATCACAACAAGCTGGAAATACTTCGCACGATAATGAAATTGTTGCTATAATAAATGAACTAAGAGAGGCAAACATCATATATTAGTACTGGATACTTCAACCCAACACCATTTATATAATGAGTCTTGATAAGTTCGGTAGACGATCAGCGTTGTCGGGTGATAGCATCGTCGACGTTTTTAAACGCAGATCGATGTTTATGAACATTTTAAGGCATACGCCCGAAGGTGATGTGGATATGGAAAATTTGAAAATTTGTAATGTGAAAATACCTATCTCAGATAATGATGTTGCAAACAAAGCATATGTAGATAACACTATCACTAGAGTGAATGCGAATTTAAGTGAAGTTTTGGTAAAGTATGCAGCCATTCATATAAACGTCAATAACATCACGAATTCCGCAATTCCAAGTTTAACACGATTAATAGATACACTTCGCGAAGATTTGAAGATCCTTTATACCGAAATACAGTCATACAAAAATCAAAGTGATGTCAACTCTACAGCTATAAAACAGAGTATACATAATGAGGGTGGGTATCTTCACATCGAAAATAAAAAATTCACAGACTCTCTGATTGCTTCTACAACACAAAATAGAATTAAAATTGAAAAACTTGTAGATGGTATGATAGCATCGTTCAAAACTAATAAAGCAAATGAGGTAAATCTTGAAAAATTATTGAAGAAAATACGTGAAGACTATAAAACACTTGTTAGTAACGATCAAGAAAACAGTTCGAAATATAACGACCTATTCGATAGTATACAGACCATCAATAGTAAACTTATAACCATAGAATTGGACTATAAAACGCTTAGTAGTATTGAGCAGACATCTAGATCGAATTATACCACCGTAAACCAAAGTATACAGGACATTAGAAGCGAAATATCGAAAATTGAACAAATAGACATAGGTACCAGACTGGCTGGCGTAGAAAAAAAACTATCCACATTTCTACAGATACCTACATATCATCCTTATAAAAGAGCTACTACCACCTCCCCACCACCACAAAAGTTATTAGCTCCGACAACACCGATCGACCTCAAAAAATGATGAAGGGTAAAGCGCAGGTGGTTGATGAGCTTCATAAGCCTGTTCGAAAGAATTTTAAACGTCGCAGAACAATCATAAAAGGCTTGGATGACTTGTGGCAAATGGATCTTGCCGAAATGGGTAATTATGCGCGCGAAAATCGTGGATTTAAATACATTTTGGTGGTGATCGATTGCTTCTCGAAATTTCTGTGGACACGCCCGCTGAAAACGAAATCAGCCGAAGAGGTTCGGAAAGCGGTCAGTTCTATATTGCTAGAAGGGTCACATCGTACGCCTAGGAACCTGCAAAGCGATCAGGGAAAAGAATTCTTCAACAGACACTTTGACGAGCTAATGAAAAAACATAAAATCAACCATTATAATACGTATTCTGTGAAGAAAGCCGCCATTGCTGAACGCGTCATTCGAACGTTGAAAGAAGCGATCTACAAGCAATTCAGTCTGAGTGGGAAATACAAATGGGTGGATACACTCCCTGAAGTCACCGAAAAATATAATCATCGTAAACATAGAACTATAAAAATGGCTCCGTTTAAGGTTACGAAACAGAATGAAAGTCGCATATTGAAGCAATCTTACTCGCACATTAAGTTGGCCCTACCTCACAAATACCACGTAGGGGATATTGTGCGAATAAGTAAAGCTAAACATATTTTTGAGAAGGGATTTACGCCCAATTGGAGTGCGGAATTATTTAAAATCATCAAAGTTAAAATTACCAACCCGGTCACATATCTACTAGAAGATATGACCAACGCACCAATCAGCGGCTGTTTCTACGAGGAAGAATTACAGAAAACCAAACAGCCCGATGTTTATTTGATTGAGAAGGTGCTTCGGAAAAAGGGTGATAAAATGTATGTAAAATGGTATGGTATAAAAGAGAAAAGTTGGATTGAAAATTCTGATGTTGTATAATGTACTGCTGCTGCTGCGCATGTCTTCCTAATAAAATATTTGACTGGTGGTTCAACCCAGTGGAAGTCAAATAATCGAATCAGTCTGCGTGAAAATGTCTTTGCAATTATACAACAGTTTTGTTCATAATGTACTTACCACCGTGTACGATGCAAAACAATTTATAAGTGTAGCATGTCCTCCAAATTTGATGGAAACCCTTGAAGAATTACAATTACCATCTAAAAATTGGATAATCGCCGGAGAATTTGTAACGTTCGTTATTGGGGCTGTGAAGGAATGTGGTTATGTGGATATTTTCTATTTTGGGGGAGATTTCAACCCACCCGAAAACGATTGGAAGATAATTGATATGAATGTTGAAGGCTACTTTATATACGAAAATAGATGGAAGAAATTTATATTACATCAAATTCCTGGTATAACCCCAAAACCTCGGTCCTATATACTTGATTGTTTCAAAGTGCTACATGAAATTGATGTCGATTTTTATCGGATCGCGCTTTTGCCTTACCGCAGTGAAATAATGGATCTACGAGGGATTCGTAGAGGAACTTCTAATAAAACTTTCTTCTTTGACTCATACATAGTCGATGGACTACGCAACCAACACCACAAATTTTCTCCTCCCCCCACACTTCAAGTTTTATGCTTCGATGTTCTCATCCAAACTTCCAATCAAATCAAAGAAATATGCTGCTAATGACCTGCGCATGTGCAAGTAAATATTTTGTGAGCGAGGGTTAGGTTCTGGTGAATCGAACAATCCAGAACAGTTTTAATAAGATGTTGTCCCAGGCTAGTGTTGATGAAGATAGCAGCAGCAGCAGCAGCAGCAGCAGCAACTGTTCTGAGTTGGATCATATTTTAGAAGAGTTCGAGATGAAAGCAAAAGATGAACCATTCCTATTGATGAATACAACGTACCCGTTGGTGGGGGCAAGTTATGAAATCAAATGTGGATTGAGTCCTGTACGGACCTTCTCACCTACAATCTCACTCGTTCAATACGTTCAAAATTGCAAACTCAGCTTTAGCCTGCTAGAATGGATCGATTTAATCGATATTCTTCGAGTGAAAATCATTGAGTTCTTCGCAAGTTTACGATCAGATTTCGATGCTACACCCATATTATCTGATGAATACTGCCAAATAGTCCAACTTGTGTACTTCAATAATGTTAAATTACTTCAAGTTACAAAGCATAATATCCATGTGTGGTTGTGCGAGGAAGATGTTCGGGAAATTATTCGAATCAACGATGGAGTGCTATTGCATCGAGTGTCTTTTCTCGAACATTTTGGATTTTCCACATACTATCATAATGTTATTGATATGATTAAAAGTATGAGAGACCTACAGCAGCAGCAGCAGCAGCAGCCCGATGAAATGGCCCTCTTGTATTGTTTCATCGGTATTTCGCTCGACTGTTTATTAAGCAATACACTTAGAGAAATGTTATTTTTCTATAAGAATAAAGTTCTGTATGATTTAGAACAATAAAAGAATTGATGCTATTATTTTTGGTTTTATTAAAACATCCAAACTTCCACATAAAATATTTATTTAGAAAAAAAGTACACATATATATAAAAAAATACTTGAAAAAAGTACACATATATATATAATATAATGATAATAATAATAATAATAATAATAATAATAACTTAACCTATAATTTTGAAACAAAAATACATATATCTGTATAATTGAAAAACAAAAAATCTTAATTCTAACCTAAAGAATAATGACCATAAGGTAGAGTGCTTGTTTTGTCCCCCAATATTACCCTTTTATTATCAAAGGGGCTCAAACAGATTTTATTTTGATCTATGGTGTAAAGCTTTAAGTCGAAAGAGCGGATAGATCTCTGCACGCGATACATTTCGATGTTCTCTTCCAAACATCTAACATAGTCTTCGAACGTTATCGTATTTCGTAAGACATACTCGCGCACCCCTTTGGCTTTCTTTGTGACGTCACTAGCGTCATGATTTTGGACAGTGAAGCTGTACATTTTTGCCCGCAAACCGACGAACTTATCCATGAGGAGGCCTTTATTCTCGTCCTTCATTAAGCCTACTACCTTCTTATTAACCAGGGGAATCTTAAAGAGGTTGTCTAGGGCATAATCACTAGTGTCAAATTTTTCAATATTCTTATTTATAATTGTCTCATAAATGTCATCGTTCGTTATAATGTGGTAAATCAAACTGTCAGTATCAGTGTAACATAATCGCATCAATCCTGGGTCTTTATATAATTTTAACATGAAGCCATAATGAAAATTGTACACGCAGGTTTTGGAAATGTCCAAAATGGACATCCCCACATAAATGGGTTTGTTAAATAGGACTTCTAATTTATTCTGTTCTATGGCTACCAAATTCTCTTCAAATATCTTACTGCTATTGAAATTAGGTTGTGAAATATAATAGCGAGCCCCATAGGGTCCATACCATTTATTAACTAATCTAACTAGTCTATGCTTTCGTACATTTTCCATAGATTTACCGAAAATTGCGTTGATCAGCAACTTGAAGAGAGCTATTTCAAACGCATTCTTAGAAGCTGCCCTCAATCTAGTGTTAAGATCTATGTACGCTTTGAGCCACGGGGCTTGCTTAAATTTTAAAATCCTATGGACTTTTTTCAGCACCATCCCCAGCGCCAAACATTGTTTTAAATTTCGATAGTGAATGATATATTTAGTTTTATTGTGGAGAGTTGTTAATAATTTAGGTAATTTGCTGTTGGGTGGTGCTGTATGTGTCGGGCAAAGAGGGAGATCTTTGTGTAGATCATGTAGTTCAGGTGGGTATTCTAAATCGACTTCCAATATGTAACCAATTGGACTTTCGTCTGAGACGTTTCTGACGTCTACATCATCGAGGTTTTCAACCCACTCGAACCCATCATAGGGTAAATATTGAATCATAGCCCACCCATATAGATTGCATACATCGAAATACATGAGATAACTTGTCTCTTTTTCGGGGTCGTGATTATTCATGTATTTATTATTGGCTTTTGCAAATCGATTACTGCATTGGCTTACACCTCCGCGAATTCCCTTCTCCACAGATAAGACCATATCGATGTCTTTCAAATATTGTAAAGACACATTTGTATATTTCAACATACAGTCCCACGTGAAGGAGGGAACCGTGAAATAGTGGGCCGGATCTAAAGCAAAAAGATCTATACATTTGCTGCGGAAATTCTCAAATACATCCGCCAATAATAAAACATCTGTTTTCAAATATAAATCAGAATAATCGCCTAAATTTCTACAATTAAAACTAGTCCAAATTGTTTGAGCATGCCTATAATCATCCTCACTTATCGATTCGTCGCGTAATTTATTAAAAAATTTCTCTATTGGGGGAAGATTTTCCTCGTTCAATTTACCCCAATCATCTAAGTGCTCATAGGGAAATACTCCCTTACGAGTTAATAATTTAAATTTTTCATCGGATAAGTGCGCAAACTCGCTTTTCAGAATACTCAAGTCACCCACATTCAAATAAGAAACCAATTTATCTAAACTTGAATCTAAAAACCTACATGAATCTATGAAACGGAATTTAACCACCGAATTTTTGGTGCTTCTAGTGAAACTTATATACTTCTCTTTATTGATGGGGAGTACTTGAATATTCTGCTTGGACGTTTTGGCAATATCTCGAATCAGCAAAAACATATCGTACCCGCTGAGGTTATGAGCCACAACAGGTACTACGAATCGATATTTATAATTTAGGTTGCAATCTTGGTGGGCTAGACCTCGATATTTACCCGTAAAATGACAGTGATCCTTAACCCGAACATCCCCCTCTTTGAACTGTCTCTCGCAAATATGGCATTTCGTTTCCTTCATTATATCAAGTAAACTAATACCATTCAAGTCTATAGGTACAATAGATTTAAGTTTTAGATCGATAAATTCTCCAATTTTATCTAACTGATCTGTCAACCATTTGGCGGGGTCTGATCCTCTATAGCTATCAAATCGTGATAGAGAATTGTTGAATTGACATTTTAAATAATATCCAACACTATACGCCTCGTGTAGTTGAGTTTTGTTCGTATATGAACTTACATTAGATTGAGGACAGTTCTGAATAGGTAATAGGAGAGCCTCAAAGTCAAAATAAATAATAAATGGTATGGGTAGTTTGTTTGAGTGATTCTTAAATTTTAAATAATCATCCTGAGGGAATGTTATTTTACACATGTTCATTTTACCACAATCCTCAACATGATTTTTATACTTATTCTCACTCCAAAAATTATTTAAACATCTATCGCACAAATAAGTTTTGTTGTTCCGGCTAATTTGCGAATTTACAAGTCTAGATAAATTTTTGATTAGGCAATAGCGAAATTTAACTGTGGGGTCAATGAAATTTGGGGATTTCGCAGGTTCTACATCCCGATAATATTTATCTTGGATTAATAGTAAATTGAAATGTCTATCTAATTTATTTTTGGTTAAATATGCAGGGAGAACCTTCAATTTCTCCCCCTCACCCTGCTCATTACCTCCACATAATTCCAAAACAAACACATGAATTGAAATATCGTTATTCTTCTCGAAAGTTGGAATTTGAGATATGGGTAGGGGAAAAGTTAGATTTTGTAAATTTAAAACATTACTAAAATGTGGGTATGAAGAAACACGATCGGAATTTGGGTTAGTACTAGGGTGTAGTCCAGCTGTTACTGCCCAGGCAAAACAATATTCATCATAATTTTTAACATTAATAATAGCCTGCTTTCGAAGTATCTCTTTTGGGAGAACTATATAAGAGGACCCAGAATTGATGACTTCATGTTTATTAATATTTATGCCCAAACTGATAACCTCCCTTAGACTCCACCCCGAGTCTCGTTCCAAAAAATCATCCAGCTTTACTTGGAGTTTATCGATAACATGCTCCTTGAACCACTCCAATAAATTTGTAAAAGAATCTATTGGGGCGGATTTTGTGTGAAAATATTTATATTCTGTTTGGATAAGCTCGTCGATCGCATTAAGTCGCATATATTCCCCGCAAAATGTTGTGTTTACCTTGATAAAATTGTAAGTATGTAAAATTTTGGTGATTCTAGGGTGAAACAGATGAAAGGCATCATATAAAAAATTTAATGGGTCTAAATGAGAAATGTTTGTTATAAAGCCAGTTCGAATTCGTTGGGAAAATGCACATTTACCATCCTCCCAACGAATTCGCTCACTACGGTTCTTATTAGTTGTAGGGGGTTTATTTCGGATCTCTAATAAAATTTTGAATCTTTTTAAATGGCCGATATTACATTGCAATTGATTCTTACACGATAAGTTCAAAGTATCATTTGTTATATGTCTAGAAAAAGTTCTAATGTACTTAGTACAGAAACCTATCCACTTCGTTATTTCCTGAGGGGATAATTTTGATTTTAATAAATCCTTTTGAGCCTCGTTGATAATATTAACGATCTCCCCACTCATCTTAGCGATTGAAACCATATTTTTTATAATAAACAAGCAGCCTACCTTATGGAATGTATAAAAGTGGTAGTACACAGGAGGGTTGTTCCTTGGTGGTGGTGGTGTTGGAAGGCTCTCAACTTCTAGGGGAGGACAATTCTACGAATTCAATTTTTGAGCAGGATTTTCCTGTCCCGATGGCTTCTTCCCCCCCGATATATTAGAGCTGTGTTCTGCCCTTTATTAATGTTCTCGATGAGGGGGAGAAGCGCTGGTGTTACTCTCTTGGGCAGGAAAACCGATCGCTCTCCTTCCAATTCAGCCAAAACAGCCTCTCCAAATTTAGTATGCACTATTTTTAAATTTAAAATTGCGTGTGGTACATCCAATTTCAGATCGGAGATTTTTGTTGGTGTTGCCTTCTGCAAGAGTGAGATTTGGTTCAATTTGGTGAAATCCATTTTTTTAAATTGTTTTTAAATCTAAAACAAATCGATGGAACTTAGAAGTGAAGAATTATTTTTGTGTGTTGAATTTACCACACCAAATTGAATAAAACAAAATTAATAAATACCCCCAAATTATTATTATTAATATTTACTCAATCAAATTGTATAAAAGAAGATCAATAAATACCCCCAAATTATTATTAATATTTACCCAATCAAATTGTATAAAAGAAGATCAATAAATACTTCAAAAAGTTAAAGTTTAGCCTGCACAGTTTCAATAAAAGCAAAATAAATATTCAGTACATAGAAATTAACTCTACATATGAATATAATATTCAAGTCAATAAATAAACTCACCTTGATTTAAGCACTCACAAAACACGTCTAGTCACTTCAAAAGCTAGTAGAATAATGATTTGATAATGGTATGAGGTATGCGCACATCGAGTTTTATAGGAACTTCTTATCACTTTCCTGCTATGTTCACACGCTATGTAGGATGTCTCGTCGCCTGTTATATTATGATAATGAGTTAACTGTAACCACAAGCAGGAAGTCTCGGTCGACTGTTATATTCATATTGGTAAGATCTACAACCACAAGCAGGATGTTAAATTCTATTTGAAATCGCGTGATTGCAGAAACTTCCTTGAAATATTTATCCGCATACATTTTTTTCCTCAACCGATAACAACTTTATCATTTTTCCTGGGAACTAATTTAATTCGTAGGACTTTGGATTAAATATTGTGTGTGTGTATAAAACTCTAGGTACTTCATAGGGAAAAAATAGTATTCTTGTAAGTGTTGTGTGACCAAGTGAAAAATGGGAAAATTTTATGATTATGTCCAAGAGCTGACCAACAGGTTGGATATATTTACAAAAACGCAAGTGCGCCTGTGGATGATTGACAAGTAAGTTGTTCTATTTCATTTCAATCTCACTATATATCATAAGTGCATTAATTTGTTTTCAGTGATTATTCTGATGAGGAAATTAGGAGAGAATTGATACATCTCGATCAATTGGCGGCAGCTGATGATGCTGAAGATTTATTCCCAGAATTGGACGAGCCTCGAGAAATAATAGACTTGACGTATGTTTTTTCCCAAATTTATATAATTTTTGATTACTAAATTACTCTCATTTCCAACAGATGTCCAGAGATTCCATCAGCAGAGTCGCTGCCTCCTCCGCTGGATATGCATGATATAGTGTATGTGATTTTTCTACTTGCGAAATATTTGCTACTAATTTTAATAATTACAGATTAAACGAACTACCTACCCAACGTCCCTATGATACCCCACCGTCTTTAGCGAGCTCCCCAGGCATTTTGTATGTATTCGCATTAACTCTAGAATTATTTCAATTCTAATTGTACTTTCCTGATAGCTCAATCGATGATTTGGTTACCCCAAGACCTGCACCGACACCTCCTCCACAGCAGATTTACGAGGGATTTTGCATCCATGCTTTCCGCCACTACTTGGCGGAGCTGATGTTTGAAGTATGTTTACCTTATGCTGATGTTTTTATTATTTAATGAGTACCCTTGTTTTTATTCATAATTACAGATGTCACAACTGCGGGTTTTGGAGGGGTGTAGGTATTTGGTTTCACCCCTAGATGGGGAATGTTCCTTGGTGGTGGGGTTACCTCACGATTTGAATCGGTTGAAAGAAAAAGTGAGTGAATCAAACACACAATTATTATTATTATTTATCAACTAAAGTTATTTTTCTTTGTTTTCGCAGATGGTTGAAATGCGCATAGCTCGGGGTATGGCCTTTTTTGTTGAATTTTTAGGAAATGATTTTTAGATTTAGGTGTTTATATTGTATGTCATTTTAAAAATTGTATATATTTCAAAAATAAAAGTTAAAAGTTACATGTATGTATCTAACTGATTCCCTATCTCCTATTCAAAATCAAACGACAGCAATACCTTTCATTATTTATTATTAATACGTTTCTTTACATTTTTAATGAGGATTTTCAGTAGTAAAACTGATAATGCACTAAGATTGAAACATTGCATAGCATAGATTTCATTTTCTTTCTGTGGTGGTGGTTGGGGTGGTGTTGGTTGGGCTTCAGATACATTGCTTTGACAATTGATTGCTGCTGTCGTCACAGGTGTTGGGACTATAGTTTGATGCCAATTCACTACGTCCCCCTCACTACCATCATGGAATAATAACTTGAGTTTATAGTTGAAAGTTGCTAACATCCTTTTAGGAATAACGTATGAGAATACCTCTAGGTGATTTTCATTAACTAGTTGATGGTCCATAGGCTGCCATTCAGTTCGATTACATTCCTTCTCTGCGAAGGCATCCTTGTTGGGACATATATAAATTCGATTCACTTGAAGTGGTACGTTTGTATATAGGACCCCATTCAATATTGCTGTTAGGATTATGAAATTTGATTTCAGCACAGCCATCTCCTACACTTATACTCAAATTGCCTAGTTGATTTATAGTTAACTTTTTATCTTCGTAAAATTTTATGTCTTTATTCAGTGCTACTAATTTCATATGGAATTCAAGCAGTTTACGTGCGTATTCTTCCGAAGACATATCAATACTGGTCAGTTCGGTGGAGTGTCACCCATACCCATTTTTTGAAACCCTCGTAATATATCCAGATGGGCATCTTCCTTTGTAACATATTCAAACAATTTCCAGCTGTTTACACTGCAGCACATAGAATTATTGTTGGTAGAGTGATGAAGGCAGATATATCTACAGTTTTCTCGAACAAATTGTGGGCAGCTGCCTTTCAAATTCAACACTTTCACCTGACGATCTAACCCCAATTTTTTGAGAATCTTCACTATGAATTTGGCTTTGCCCACACCACTAACGTATATGATGCTATTTGGATCAATATTTTCCTTGAAAATTTCCTCCATCCGAATATAGTCCTGATATCCAGAGTTGTATGGAATCCCATGATACTTTTCGCAAAACATCACTTGCTTCATTTGATTTTCTGAGAGTTCACTTAGTGGTGTGGGTGGCTTGAATAGAAAATATTTTTCTAGCTTCTTTTCACAATCTAACAAAGCCAGTTCCTTAACTATCATTGTATGGTTAGAGATTTGGAAGCTCTGAATGTCAACCACCACCGACTTCATCTTGAACTAAACTGTTTCGTCGATAATTAAGACCCACAATGCAAACTAGAACGAGTCTGATGAGTCGTACGAGTCGCACGAAACGTTGCAACCGATGATTCCCGAGTGTAGATCTTTCATTTGCTAAAGTCGCATGAGACGCATGAGTCGGGTGAGTCGAACTGGTAGCGCCACCTCTACGAAGCAGTCTGTACCTTCGATGGTATCTGTCATGGTGACATCTTCATGAAGCAGTCTGTACCTTTTGGACCGAAGGTACAGATTACTCCCCAGAGGTGGCGGAGCCCCCTCCAGGAAGCAGTCTGTACCTTAGGTCCGTCATGACAGCTGTCACTTGGTGGTGACATCTCTACGAAGCAATCTGTACCTTAGGTCTACCATGACAGCTGGTCCTTATGGTCGCCATGACAGCTGGTCCTTATGATCGCCATGACAGCTGGTCCTTATGGCCGCCATGACAGCTGGTCCTTATGGTCGCCATGACAGCTGGTTCTTATGGTCGCCATGACAGCTGGTCCTTATGCCCACCATGACAGCTGGTCCTTATGGCCGCCATGACAGCTGGTCCTTATGCCCACCATGACAGCTGGTTCTTATGGTCGCCATGACAGCTGGTCCTTATGGTCGCCATGACAGCTGGTTCTTATGGTCGCCATGACAGCTGGTCCTTATGCCCACCATGACAGCTGGACCTTATGGTCACCATGACAGTTGGACCTTAGGGCCGCCATGCTGCCATGTGTTAGTCACGTGACTCTGTACATGTGACACACTTTTTGAACACACCCTGTATACTCTTTACAAATAAAATAAAATCCTTATCACCTACATCCTTTCAAACTGATAAGAACGAGCTCATGCACCGGATGCACATCGACAGCTAGACCGGAAGTGGAGACCGGATATCCTGAGGCCGTGCTAGTGGAGTACATCTACTGATCAACTTGAAATTTGGACTGGAAATTTCTTGGACATTGACAATAGGAGGGTTCTACTTTGGTTTCTTAATTTTCAATACAATCGGAGATATTATTTTTTTTTTTGGTATATGAACTTTGATGAAGGGACAGTTTTCAGCCAAAGTCTTCTTTACAGTGTTCTTGAAAATAATTTATTGCGGCTGTAGATATGGGACTGATGCACATTTCTCTTCCAATTTCCGGATCACGGTCGGCCTAAGGGTCTCTACCTTCTTCTATGTGGATACTGATGGGACTTTTCTCGAAACAGCAGATGCAGCTGCCTTCAAACTTCTATCAGTATTTCATGGTTTCGAATCGTCTTCGGTATTCTCACGAGTGTTACGTGAATTCTATTCACTTCTCCCTTTGAGACTTTCTCAACAGGGAACTGTGGCGGCCTCTCCACAACACAGTCCCTCGCTTTTTATCCGCTCCATTACACGAGCAATCACGCAACATGACTCCGGGGCTGTGACATCTTGAATAGAACAACTATGGCGGATTCCGATAGTTGCATCTAATGTGTCCCGTTTCCCCACATCTCCAACATGAGATGAACTGTGCGACGGTTGTCTTCAGCCTGGTAGAGCACATTGTCTTGTAATGACCCCGCAGGCCACAATCCCAGCAAGTGGGCTCAAGGACATTCGGCTTCCCGGACTTGCCTGGCGATTCCGTATCAAACACAGGTTGCCTACCCTGTGACTCCACATTCCTTATTGGCGGATTCGGCATTTGTGCCCTCACTGACATCGGCAATGCACTTCTTTGCATGAGCCTCTGCTCAGCTTGTAAATTCCCAAATTCTTTGGCTTGCAGCATCAACGACGGCACGTCGTCAAAAGTTCCTTGTCGGACAAATTGCCTATATTCCGGCAATAAATTTCTGTGCAACGAAAACCGTTCCCGTTCTGCGATCATTGCACCGTATCTCCTTATTAGTGTCCGCATATCAATCATATACGCAGCGGCGGGTTCATTTATCTTCTGATGCATGCGGCTGATTGGCACTTCCAAATCAATATGATAGTTCGCATCCATGAAAAATAATGTAAAGTCTCTCTGGGAATCTATAAACGTAGTCCAGCGGTGACGGTTATTGCGATACCCCAATAAAGCTATTCTTTCGAATACTTCCGGTAATGATAATAACAATGCATCTTCCGGTGTGTTCAATTGTATTGCTATTTCGTCCAATCTTTCCAAAAATGTAGCGGGATCTGAAGTTCCATTGAATTGTATCCGCTCCTGATGCAATCTTGGAGCACTACCTGGAGCTGTATAATTGTAAGCAGGCACTTGCTTTACAGGTGGAACTGGAACGTTGTATCCAGGTATCGGTGTGATGGTAGGCATCTGCGGAACAGTTGGTACTTGCGGAATGGTAGGTGTTTGTATCCACGGCAATCTCACATTTGTAGTCGGGGTCCCATAATTTGAATAACTCGGATTCGTTGCTGAAGAAAAACTCGCAGGCTCCCTCTGAGGTGACGTCATTACCATGGTATTCGTAAAGGTCACTGTATTTGAAGTGGATTTTGTGGCCCAATACGACGGCTGTACAATCGACGTATTCCTGATTGGTGGTCTTGATTCAACACCTGCTGGACTAAACGTAGGTGTTGTACTCAAACCGGCTTCGGTGGTCTTGGCTTTTGTTAATGATGCCATAGTATTCGCTATTATTTCTAGCATCCCCTGCGGTGGCCGTATTATATCTTTTCTAATCCCCTTACGCACCTCCTGCGTAAGTCATCCACGGTTACTATCGATACTATAATTTTTCAAAATTTCCCCCAGCTGTTCCCTTTTCAGTCCATATTCCCAGATGACGTTGAATTCTTCTTCGGCTGCCCCGCTTGGCTTTCTTCCCCGGTGGACCATGATTGTGCCATTTCCTCTGATTGAATTAAATGGTCTTCAATATTGGTGGGGGTGAGCTTTGGTGCCTTGAGTATAACACCAGTATATCCAGGGAACTCCATATTGTTTGAGTCTCACTTGATTCAAAAAAATTTTGAAACAAAAAAAAATAAAAATCGAAGTAGTGGTAAGTAACAGATGAGGTTGCGATGTTCAAAATATGTACAAGACTTCTCCCCAGTGAGGCAGAATCGATGAAACGACTTGCCCCAATTTGGGCAACCAAGTTTAGATTTGGGTGAATTACTCAAGAACGATCGGGCCAATCCGCCCAAAAGTATTACCTATGGCTTCCTTGGGGTCGATTTACTCGAAGGGAACTATCCCTTGACCAATTCCATTTACGGTTGACTATGAAAATCTAAGGGTAAAATGGGGGCAAAATTTGAAATTTCAGTAAAATGCTCAGATGCAGGAAGTATTTCTACACCTAGCGGAACAATTAATTTCTAAATCGGACGTACGGTTATAAACTTGAAATTTCCCCTGAAACGGGGGCAGGTAAAATGTGTTTTCTACCAAACTGCTTTGGGAAGCAAGGGGAACGAGTTTCAGTTGGAACTTTTGCAAATTTCTAAAATTCAAAAACAAACTCCCGAGGATGATTTGAAATCGTGATCGAAACGTTTGGGTCGTAAGACTTGTTTTCTTGAATAACTATATTCCAACTTTCATCAAAATCGGACAACAAGTTCAATTGCTGTAAGTAATTCAAATTTTCAAAAAAAAACTTTCCGACTTAAAAAAAAAGTATCCTCCCTCGGTCAGATTTCAGAAGTCCCTGCTCGGCGGCGCCACCGACCCCGGGGGGAGCACAAGAAAGCTCAGAAACAATAATTGTCAAAAACGCGGTCCAAACAGGCTAATCCCCCTTATTATAGCCTTGCCAACAAATATTCATATAAGTGTTATTAAAACGGCTTTTCAGGCACCAATTCTCAGCAAAATTAATTATCGTGCAAAATATACTCGAGCAAAGCAAGTGACAGCAGATCTTGAGTTGTAATGGAACCTCCGCAATACCCTCACTACATCCGCATTATATCAGTAATGTCTAGGGCACTTTTCTTAAAATGGAGAATACTGAGATTCATTTATGCTGCACTTCTTTCAGATTAGTAGGCGTAATTTCGCGGAAACGGTCTGACCGGTAATTGTACAACAGTGCCAGATGCTTATGTACTACTCACACATGAATTTGGTAATTATAACTCTCACTTCCGGGTAAGACACAGCGTGTTAGAATTATAATCACCTCGTCAGCAATATCACTCTACTTCCGAGAAAGGCACAGTGTGTACAGTGGATATTGCGACTCTCAAACATACATCCCCCTTTAGAGCCTACTTCCGGGTAAAACACAGCGTGTACACCCTGGCGGAGGACTATCTACGACACACCCTTATTTCCGGGTAAGACACAGTGTATATTGGTGTGTCGTGATTCACATTCACTCTATTCCTCCTTCAGAGCCTACTTCCGGGTAAGACACAGCGTGTAAACCCTGGCAGAGGACTATCTACGACGCACCCGTATTTCTGGGTAAGACACAGTATATATTGGTGCGTCGTGATTCCCTTTCACTCTGATCATTCACGTCCTCTGACACAATACAATTACTTAACAAATGCAATTTTACGTTTATCGGTACAGAAAACAATGAATTTATATCGAGATGTTATGGAAATCTGTACACGATAAACTTACCAGATACAATACAATAATTACAATTAATAATTAAACAATATTTGATATTACAAGGGCGCACCATGGGCAAAACAATGGAACTCAATATCAAATACCAAAATCACTATTTACCTAATTCTTCAAAGGTAACTGGCGGAGCACTTAATTCTTGATCGCGGCTATCTTTTCGCACAGCCTCACTGACAATAATTAAATTCAATGTTTGTGAGGCGTTCTTTTATACCAATCGAGGTTTTGGTAAAGTCACCTAAACCAGCTTCAGCCGAGCCCTTTTTTGCTCGTTTCGCCCTCATGATTCACCAGCTCCTCCATTTTGTGTCGTTCATATGGTTACATCTGTTCCTATATCTTTTGTTGACACGAACTATGCACGTTCCTGAATGAAATCAAAATATACGCGATTTATGAATGGAACCGTATGCAAATCTTAAACTACACGGATTTCAATGCCCGGTACAATCTATCTTCCTATACAACAATATAATTATTCGAAATTATCAATTTGAAATACTAATATAAACGAAATCTAGAATTTACATCCAATCTAAGTGTTTCCCATTAAATTATTATTCAATATTTTAGAGCTTTGTTACGTCTTCATGATATCAATAAGTATATTTTAGGTAGAATGCTGAAAGAATAAAAAATTTCTAGTAAGGCCAGACAACTTTTTTCGATTACGTTATAAATCTTTAACATCTGGTTTGGAAGTAGATACTTGAGCATATTAGAGTTCGGTTTGTTAGTGTTATTCTCACATTTCATGACATGAATTTGATTACTCAAGATAGATTGATATGCAGCGGCTTCTTGATACATATTCATAACTTAAAACATTAATGTGTTAGAATTTCGATGACTCGTATTTCTGTTTGTTTCGGCGACGTGTGCATTTTTAATTCAAATTAATGCGACAAGGACGCTTTGGGCTTGATACAATTAGGTTCAAGAAATCCCGTTTTAGACAGTGATGTAACTTATGATGATGGTCGTGAGACCGCAAAGCTCGTAAAAGCAAAAATAGTGAACATATGTGTTAGTTTAACATATTTCCCGAGAGCTTATATATAGTCCTCTCCATTTTATTCTTTTATATAACAAACACATATTACTTTTTTTTTTGATGTGATTTTTGTTAAGGTCTACTCCTTAGGGATAACATCTGCTAGGCTCCTCATCAGAAACTATGTCACAGTGCTATCCATAGATAGCCCAGTCGCGAGTATTGGAGTGAATACCCGGAGTCCATTAAGTAGAAAAAGATTATCAAAGTTGTTGGCTTTAGTTGCAATCGATACTTGGTCATAATTTAGCCAATTATTAGATGAAGCAGAAATATCTATGTCAAGTGGAGAATTTAAATATTGAATTGTTAAAAAATATCTACAATGCGGTTAAATATTCAATGAAGCTGAATGGTATTCAAAACAAACACGACTCAGATATATAGAAGGTCAATTAGAAAGAAACCGTTGAAGTATAGTTACTTTCGCAGGATGGTCACTCTTAATTATTATACAGAAAGTTTCAGTTCCTTCTCGTCTGGTGTCCTCAGATTTCCATACGGGTGTCACTCTAATGGGACTCGTTACTAGTGCCGTTAGTTCTTTCAAACAATTGAGTACACATTGTGAGATGATTGTGTATGACTCCAGTGGCTCAAGCAATGTCAGGTTGCTCACTACGATTGTGATTTATCTTTGTGATTTATCTATTCTCATAGGTTCTCTTATAATTCGAGCACATGTTGTAATTGCTTCTATTTTTGCTTGGAATTCGGTCGTAATTGTCCCTAGGTTAAAAAAAATTATTTCTCCTCTATCAGTTGTCTCGACTATTCCAGCACCTGTACTTTTTTCAGTCTTGGTGCCTTCCGTAAGCCATACGGAATCCCATGGTATCATATGAGAATTGCCCCCTGCGTTCTCCTGTCTATCCAAGGTTTGTATCGTGAAAGGTATGTAAGTGCTGTGAACCTATAATGGCCCAGGTGATCCAAGCAACCCAATAATTCTTCAGCCTTTTTGATATATCTTTCCTTGGCCAACAAGATCGAATCGACACTCTCTTCGTATGGCTTCTGCCTGAACGGTGAGGTGCAGTGGTTCCCACCCCAATAGTCTCTCTATCACAGCCGTTGACATTGCATCTGTTATTCCCAAAAATGGCAGCCTCTGAACTCTTCTTAGGGTATGCTGGGATACTTTCGTTTTTGTTTTTGGCCACCACAAGATTGCGGCGTATGTTACAACGGGTCTAACTGTGGTGGTTTACACCCAGTACACCATCCATGGAGTGAGTGTCCAGGTTCTTCCGACTGTACGATGGCAGGTCCACAGGACCCTTATCGCATTATTAGTAGTTTT
This sequence comes from Endomychus coccineus, assembly GCA_958510875.1. NCBI lineage: Eukaryota > Metazoa > Arthropoda > Insecta > Coleoptera > Endomychidae > Endomychus > Endomychus coccineus. The sequence continues at coordinate 129,701,562 of OY294068.1, read as the reverse complement.
CGCCATATGCTTCCCAAAGGTTAGCCTTTTATCTAGGCTTAACCCAAAGTACTTGACTGTGTCTTTCATTTGTATGTTTTCCCTATACAAAACTTAGTTTTATATGTTACCAATGTCCTTTCTTTTCGTGAAGGGTACACTTGTTATTTCCGGAGGATTCCTTCCTTGTTGCACCATTTCTCCACGGTGTTCATTGCTCGCAGCTTCAGAGATCCTTTTGTGCACCCGAACATCCCTTGTACTATAATGACGATGTCATTTGCATATCCGATTACGCAGAATCCTTGGCTCTCAAAGGAATGTTACAAGTTCGTCCACTACCAGACTCCATAGCAGAGGTGACAGTACATCTCCCTGCGTACATCCTCCAGCAACTCGGACTTTCTTTTCAACCTCATCGAAAGTTCTTATTGTAGCAAAGCTGTCCTATTAATTATCAATTACAATTCATTCAGATTTCAAACCATGTGGCTAAGATTCAAGATGGGTTTTAAGAACACACATTAACGTAAATAGGAATAGGATATTCCTTGTTGCCTTTAACGGTCAAGTCAAGTATATGAGTTCATTTCTTAGTACGACCGTCTCATCATAAAATAATACAGTTTGTTCCTTGTATCTGTGAGACGGAAACGAAATATATAGTTGCTGAATCCTTGTGAAGGAAGGGTCATCGTAATATGTAAAATACCGACAAAGTCAAAAAGGTCCCTCACAGTTCCAAGAGGAAATTGTAAATCACGAAGTTAACAGAAATGGTTCTAAAGGAAACAAGTGCTTTACAGTATATTGGTAGTTAAGATATATTTTATTGATCAATTAGAAACGGCAAATGGATCAATAGCTATGGTTCAAACAAAGGTTTTTCACCCTGACTTTTCCTTTGAAGCTACAATCTATTCACGTAACCACAACATGAGACGTGCAGGACGCAGTCGTTTCTTATCAAATATGTAATAAGAATACTAAGTTGATATAATTTTCATTCAAGGAAGTCTAAATGGAGTCATAAAATCAAGGTCCTTGTCAACAAAAATAGAATAGTTCTTTTATATTCAGCTTGCCCCAGTCTAGGCAAGTCTCTCTCTTATTGAGTAAAAGTTACTACCCCCAAACCTACTACTGAAATAGGAGTGGTTATCCAAGATTATAAAAAACCAAACTCACTACACTAAAGTCAGTTATATTTTAACTTCTTGAGTTAAATCTTACTTTGCCTATTTCACGATTCACTTAACTCATATTTCAGAAAACTTTTCAAGTTTTCCAGTTAAGTTTGCGTTGTGGTGTTTATGGTAAGATTTTCGCTAAGTTCAATTAGAATCAAGTCAAATTACTTAATACAAAAGATTTAGAATTCCTTGAAGAGTTGAATCATAATAGTTTTGTTTAACTCCTTACTCTGGTTCATTCGGGCTGAGTTAAATCAGTTTTATTTCATATTTAGGTTTCAATAAGTTTGATTTAAAATTAGGAATTGATTAATTATTTTCTAAATTTAATATAATCTCTTGATTAATACTTTACTTATATTCCATCTTTTAACTTTCAACTCATTATTCATAATTGTTTATTTTCTTATTATTATTAAATATTTTATATTTGTTTTGATTGAGAGTTTTTCTACTTAGCTTAATTCATAAACTACCCTCGATAACACAGCGCTTAATTAATGTGTTAGTGTCTCAACCAAAGAAGAGTGAGTATGACATATATCTATTGATCATATTGTTGCCTGATTTGCCTAGCTGATGAGAAACCCGTGATGCGGGTCACTTCCTGTTTATTGGTTCACGTACTGCAAGTTATATTGATATCAGTTAATGATATATAAGAATGAATTTGATAAAATAGGTAAATTGATAACCTTTAATGAACAAAGTAAAACCAAGGAAGGGCTCGTTATTACACTATTACTTTCCTGCATCGGAGCTTATTGTGAATCCATCTGCACAGCAGATCTCACATCCCTCGCTCTCGCGTTGCTAGGGCAATTGATTCGAAGGAGGTGTTATCAAAAGCTCCCTCTGTGTCCAGAGAGCTCGCTAGCGCAATTTCTTTGCTTGCCAGCGATTTTTCTGCTCTAGCTGTAGGTAGTTTGTCTTCTGGGTATACATATACTTCCGGTATTGACGCAGAGTATTCAGATATGTCAAAGACGCCCTTGTCATTCACATACGTGCATACACGCTTTCAAACACCGTACAATTAACAAAGATAACTTACTCACTTATCGATTAACCGCCTACTCCTTATCGGTGCGCAACTACGAACCTAGCAGGATATACTCAATGCGTACAATGCAATGATTAACTTCTAGTACTGGATATTACACCAACGTTATCTCCACAAACCACGAAATAAATCATTTAACTTCGCTGCCAACAAGGGACTCCAATATCTCCTGGCATTCAAGGTAGAACTCTTGTTCTATTCTGTACGAGTGCCTTATAGATGGTAATACAGCACCCGTATGGCCGCATTATGGCGATGAGTGTACGCCGGACATGCCGGCAGCAGGTGGAAAAGTGTCTCAGGCGCCTTTCGATAGGTCATGCAGCTGACATCAGGAACCTGCACACCCATCGCGTTGCGGCGATATACCAAACTGTTGATTACGTCATCTTGACAAGCTGCGGTAAATTACATGATCTCGGATGTAAGCCCAGCTGACCTTACACACCGGAAGGTCAGCATGGTTGCCGAGCCGAGCATTTCGATGTTCCGTTTTCTTGGTATTCTGATTATTTAACATGACTAAAAATAAAATAAGATTTCTCTTTTTGACGTTTCGATAATAAGTTTTTATCTTCATTGAAAATTGTTATGTTAGTTAGTGTTTCCATGTAATTTAGAAAAGAGTAGATGACTTTGTATTTCGAATCCACTTAAAACTGCAGAAACAGCCTCGAGTTTCCAGACCTGTATATACGACCGTGCTAGCAACTAATCAAGTTCAAGAAAATTTAATTCCAAAACTGTCACTATCATGAATGTAACATTGTCAGATAGTACATTATCTTTTCAGATTGAATTAGATAGACAATAGAAAGTGGTACCTAATTCAAAATATCTGAAATCTATCAAGTTTGAATAAGATTACCATTAAGTTTTAAAAGATTAAAATCAATTTTATCAATTGTTTCTTTCAATTTGGATACTTTCTAATATTAAATGTTCATCTTTATTCTTTTCAATAATCCAAATTGTTCTATAGTTGTAATCAAATGAATGGTCTGTGTCTATCACAAGTTTACTAAGTGCAGTGGATGTGTCCTACTGTCCTTCATATATTCATTACCATTCAATCTCTTATAGAGGTATTGAGTAGATTGTACGATGTATACTTTTCCGCAATCTTTAAAAAGGATGAAATATACAGAATAGGTCATTTATTTGAAAGGTACGTCGCTTCTCAATTAAGTAAGAACATTTTTCTGACTTAAACAACTATATATATATATAGATCATACGATTTTACTATACTACTCAATTTTTCAGAAAGATCTTTAATTTATGGTACTGATATGTAATGTTTTTCTTTTGATCCCTCATTACTGGTATTGATTTTACAAGTTATAAAACTTATGAATTTTGGTTATAAAATAGACGAAATCAATATGATAGCCATTCTTCATTAAAGTTTCTTTTGTTTTTCAATATATAAAGTTCTCAGTTCAGGAGAACATAGCTTAATTTCTCTATCTATCAGATTTATAATAACATTCTTCATATTTTTTTTAAGTATATCAGAATTGAAATTGGTATATCTTCTAGAGCAAGTAGGTTTTGTATACCATTTACCTAGAACTTTGTTATTATCTGGTTTTGGTTCTAGAGTCAAATATGAAAAATTCATCATTATTTTCAGTTTTCTATTGTCAATTGTAATGTATGGTGAGAAGAATTGAAAGAACAGGTTTGAAAACGAATTGTATGGTCAGGTGTTTGGTTTCCGCATGAACTCCAATCTAAACCGAATAATAGCAATAATGGTTATGGATTTTGTACTAGACAATTGCCTAAGAAACACATGAATTGATATTCCATTTATAAAAAAATATGTGGATGATATTATCTGTGCAGTTCCATAAAATGAACTCAACAATACATTGGTGACGTTAAATAATTATAACCAGAATATTCAGTTTACTGTTGAACGGAAAACGGGTCGGAGCCTTCCCTTTCTTGACACTAGACTGATAAGAACGGAAACTAATGAAATAATTGTAGACTGGTATAAAAAGTCCACGAATTCGGGGAGATACATGCACTATCAATCACACCAATTCAATAAAATGAAGATCAATTCAGTTATCGCATTAAAAAAATAGGATTAATAAAACTTCACATCCGTCCCTTAAGGATAACAATTTAAAAAAACTTCATTGTATCCTAGACGAAAATGCATACCCAACCCACCACTGTTATTTTAAAAATCAATCTTCAGTACTAGTCAAAATGCAATTATCGACATGAAAAACAACAGTAGTCAAAATGGAAATAGTAGCATTATTCATGGTAATCTTCCTAACATCGCACCAGAAGAAACCAAGTAAGTTCAAGGAAGCCACTCTTCCTCACCAGTCGGTGAGTACCTTCAGGTTCCTAAATCGTGTGAGTATTAAATGTTTATGAATTTTGATCGAGCATTATGAAATAGAGTCAAAGTTATTTAGTTAGATTATCAACTTTTTTTTTTTTATTGTCTTGACAATTCTGATTTTAATAAAACACCGTACCAGCTCTTAGTCGTTTTTTAGGTCATATTAGTGGTTCTGATCATCGGGGTTTCAGGCGGAATATTCATATAACATACAGAGAATATAAGAGAGATATTCTGAGAATAATCTACCAAACGGCTATGAGCTATTCTGAGAATATACTTACATCATCCTCAATTATATTCCGAGAACATTTATGGAATGTGAAACTCAGTTCACATTAAATGTCCTTACAATGTGCATAGAATATATAGAGTGTGTTGTGAAAATGTTAAACATTCAAACATTTCGTCGTGTTTCTATGAATATACTTGTACTGTCTGGGAACGATTCCCTCCAAAATGGCGCCCGTTCACCACATTCAATGATTACGTCACTGACTACCATTCAATAGTTATTTATGTATCAAGGGAATTATAAGGGCCTTAATTACCGATGGCAAAGTTTGCAATTGCCTGAGGTTATTAAGGCTCATTAATTCCCGTGGTACATAGATAATTTTATTTCTGACCGATTTCAATAAAATTTTGTTCATTTTTAAAACTGAATAAATGCACCAATTCATTACCTTCCCGCTATATTTGAATCAGGTACCGTTGATTATAGGAGTTTTGTTGTTGCCAGGTTGTTGCTATGTTAGGTACTTGTTTACAAACAAAGCTTTATTATGAAGCTGTGTTTTGTACCCCAAATATAATGAAGGATATTTTGAAAAATGCTGAAAAGCTAGAGAATCAATATTTCCATCGAAAAGTGAAGCCGTATACAAAAAAGAATATAAAATATATCTGGAGTGGCTGACACAGAAAAATTTTATGCCAAAAGATGCCGCTGAAACTGCATTTCTGGCATATTTTCAAGAACTGGTAAGGGATTTTCTATGTTTTTCGTAGATTTGGTAGTAATTGTGTTTATTCGTTGCAGTCAGTCCGAATTCTTTATGGACTAAATGGTCAATGCTAAAATCGATGGTGACCATACATGAGAAACGAGATATCACCAAGTTCAATGAACTAGAGACTTTTTTGAAACGGAAGAGTAAGAGTTATAAGCCGAAAAAGTCCGCTTTATGTCCTAAAGATGTCATCAGATTTCTAAATATATATATATTAGCATTTCTTATTTTAATTTTACTTGTGAAAGGTAGAGGGAATTATAGAATCAAACTCCCAAGGGAGTTATGACCCTCTTTATTGATAGCGTAACTATGACGATATAATATCTCGGTCAGAAATAATAGTATATTATACACCAAGGTGTTGAAGACTGTTATTATTGACCGAGCATCAAGATTATTTCGCGAGTGGCTTCGCCCCGAGCGGAATAAGGTGCGAGGTCTATAAATGTCTTCACCACTATTAGCACATTAAACTAGAATTTAATATTTTTAAGTTAAATAAAGTAAACAATTTGATACGTATGCTTGCGTAATTTCTGTCTGATAAAAAGTGAGTAGGCTGGAAATCAATTTTGACATTTCTATTAAATGACATTTCTCAAAAACAATATTGTTGAAATATTTACGTATACATTACGTATACCTGTGAAAAGCCGAAATGAGGGAAAATTTAAATTGCAAACCGCCAGAAATGCGAGAAATCGCAGAAATAGTTACTGTACAGACAGTTTGGTGCAGTACCAAAAACGTAGAGATGATTTCTACTTACTACTGGCATACTTCCACGATTATGCAAGTGATAAAAAGGCCTCTACTTTATGGGCACATTATTCTATGTTGAGATCAACTATTTCCCTTTTCTATCGTTTTCACTACTGAAATCTTGTTTTCACTTAGTCGAATACTAACCTAAAATTTACAAAACCGTCTATTATCTGTAGCCTGTAGCAAGGTTACTCACTTGAAAAATAATCAGTTTTATTCAATTTTAAACTAATGGTATTTTTTTATTCAAATAATTTTATCGTGTTAGGTAATTTCAAGCAGCAAATACGTTAAAGACAATCTCCTGGGTATACAAAATCACGTTGCACAAGTTTTTGATAAACAAAAACATTATTAATCTAGGTCAACAATAGAAAAAATTATTAACCACTAGTAGAGAAATTCAACTTCTCAGCAGGCTAGGAGGCAGAATAATTGTCAACTTCACAGCTAGTAGTGGAAAAAAAGTTTTATATCATGAACCTCAGTTCAGTTACGCAAGAATTCTAATAATTCAAGTTTTCGGGTTAAAGAATACGGGAAGGGGGGCATGAGGGGACTTTACGCGCGTACTGTGTATACAACTGTCTAGTCGTACTGGTGTCTCATTTTTGAGACGTTTTCTACGCAATTTATTATTTGTTTATTATGACAATAAAGATATTGAATGAGTCAATTGTATAATCACAAACTGAACCGGAATGTTCACTTGCTCAGTTAAAAAGTCGTTTTAATTCGTGCGAAAATTCTACGAAACTTGGTAATATTCACAAAGTAGCATTCAAGTTGGAAAATGAGATATAATAATAATAATCTTTATTCACCTTAATAACATCCAAAGTAGAGAAGCTAAGTCAGACAAAGAATTGGTACATTGATTACTGAGATAATCAGATGTAAATAGTGTATGTGTGAGAAATATGTATGATATAATAAAAGATTTTCCGTATATATAATTTATATGCATTTTCTACCCAGAAAAACATACTTTATATATATCAGGTAACAAAAAATCCCTCTTGAGTAAAAAGGATTTTGTTGGAAGAATGATTTCACACCAATCTTTAATGAATTGTAGGTGGGTTTTGATTTGATGTCATCTGGTAAAGCGTTATGAGAAATAATACATTTATAAAATGGAGATTTGTTAAACATAGTTGTTTTGTGAGGAGGTAAACCGAGATTTCTGGTCATTGTGTTATACTCATGAACGTCAGATTGTTGATGAAAAGTGAGGAAATATTTTCTGGTAAAGTTAACTCACATTATGATGTAAATAGAAGGAAGAATTAAAATTGAGTATTCCTTGAATGCTTCTCTACAACTTGCAAGTAAGTCGAAAATTAATCTCATTAATCTCTTTTGTGATACAAGAACTCTAGGATCATTGACACAACCCCATGATCTTATATTATAAGAAAGATGACAGTAAGCGAGTGCATAATATAGGTTTATCAGAGTTCTTTCATCAACGTATGATTTCAGTTGAAAAATTCCATAAAAAGCTTTGTTCAATTTGGTGCATTCGCGTTTTATGTGATTATTGAAGCTTAAATCGGAGTCAAGCCAGGTACCCAGAAGTTTAACACTGGTTGTGAAAGGAAATGGAAATTGTTGGTGTATAATTTTTTTATCATAAATTCGGAATTTAAACTGTCGAAAGCCTTAGACAGGTCGAAGAGAAGAGAGACGACGTAGTTGCCTCTGTCAAGTTCCATGTAAACATAATCCATGAGTTGATTTCTGGCAGTTTTCAGTGACTCATTTTTCCTAAAGCCATGTTGGCTCTTATTAAGAATATTATATTTCTCATTGAAACCGTAATTATGTTGTAGACGTATCTCTCAAAAATGTTGGAAATCTCAAAGAGCAGTGAAATCTGTCGGTAATTCTTTATATTAGTTGTATTTCCTTTTTTGTGTAAGGGAAAGGTGATTGCTAATTTGAACATATCTGGAAAGGTACCTGTTTCCAGGGATGAGTGAGTTTATCTTGCGAGTCTAAGAAGAAACGAAATATGTGGAATTGTTCTTAAGAGCTCAGAAGAAATTTCATCAAATCCCGATGATTTTTTATTTTTTATCTTCAGAATAATTCTGGCCACATCACTTTCTGCAATATGAAGGATGAAAATTGAATTTCGAGTTCTCAGTCCAGTTTTTTATTGAGATGTGACAAAAAGTCACCAAATAAACTAATAAAGTATTACACGTTTAATGCAATATCATGAAATTTCACTTATTTTAGTTATCAAAAACACATTATTCTCAAAAACCTTCAAGACATATGCACGTGACCAGTTCATTTCACATTATAGTCCAAGAATTTCATTTGAATAACTATTTGTTTCATTAAATGTAACCATTATCCACGAGAGCGATATATATATATATATATATATATATATATATATATATATATATATATATATATATATATATATATATATATATATATGTAGAACTGGATTCTCGGGTATTGATCCGCGTTGTGTGGTTTCGGTCCTCAAAAGGACCAATTTCACGACGTTTCGGCAAAGTCGCCTAGATTTTCCAGACTCTACGGTCGAATCACCTGAAGATGGCAAATGCGACTTTGCCGAAACGTCGTGAAATTGGTCCTTTTGAGGACCGAAACCACACAACGCGGATCAATACCCGAGAATCCAGTTCTACACATTACGTCCGCGAGAACCTAAGAAGAAACATATATATATATATATATATATGTTCTTTTGTTGATATTCTTGAACCATTTGTAATATTTGTATGTTTTCTTGGTATATTTTTATTCCATTATCAGTATATATACGAACCAATATACCAAGAAAACATACAAATATATATATATGTATATACATATATATGTAGAACTGTTCGCCTAGATTTTCCAGACTCTACGGTCGAATCACCTGAAGATGGCAAATGCGACTTTGCCGAAACGTCGTGAAATTGATTCTTTTGAGGACCGAAACCACACAACGCGGATCAATACCCTAGAATCCAGTTCTACACATTGCATTATATATGTTTCTTCTTAGGTTCTCGCGGACGTAATGTGTAGAACTGGATTCTCGGGTATTGATCCGCGTTGTGTGGTTGGTCCTTTTGAGGACCAAAACCACACAACGCGGATCAATATCCGAGAATCCAGTTCTACATATATATATATATATATATATATATATATATATATATATATATATAGTTCGAAACGTAGATAGCACACCACATATTATACCCTTGACGTTTCATTTTGACTTCTTCTGTGATGTCACCTACTTGTGAACACTCATTTAGTAAATTGAAATTAGATTATGATCATTTTTGCACAAGAATGGGATATGTTTGTTTGAATTAGTTGATGTTTCTTTCTTCTTCATAAGTTTACTGAACAAGTACACAATAAAATCAAATGTTCAAACACACGAAGGATAAGGTAGACGATATTGTGAAAATCTGAATTAAATACGTTAATGGTTGGAAATACAATATAATAAGATTCTTGACCCAGTATGAATTATATAAAAAATTCTCGGGAATTAGGTCACATTAACACTCTGTTATAAATGTTCGTCTTTACGTACGTTTCGGTCTCACGACCATCATCAGAAGACTTATTTTGTTAAAAAGGGGTTAACTAAAACTAATTAGCACAAGCGTCCATATCGCACAATCTTCAATCAAAAAGCTCACGTCGTCGAAACGAACAGAACCACGAATAATCGAAAATTGTATCGTTAATATTAAAGTATAGATTTTTTTGTAACAAGAAACCACTGTTAAGTAATATTCTCATAATGTACAAACGCATATTGCTATGGTCTCAAAGCAACTGAAGTTCTAAGCTATTTGTTTGTAATAATACGACCCAGATGTAGATTTATGACGTACTTGAAAAGGTTTTAGACCTGCATTGGAATTTAGTTTACTTTAAGCGTTCTTCCTAAAATATACTTTTAACATTATAAAGACGTATGTAGGAATTTGCAAGAGTTTTAATTAATCAAGTTAGTATAAACTGCCTCAATCCTTGAATATCATTCCTATGATTTACAGAATTTGAATCCCTTTTTATGTGAATCATCTCCAGGATAGATCTTTTATAATAATTGGTTTCTTTAGTTAAAATATTAACATTTTTGTAATCAAATTGATGGTTATAATCAAACCAGTGCTTAGCAAGGGCGGTGGAATTTTCTAAGTTATTATTTCTTGTGCTATACTTATGGCCGTACATTCTTTTTTGTACCTACGTAAATATTGTTTAGAGATTCCAGTATAAGTTCCATCACAATTTTCTAGATATGACCATAAGGCATGATGCAGATGGAAAAATAAAAACTTCTTGGTTTACTAAAGAAGTCTGGTCTCAACGTTATCTTCATTTCAATTCCGTTGCACCAGCTTGTTATAAAAAAAGTGTCATAAACAGCCTCACAGACCGCGCGGTAAAATTATCCCACGCAGAGGACCGTCCCAAAAATTTTAAAATTGTTCGTAATGCATTGGAAATGAATGGCTACCCAAAAACTGTCTACAATCCTATCATTAAGGAGAGAATAAACAAAATCTATAATGGTTCTTCTTATAAAAATAACATAACAGGCAATACAGACAATTATATAACTTTACCATACATTCCGGAGACCTCAGAAAAAATTAAGAAATGTTTGAAAAAGTACGATATAAATGTTGCGCATAAACCTACTAACTGTGTTGGGAAATATTTCTCAAATCTAAAACCTGTAATAACTAAAGATAAACAAACCCACACAGTATATAAATTGAATTGTTTAGATTGTGATGGAACTTATACTGGAATCTCTAAACAATATTTACAAAAAAGAATGTACGGCCATAAGTATAGCACAAGAAATAATAACTTAGAAAATTCCACCGCCCTTGCTAAGCACTGTTTTGATTATAACCATCAATTTGATTACAAAAATGTTAATATTTTAACTAAAGAAACCAATTATTATAAAAGATCTATCCTGGAGATGATTCACATAAAAAGGGATTCAAATTCTGTAAATCATAGGAATGATATTCAAGGATTGAGTCAGATTTATACTAACTTGATTAATTAAAACTCTTGCAAATTCCTACATACGTCTTTATAATGTTAAAAGTATATTTTAGGAAGAACGCTTAAAGTAAACTAAATTCCAATGCAGGTCTAAAACCTTTTCAAGTACGTCATAAATCTGCATCTGGGTCGTGTTATTACAAACAAATAGCTTAGAACTTCAGTTGCTTTGAGACCATAGCAATATGCGTTTGTACATTATGAGAATATTACTTAACAGTGGTTTCTTGTTACAAAAAAATCTATACTTTAATATTAACGATACAATTTTCGATTATTCGTGGTTCTGTTCGTTTCGACGACGTGAGCTTTTTGATTGAAGATTGTGCGATATGGACGCTTGTGCTAATTAGTTTTAGTTAACCCCTTTTTAACAAAATAAGTCTTCTGATGATGGTCGTGAGACCGAAACGTACGTAAAGACGAACATTTATAACAGAGTGTTAATGTGACCTAATTCCCGAGAATTTTTTATATAGTTGGAAATACATGTTTTCTCGTAGATCTAATTTTTATTTTTGCTCAACGTGATTCTGTTGATTTTGCCCATCTTTAATCCATTCACCATGATGATGATGATGATTTATTAAACAGTATAAAGATGTAACAATAAAATTACCAATCCTAAAAGTTTTTGTTCTTTTAATCTTCCAATGACGTATTCATATCGAATACTCCCTACCGTATCTACTGTACAATACTGGTATATGTACTAAAAATAGTTATTTATCGGCAAATCCTTCCGACCGGACATTTTCAATAATATCACACAACCGCCCAACCCCCATTAATCGATTCTCGATGGAATATAAAATATGTTTTCCCAGAAACTTCCGTAATACCTACGTGATATTCTAGTGATGCTCATGAAATGTATCAATAGAACGTGATTATTTAGCTGGGATAAATATAGACTTCAATCGGAAAAATTTGCAGAATATTCCCAGGAATGTGAAAATGAGAGTTTAATGGAATTATGTTATTAGTTCGTGTTAAAAACCCGTCAATGTTGATTGCGTCGCAGATATAGATTTATTTATTTATTTCAACAGGATGATACCCTTACAATGAAACATACACATGTACTGATGATAATATTATGTATAATAAGACACGTTTCACGCCAGTAGTAAACTTTTTAGCAGATACTTTGAAGAAATCAAATTGGTGATTGTACATATTGATTAACAGAACACAAATTCTGTTTATCGATCTGTTGGTTCCATAAAGTGTTCTATGATAAGATATGTGTAGGAAAAAAGGATTCCTTAGAGGTTTACTTGGATTTGGAACCGGACTAAATGTAACATCTCGGACGACCTAAGATGATTACTCATAACTTTGTGAAAAATAGGATGTCAAAGTAAATATGTCATTTTGTCTCTTACGGTAAGCCTAAATATTCAAGTCTGCGATCACAAATCAAATTGTATTCGATGTTTGCTTTGAACATCATATGTTTAACCATATTCTTTTGAACTGATTCTAGTCGGTTGATATGAATTGAATAGTATCTTCTCCATTTCAAATATCAGTAAACAGTGTGATCGAATAAGTGAGGTGTATAAGGTTGAAATAGGATGAATATTAGGAAAGTTCCTAGTAGCGTTTTGTTGATAAGCTGAATAATATGGAGATCTAGAGTGACGAATCCATACCTAGATCACTAATGCAGGTAAAGGTTACTAACAAACTTATTTAAGTAATATATAATATTAGTAGCCTCTATTCGTCTTGAGAATTGCATGGAACTGCAATTCTTTACCTTCCAATTTATTCAAATGTTACCAACGTGATTAGTCAACTAAGTCGGATTGAATATATGATAATAATAATCATAATAATAATAATTATAATGATAATATATATTAGCTACCCCGTAAAGAGGGAGGCGAGGTCTGTTGAATCTCGAAGCCCTCTGCAAAAACCAAGAGGTGAAAATTAAGGGATACTTCACACAGCATACACATCCCAACATGAGAAAAGTACTAGAGATTAAGGTTTTACGCCGTTAAGTCTGTCAGACGCAGAATTGAACACCGCATTAGAAGGAATGAATGGGAGACTCACAGCATGGCGTGAAAAGTAGCTCCACGGAAGATACGCAGCACAAATCTCCGAGGCATACGTCGATAAGAGCTCGTCATTCGCCTTCCTAAACAAGGGTTACCTACAACTTGAAACCGAGGGATTTATTATAGCCATACAAGACAAGGTCATTATAACCAAAAACCAGCGGAAAAATAACCTGAGGCAGAATGTGGTGGACATATGTAGGAAGTGTAACCTACCGGAAACAATTGAACATATAACCGGTGGATGCGGTGTGCTCTCAGAAACCGATTATCTAGGCAGGCACAACCAGGTTGCAAAAATTATTCATTCGCAGCTAGCTATCAAACACAATTTGGTGGACAATCCGGAACAATACTTCAAATATGTACCAAATCCAATCCTTGAGTCAGAAAACACCATCCTCTACTGGAACAGACCAGTTATAACCTATAAGACAGTAGATTTCAATTGGCCGGATATAATCCTATGAGAAAAACATAAAAGAACACAAATTGTCGAAATTGGAATATCATTCACCCAAAACCTGAAAATAACGCAGCAAGAAAAGTTCAGAAAATACCAAAATCTAGCAATTGAGATTGAGCGTATGTGAAAGCTCAAAGATGTGGTCATATTACCGATTGTGATGTCAGCAAAAGGTGTCCTAACAAGAAATCTGAAGGACAATTTGGCGATTCTACAGTTACCCCCTGGACTAATCAGCATCATGCAGAAAGCTTTGCATTCTCCAAACATGCCACGTCGCCAAAAAGTTTCTATCCCTCTAGCATCGGCCTGACAGATCATAATGAACTTCGTTCCCGTCCACCGAACCGAACCCCAATATCGCGCTAGGGGTTGCTAAAAATTTTTAGAGTGTCGCTTAAGTCGAATAATAATAATGATAATAATAATAATAATAATAAACGTCATTCAAGTTCATAAGCTATGTATACAGGCGAAGTTAAGCTAATAAGCTATTCTCCATTTGAACTATATACATAAAAACTGAAATAGGTATCGATATACTTGATATATCGGTACATTAAGCGAAATATATTGATATATGTATATCGGCAATGCGCTAGAATATATCGATAAAATTATAAATATATCACTAAAAATATATCGATAATGCCGTATTTTGTTCTATATTCGTATTATTTTGAGTATAATGTAATCTCAGATCAGAATCCTACTAACAATAAACAGTAATGAAATCTATTATTTTCTGTTCTGCGTCCTGCCCTGCCGTCTAGGGTTCAGTAGAAGATTACTGGAATTTGAACAAACCTGTAATAATAGAATGCGCAATATTTGTATTATCTTTCAATAAAAGAGTAGGCCCACGAAAGATTTCAGGGACCCAAGGTTATAAAAGAAGGACCAAACGTTGTCTCATCATTTTTATGTGACACAGTGCGGTTCATTAAGAAATATAAGTGTTTTATTTTTGATTAAGCGTCTGCATCTTATTATTGTTTATTATGCCACCAAATAGCAAAATTTGGAAACATTTTACTGAACAATCTAGTGTTGAGGCACGTTGTAATATATGCTCAAAAGTTTTGAAAAGTTCTGGGAACACTTCGAATCTTAGTGCCCATCTAAAGCAAAAGCATTCGACTATTCATAAGGAAGGGTTATTGGTGGCGTAAAAATGTACATTGACACCGCAACAAGTGGCGCTCGACTTAAAGTGCAGGTAATTATTAGAAGATTTCTTATTCTATATTAAAACATACCTATATTACTTTTATATTGAATTTGTTCAATTTTTGAACCATTAACGTTCGAATACCATGTAAAACTTTCTTCGATAATTGGTTCTATATATTGAAAAACTCAATAAAAATCCGACGTTTGGACTTAATATCAAATCTTTATCAAACAATACGCTCTTTATTGCGTATTGAACCAATTACCCTCAAGAAAGTCTTACATCGATTTATGATATAATGCTTTCTATGTATCAGTTTTATTTGTTTCAATATAATTACTGTCATTCATTAGTACCGGGATATCAAAAATTATCTTGGTCAAGGGTGGTTATGGAATCTGAAACGTGTATCTTACTTTACGTTTGAAATAATTATGTCACTGTCACACTGACATCATCAATAACCTACAAATTTCATACCTATTTATTTCAGTTGTAAAACAATGATGAACTACAAATTATGAAATAATTATGTGAACTTTGAGCCTTTTCAGAGGTCGTGATAGCCACAATCCGGGTCAAAAACTGTTTTGAAATAGTTAATTTTCCGTAAATCGAGTGACTTTCACTGAGAAGCCCGTAGCACGCGAGTTAGAAAAGCACAAACTGGTTATACCTAATACGGCAATTTAATTAAAACAGTTTGAGCTATTCTCAGATCTCAGCTACGCGCGTCTAACGTGCGACGTACCAAAGGGAATTTTCTCGCTACTAGAATATACACGAAGCGGGAGAAAGCTAGCGGCTCATAGCCAAAAACACTTTATCACATCTGGCGCCCATCGCACGGGGCAAGAAACGGCCCCAAATTAATAAGACTGAGGTAAAATGTATAAGCTGTAACTTACGCACAGCGAGTTCCTCGAGGCATATGTCAAAATGAGTTTGTTCGTAGCTAATTACATAGGACGTCTGGCGTTCATGCAATTATGTTTTTAGATAATTCGAACCTTCTAATTTCGATAGGCCACGTGAAAATCCCGGAGTCCAAAGCGCTAAAGACTTCTGAGTGTTACAATATTCGTATAAAATTGCGAAATTTCGCACTCTTAGAAACTTCAAATTAATTATGAAATAATCATTTCAAACGTAAAGTAAGACACATGTTTTAGATTCCACAACCACCCTTGACCAAGATAATTTTTGATATCCCGGTACATTTATTTGTATATTCCAGAAATTCTCTGGTGAAAGCAGCGTAAGTCTTTCTCATGAGGTGCAGGCTAGTACCAGCCGAGAAGAAAGCCCACCGTCGTCGTCATCACCAGCACCACAATCATCGGTGAAAAAAGCATCAGAAACCTCTCCCAGCTTAAACTTTACCCAGCCTTCTATCGCTAAGGCACTTCAGTCAATTACATCTTTTAAAAATTAAAAAATTTGGAAATCACAAATTTTATCGCTTTCTTTATTTGTAAATCATAATAAAGATTCTTGACCCAGGTATGAATTATGTATGAATTCTCGTGAAATAGGTCACATTAACAAAATATAAAGCATAAGTGTTGATGTGACCTACTTCCCGAGAATTAATATATAATTTATTTGTAGAGACAATATGCAATTTTCAACAGTAGAAGGTGAGGGTTTTATGCAATTGATGAATGTAATTGTCACCTTTATGAAATACCGACTAGAAATACCATTAAAAATTAGGTTGACAAAAAGTATGAAGCAGCTGCCATTTCGTTTAAAATACTTTACAACAATCAGAATGTGCAACTTTTACAACTGATATTTGTACAGACCTTCAAAGAAAAGTTTCCTTGGTGTGACTATACATCATATTTCGGAATCTAAATTAATATCTGCCATACTAGTTCAGTCATTTGAGGAATTTTTATATCCGAATTTTCGCGAGGTCTAATTTAGTATATTCTTATGTATTTTGACACGATGGTTTAGATTAAATTTGGATTAACCCTGTGCTCGAAAAACTATGGCCATTTTTTGGACCCGAAAATGGCCATTTTTCGATTTCTTTGCGTTTTATGAAGAAATGTTTCGAACAAAAGCTGTTGGAAAAACTAATACGCAACTTTTGGCTCTAGTCTCAAGTCGATTTGAGGTTGTGGACCCAGTGGGTTTTTTGGCACATTGAAAAATTAAGTATATGTCAGAGTTTTCAATTTTTCATATTCTATTTTGGTGAAAAGATGGTATTTTCATTCTTCTGTTATTCGATTTTTAGTATTTTGACTTATCTCATTTTTTGGAGTCACAATCGGGCATTTTGAAAAATCCGTATTCTGCGATTTCAAACGGAATACTAATGTTATCAATCTAAAACCAAAATTATTCGAAAATATTCATCATCCTGCATATAATACCCAAAATTCAAGCATTTTTCTTCGAAGACATAACTTCAGCGCTATTTTGAAAATTTTGAACCAACGAAAAATCCAAACTTTTTGAGGTTAGAAATTTTTACGGAACCCAAATTCTCGGTTATATTAGAAGTTTTGATAGCGAAAATTTTAAGTCTAAGCAGATTGATTTGGGTCGAATAGAAATGAAGCTATCCTAATAAATGTGTTTGGGCCTCTAAAGGGCCCAATTTTGGGCCTATAGACAAAAACCTTGATCAAATTACAGAAAAACACTTCGGCTATTCGAGTTTGTAACAGCGTACGGAGATTCGTTCACAATTTCAAGTTTTAACGAATTTCATCATAAAAATTTAGCGCGGAATTTCATGTAGCGGCAATAAGCGAGGGTCGGTACAATAGATTCCGCGCGCGAAATTATAGTTTATAAATATTTTAACATGCACCTGAATGCTTATAATCGTTTTGTGTGAATGTGTGAATGTGTGAGTGTGTGTAGACGTGTGAACGTGTATATGTGACCGTGGCATGATGTTTTTATAGGGTGTTACATAACAAATTTCAATATTAAACAAAATTTTAGCATTTATATTTTTTTTACATTTCATATTTATTGAAAAATTATCTATTTGTCTGATTATTTACAAATAACCTACGTTTTATATCTTTTCCATTATTCATAACATCGTATCGATGATGTTATCTTCGTTATCACTGTCATCATATATTGTCATATATTGTTAAAGATGTGATATGATCATTATTGATGTACGGATCATCGTGATACGCTTCATCATCTGGGTTTGATAGTATTTGATCGTTGCAAGTGTCATTGATAACATCATCGGTATCGTCATCATCTTCATCATCGTGTTCATTTTCATCAATACACTTATCAAAATCATCATCATCTAATATACTGATTTCTGACACGGGGCAATTGGGACAGTCTTTACCTTCACAATGTTCACATAATGAGCTACAAGGTAATCCTAATTTTTTGCACGAACATTCAACAGTACAATTTTTTTTACAACCACAAGAGATTATTTTGATCATCGGGACGTGCATTTTTTACTGTTTGTATAGGAGTTATTCCATTCGAACTATTTCTCCAACCTCATTTCGTTGGATCAATGGTTTCATTGAAGGTGTTCTAATTGCCCCGAGCCAGAAATCAGTATATTAGATAATTATGATGTTGATAAGTGTATGGATGAAAATGAACACGGTGATGAAGATGATGACTATACCGATGATCAACGACAATTGCGAAGATCAAATTTTATCAACCTTATATGATGAAGCGTATCACGATGATCCGTATAATATCAATAATAATCATATTACATCATTAGCAATATACGCTGGCAGTGACAATAAAAACTTAGGGTATTTGTGAATAACCAGACATATAGATAATTTTTGAATGAATATGAAATGTAAGAAATAAAAAAAAAATATGGATATGAAAGAAAACAAAATTATTTTTTAATCTTATTTTTTTGTTTAAATGTTGAAATTTGTCATGTAACACCCTATAAAAACATCATGTTACGGCCACATATACACGTTCATACGTCTACATACACTCACACATTCATAAAAAACGATTATGCCTTCAGGTGCACGCGAAATCTATTGTACCGACCCTCGCTTATTGCCGCTACATGAAATTCCGCGCTAAATTTTTATGATGAAATTCGTTATAATTTGGGATTGTGAACGAATCTCCGTAGGTACGCTGTTCCAAACTCAAATAGTCGAAGTATTTCTCTGTAATTTGATTTAAGGTTTTTGTCTATAGGCACAAAATTGGGCCCTTTAGAGGCCCAAATACATTTATTAGGATAGCTTCAATTCTATTCGACCCAAATCAATCTGCTTAGACTTAAAACACTCGCTATCAAAACTCCTAGTAGAATCTACAATTTGGGTTCCGTAAAAAATTTTTAACCTCAAAAAGTTTGGATTTTTCGTTGGTCCAAAATTTTAGAAATGGCGCCGAAGTTATGTCTTCGAAGCAAAATGTTTGAATTTTGGATATTATATGCAAGTCTTTCGAAAAATTTTGGTTTTAGATTGATAACATCTGTATTCCGTCTGAAATTTGCAAAATACGGATTTTTCAAAATGGCCGATTGTGACTCCAAAAAATGAGATAGGTTAAAATACAAAAATCAAATAAAAGAAGAATGAAAATACTATCTTTTCATCAATACAAAATATGAAAAATTGTAAACTCTTTGACATATACTCAATTTTTCAATGTGCTAAAAACACAGTGCTTCATTATCAGAATTCACTAAGCGGTTTGGACAAATAGGAAAATCTCATCTGCTAGCAAGCGCCACGCTACTCGACCTACGGCTTATAAAATTGCACTTTAAGGATGCATTAGCCTGTGCAGCAATAGTGCATGGTTTTTTAAAAAATTTTGCTTTAGAATCAGAGCCGAATAGCGCTGTAAGAAGTCCTCCTGATATCGATTCAGGTGGGGATTCATTTGATTTGTGGGATTATCATAAAGAACTGGCTCATTCTGTATGACGGAATGGTTCTGCTTCTGATGAAGTTTCGGAATATTTACAATCGCCTGTACAAATGTTGAGTCAAGACCCTTTATTAGTTTAGAGTGAAATAAAGAATATTTTTCCTAATTTATACAAAGAAGCACAAAATAGTTAGGTATTGTTGCTACCTCAGTGCAATCCGAACGGCTAATTTCTAATTAATATCTGCTACGGCAGAGAAAAACATAGTCTTGAAAGAGGAGAAAAAATGGACAAAAAATCAAGATCTCCTGTTCGAGCTCCGCACGCTATACTCAGGCCACAAGATCGTATTAGTGGTTCTGATCATCGGTGTTGTGGGCGGAATTCGGTCTTCGCTGCGTTCGAACTTGAAGATCATTCCGGCCTGTAGGAACTCGGCGCAAATCTTGATAGACCGGATACAAAAGGCAGTCATTCTGGGTTCAATTAGAATACATAGGGCACACGATATAGGAACATGAAGCTACCTAACGACCGGTGTGGACGAGTAGCTTCGGTTAACAGCCTCTTAGGTTTTTCTGGCGCGACTGCTGCGATGTCGTCGGAGCTCGTAAGAATTCTCTTTGACGTTTCGATAATTCTGCAGTCGACTTGTGTTCTTAAGATCCAATTAAAACTTCAGAAAACATTGGATCGGTTCTGTGTGAAAGAGTAATGTATGGCTAATTATCAATTTGAAATGGATTGAATCTAGTCAAGCATAAGACATTTTAAGATTATACAATTCTAAATATCTATGATTATTGTATCAATTAGTTATTCTATGATATATATTTCAAATCTATTACTAATCAAGTTTAAGATAATTCTATGTAATTTAACCTCCAAACAGTTACTCATAGTGTCATCAGGATACATTTAACAGGGTATGATCTAGTGATGGGTCGGTATTTCGATACCGTGATTTTGGAGCGGTATCTTTTTGTAACGTTGTCGCGCGCTCCACAACTATAAAGTAACCGGTTCCACGGAACCGACTGAGTTGAGTCGCTGGTCGCTGGATTAGGAACGACGTTAGTTCGAACGTTACTCGGAACGAGTAGCTACCGTAGGAACGACGTTAGTTCGGACGTTACTCGGAACGAGTGGAACGAAACAGACACGTCGTTACCCATGGGCTTGTTCGCTTGTTACCCGTTCCACGTTCCATGTTTAAGTGAAGAACGTTCCAGAGAAACTGTATTAGGTATACCCACACTTGGGGGAAGATTCGAAAGGTCTTAGATGAAAAAGTGGTCGTTCCAAATTGGTAAATAATATGTAATATATATTTGAAAAATAAACGATTTGGAAACAAATCATATATTATCCAATAAAACAAAAGAATAACTAAAAAATGGAAATAAATGGAACAAATCAGTCTCAGGAGGAACATGACAAAAATTCAAAAATAATACTTTATAAAATAACGTAACTAGCACAAATCATAAGGTAATACTCATATAAAACAGTCTTTGTTGTAATGAGTAAACAATATCTGTTTTATTTTTGCGCTACTAGTAAGCAAGCACGTGCTAGCAACATCGTCTTGTATCTCGTCGATTCATTTCGTTACTCGTCGCCTTAGTTGTCGTTTCGGTTCCTTCTATCAGCGACAGCGAATCGCATGGCAACTCGGTTACAAAATCGCGGTATTTTGTCGCGGTATATTTCTGGAGCGTTCGCGGCTGTAACGCGACATGGGAGGAACCGGTATTCCCATCACTAGTATGATCATAAGGGGGTCCAAATTTCGTTCAGTTCTGCGCAGTTCCTAGCCGCCGCCATTTTGGCTGTGGCGCTATCAATTCAAATGGCTCTTGTAAAATCAAAAGCTTTTAAATACAAATGCTAATAGAGTAAAAATGTTCTTTAAAGGGGGAAATATGTCTCACACGCGAATAACTCATTTCCATTATACTTACGGTCCTTTACACTGTATTTCTCCAGCCCTGCTGCCTCTAACCATTTGTCGCGAAATTCGGCATCTTTCGGAAGAGTGTAAAATTTGACAGGACCACTATTTTCCACAAGCACTTTGTTCCGCGTTTTTCGACATGATTTTATAATGCATGCCATTTTTTCAATCGAATTTACGCGTTTGGACTTTAAAAGTGCGGCAATTCTGTATGACTCTGTACGATGTTTTCATATCATATGACACTTGTAAACAAATATGGCGTCGGCAAGGAACGACTAATCAGAGGGAACCGAGAAAAAGCTGCGCACGATCATACCCTGTTAAATGTATCCTGAGTGTCATAGTAAAATAATACGATACCTTTTTTAGGTTGAATCACGGTCGTATACGACCGTGGGTTGAATTTCAAATAGACAAGTGGAAAGTGGCATTCCAAAATAATAGAGTTTTGTTAAGTTTGAATTAGATTATTATAAAGTTTCGAAAGATTGGATTCTATTTTGTTATTAACACAACTGTTTTTTTCAATTTGAATACATTCTAATATCAAACGTTTATTGTCATTCGTTTCAACATTTAAAATTTTTGTATTGTTGTAGTCGAATGAATGGTTACTGTCTTTCACATGTTTATTAAGCGCAATTGATGAATTTTTGGTATATTTGTGGCCATTCAATAATGAACTATTAACGTGTAAATATAAGGTCTATGATCAAAATCTTGCTCGCAACAAAATGCGGAGTGGAAATGGAATGCGCTCACGCGCATTGGCACATTTGATATACCGAATACAAAGTTGATTCTGCATCAGCGATTCTCCCCCAGTTTTCTAAAAAAATAACTTTGAAATAACCTTTACTAGGTTAGTATTCCCAAAAATATATAAAAATTTACCAAACTAACCTGTGATAAAGTTGCTACTTGGAATTTCGTACTTAAGCTATTGAAATCAAAAGTACATGAACTGGGGTCTTACTCTCTGAGCTAGGTTCAAGGAAGAATCAATTTGCAGATGATGCTCCTGTGTTGAGATTATGTAAGAACCTGTTTCTTTCAATGTCGTGGGTCTTAATGCTTTATGATCGTGGCTTCATCTGTTCTTCGATATTCTCAAAGAAGGAACATCTTAGAGTATTTAATTCTAGTTGTTTCTTCTTTGAACTAATCGAAGAGCAGAGATGAAGCCGCGACCATTAGCATGTGAAGCCGCGTTTTCATATTTCTCCGATTTTCTAAAAGCAAAGCAATTGACCCTTCTTCGACCAGTTGTTCCTTTGAGAAGAAAAGAAAACCGTGATCAGATCAGAACATCAATTACAAAAATCAACTTTCAAATAACTTTTACTACGCTAGTATTCCTAAAAATACAGGATGTCCTCGAACTGCGTGGCTAAAATGAAACCGAAGATTCTTTGATTCGAAAAAAATTTGATGAGCCTTTTTACTTTTGCCTTAAGTGTCTTGTTTAGCCAGTAGAGGGCTTCAAAGTTGCAAAAATAATTTTGTTTTTTCGGTATAACTTGAGAACGTGATGTAGGACTTTTACAATATTTGGCAAGTGAGTTACTGTCAATAATAGCCGTTTTTGAGAGCGGAGCATAGAGTCTTAGAGACCATAGAAATGGCTCAAACTTGAGGATGTAACGGGAAAAGTGGCCAGAACTTTTTTGTGGTCAATGTAATTCACTCTATATTTTTTATGTAGATAGCGTATCTAATTTGAAAACTTTTCTTACTCTTAGAAAATTTTGATAAAGTCAACGGATTAGCTTGAAAAAATAATTTTCGAGTCTCTGCAATTTTGGCTTACTAATTTTACTTGATTAAAATACCTTAGTTGCCTTTGCTTTTCTAATGTCATTTTAGCATTTGGAGAATTTATTCTCAAAACTGTCAGTTTTTACTTTGCTTTCCGTAAAAATTTTATAAAATTATGGCTCAAAATTTCACGTTTCCATGGTTTGAGAGTGTTAGGTATCTAAGAGAATCTAGTTCCGACGTAACGTCTCTTTTTAAAGTGCAGTTAAATGGCGGTTATTGATTATGATTTTATTTCACGGATTACAGTTTCTGAATGCTGTTGAATATCTAATTAGCATTTATTTACGGAAACAATGCCATAGGTTGTTGAAAATACGAGTCACGTGCAAATTGTGACTATTTATATAGAGTGACTGACCATGTTCTGATTTGGGACGATATATTAATTTTTTTGGGGAAACGGTACTTTTGCGGAGACTTTTTCTTTTCCAATTCTCTATAAGGAACATTGAAGTGGTCTGTAAAAAGTTTCTCAAAATCGGAGCTGGCACCCATATTCGCAATAATTAGCAAAGTTGACAAGCACAATAATTATATATATTTTTTGATTTTGATTTGCATTGATTGTAACTGAATGGCTGTACATGTATTGAAGATGATTACTTGGAATGTGTTGTATATTTTGGGTAATTATTGCGTATATAGGTACCAGCTCCGATTTTTTTTAATGACTAATTACATGTTCCTTATAAAAATCGAAACAGAAAAGTCTCCGTAAAAGTACCGTTTTCCTAAAAAAATTTAAAATTTGCCCCTAATCAGAACATATTCAGTTACGTATTTACTCTATACACATGTCACAAGTTGCACGAAACTGTTATTTTTAACAAGCTAAGGAATTGTTTTCGTAAATAAATGCTACTTAGAGGTTCAACAGCATTTAGAAACCGTATAATTCGTGAAGTAAAATCATAAACAATAACCGACATTTAATTGCACTTTAAGAAGTGATGCTACGTCGGAACCACGGTCGTACATACAGGTCTGAGAACTCGAAGCTGTTTCCTATGTGAGAAGTGGGTCCGCTAAGCGTCGACTGTCGCGTAGTACCAAAAAGGGTGGCGCAGTAGTCGAAGTTCTCTGACACTATACGCCGTGTTCTCTGACAACTGTCATTCTTGACTTGTAAACACAAGGAATACCGGCGTTTTTAGAAAAAAATGGCGAAGCTGTGCATTGTGCCGAAATCCAAACGGGGTAAAAAAGTGTAAAGAGAAAAACTTCTCTTTTTAAATTGCCGAAAGATGCGGAAATGCGAAATGCGGAAGAAATCGTTTGAACGAGGTCTTTTATATGTGCGAGCATCACTTCGAAATTTGTAAGAAAACAGTGCGTCATTTATAACGAAAAAGGGGAAGTTATTTTTAAGGTGAGTAATACATTTTGAGAAGAGTAACAATTCTATTCCTCTCTCAAATCAGAAGAGTAAATATTGCGTTACGAGAAAAATTATTTTACTTGATAATGTGATTGTTGCCGTACTTCGATCCAAATGCTAGCTAGTGGCTGAGCGAGGGACTACGAGCTTGGCGAGGCGTAAGAGCCCCATGTTAAACATACGAATTCCCAGACCTGTATGTACGACCGTGGTCGGAACTAGATTCTCTTAGATACCTAACATTCTCAAACCATAAAATCGTGTGTTTTCATTGGATACGTACTGTTATCATTTGAATATAAGGTCTATGGTCAAAATCTTGCTTGCAACAAATGCGCTGGGCAACGGAATGCGTTTCCGCCCTTCGGCAAAGTTGATATACCGAATACCATATTCATTCCGCATCAGCGAATCTAGCAATGGCAGTAAAACCCGATCTATAAGCTTTTGATCCCAATAGCGTAGGTACGAAACTCCAAGCAGCAATGTTATCGCAGGTTAGTTTGCAAATTTTTTATATATTTATGGGAATACCATGTTAGTAAGGGTTATTTGAAAGTTTATTTTTGTAATTGATTCTTTTTTACCCTTGTACACATACAGAAAACTCCAAGCGGCAATATTATCGCAGGTTAGTGTGTTAAATATGTATCTGTTTCCGGGAATACTGGGGTAGTAGGTTATTTGGAAGTTTGTTTCTGTAAATGATTGATTTTCGTTGCCTTTGTGCACATTCTTAAAATATATATCAGACCCATAGACCTATAAGGATAATAGGTCCAAGATCAGGCCGCTGTTGTATTTTGGTAGAATATTCATGGATTCAGTGGGAAATAATATGCTTTAGTAGTACATACTTCGACATCGTGATTTCTGAACAGGACATTGTGAGAACTGCTCAACTAAGCCAATAGAACCTTTTTGTCATAACGACTGAAAAAATAATTGACATAGGTACATATTAGGTATTGAATACGACATAAAAAAGTTATTGCTCAGCAAATACCAGCGGGGAGGTGTGAGCAACCTTTGCCATTGAGGAAAAGGTAAAAAGACATTATGATGAGATAAGTGTTGGGAAACAACATTTCACATAAATGTATTAATAAGATTCTTGACCCAGTATGAATTATATATAAAAATTCTCGGGAAATAGGTCACAGTAACACTTTCGATTATTCGTGGTTCTGTTCGTTTCGACGGCGTGGGCTCTTTTAATTGAAGTTAAATTGTGCGATTTGGACGCTTGTGCTATAATTAGTTTTAATAAACCCCCTTTTTGGACATAGTGAGTCTTCTGATGATGGTCGTGAGACCGAAACGTACGTAAAGACGAATAGTTAAAACAAAGTATAACTGTGACCTATTTCCCGAGAATTTTTATACATAAATGTATTGAATATCTTCACACATTCATCAGTAGTATCAATGAAATATCAAATAAAAACATTCTAAAAAACCTTTACAAATGGTGTGGTCACGGTTTCATATGTTCTTCGAGTTTCTAAAAGAAATTGGAGCAGATGACCTTTCTTTAACCTTTGAGAAAATAGAAGAACGGATGAAACCGTGATCAGAAATTATAACAATTACTAAAATTAACTTCGAAATAAACTTTACTAGGCTAGTATCCCAAAAAATATATAACAATTTAACAAAGTAACCTGCGATGACATTGCCGCTTGAAGTTTGGGCCCTACGCTATTGGGAGCAAAAGTTTATGGAGCGGGTTTTACCATAGACCTATTATCCTAAGGATAGACCTATTATCCTTAGGATAATAGGTCTGTGGGTTTTACTGCCTGTGCCAAAGCGCGGGAACCCATTCCGTTGCCTAGAGCATTTGTTGCGAGCAAGGTTTTAACCATAGATCATATATTAAGACGATAATTGTACGTATCCAATGAAAACATACCGTTCTATGGTTTGGGAGTGTTAGATATCTAAGAGAATCTAGTTCCGACGTAACGTCACTTTATAAATAACTCTACTAGTAGAAGTAAGTAGTAGAGTTATCTATGCGTCACTTCTTAAACTGCAATTCAATGGCGGTTACTGTGTATGATTGTACTTCACGAATTATAAGGTTTCTGAATGCTGTTGAACCTCTAATTACCATTTATTTACGAAAACAATGCCATAGGCTGCTAAACATAACAGTTTCGTGCAAATTGTGACCATATATATAGAAGAAAAACGTGACTGAATATGTCCTCATTTGGGGCAAATATTTTCTTGGGAAAACGCCACTTTTGCGACTCTTTTCTTTTTATTCTCTCTCAAGAACATGTAAGTAGTCTGTAAAAAAATTTCATCAAAATCTGAGCTAGTACCTATATACGCAATAATTACCGTCACGGTTTATCTATCATAATTTTAGCATTTTTGAAACAAATCATATTCTAGCAGGCGCCCAATATCTTATACCATTTATATGTTTTACATGGATTCTGAGAAGATAACTGGATTTTTTGTTCCAGGTTATTATCTGATGGAAATCAACAAATCAGTGAGGGTGATATCTGTAATTGTTGAGCCATACAGAAAGAATCTGAAGATGAAAAATAGTAGTTCGAATCGAGAACGCTTGATTTGATAGTGAGATTTTTCAATGAAATCTTGAGAATTGGTTCTTTGAAAATAAACAGCTTGGCATTTTAAGTGTGAACTACCTTCAATACACATTCCAGTAATTTTAGGAGAACAAATAGTTATATAATTTAGCAAGAAGTCTAGAACTAGGGAACAAACACAAAATGTCTGAAATGCCCTGTGATGTTTTATTTCTTCGCCTAGTGGATTATTTTCTTGTCCCTATAACCTAAAAACTTTCAAGAAAAATTACAAAGCTTATCACACATTCTGAAATGCCCTCTTATGTTTTATTTCCTTGCATAGTGAGGTATTTCCTTGTGCCTATAACCTCCAAACTTTCAAGAAAATTACAATGCCTATCTCACATTCTGAAAAGCCCTCTGATGTTTTATTTCCTTGCCTAGTGAGGTATTTCCTTGTGCCTATATAACCTCCAAACATTCAAGAAATATTACAATGCCTCTCTCCCAACATTCCACTTCTGGCTTTTTTCTTCAGAATGCGTTTACTGGTTGTATTTCATTTCTGATATTTATATTTGCTCACTAAATCTCATCTTCATTCTAAGGCTTGATGTATACCTAGGACATCTTTCTTTTGGTTTCAAATGCTTCCAGACTGACCTTGATTGAACCGAAAGAATATTAGTTTGATGCTTGGTAACTTTGCTAATGTAACAATAACATTTTGTTCTGTTATAGCTTTGAACATAATTCTCTATTCCAAATGTTTTACATCAATAATTCATAGTTGACATTCGTGATCCTACTTTGATGAATTTGACAATGTTATATTATTATAGTGAATAAGATTAGATATCTACATTCATATTTCCATTTGTGTATTTATTTGGTGACTTGTGAATTTGAAAGGGCAAATTTAGATTTCAATATCTTTACTTCAGCAATGTTGCATCCTACTAGACTAAATCAGGTTTTGGAATAACAAAAATTAACTTCAAAACAATTTGTATGTACCGCTGGTTCCTCTCTTCAGAATGTGTTACCTGGTTGTATTTCATTTCTGATATTAAATTTGCTCACTAAATCTCATCTTCATTCTAAGGCTTGATGTATACCTAGGACATCTTTCTTTTGGTTTCAAATGCTTCCAGACTGAACTTGATTAAACGAAAAGAATATTAGTTTGATGCTTGGTAACTTTGCCAACGTAACAAAAAATTTTTGTTATGTTATAGCTTTGAACATAATTCTCTATTCCAAACGATTTACATCAATAATTCATAGTCAACATTCATGATCCCATGTTGATACAATTTAACAATGTTATATTATAGTGAATAAGATTGGATATTTACATTAATATTTCCATTGGGTGAACCTCCATGAATATATTTGATGACTTGTGAATTTGAAAGGGCAAATTTTGATTTCGATATCTTCACTTCAGCAATGTTGCACCCAACTGAACTAAATCAGGTTTAGGAATAACAAAAATTAAATCCGAAACATTTTGTATGTACTGCTGGTTCCTCTCTTCAGAATGTCTCATCTGGTTGTATTTCATTTCTGGTATTTATATTTGCTCACTAAATCTCATCTTCATTCTAAGGCTTGATGTATACCTAGGACATCTTTCTTTCTGTTTCAAATGCTTCCAGACTGAACTTGATTGAACTGAAAGAATATTAGTTTGATGCTTGGTAACTATGCCAATGTAACAAAAAATGTTTGTTATGTTATAGCTTTGAACATAATTCTCTATTCCAAACGATTTACATCAATAATTCATAGTCAACATTCATGATCCCATGTTGATACAATTTAACAATGTTATATTATAGTGAATAAGATTGGATATTTACATTAATATTTCCATTGGGTGAACCTCCATCAATGTATTTGGTGACTTGTAAATTTGAAAGGGCAAATTTGGATTTCGATATCTTCACTTCAGCAATGTTGCACCCAACTGAACGAAATCAGGTTTAGGAATAACAAAAATTAAATCCGAAACAATTTGTATGTACTGCTGGTTCCTCTCTTCAGAATGTCTCATCTGGTTGTATTTAATTTCTGATATTTATATTTGCTCACTAAATCTCAACTTCATTCTAAGGCTTGATGTATACCTAGGACATCTTTCTTTCTGTTTCAAATGCTTCCAGACTGAACTTGATTGAACTGAAAGAATATTAGTTTGATGCTTGGTAACTATGCCAATGTAACAAAAAATGTTTGTTATGTTATAGCTTTGAACATAATTTTCTATTCCAAATGTTTTACATCAATAATTCTTAGTCAAAATTCATGATCCTACATTGATGAATTTAACAATGTTATATTATTATAGTGAATAAGATTGGATATTTACATTAATATTTCCATTGGGTGAACCTCCATGAATATATTTGATGACTTGTGAATTTGAAAGGGCAAATTTTGATTTCGATATCTTCACTTCAGCAATGTTGCACCCAACTGAACTAAATCAGGTTTAGGAATAACAAAAATTAAATCCGAAACATTTTGTATGTACTGCTGGTTCCTCTCTTCAGAATGTCTCATCTGGTTGTATTTCATTTCTGGTATTTATATTTGCTCACTAAATCTCATCTTCATTCTAAGGCTTGATGTATACCTAGGACATCTTTCTTTCTGTTTCAAATGCTTCCAGACTGAACTTGATTGAACTGAAAGAATATTAGTTTGATGCTTGGTAACTATGCCAATGTAACAAAAAATGTTTGTTATGTTATAGCTTTGAACATAATTTTCTATTCCAAATGTTTTACATCAATAATTCTTAGTCAAAATTCATGATCCTACATTGATGAATTTAACAACGTTATATTATTATAGTGAATAAGATTGGATATTTACATTAATATTTCCATTGGTTGAACCTCCATGAATATATTTGGTGACTTGTGAATATGAAAGGGCAAATTTGGATTTCGATATCTTCACTTCAGCAATGTTGCACCCAACTGAACTAAATCTGGTTTAGGAATAACAAAAAATAAATCCAAAACAATTTGTACGTACTGCTGGTTCCTCTCTTCAGAATGTCTCATCTGGTTGTATTTCATTTCTGATATTTATATTTGCTCACTAAATCTCAACTTCATTCTAAGGCTTGATGTATACCTAGGACATCTTTCTTTCTGTTTCAAATGCTTCCAGACTGAACTTGATTGAACTGAAAGAATATTAGTTTGATGCTTGGTAACTATGCCAATGTAACAAAAAATGTTTGTTATGTTATAGCTTTGAACATAATTTTCTATTCCAAATGTTTTACATCAATAATTCTTAGTCAAAATTCATGATCCTACATTGATGAATTTAACAACGTTAAATTATTATAGTGAATAAGATTGGATATTTACATTAATATTTCCATTGGGTGAACCTCCATGAATATATTTGGTGACTTGTGAATATGAAAGGGCAAATTTGGATTTCGATATCTTCACTTCAGCAATGTTGCACCCAACTGAACTAAATCTGGTTTAGGAATAACAAAAAATAAATCCAAAACAATTTGTACGTACTGCTGGTTCCTCTCTTCAGAATGTCTCATCTGGTTGTATTTCATTTCTGATATTTATATTTGCTCACTAAATCTCATCTTCATTCTAAGGCTTGATGTATACCTAGGACATCTTTCTTTCTGTTTCAAATGCTTCCAGACTGAACTTGATTGAACTGAAAGAATATTAGTTTGATGCTTGGTAACTATGCCAATGTAACAAAAAATGTTTGTTATGTTATAGCTTTGAACATAATTTTCTATTCCAAATGTTTTACATCAATAATTCTTAGTCAAAATTCATGATCCTACATTGATGAATTTAACAACGTTAAATTATTATAGTGAATAAGATTGGATATTTACATTAATATTTCCATTGGGTGAACCTCCATGAATATATTTGGTGACTTGTGAATATGAAAGGGCAAATTTGGATTTCGATATCTTCACTTCAGCAATGTTGCACCCAACTGAACTAAATCTGGTTTAGGAATAACAAAAAATAAATCCAAAACAATTTGTACGTACTGCTGGTTCCTCTCTTCAGAATGTCTCATCTGGTTGTATTTCATTTCTGATATTTATATTTGCTCACTAAATCTCAACTTCATTCTAAGGCTTGATGTATACCTAGGACATCTTTCTTTCTGTTTCAAATGCTTCCAGACTGAACTTGATTGAACTGAAAGAATATTAGTTTGATGCTTGGTAACTATGCCAATGTAACAAAAAATGTTTGTTATGTTATAGCTTTGAACATAATTTTCTATTCCAAATGTTTTACATCAATAATTCTTAGTCAAAATTCATGATTCTACATTGATGAATTTAACAACGTTAAATTATTATAGTGAATAAGATTGGATATTTACATCAATATTTCCATTGGGTGAACCTCCATGAATATATTTGGTGACTTGTGAATATGAAAGGGCAAATTTGGATTTCGATATCTTCACTTCAGCAATGTTGCACCCAACTGAACTAAATCTGGTTTAGGAATAACAAAAAATAAGTCCAAAACAATTTGTACGTACTGCTGGTTCCTCTCTTCAGAATGTCTCATCTGGTTGTATTTCATTTCTGATATTTATATTTGCTCACTAAATCTCATCTTCATTCTAAGGCTTGATGTATACCTAGGACATCTTTCTTTCTGTTTCAAATGCTTCCAGACTGAACTTGATTGAACTGAAAGAATATTAGTTTGATGCTTGGTAACTATGCCAATGTAACAAAAAATGTTTGTTATGTTATAGCTTTGAACATAATTTTCTATTCCAAATGTTTTACATCAATAATTCTTAGTCAAAATTCATGATCCTACATTGATGAATTTAACAACGTTAAATTATTATAGTGAATAAGATTGGATATTTACATTAATATTTCCATTGGGTGAACCTCCATGAATATATTTGGTGACTTGTGAATATGAAAGGGCAAATTTGGATTTCGATATCTTCACTTCAGCAATGTTGCCCCCAACTGAACTAAATCTGGTTTAGGAATAACAAAAAATAAATCCAAAACAATTTGTACGTACTGCTGGTTCCTCTCTTCAGAATGTCTCATCTGGTTGTATTTCATTTCTGATATTTATATTTGCTCACTAAATCTCAACTTCATTCTAAGGCTTGATGTATACCTAGGGCATCTTTCTTTCTGTTTCAAATGCTTCCAGACTGAACTTGATTGAACTGAAAGAATATTAGTTTGATGCTTGGTAACTATGCCAATGTAACAAAAAATGTTTGTTATGTTATAGCTTTGAACATAATTTTCTATTCCAAATGTTTTACATCAATAATTCTTAGTCAAAATTCATGATCCTACATTGATGAATTTAACAACGTTAAATTATTATAGTGAATAAGATTGGATATTTACATTAATATTTCCATTGGGTGAACCTCCATGAATATATTTGGTGACTTGTGAATATGAAAGGGCAAATTTGGATTTCGATATCTTCACTTCAGCAATGTTGCACCCAACTGAACTAAATCTGGTTTAGGAATAACAAAAAATAAATCCAAAACAATTTGTACGTACTGCTGGTTCCTCTCTTCAGAATGTCTCATCTGGTTGTATTTCATTTCTGATATTTATATTTGCTCACTAAATCTCAACTTCATTCTAAGGCTTGATGTATACCTAGACATCTTTCTTTCTGTTTCAAATGCTTCCAGACTGAACTTGATTGAACTGAAAGAATATTAGTTTGATGCTTGGTAACTATGCCAATGTAACAAAAAATGTTTGTTATGTTATAGCTTTGAACATAATTTTCTATTCCAAATGTTTTACATCAATAATTCTTAGTCAAAATTCATGATCCTACATTGATGAATTTAACAACGTTATATTATTATAGTGAATAAGATTGGATATTTACATTAATATTTCCATTGGGTGAACCTCCATGAATATATTTGGTGACTTGTGAATATGAAAGGGCAAATTTGGATTTCGATATCTTCACTTCAGCAATGTTGCACCCAACTGAACTAAATCTGGTTTAGGAATAACAAAAAATAAATCCAAAACAATTTGTACGTACTGCTGGTTCCTCTCTTCAGAATGTCTCATCTGGTTGTATTTCATTTCTGATATTTATATTTGCTCACTAAATCTCAACTTCATTCTAAGGGTTGATGTATACCTAGGACATCTTTCTTTCTGTTTCAAATGCTTCCAGACTGAACTTGATTGAACTGAAAGAATATTAGTTTGATGCTTGGTAACTATGCAAATGTAACAAAAAAAATTTGTTATGTTATAGCTTTGAACATAATTTTCTATTCCAAATGTTTACATCAATAAATCATAGTCAACATTCATGATCCCATGTTGATACAATTTAACAATGTTATATTATTATAGTGAATAAGATTAGATATCTACATTAATATTTCCATTGGGTGAACTTCCATAAATATATTTGGTGACTTGTGAATTTGAAAGGGCAAATTTGGATTTCGATATCTTCACTTCAGCAATGTTGCACCCAATTGAACTAAATCAGGTTAAGGAATAACAAAAATTAAATCCGAAACAATTTGTATGTACCGCTGGTTCCTCTCTTCAGAATGTGTCATCTGGTTGTATTTCATTTCTGGTATTTATATTTGCTCACTAAATCTCATCTTCATTCTAACGCTTGATGTATACCTAGGACATCTTTCTTTTTGTTTCAAATGCTTCCAGACTGAACTTGATTGAACT
Source organism: Endomychus coccineus (assembly GCA_958510875.1). Classification (NCBI taxonomy): domain Eukaryota; kingdom Metazoa; phylum Arthropoda; class Insecta; order Coleoptera; family Endomychidae; genus Endomychus; species Endomychus coccineus. Next base: position 129,667,007 of record OY294068.1, on the reverse strand, counting down.
GAAAGAATATTAGTTTGATGCTTGGTAACTATGCCAATGTAACAAAAAAATTTTGTTATGTTATAGCTTTGAACATAATTTTCTATCCCAAATGTTTTACATCAATAATTCTTAGTCAAAATTCATGATCCTACATTGATGAATTTAACAATGTTATATTATTATAGCGAATAAGATTAGATATCTACATTCATATTTCCATTTGGGTGTTTATTTGATGACTTGTGAATTTGAAAGGGCAAATTTTGATTTCGATATCTTCACTTCAGCAATGTTGCACCCAACTGAACTAAATCAGGTTTAGGAATAACAAAAATTAAATCCGAAACAATTTGTATGTACTGCTGGTTCCTCTCTTCAGAATTTCTCATCTGGTTGTATTTCATTTCTGGTATTTATATTAGCTCACTAAATCTCATCTTCATTCTAAGGCTTGATATATACCTAGGACATCTTTCTTTCTGTTTCAAATGCTTCCAGACTGAACTTGATTGAACTGAAAGAATATTAGTTGGATGCTTGGTAACTATGCAAATGTAACAAAAAAAATTTGTTATGTTAGCTTTGAACATAATTTTCTATTCCAAATGTTTACATCAATAAATCATAGTCAACATTCATGATCCCATGTTGATACAATTTAACAATGTTATATTATTATAGTGAATAAGATTAGATATCTACATTAATATTTCCATTGGGTGAACTTCCATAAATATATTTGGTGACTTGTGAATTCGAAAGGGCAAATTTGGATTTCGATATCTTCACTTCAGCAATGTTACACCCAACTGAACTAAATCAGGTTTAGGAATAACAAAAATTAACTTCAAAACAATTTGTATGTACCGCTGGTTCCTCTCTTCAGAATGTGTCATCTGGTTGTATTTCATTTCTGGTATTCATATTTGCTCACTAAATCTCATCTTCATTCTAACGCTTGATGTATACCTAGGACATCTTTCTTTCTGTTTCAAATGCTTCCAGACTGAACTTGATTGAACTGAAAGAATATTAGTTTGATGCTTGGTAACTATGCAAATGTAACAAAAAAAATTTGTTATGTTATAGCTTTGAACATAATTTTCTATTCCAAATGTTTACATCAATAAATCATAGTCAACATTCATGATCCCATGTTGATACAATTTAACAATGTTATATTATTATAGTGAATAAGATTAGATATCTACATTAATATTTCCAATGGGTGAACTTCCATAAATATATTTGGTGACTTGTGAATTCGAAAGGGCAAATTTGGATTTCGATATCTTCACTTCAGCAATGTTGCACCCAATTGAACTAAATCAGGTTTAGGAATAACAAAAATTGAATCCGAAACAATTTGTATGTACTGCTGGTTCCTCTCTTCAGAATGTCTCATCTGGTTGTATTTCATTTCTGGTATTTATATTTGCTCACTAAATCTCATCTTCATTCTAAGGCTTGATATATACCTAGGACATCTTTCTTTCTGTTTCAAATGCTTCCAGACTGAACTTGATTGAACTGAAAGAATATTAGTTTGATGCTTGGTAACTATGCAAATGTAACAAAAAAAATTTGTTATGTTATAGCTTTGAACATAATTTTCTATTCCAAATGTTTACATCAATAAATCATAGTCAACATTCATGATCCCATGTTGATACAATTTAACAATGTTATATTATTATAGTGAATAAGATTAGATATCTACATTAATATTTCCATTGGGTGAACTTCCATAAATATATTTGGTGACTTGTGAATTCGAAAGGGCAAATTTGGATTTCGATATCTTCACTTCAGCAATGTTGCACCCAATTGAACTAAATCAGGTTTAGGAATAACAAAAATTAAATCCGAAACAATTTGTATGTACTGCTGGTTCCTCTCTTCAGAATGTCTCATCTGGTTGTATTTAATTTCTGGTATTTATATTTGCTCACTAAATCTCATCTTCATTCTAAGGCTTGATGTATACCTAGGACATCTTTCTTTCTGTTTCAAATGCTTCCAGACTGAACTTGATTGAACTGAAAGAATATTAGTTTGATGCTTGGTAACTATGCAAATGTAACAAAAACAATTTGTTATGTTATAGCTTTGAACGTAATTTTCTATTCCAAATGTTTACATCAATAAATCATAGTCAACATTCATGATCCCATGTTGATACAATTTAACAATGTTATATTATTATAGTGAATAAGATTAGATATCTACATTAATATTTCCATTGGGTGAACTTCCATAAATATATTTGGTGACTTGTGAATTCGAAAGGGCAAATTTGGATTTCGATATCTTCACTTCAGCAATGTTGCACCCAATTGAACTAAATCAGGTTTAGGAATAACAAAAATTAAATCCGAAACAATTTGTATGTACTGCTGGTTCCTCCCTTCAGAATGTCTCATCTGGTTGTATTTCATTTCTGGTATTTATATTTGCTCACTAAATCTCATCTTCATTCTAAGGCTTGATGTATACCTAGGACATCTTTCTTTCTGTTTCAAATGCTTCCAGACTGAACTTGATTGAACTGAAAGAATATTAGTTTGATGCTTGGTAACTATGCCAATGTAACAAAAAATGTTTGTTATGTTATAGCTTTGAACATAATTTTCTATTCCAAATGTTTTACATCAATAATTCTTAGTCAAAATTCATGATCCTACATTGATGAATTTAACAACGTTAAATTATTATAGTGAATAAGATTGGATATTTACATTAATATTTCCATTGGGTGAACCTCCATGAATATATTTGGTGACTTGTGAATATGAAAGGGCAAATTTGGATTTCGATATCTTCACTTCAGCAATGTTGCACCCAACTGAACTAAATCTGGTTTAGGAATAACAAAAAATAAATCCAAAACAATTTGTACGTACTGCTGGTTCCTCTCTTCAGAATGTCTCATCTGGTTGTATTTCATTTCTGATATTTATATTTGCTCACTAAATCTCATCTTCATTCTAAGGCTTGATGTATACCTAGGACATCTTTCTTTCTGTTTCAAATGCTTCCAGACTGAACTTGATTGAACTGAAAGAATATTAGTTTGATGCTTGGTAACTATGCCAATGTAACAAAAAATGTTTGTTATGTTATAGCTTTGAACATAATTTTCTATTCCAAATGTTTTACATCAATAATTCTTAGTCAAAATTCATGATCCTACATTGATGAATTTAACAACGTTAAATTATTATAGTGAATAAGATTGGATATTTACATTAATATTTCCATTGGGTGAACCTCCATGAATATATTTGGTGACTTGTGAATATGAAAGGGCAAATTTGGATTTCGATATCTTCACTTCAGCAATGTTGCACCCAACTGAACTAAATCTGGTTTAGGAATAACAAAAAATAAATCCAAAACAATTTGTACGTACTGCTGGTTCCTCTCTTCAGAATGTCTCATCTGGTTGTATTTCATTTCTGATATTTATATTTGCTCACTAAATCTCAACTTCATTCTAAGGCTTGATGTATACCTAGGACATCTTTCTTTCTGTTTCAAATGCTTCCAGACTGAACTTGATTGAACTGAAAGAATATTAGTTTGATGCTTGGTAACTATGCCAATGTAACAAAAAATGTTTGTTATGTTATAGCTTTGAACATAATTTTCTATTCCAAATGTTTTACATCAATAATTCTTAGTCAAAATTCATGATCCTACATTGATGAATTTAACAACGTTAAATTATTATAGTGAATAAGATTGGATATTTACATCAATATTTCCATTGGGTGAACCTCCATGAATATATTTGGTGACTTGTGAATATGAAAGGGCAAATTTGGATTTCGATATCTTCACTTCAGCAATGTTGCACCCAACTGAACTAAATCTGGTTTAGGAATAACAAAAAATAAATCCAAAACAATTTGTACGTACTGCTGGTTCCTCTCTTCAGAATGTCTCATCTGGTTGTATTTCATTTCTGATATTTATATTTGCTCACTAAATCTCATCTTCATTCTAAGGCTTGATGTATACCTAGGACATCTTTCTTTCTGTTTCAAATGCTTCCAGACTGAACTTGATTGAACTGAAAGAATATTAGTTTGATGCTTGGTAACTATGCCAATGTAACAAAAAATGTTTGTTATGTTATAGCTTTGAACATAATTTTCTATTCCAAATGTTTTACATCAATAATTCTTAGTCAAAATTCATGATCCTACATTGATGAATTTAACAACGTTAAATTATTATAGTGAATAAGATTGGATATTTACATTAATATTTCCATTGGGTGAACCTCCATGAATATATTTGGTGACTTGTGAATATGAAAGGGCAAATTTGGATTTCGATATCTTCACTTCAGCAATGTTGCCCCCAACTGAACTAAATCTGGTTTAGGAATAACAAAAAATAAATCCAAAACAATTTGTACGTACTGCTGGTTCCTCTCTTCAGAATGTCTCATCTGGTTGTATTTCATTTCTGATATTTATATTTGCTCACTAAATCTCAACTTCATTCTAAGGCTTGATGTATACCTAGACATCTTTCTTTCTGTTTCAAATGCTTCCAGACTGAACTTGATTGAACTGAAAGAATATTAGTTTGATGCTTGGTAACTATGCCAATGTAACAAAAAATGTTTGTTATGTTATAGCTTTGAACATAATTTTCTATTCCAAATGTTTTACATCAATAATTCTTAGTCAAAATTCATGATCCTACATTGACGAATTTAACAACGTTAAATTATTATAGTGAATAAGATTGGATATTTACATTAATATTTCCATTGGGTGAACCTCCATGAATATATTTGGTGACTTGTGAATATGAAAGGGCAAATTTGGATTTCGATATCTTCACTTCAGCAATGTTGCACCCAACTGAACTAAATCTGGTTTAGGAATAACAAAAAATAAATCCAAAACAATTTGTACGTACTGCTGGTTCCTCTCTTCAGAATGTCTCATCTGGTTGTATTTCATTTCTGATATTTATATTTGCTCACTAAATCTCAACTTCATTCTAAGGCTTGATGTATACCTAGACATCTTTCTTTCTGTTTCAAATGCTTCCAGACTGAACTTGATTGAACTGAAAGAATATTAGTTTGATGCTTGGTAACTATGCCAATGTAACAAAAAATGTTTGTTATGTTATAGCTTTGAACATAATTTTCTATTCCAAATGTTTTACATCAATAATTCTTAGTCAAAATTCATGATCCTACATTGATGAATTTAACAACGTTATATTATTATAGTGAATAAGATTGGATATTTACATTAATATTTCCATTGGGTGAACCTCCATGAATATATTTGGTGACTTGTGAATATGAAAGGGCAAATTTGGATTTCGATATCTTCACTTCAGCAATGTTGCACCCAACTGAACTAAATCTGGTTTAGGAATAACAAAAAATAAATCCAAAACAATTTGTACGTACTGCTGGTTCCTCTCTTCAGAATGTCTCATCTGGTTGTATTTCATTTCTGATATTTATATTTGCTCACTAACTCTCAAATTCATTCTAAGGGTTGATGTATACCTAGGACATCTTTCTTTCTGTTTCAAATGCTTCCAGACTGAACTTGATTGAACTGAAAGAATATTAGTTTGATGCTTGGTAACTATGCAAATGTAACAAAAAAAATTTGTTATGTTATAGCTTTGAACATAATTTTCTATTCCAAATGTTTACATCAATAAATCATAGTCAACATTCATGATCCCATGTTGATACAATTTAACAATGTTATATTATTATAGTGAATAAGATTAGATATCTACATTAATATTTCCATTGGGTGAACTTCCATAAATATATTTGGTGACTTGTGAATTTGAAAGGGCAAATTTGGATTTCGATATCTTCACTTCAGCAATGTTGCACCCAATTGAACTAAATCAGGTTAAGGAATAACAAAAATTAAATCCGAAACAATTTGTATGTACCGCTGGTTCCTCTCTTCAGAATGTGTCATCTGGTTGTATTTCATTTCTGGTATTTATATTTGCTCACTAAATCTCATCTTCATTCTAACGCTTGATGTATACCTAGGACATCTTTCTTTTTGTTTCAAATGCTTCCAGACTGAACTTGATTGAACTGAAAGAATATTAGTTTGATGCTTGGTAACTATGCCAATGTAACAAAAAAATTTTGTTATGTTATAGCTTTGAACATAATTTTCTATCCCAAATGTTTTACATCAATAATTCTTAGTCAAAATTCATGATCCTACATTGATGAATTTAACAATGTTATATTATTATAGCGAATAAGATTAGATATCTACATTCATATTTCCATTTGGGTGTTTATTTGATGACTTGTGAATTTGAAAGAGCAAATTTTGATTTCGATATCTTCACTTCAGCAATGTTGCACCCAACTGAACTAAATCAGGTTTAGGAATAACAAAAATTAAATCCGAAACAATTTGTATGTACTGCTGGTTCCTCTCTTCAGAATGTCTCATCTGGTTGTATTTCATTTCTGGTATTTATATTAGCTCACTAAATCTCATCTTCATTCTAAGGCTTGATATATACCTAGGACATCTTTCTTTCTGTTTCAAATGCTTCCAGACTGAACTTGATTGAACTGAAAGAATATTAGTTGGATGCTTGGTAACTATGCAAATGTAACAAAAAAAATTTGTTATGTTAGCTTTGAACATAATTTTCTATTCCAAATGTTTACATCAATAAATCATAGTCAACATTCATGATCCCATGTTGATACAATTTAACAATGTTATATTATTATAGTGAATAAGATTAGATATCTACATTAATATTTCCATTGGGTGAACTTCCATAAATATATTTGGTGACTTGTGAATTCGAAAGGGCAAATTTGGATTTCGATATCTTCACTTCAGCAATGTTGCACCCAATTGAACTAAATCAGGTTTAGGAATAACAAAAATTAAATCCGAAACAATTTGTATGTACTGCTGGTTCCTCTCTTCAGAATGTCTCATCTGGTTGTATTTCATTTCTGGTATTTATATTTGCTCACTAAATCTCATCTTCATTCTAAGGCTTGATGTATACCTAGGACATCTTTCTTTCTGTTTCAAATGCTTCCAGACTGAACTTGATTGAACTGAAAGAATATTAGTTTGATGCTTGGTAACTATGCAAATGTAACAAAAAAAATTTGTTATGTTATAGCTTTGAACATAATTTTCTATTCCAAATGTTTACATCAATAAATCATAGTCAACATTCATGATCCCATGTTGATACAATTTAACAATGTTATATTATTATAGTGAATAAGATTAGATATCTACATTAATATTTCCATTGGGTGAACTTCCATAAATATATTTGGTGACTTGTGAATTCGAAAGGGCAAATTTGGATTTCGATATCTTCACTTCAGCAATGTTACACCCAACTGAACTAAATCAGGTTTAGGAATAACAAAAATTGAATCCGAAACAATTTGTATGTACTGCTGGTTCCTCTCTTCAGAATGTCTCATCTGGTTGTATTTCATTTCTGGTATTTATATTTGCTCACTAAATCTCATCTTCATTCTAAGGCTTGATGTATACCTAGGACATCTTTCTTTCTGTTTCAAATGCTTCCAGACTGAACTTGATTGAACTGAAAGAATATTAGTTTGATGCTTGGTAACTATGCAAATGTAACAAAAAAAATTTGTTATGTTATAGCTTTGAACATAATTTTCTATTCCAAATGTTTACATCAATAAATCATAGTCAACATTCATGATCCCATGTTGATACAATTTAACAATGTTATATTATTATAGTGAATAAGATTAGATATCTACATTAATATTTCCATTGGGTGAACTTCCATAAATATATTTGGTGACTTGTGAATTCGAAAGGGCAAATTTGGATTTCGATATCTTCACTTCAGCAATGTTGCACCCAATTGAACTAAATCAGGTTTAGGAATAACAAAAATTAAATCCGAAACAATTTGTATGTACTGCTGGTTCCTCTCTTCAGAATGTCTCATCTGGTTGTATTTCATTTCTGGTATTTATATTTGCTCACTAAATCTCATCTTCATTCTAAGGCTTGATGTATACCTAGGACATCTTTCTTTCTGTTTCAAATGCTTCCAGACTGAACTTGATTGAACTGAAAGAATATTAGTTGGATGCTTGGTAACTATGCAAATGTAACAAAAAAAATTTGTTATGTTAGCTTTGAACATAATTTTCTATTCCAAATGTTTACATCAATAAATCATAGTCAACATTCATGATCCCATGTTGATACAATTTAACAATGTTATATTATTATAGTGAATAAGATTAGATATCTACATTAATATTTCCATTGGGTGAACTTCCATAAATATATTTGGTGACTTGTGAATTCGAAAGGGCAAATTTGGATTTCGATATCTTCACTTCAGCAATGTTGCACCCAATTGAACTAAATCAGGTTTAGGAATAACAAAAATTAAATCCGAAACAATTTGTATGTACTGCTGGTTCCTCTCTTCAGAATGTCTCATCTGGTTGTATTTCATTTCTGGTATTTATATTTGCTCACTAAATCTCATCTTCATTCTAAGGCTTGATGTATACCTAGGACATCTTTCTTTCTGTTTCAAATGCTTCCAGACTGAACTTGATTGAACTGAAAGAATATTAGTTTGATGCTTGGTAACTATGCAAATGTAACAAAAAAAATTTGTTATGTTATAGCTTTGAACATAATTTTCTATTCCAAATGTTTACATCAATAAATCATAGTCAACATTCATGATCCCATGTTGATACAATTTAACAATGTTATATTATTATAGTGAATAAGATTAGATATCTACATTAATATTTCCATTGGGTGAACTTCCATAAATATATTTGGTGACTTGTGAATTCGAAAGGGCAAATTTGGATTTCGATATCTTCACTTCAGCAATGTTACACCCAACTGAACTAAATCAGGTTTAGGAATAACAAAAATTGAATCCGAAACAATTTGTATGTACTGCTGGTTCCTCTCTTCAGAATGTCTCATCTGGTTGTATTTCATTTCTGGTATTTATATTTGCTCACTAAATCTCATCTTCATTCTAAGGCTTGATGTATACCTAGGACATCTTTCTTTCTGTTTCAAATGCTTCCAGACTGAACTTGATTGAACTGAAAGAATATTAGTTTGATGCTTGGTAACTATGCAAATGTAACAAAAAAAATTTGTTATGTTATAGCTTTGAACATAATTTTCTATTCCAAATGTTTACATCAATAAATCATAGTCAACATTCATGATCCCATGTTGATACAATTTAACAATGTTATATTATTATAGTGAATAAGATTAGATATCTACATTAATATTTCCATTGGGTGAACTTCCATAAATATATTTGGTGACTTGTGAATTCGAAAGGGCAAATTTGGATTTCGATATCTTCACTTCAGCAATGTTGCATCCAACTAGGCTAAATCAGGTTTAGGAATAACAAAAATTAACTCCGAAACAATTTGTATGTACCGCTGGTTCCTCTCTTCAGAATGTGTCATCTAGTTGTATTTCATTTCTGATATTTATATTTGCTCACTGAATCTTATTTTCATTCTAAGGCTTGATGTATACCTAGGACTTCTTTCTTTTTGTTTCAAGTGCTTCCAGACTGAACTTGATTGAACTGAAAGAATATTAGTTTGATGCTTGGTAACTATGCCAATGTAACAAAAAAATTTGTTATGTTATAGCTTTGAACGTAATTTTCTATTCCAAATGTTTACATCAATAAATCATAGGCAACATTCATGATCCCATGTTGATACAATTTAACAATGTTATATTATTATAGTGAATAAGATTAGATATCTACATTAATATTTCCATTGGGTGAACTTCCATAAATATATTTGGTGACTTGTGAATTCGAAAGGGCAAATTTGGATTTCGATATCTTCACTTCAGCAATGTTGCATCCAACTAGACTAAATCAGGTTTAGGAATAACAAAAATTAACTCCGAAACAATTTGTATGTACCGCTGGTTCCTCTCTTCAGAATGTGTCATCTAGTTGTATTTCATTTCTGATATTTATATTTGCTCACTGAATCTTATTTTCATTCTAAGGCTTGATTGAACTGAAAGAATATTAGTTCGATGCTTGGTAACTATGCCAATGTAACAAAAAAAATGTTGTTATGTTATAGCTTAACATAATTTTCTGTTCCAAATGTTTACATCAATAAATCATAGTCAACATCCAAGATCCCATGTTGATACAATTTAACAATGTTATATTATTATAGTGAATAAGATTAGATATCTACATTAATATTTCCGTTGGGTGAACCTCCCTGAATATAGTTGATGACTTGTGAATTCGAAAGGGCAAATTTGGATTTCGATATCTGTACTTCAGCAATGTTGCTTTGTAACTTTGCCAATGTAACAATAAAATTTTGTTATGTTATAGCTTTGAACATAATTTTCTATTCCAAATGTTTTACATCAATAAATCATAGTCAACATTCATGATCCTACGTTGATACAATTTAACAATGTTACATTATTATAGTGAATGAGATTAGATATTTACATTAATATTTCCGTTGGTTGGAAGTCCATGAATATATTTGGTAACTTGTGAATTTGAACGGCCAAATTTGGATTTTGATATCTTGACTTACAGCAATGTTGCACCCAACTGAACTAAATTAGGTTTAGAGATAACAGAAATTAACTCCGAAACAATTTATATGTACCGCTGGTTCCTCTCTTCAGAATAGGTTACCTGATTGTATTTCATTTCTGATATTTATATTTGCTCACTAAATCTCATCTTCACTCTGAGGATTGATATATACCTAGGACATCTTTCTTTTTGTTTCGAATACTTCCACACTTAACTCTATTGAACTGAAAGAATATTAGTTTGATGCTTGATCTCTTTGCCAATGTAATAATAAAATTCGGTTATATTATAGCTTTGAACATAATTCTCTATTCCAAATGATTTACATCAATAATTCATAGTCAACATTCATGATCCTACGTTGATACAATTGAATCGGTGAGATTAAAAACAGTATAAGTCCAAATTTTGAGTAAATCGAAAAAAATGGTACAGCGTACAGAGATCCTAATGTCACCAACCATTTACCGTTAAATACTGTGGAAAAAAACATCAGTTTTTGCTTAATACAAAAAAATAAGCCATGGACTTGTACTGTTATTTCATTCAACTACAAAGGATTGTAAAATAAGTAGTTAAATTTTATATCTTCAACATTTTCCAATTTAACACAACACTTATTTGCTATACTAAAGAAAAATAAACGTTCTTGGTTAGAAAACATATGGAACTAAAAGCACATGAACATTTTTAGATATCAAAAATATAAGAAAAGCACAACTGACAATATCAACTTTCTTTAAATGTCGTTTTCAGCTTATTGGCTGGTTGTCTTCCATGACTTGATATGATAGTAGAACTCTAGGTCTTCTCCAGTCACATATTGCATGACTTTCTTTATATCAATATTTTTTTTGATGTTTATTGGTGTCGGTTCATGATATGCTCGTTCTACTGGAAGGAGCGGACTTATCTTATTTGGCTTTAGAAGTTTGAAACTAGAGGAAAGTATGCCACCAATGTATTCCCAAGTTGTCACGTAAACAGGAGTTTCACTTTCATATAAAAATTGTCTGTAATTTGATACAGTTAAGGTTTTTTTGTTCTTGGAGGATTGCTGCCATGCACGAAAATCGAGCAAGTTATTTTGTAATTGAGGGGCCACCAGTTTTCAAAGTCAAGAATATCATGATGGCGAATCTCTCACTGTGAAAGGTGTTTTTTTCTTGCAGTAATTATCATTCTTTCATTTTCTTCAGGAATGTAAATTCTGTCATGTTTCTTAACCAACCTCTTAAACCGCACCAACGTCTCTATCGCACGGAAGAAAGGAGTGGCCACGGACCGGGAAATAGTGATATATTTTTTAAATCGTTTTGTTCCTTGTAATGCAAGCAAAAATCGGACCATGGTGTTATTACGGTTTTGCCCGGGACTACCGTCAGAAAAAAGATGCAACTCTGTTACTTCATTAGGAATGTGATTCAGTACATAATCACAAAGAAACGAGCAAACCTCGTTTGGACCTTTTAGGGCTTGGCCTTCATGATAAGTATAAAAGTGTCCGGTATTGGTTTTGAGATTATGTATCTCGAAGGCATAGACCCAAAGTTGTCTATAATAAAAAATCTCCTGAACTGGAATGTGTGGTAATGGTAGATTTTGAATATAATCGAATGACACTCCCATAACTTGAGGTCGATTTCGGCACACAAGCTCTACTTCTTTGATGTTAGCATAGAATTTTTTAGCGCGTCTTTTGTGAACCATTAGTTCGGCCACAGCTACGCGCTTGGCCGTTTCATCGAGATTTTTGTCTTTAATTCGTGCATTCAACCTTTCGCATCCAGAGCAAACATCAACTTGACATCTTCCAAACTTAAATCCATAATTTTCGTTGAAGAATTTTAAAAAGAACCCATACTTCACCAATCCCAGTGCGTCCGGATGTTTTTTATAAGTAGGTCATGCATCAATTTAACATTTAAATCTGCATCTAAATACCGGTAGATTTAATTCGAATAGTGGGTGATTTTCACAGGAAATGATCAATGTGTTCTTTAATCTTATTAATCCAGAGTAGCTAGTATTAGCTACCTCCCGCGCGGAAGTGGTCCGCCATTGCTGATTGTAGAGATAAGGAGTTGTGTTGTGATTGTATAGTATGTTTGGAGAGGGGGCGTGGCTTGTGTGTGATTGGTTGTTGGATTTGTATGTGGATGGGTGTGGTTTGTTATGATTGGTTGTGATAAGAGAGCGATTGGATGGGGTGATGGAGTGGGCTTGTGTGTGATTGGTTGTTGGAGTTGTATCGTACGTGGGATGGGTGTGGCTTGTTGTGATTGGTTGTGATAAGAGAGAGGGATTGGATGGAGTGATGGCGGCTGTTGCGCTATGACAGAGATGACAGTAGCGCCATCTGTGGACAGCAGGGTTGTTCTATGATCAGTAGCAACGCTAGCGCCATCTGTCTACTGAACTGTTGGAACAGAAACAGATGTTTAAGCACAACTGATCTGATTAATTAGATAACAGTAGCACCATCTGTGGACAGCGGGGTTGTTCTATGATCAGTAGTAACGCTAGCGCCATCTGTCTACTGAACTGTTGGAACAGAAACAGATGTTTAAGCACAACTGATCTGATTAATTAGATGTCAGTAGCGCCATCTGTGGACAGCGGTCGTTCAGTGAACAGTGGCACCTTCTGATAGCAGAACAGTGTTATCAACTGATCTGATGTTTCAAACAGATCTGTTAGCAACATCTGTTAACAGAACAGTTCGAACATATACAGGTGTCTGTTGTGTCAAACAGAACAAACCTGTTATAGGAAACTGATAAATCTGAATACAGATGGCCTGTGTAGGTGTAGACAGACATCATTCAATAGAAAAAAAAAACACACACACTGTATTATAACGTTCTCTTATTTTTAGATTAATAATAATTTATTAGGGTAAGTATAATAATAATAATAATAATATAGATATTTATTGAGGAAATATAGTATAGTATACATATATATATATATATATATATATATATATATATATATATATTATTACTAAAAATCTTATGAGTTTATTTTGCCCCACGTTGTGGTGACAATTATTACTAAAAAACTTCTTTTTTAGTTTCTTTTAATTTATTGATTATGAATTATTATTAATGCTTCCGGCTAGCTTTTTATTTTGTTTATTTTGAATAATAATGATCCTTCTCTTTTTATATTATTTTATGGAATTAAACACAATATTCTTTGAATGTTAAAAAATTTCTATATTTAAATCTCTATGACTCTATTTATCTCGGGTTTCTAATTTACAATTTTATTTTATGTTCTAAGCATAGAACTAGCTTTAACCTCAAAACTATTCAATATTAATAGTTGTTTACAAAATTACAAACGACAATCTTTCTTTCAGATTTACAAATAACACTACAATGGAGATATAATAAACAAACTTACTTTTAGTTTATATCCAAAAGTGTGTTTAACTATGTTGGCAATTTTCAATTTAATTCTTTTATAATTTCGTTGATGATTCACTTTTACACAATACTATGCTTTTTCACAATAATCACAGGTAACTAATTTGGATTACTTCTTCTTGAGACTCATGAACTGTTGATAATACTTTGTTCTATCCTTTTAGATAAAACATGAAATTTTTCGATGCTTTGTTGAAATTATTGATGAATGGCAATCGTTGGAAATTTCTTCTTAATTGGAGGTTATTACAGCCTTTTTACTGGATTCAGATACTTGGATAATCATTGACTTTATATAAAACTTATTAACTTTGGTTTCTTTGAACCTATCGAAGTTTGGAATACTTTCGTTCACTGGTTTTTTATAGGTTATGAAATTTTGGTGAGTTGCAGGAGTACTTTCAGTCTACAGATGTAATGGCAAACTCCCCTTATTTACTTTCAGATTCGTTTTTATAGGCCTCCAAAACCGACGCTACTAGATGTCATAATCAACCTATGAGAAGCTTTCTTTTCAAATCAAGGATGCCAAGTTAATTGTTGTAAAACTGACACAAGTCTTCATTGTTACCAGATTGACATTAGAAATTCCTATTGACCAATCAGAATTTAGTATACTTTACTTTTTGAATTATTTGAGATTTTCAACTTATTTTAATTGTTAGCGATTCCTTCTTTTTAAATTAATATTGCCTACATTTTTCCCCACACTTTGGTATTATATAACCTATGATTGGTTATTATTATTAATATGATTATTCCCATATTTATGGTTTTCTTGACAGTTACTTATTCTTAAATCTAATACATATCATATTATATCAATAACATTCTTTTAACATTACATAACTCAAATTTACTAATCCTAACTTACATCTATAACATTATTCAATGTTTTGTACTATCTCATGATAGTTTTGTAATCACTTTACTTATGATTTATGATTTCGTTACACTGAACGTTTCTTCACTTTCACTGAAGTTCTTGTTTATCACTTCTTATTCTATTACATCGTTGTTTATTATGTTTTACATTGTTAATATTAATATCCTAACTATTATTTAGCTTTTATTATTGTTTTTAATTCCATAAAATATTTTTTAATTTGATCTTTTCTTATTTTCATAGTTCGGTAAGTTATTATTTTTAAATTTTTATTGTCTATGAAATGAAATCATAACAAATTCCCCTAAATCAATTTTAACATTTTAATCACATTAATATTTAAAATTTATTTATCTTTTGATTTTATTTTCATGAACTAAATTTATTAATAATTATACTTGTATATTTGATCAATATTAAATATTCCCCTTATCTTTCCGTTTTCAGGATTCATTAATTCATAACTATTTTCAGCATTTTCATTCATGACTACATATGGACCTTCAAAAGCAAAACATAATTTTCCACATATATTCTTTTTATTATTAGTTACTCTCATTGCTCTTACTATTACTAATTCACCTATTTCAAATTTAATTAACCTTCCTCTTTTTCTCATTTCCCTATTCATATACTTTCTTGCATTTCTTTCTAACCTATTACTGATATCTTTCAAAATTTCATTTCGCTCTACTGAATTTTCATCTAACCATTTTCTATCTGGTTCTTCGCCTTTCATTATTAATACAGGTGTTTTCTCTGTTGTAGTATTTGGACAATGATTTAAACATTTTTCTACTCTGGATATTGATTCATCCCATTGACGATGTTTATCCTCACAAGATATTCTCAGATATTTTATTACTTCCTGTATATATCGCTCTGATGGATTGGATTGAGGATGTCTGATGCTTGTTAATTGATGAAAAATTAAATTCCTTTTGCAAAAATACTTGAAACGTATGTTTTTGAAATATGTTGCGTTATCTGTAATTAACTTTCTTGGCCTACCAATTTCTTCAAAATAGTTTTCTAACTTATGCATTACTTCTCTACTTTTTGTCGTTTTGCAAGCATATAATTTTATATATTTAGAAAATAAATCTACTACAACCAAAATATGTCTATTTCCTTTTTCTGTTACTATTAACTCACTTAAAAAATCTATTGCTACTATTTCTAAACATTCCTTTACTATAATACTCTTTGCTAAATTGTGATTAATTATATTTTTAGGCTTTGCTCTTTGACATATGTCACATTTCTTTGTGATTTCTTTTGCAATTTGGTAATCTCCTTTACCTATATAATTTTCTCTGAATATGAGCCACATTTTCCTTGCTCCTATGTGATTGAATTCACTATGTAAATGATTTAAAATTTTTAAAGTTAGGTCTTGATTTATTCTGTATAATTCTTTCCTACCTATCTTGTAAATAAACTCCCTCTTTGATTTTACATTTCTTTTTATCCTTCTCTGATAAAGTACTTTGATTGTTTTTAATGCTCTCTAATGAAAATAAACCCCTTACTTCTTATAAAATATTTGCTCCTACTTTATATTTCCTTTTATCAATTTTTAAATTCCCCTCTTCTCTTGTTAAAGTATCAGCTATTATATTTAATTTTCCTGGAATATGTTTTATTTCAAAATCATATTCCTGCAATAACAAAATCCATCTTTGAATCCTACTGTTTACAAACTTGTTTTTAAATATACTTGTTAATGCACTATGATCAGTTTCTACCCTTACTTTATTCCCTAACAAATAAAATCTTAATTTCTTTACACAAAAAACTATACTTGCTAATTCTAATTCAGTAACGCTGTAATTTTTTTCATGAACTTTTGTCATTCTTGACACAAAACTTATGGGCACTTCTTCATTATTTTGTTTTTATAATAAAACACCACTGAATCTTTGTTTAGAAGCATCTGTTCTTAATATGAAAGGTTTATCATATTGTGCATGATAGACTTTTAATTTTTTAATGAAAATATCTTTTAAATTTTGGAAAGCTTCGTGTCTTTCATCATCCCATTTCCATTTTACCCCTTTCTTAAGTAATTCTACTAATGGAATCTCCTTCTGACTTAAATCAGGAATGAGCCTTTTGAAATAATTTATTAGACCTAAGAATCCCCTCAAAGTTTTAAGATTGGTGGGTCTTTTGAAATTTTTAATTACATCTAATCTATCTTCATCCATTTCTAAACCTTCCCTCGTTAATTTATAACCCAAAAATTTAATTTCTGTTTTATAGAATTCACATTTCTCAATATTTATTTTTAAACCTGCTATATCTAATTCGTTCAAAACTAATTTTATGTGATCTTTATGTTCTTCTACTGTTCTAGAAAATATTAATATGTCATCGATATAATGAACTACAAAAATTTCAAATTTATTTAATATTTGATTCATACTTCTAACTAACGCACTGCATGCACTTTGAATACCAAAAGGCGTAACTTTAAAACGATACACTTCTCCATCTATCATAAAACCAGTGTAATCTCTACAACTTTCATGTAAAGGAATCAACCAGAAACTATGTCTTAAATCAACTTTACTAAAAATTTGTGCCTTTATTATTCTACCAAAAATTGACTATTTTTAGGAGCTTCATATTGTGGTACTGACAATCTATTCAATGTTCGAGCATCTAAACATAACCTAATATCACCATTTGACTTTTTTGCTATAACAATAGGGTTTATATATTTTGTTTTACTTCTTTCTATTATGTCTTGTTCTAGCATTTCACCGATTTTTTTCCTAACATCTTCTATGTACTTGTATGGGATTGGATAGTTCTTGGATTTAAAATTTTCAATTTCTTTGACTTGGAATTTATGAATATAATTACTAGCTATACGAGTTTCATCAATTATTAAACCTTCATGTTGTGAAATTATTTCTGATATTATTCCCCTATATTTCTCGGATATCTTCATCTGCGAGATTATTTCATTTAAATTTCTGCTTGAGTCTTTTCTTTCGACCGCATTTATTATATTGCAACCTTCATTTGGTCTGTCAATATTTTCATTTTCCCCTTTCCCTATCTTTATAATTTCATCTAACAACTTTATTTCCTTTTCCTCGTAATCTATAATAATTCCATGCTTTTCTAATTCATCAGTTCCCATAACAATATCCAATTTCATATTCGGCACTACAAATAATTGCATCTCTAGACTTGACTTCCCTATTATAATATGCTCAGTAATCATTTTTGATACTTCAGTAATTTTCTTTCCACTAATATTTACTAATTCTACTTTTGGTATTTTCAATTGATTTGTTAATTTTATTTCAGACAATAGTTCTTCCCTTATTAAAGATAGTTCTGATCCTGTATCACACATAATTTCTACTTCTTTCCCTTTTAAAAAACCTTTTAATTTAATTAAACCTATACTTTCATTTTCTTCCCTTTGCTGTTCGTAGTCAATGTATTCCCTCTGATGTTCATATAATACATTAACGTGGTATTCGTGCTTTCTTAAAAATCCTGATTTTGTTGATTATTTTGACTTGAAGAGTCTTCCCTTTCCCTATTACTTTCAATCCTACTACAGTTTACTTCCCTTTGATTGTTTTCATTTCTACTATTATTTCTATTATTATTATTATTTTGACTTCTATTATCCCTATATCTATTTCTATTTTGATTAGTATTATTTCCATTATATCTATTTTCCCTATTATAATAATTTTGGTTTCTATTATCTCTATTTCTAAAATTGTTTTGATAATTATTATTTTGGAATCTATTATTATAATTTTGATTTCCCCTGTAATTGTTCCTGTTATCATTATATCCATTTTGTTGCCTAGTTCCTATGTTATTCTTATTATCAATTCTATTTAAGTATGATAGTAGTTGATTCATGTTTTTATTATTTGCAATAGCTATTGCCTCAGATATTTGACTTCGATATTGTCTTGAAATGTATAAAACTATCTCTTCCTCTCTCATTTTAGGTTCTAAATATTGCGCTTCATTATATAGGCTAAGTGCATAAGCACTCATGCTTTTTCTAGTCCCTTCTATATACTTCCTAAAATATAACCTTTCTCGACATTTCGACTGCTCATTTTCACCCCAAAAATTATTTAAAAACTCATCTATAAACTCATCTAAACTATTTAATTCCCTTTCTTTGCAATTGAACCACAACAAAGGTTCATCAACCAATCGTTCTCTTATTAATTTTTTCATTCTCTCTATATTCCTTTCATACTGTATTTCATTTTTCAAATCTTTAACAAAAATGCATGGATGTAATAATTTTATGTTTCCATTAAATTTTATTGTATTCTCATGACCTACATTTCTGTATTCTATATTCATTCTCTCTTCGGATCTATTCTCAATTCTTTTTATTCTTTCATCTTGTTCATTTATCATTTTTTCCTGATTTTCTTTCATACTTTGTACATTCACGTTCACATTCTCTTCAATATTCTTCCCCATATCATTCATTCTATTTTCCATAATATCTATTTCTTTCTCTACATTATTAAACTTTCTATTTACAAAACTATTATATTCTTCTAATTTATTATCTATACTTTCTTCAACATGTTGTCTTATTTCCTTTTTTTCAGTTTCAACTATTCTCATAATTTCCTCAGTTCTTTTATCAAATTTATCATTCACTCTCTTAATTTCATCTCTTATATCACTCATACCTTGTTCAATTCTAGCATTAGTTTCATTCTTACATTGTTCAATTTTTTTATTTGTTTCATTAGCTTTTAAATTTAAACTTTCAAGCAATATCATTATTTGTGATTGACTATCTATTATTGGTGGTCTTTCTGCACTAATCATTTCACCCTCTTGATCAAATCCTATCAATTCTGGAGTCCTCTGTCTATCTCCTTCCATTTTTACTTTCTTATTAATTAATCTAGTTCTTTAAATTATTTTGATTCGCGGTTCTATTCCTTTTTTCAAATGGCCTCACGTTTGAGCGACAATTATTACTAAAAATCTTATGAGTTTATTTTGCCCCACGTTGTGGTGACAATTATTACTAAAAAACTTCTTTTTTAGTTTCTTTTAATTTATTGATTATGAATTATTATTAATGCTTCCGGCTAGCTTTTTATTTTGTTTATTTTGAATAATAATGATCCTTCTCTTTTTATATTATTTTATGGAATTAAACACAATATTCTTTGAATGTTAAAAAATTTCTATATTTAAATCTCTATGACTCTATTTATCTCGGGTTTCTAATTTACAATTTTATTTTATGTTCTAAGCATAGAACTAGCTTTAACCTCAAAACTATTCAATATTAATAGTTGTTTACAAAATTACAAACGACAATCTTTCTTTCAGATTTACAAATAACACTACAATGGAGATATAATAAACAAACTTACTTTTAGTTTATATCCAAAAGTGTGTTTAACTATGTTGGCAATTTTCAATTTAATTCTTTTATAATTTCGTTGATGATTCACTTTTACACAATACTATGCTTTTTCACAATAATCACAGGTAACTAATTTGGATTACTTCTTCTTGAGACTCAGGAACTGTTGATAATACTTTGTTCTATCCTTTTAGATAAAACATGAAATTTTTCGATGCTTTGTTGAAATTATTGATGAATGGCAATCGTTGGAAATTTCTTCTTAATTGGAGGTTATTACAGCCTTTTTACTGGATTCAGATACTTGGATAATCATTGACTTTATATAAAACTTATTAACTTTGGTTTCTTTGAACCTATCGAAGTTTGGAATACTTTCGTTCACTGGTTTTTTATAGGTTATGAAATTTTGGTGAGTTGCAGGAGTACTTTCAGTCTACAGATGTAATGGCAAACTCCCCTTATTTACTTTCAGATTCGTTTTTATAGGCCTCCAAAACCGACGCTACTAGATGTCATAATCAACCTATGAGAAGCTTTCTTTTCAAATCAAGGATGCCAAGTTAATTGTTGTAAAACTGACACAAGTCTTCATTGTTACCAGATTGACATTAGAAATTCCTATTGACCAATCAGAATTTAGTATACTTTACTTTTTGAATTATTTGAGATTTTCAACTTATTTTAATTGTTAGCGATTCCTTCTTTTTAAATTAATATTGCCTACATTTTTCCCCACACTTTGGTATTATATAACCTATGATTGGTTATTATTATTAATATGATTATTCCCATATTTATGGTTTTCTTGACAGTTACTTATTCTTAAATCTAATACATATCATATTATATCAATAACATTCTTTTAACATTACATAACTCAAATTTACTAATCCTAACTTACATCTATAACATTATTCAATGTTTTGTACTATCTCATGATAGTTTTGTAATCACTTTACTTATGATTTATGATTTCGTTACACTGAACGTTTCTTCACTTTCACTGAAGTTCTTGTTTATCACTTCTTATTCTATTACATCGTTGTTTATTATGTTTTACATTGTTAATATTAATATCCTAACTATTATTTAGCTTTTATTATTGTTTTTAATTCCATAAAATATTTTTTAATTTGATCTTTTCTTATTTTCATAGTTCGGTAAGTTATTATTTTTAAATTTTTATTGTCTATGAAATGAAATCATAACAATATATATATATATATATATATATATATATATATATATGTTTCTCTGCAGGAGGAAACGACAGCCAAATATGGCATGTAAAGCAACATATGTTGACCTATGAAGGAACTGTTAGCCAGTATGAAAGAAATGTTAGCCGGACGAAAATTTTTGAAACAAGAAACGTTGACCGGAAAAAGTGGTAGGGGGTACAGTGTTGCCAGATTGTTTCTCATATTTAAATGTAAGCCAAAAAGCAGGAAATGTTAGCCGAAATCCAAAGTTCACCTCAATAATAAAATGAAAAATTCTCGTATTAAAATTAATCTGAGTTGCTTCAAACAAATATTCACTAGGAACTGTTCAATTTTTCGAATGTCCAAATTTTGTTTGCGGTTAGACTGCAATTTCGAATCAATTCAATTATAAGAAAATTCTCGGGTATTAGGTCACATAACACTATAATCGGAAAACGTTTAGATAACTGATTGATATGAATCAAATAATCAAATAATTGAACAGTATCACCTCAATTCAATGATATGTAAATACTAAAAACCACTATTATAGTCCACTTGTTCACTACTAGCTCTAGTCGTGGAATGGAGAAAATTTTCCTAAACGTTTTTCTGCATGGCTTCCAGCTATAGGTAGTAATGTAAAAGATTCTCACGATAGACACTAAAAATCCCTTATTTCGTTCTTTATATTGTAGCGAAATCTCACAATATTCTATTAGAGAATGAGAACATGGCTGTTATTATTACGATAAATTGTATTGTATTCAAAACTAACATTTGCATACAAATTCTTGGATTTTTTCTACAATTTTAAGTAATGCGGAAGTTTTGTGATTATGGTCAGATTCTTTCAAAATTGGTATATGAGAGTTTCTGGGGTTCGAGATCATGATTTTCCAGTCAAAATTGAAAAATTCAAGATGGCGGACAAGATCATGCCCCTGATTCTTTTCAAAATGGTAAATGGGAGTTGTTGGGGTTCGAAATCATAACTTTTTAGTAAAAGTAAAAAGAATCAATATAGCGGACGAGTTTTGTAATCATGGTCCGTTACATTTCAAAATTGGTACATAGATGTTTTGGGGTAGTAGATCTTAATTTTTCAGTCAAAATTGGAAAATTCAAGATGGCGGATGTTTTGTGATTTTATTAAAAATTGGTATATGGAGGTTTTTGTGGTCGGAGATCATGCTATTTTAGTCAAAATTGAGAAATTCGAAATGACTATTACTGATGATTATTAATTGTCAGATTCTATTCATAATTGCTAAAACGGGGAATTTTGGGGTAGATCATGATTATTTACATTCAAAAAATCATTGATAAGTTGGCGAATGAATTTTATAATTATATTCCGATTCTATTCAAAATCCGTGTAAGGTCATTTTTTAATTTTAATATTATTGCTCGATACATTTTCTATGCCTACGTTTTTTATTAACCCACAAGAGTTCGAAAACTATTTTGCTAGAAAAAGTGAGGAAAGTTTAGTGATCAATGATCACAGTTCATTTCCATATGTGTAATCATTTAAATTTTTTAAATTGATCCGAAAACCAAATTTTAATTAATTGTCATAGATAAAATTTCTTTTTAGAAGTTTATCAATAATAGCAAGATATGCTTCTATGTCTATATCTCTATATCTATTCAAAATTGGTATATGTTGGTGTTTGGGGTAGGAAAGCATGTTTTCTCAAAT
This sequence comes from Endomychus coccineus, assembly GCA_958510875.1. Taxonomy (NCBI): domain Eukaryota; kingdom Metazoa; phylum Arthropoda; class Insecta; order Coleoptera; family Endomychidae; genus Endomychus; species Endomychus coccineus. The sequence continues at coordinate 129,643,729 of OY294068.1, read as the reverse complement.
TTCAAGATGGCGGACGAGCTTTGAGATTATGATCCGATTCTATTAAAAATTGGTATACGGGATTTTTGGGATCGGAGATCATGATTTTTATATTTTTTTTAGTACAATTTAGATTGAAAACTTGTCTTTAAACATTTTTTTGCTTTTAATTTTATTTTCCGATATATTTTCTGCTCGTACAACCATTGGGATTGAAACCACAAGTGTGTTCAAAAACTATTTTGTTAACAAAACTTAGCGTAGGCCATTGATCAATTAAAGACAGACTTTTGAGGTCTTAGATCATGATCTTTTATTCCTTTTTAGATCAAAAGCTTGTCTTTAAATAAAAAAAAATACTTTTAATTTTATTTTCCGATATATTTTCTGCTCCTACCATTCACATTGGAACCAAAACTGTGTCCGAAAACTATTATGTTAACAAGAGTTGGGAAAGGACAGTGATCGATTAAAGTAAGAAATAAATACAGTGAGTAATAATTAAAATATAAAAATCACTGTTGAAAGTTTTTATTGGCACAACAATGAAGTTTTTACTAGCTACAAATCAAAATTTAAAACAGTTAGTCCTAGCTCCCAAAAAACTTCCCGATTCATATAAAAAAGCAAAGCAGAAGAGTACCAACTGATATTTTAATAACATTTATATAACACAAATAGAATATTATTATGACTATATTGAAAACAAATAAAAATCAGATAACACTTGAATTTTTTTATATTATTTTTATGTGTAGAATACACCTCCAGAGATTGGTGTATTCCTCCTGACTTACTCTGAATCAAGTGTAAATATAATCAATTGCATATGTACCTATATATTCAGTGCGATTTTTTGTTAAAATAAAATTCAAATAATGAATTGCACAAAATAAATAGCTTCTATTCTAGTTCTACAAAGATATAAATATAAGTGTTAGCAGGAACTAGTAAATAGTGATGAAAAAATCCCTTTATCTTATTTCTCCAACATGAAGTTTTCCACTGAAACTATACTTTTTCTAATTTTCGTAAGATGTATATCGTTTACATAAGGCACACTATTACAGCAAATGCGAGTGATAGTCGTAGAGCATGCATGTAATCCCAATTGGAACAATTACATTTTTTGCAGCTCGGACCCCATTAATACTGGCATTTGCTGTATTTAAAAATATAAATCATTCTCTTGGAAATATAAGTATAAAATCATAAACATCTTGTTTAATTATGAAGAGAATCATAGTAGGTCTCATAAGAGGATGATTTTCATGAAACAGAAATGAGATATAACAATGATTGGTGATGGTTAGCAGTTACCACTTTATAGGAATTACACCTTAACTTAACCCATTTTGATCTTATATTCATTAAATTTGAAAACAATATTTAATGTCAAACATAGTTCTTCTATTTCAAAATAATCAGCTGACTGTAAAAATATTATACAAGGGATACTAGTCTGGAGTTCTGTTGAAAATACAGTTGAATATTCGAGATTAGTGGATAATGGTGCGCATCTCCCATTTCAAATAATAAATGTATACATTTATTTTTTTGAAAAAATAACAAGTTCAATTATTTTTTGAAAAAACACATGATTAAGCTATCTTATACAATTTTGAGAATATGCACTGTACTAAAGTTGTTTAGCTTCTTAAATTTCTCAACACTCCTAACACGCAAGAATATAATAAATGATTGAATATTTTTTCTACTTGTCAGAATGAATTATTGCTTAAATGTAACAAAGGTCAATTACATTTGTGTTAAATGTTAATGGAAACGTGCAAATCGAAACGCCCTTTAAATCAAAAACAGTCTTCAAAAATTGCATAAAAGTTTTTCTAAATATAATACATTCTGTCAAAGTAGAAGATATGTTACCACTTGTATTTTTGTCATGTGATTCACGAATGTGCTGAGCCAACTAAGAAGCTAAGCAACTTTAGGGCCATGCATGTTTACAAAATTGTACAAAATAGATTTATTAAGAGTTTTTCCAAGAAGAATCAAAATGTCGTACATTTTTAACTTGAAATGGGGATTACAAACCATTGTACAACATCTATCAAAGGCAACTATAATTTTAACAGATAATAGATCTCCAAAGTTGAACCCACCTCCTTGAATGCTTTATTTCAAACATTAAGGACAAATATTTAATAAGCAAAATTTATTTTTTATGTGAAATACATCTATAAATTTTGACCTAGGCATTCTAAGACATAGTGAATAGGTGCTGTGATGAAGATTTGTTAACTTAAACCTAAACACTAAATCGCTGAACTTTGAGTCCCATGTATTTAAAATCATGTTGAATATGAGCTCGAATTTCTGCCGGGGACTTCTGATGAAACTCTTTAATTGTATCAACTGCTTTCTCTAATTCTGCAGTAGAAGGATATTTTGTAATTGCATTTCCTTCATAGTATTTTTTGAAAAACTCCCTACATTTACGTTTTTGAGGGTCACTCCATCCTTTCCTCTTAACACCTTTGGTATCTGAAAAAAAAAATCAAGAGAACTAAAACTTTTTGTTTCTATGTATGTATTACCTAGATCCATTCTTTTTAATTCGCTATGAATCCATGCCCTTACTTGAGGGAGACTTCGCCTAAATTTTGGTTGTCCATTTTCATCTACATCCTGAAAACTAGGTAGCAGTAATTTGGTTTGTGTTTCTGCAAGACTAGGCATTTTTCCTTTTTTGAAATAGTCTCCGAAGTGTGACAACACTTTTTTTCGTTCAGGAGTGGTCCAAGTTTTTCTCTGATTTCGAGGCCCTCCAAAAAGATTTACAGGTCGTAATGGCACATGTATTGCCCCCTTCTCTTCTATTTCATTAAGGCTTGTGAAAAGGTCCTGTGAGATTTGCTGCTCCTCATCACGTGTCGATGGATCCTTATTCATTTCTTCATGATGTTTATCATTTTGTACCTGTCTAGGTACAACTGTTGATTCTTTTATACCACTAGCAGCTTTTAAAATTGGAACCATCATTAAAATATCTGTTGAGGGCTGTTTCTGTCTATAGATATTATTGTGTATCTGGAGGTCATGACCCATAAAATCACTCAAGTATTTTTGCTGATCTTGAGATCGAGTAGAGGCATGTGTTGCTACATGTTTCCTTAATAGAGTAGCAGGATTATATGGAAGTTTGTTTTTTTCACAAAATTTTTTTAGGCCTAAATCAGCTTGGAAATAGTCACATCTTTTACCCCAGGGATCTGCAAATAAATAATTATTTGTAGGTGGAACGTTTACTTCATCCCTATATTTCAGGAGTAAATTGATAGTTGCCACATCCTTTTTAGATAGGATAATGGATGCTGAAGTATTCAATTTATGTCTTGTTATGAATGTATGATATTCTTTAGCATACTGTTTCAAATCTTCTGGCAAATTATGGACTTGTTCTTCTTCAATGGCATCTAAGCTATTAAATTCTGATAAAAGTGCTCTTTGTACATCTCCTGGTCGTTTTCTATTAAACACCATGATCTTGGCAAGTTGAATTCCAGATAGTTCTCTCCAAGTTGTTTGATCGAAACCAGTTTTTAATTTATTATAACAAGTACTGATACATTCCTCCAGGGCATTTATCATATCACATATTATGTTTGTACTAGGTAAGACCACTTTTTTGCTTCTATGTTTATTGCTTCTTGTTTCTGAAGCAATTCTTGTCATATCAGCATTCTGACTATTTTCTAATAGATATAGAAACCTGTCAATTATTGTTATCAATGCCATATCATTGCGCTTTATTGCATCACATTTGACAATTTTTGATAAAGTTGACAAAACCCCACAGGAAAGATGAGCAACTGACGGTTTCTGATACACTCCATTTTTCAAACCTGCCATATCATGTATAGTTTCTACTATGTTGTCATAGTACTTAGGATTTAGCATTTCTACTACTTCAGTTACCAGAGAAACTTTTGACTTCAAACCAAGAAAAAGTTTGCAAACATGCTCCAAATGGCAGGATATTAATTTGAAGTTATGTTTACTGCTTTTGTAATACTTTTTGACATAAGTATTACCCATAAGTATGACAGTAGGGTCACTACATTCAATATTGAATATCTGTTGATTTCGTATGGTTGGGAAGAAATCTTCCTTGAGTTCTTTACATGCATCTGAATGTACATCTGATGATGCTAGAACTCTACTTTTACCAAGAATATTCCTTTTTTTATTTATTTTGTCAGTAGTGAATAAACAATTTTTTCTAACGTGGTTCTTTAGATTTTTTCTACTGTAGTATCCTTTGCACCAAGGGCATGGTATGAATTCTGTTGCATGAGCTTTATTAGATTTTCCAACATATACCAAATTATTCAAGTTTGTTTTGTTATGATCAAAGTCTCCCTGCTTCCTTATTAATTCAAAAGCTCGCAAACGTTCCTTGGAACCTAAAAAAAAGTTTATTACAACTAATAATGTTTATGTAGCATCATTTATGCTGCTTATTATTTAAGTGTTTCTTCATCAGTTGATACCTAAATATTAAAGGGCTTCTTTACAAATCATATATACCTAAGTATATTAATGTCTCAGTATAGACAACATACCAGCATTAAATTGAAGAGCTTCTTTCACTAGAACTTCTTCTTTATGTTTCCTTATAAGATGTCTGTTCAAAGTTGATTGGGCGCTTTGGCAATAAAGGCAAAAATGTTTTTTAAATACCCTTTTCAATTTTATGGGACATGATGTACCTAAAAAAAAAGACTATAAAAACAAGATTTGCTGTCATAATTAGCTACCGTCAACATTACTTTTTTCAAGTGTTAACATCATATCATCTTGATTGTCTATATAAACCTCAGTCAACTTTTCTTTGGCCGCTTCTATCATAACATCTTGATTATCTAAATAAACATAACTGAAACTTTCTTCGGTAGCTTTTTCATGTATCGAATCCACTTCACCTTCTGAATCACTATCTTCAGAGATATCTGAAGGTAACTCATATGACGGGTCTCCATCTGAGGTGCTCTCGAATGGATCTGGAAAATCCCAAATATCTTCTGCAACTGTAACAAAATTACAAGGTTATTTATTCTGTTCTATCCATAATTATCCTGCAAGGACAGGAATTTATTCTATTACGATTGAATAAATTTCACTCGCTGATCTTTTCAGGTGGTAACTTACCCCAGTCCTTGTACTGATCCAAGGAACTCTCTTCCGAGTACTTTGTTATTAAAACTTTAGGTAAACCTAGGTTTAAATTTCTGGCCAAATCGGTAATCACTTCATAGCACTGATTCTGTAACACTACATTTCCTTCATAATAAGTTGACTTCCACTTTACCAATGTCCTAACACATTTTTTAATCAAAGATTTGTCAGAGCATACGTAGTGCTTTGGAACGCCCTTGAATTTTATCAAGGCAAACATGTTATTTCTTAAAATGTGCATTCATAAATATCTAAGTCCCCAAAGTATTTAAAAAAATATCACCTCTGTTTCAACTATATACCAAACTATATTTACCATAAAATATGTAGATCTACATATTCAGAACATGCATAAAGTACACCCTGAACTCCCGACATACTATTAACGTATTAACTATTATAGAATATATTTAATTTATAAATTACATGTACAGAAGGATGTTCTGTGATGTATACCATAGAGTAGTAAGATTTACACCAGAGACAATCAACAGAAAGTTGATAGGGTAGCCTACAGATGTTACTCGGGAAATTATCAACGTGCCGTCCCGGTACTTCCAGACAAAGAGAAGTGACGTGCAGACAAATCGGTAAAACCGTGTATTCAACTGGGAACTCGGAATAGCTCCGCAGGGAGACACCAAATTGAAAAATTCCATAATATGAAAGAATCCTACACAATTGCTTTTTGAACACCGTTGAAGGAACGCGATCTAATAATCAATGAAGACTAAAAAGTAAGAAGTTTTTCAAAACGCTCATAAAATATTATTGCTGTTATCTTGCCACACACTATTCATAATAATTAAGTTTTTTCACAATGCTGATTGTTAATAAGTCTAATCATAATATTATATCATTTTAATTTTCCTTATGGGCACCATATTGAATTTATTGTAGTTTTGATTTGACCCTTCTTATTACCTTTTCAATGATATATCACAAGTTACAACTTAAGCCTTAAAAATTCGAGGTATCAATAAAAAATTGTCTACCATTAGTGAGCTTTGAATTCTACATCTTTAACAATGAATTTCAATCTGTCACACGTTAATGATTGGTATTTTATGTCACCGTATATTGTTTGCAAAAATGGATTTTGCGAAAAGAGAAGGAAGGGATATGATACAACTAAATAAGAAATACGATAGAATCAGTGTTGAGATATTGTGACACCTGACGGGACATTAGCACTAGCAGCTGCATTTGAATCTAAAAAACAAATCGGTCAGTGTTAACTGTATATGAACGTAAAACGTAACATAAAGTTAGACGTTAGGGACTTTAGTAACCTAGATAACGTACGTCGTTTGATGATTGGCGCCGCCATTTTTAGTCCAGCTACCGATTCTTTAATCGCGTGAACGAACGTCATGTCCAGGTTTTCTTTTTGGAGGATCTCAACGGACACTTCATCATCATTTGAGGGGAAGGTGCTAGGGCTCCAAATACACTTAGGCCACTTTGTTGGGCCCATTGTGCTCCCCGTGGTCAGAGCCTATACTATTCTAGCAGGTTTGTGGCCCGCCAGAAACCCAGAATATTGCTAGTGCTGGCTTTGATGAGTTCTTCTGGGAGCAGTGTTTCTCCGAAGCGTCGGTGCCTAAGGGATGCTAATGCATTTCCTACATACCGGGTCATCTGTGATGCCTATAGTGTGGAGATGTTTGTTAAGACAACGGACATTTAATGCGAAGCGTCATTTACCGTTAGGCGGCGATTTTATTAGTACATTATGGTACTGTGAACTATTCAAATTGCAACTAGAATAAAGAATTCTGTAAATTGGCTCTATTCCTCCTGGCCAACAATTATTGGGTGTATATAGATCAACATAATATTAAGAACGTGCATAATATACGTCATGAACTCCTGACATACTACTAACGTATTAACTATTATAGAATAGATTATAAATTACATGCACAGAAGGATTTTCTGTGATGTACATCATAAAGTAGAAAGATTTACATCAGACAAACCACAAATGGTTGTGTTTGGTAGCCTACAGATGTTGCCTGGGAAATGATCAAACGTGCCGTCGCGGGACTTCCAGACAAAGAGATGTGACTTCAGATAAATTGGTAAAACTGTTTTCAACTCGGAACTCGGAATAACTCAGCAAAGAGGCACCAAATTGGAAAATTCCATATGAAAAACCTCATCAAAATTGCTTTTTGAACACCTTTGAAGGAATGCGACCTAATAATTAATGAAGACTAAAAAGTAAAAAGTTTTTTCATAACGCTCATAAAATATTATTGCTGTTGTCTTGCCACACAATATTTTGAAGAATCGCAGAATATTTCTGGAAAGATGTAGGAATCTGCAAGTATTTCCAAATTTCATTAAACCTAAATCAAAGAATAATAAATTAACAAGGTGCAAGATAAGAAAGGGTACGAAAAATTTTTAAATTATTTTCATAAGAATTGTTTATATTTGTGCATTAAAGAAGCTTGAACAAATGTAGCAGAGGTTGAAAACAAAATTAAGAGCGTTAACCAATCCTGTTATCTGCAGCAACTTTATCACCCAATTTTTTCAAAATCAGCATAACAATTTTGAAAAAAAAATTCAACAAAATCAAAGCTTATGAAAAACAAAATATCAATAAAACAATGGCTAAAAACCTAACGGACACAAAAAATTCCGGATTAGATGCAACTCACGCTAAGCTTAAGTCCGAAATTTGCATTGTCTGATGATAAAAAATTGCCTATCGACAATATAATACCTAATTTAGAATGCGGAATTAGAAATAAAAGTTTAGAGGAAAAACATTAAATTGGAAATAAAATTTGTAACATCTTGCCAAATAGAAAGGTTAAACAGAAAGCAGAAATAGGCATAGTAAAAAATCGTTTTAACTATCACACAAAAAAGATAAAGGAGTTCTCTGATGCTAACCCCTCAAATATTAGTTTCGAACGCGGATAAAAGTAATAAAACTGTCATAATTCATAGAAATGACTACGAAAACAAAATAGGAAATCTATTTAGTTGATGAAACAACTTACAAAAAATTAAAATCTGACCCTACATTATCAGTACAAAATGACATAAATAAATTAATAAATGAATGGTATCACAAGTTACAACTTAAGCTTTAAAAAATTCGAGGTATCAATAAAAATGTTTCTACCATTAGTGAGCTTTGACTTCGACATCTTCAACAATGAATTTCAATCTGTCACACGTTGATGATATTTTATTTGTCACCGTATATTGTTTGCAAAAATTGATTTTGCGGAGGGAGAAAGAAGGAATATGATAAAACAAAATTAGAAATACGTTACAATCAGTGTTGCGATATTGTGACACCTGACGGGACATTAGCTCTTAGCAGCTGCATTTGAATGTAAAAAACAAATCGGTCAGTGTTTAACTGTTTATGAACGTAAAACGTAACATAAAGTTAGACGCTAGGGACTTTAGTAACCTAGATAACGTACGTGATAGTGCATTATTTATAAATATTCCGAATCGTTTGATGATTGGCGCCGCCAGTTTTTAGTCCAGCTACCGATTCTTCAACCGCGTGAACGAACGTCATGTTCAGGCTCTCTTTTTGCAGCGACAAGGGACTCTACGGACACTTCATCCATCGTTAGGCGGCGATTTTATTAGGTACATATGGTACTGTTAACTATTCAAATTGCAACCAGAATAAAGCACTGTAAATTGGCTCAATTTCTCCTGGCCCACAATAATTGGGTATATTTACCTCAAAATAGGTTGATCAACATAATATTAAGAACGAACATAATATTGGTCCTGAACTCCTGACATACTACTAACGTATTAACTATTACTATTATAGAATAGATTATAAATTACATGCACAGAAGGATGTTCTGCGAGGAACACCATAGAATAGATTTACACCAGAGACAACCAACAGATGAAACTTTCAAACGTGCCGTCGCGGTACTTCCAGACAAAGAGAAGTGACGTTCAGACAAATTCGTAAAACTGTATTTTCAACTCGGAACTCGGAATAACTCTGTAAAGAGGCACCAAATTGCAAAATTTCGTATGAAAGACTTACTTTTTGAACAACTTTGAAGGAACGCACATCATGTCTTGTAGAAACACAAAGAGTAATCAACGAAATATTTCAAGTTTGTCCCTTATTGTCATGGGCAACAAATGAAAGGGTTTGATGAGTAGAAGCGAATTGACTTCATTCTGAACAAAATGTGGCGGAAGTCTTAATATGGCAAATTATCACATCCACCAAAAAATCTATGCTTTTTCCTCTTCAATAAAATGGGTTAGCTGATTATTGCAAAATTCAAGATTTAATACTTGTTCTTTGATTTCCGTTTCTTTTATTTTGAATTCTTTTATGGGCCCCTACTTATCGGGCCTGTTTCACATCTCATAAGGTAGTGTGAGAATCCCTGAGTCCGAATTTAATAATCTCAGATATACCCACTAAACACTCCACCTCGTGAGGTAGGCTCGTCCTCCGAGCAGAGTAGTGTCGCTGACACTTTGTATCTTACCTTACCGCACCTTCTCGGGTCATCGAAAAATTTTCTTCGTTTCTGAGATTCGAACCCGCAACCTAATAATCAATGAAGACTAAAAAGTAAGAAGTTTTTTCAAAACGCTCATAAAATATTATTGATGTTATCTTCCCACACTCCCACACACTATTCATAATAATTAAGTTTTGTCACAATCCTTATTGTCAATAAGTCGTATAAAATCGTAATATCATGTCTTCATTTTAATTCTTCTTATGGGCCCAATATTGAATTATTGCAGTTTTGGATTGACCCGTCTTATCACCTTTCCAATGATGTATCACCCCTAAGCTTTACAAAATTCCGATACATTAGAAAAAATGTTTGTACCGGTAGTGAACTCTGACTACGACATTTTTAACTTTAAATTTCAATCTGTCACACTTTGATGACATTTTATGAGTCACCGTATATTATTTGCAAAAATTGATCTCGGGAAAGGAGAAACAAGAAATATGATATAACTAAATTACAAATACGATAGAATCAGTGTTGAGATATTGTGACACCTGACGGGACATTATCACTAGCAGCTGCATTTGAATGTAAAAAACGAATCGGTCAGTGTTTAACTGAAGTATTTATAAATATTCCGAATCGTTCGATAATTGGCGCCGCAAGTTTTTAGCTACCAACTCTTCAATTACGTGAACGACACGTCATATCCAGACTCTTTTTGGAGGGACCCTACGGACACTTAATGCGAAGCGTCATCTATCCTAAGGCGGCGATTTTATTAAGTACATATGATGTGATATGATCATTATTGATATACGGATCATCACTGAGGCATATTTGTCTCCGCAATTGAGCTCAAAAATCTGTGTGGACTTGAAAGCTTACCACCCACCGATGATGCTGCAAATCAACATATTCTTAGGGTGTATTACCAAGTTCAGGTTTGGATCGGTAATGAAACCATTGATCCAACGAAATGGGGTTGGAGAAATAGTCCGAATGAACTTACTCCTATACAAACAGTAAAAAATGCAGGTCACGATGAGTTGATCAAAATAATCTCTTGTGTAAAAAAAATTGTACTGGTAAATGTTCATGCAAAAAATTAGGATAACCTTGTAGCTCATTATGCAAGCATTGTGAAGTTAAAGACTGTTTTAATTGCCCCGAGCCAGAAGTCAGTATATTAGATGATGATGATTTTGATGAGTGTATTGATGAAAATGAACACGATGATGAAGATGATGACGATACCGATGATGTTATCAATGACACTTGCAACGATCAAATACTATCAAACTCAGATAATGAAGCGGATCACGATGATCCGTTTATCAATAATGATCATATCACTTCTTTAACAATATATGTTGACAGTGATAACGAAGATAACGTCATCGATACGTCGTGCACTTCAGACTGTACGACTGATAGCGAAATTACAGAAATTCCTGGTAAAAAAAGATTGAGAAAAAAAGTAAATGTGTTTATTGTATAAAATAATGGGTATTAGACCTATCTATAATGTGAATCTGTACACTTACATTTATTGCCATTTTATTTTTCCCGATAAGCAATATTATGTATGTTATGATAGTTATTAGATTAAATTATATTATAATATCATATTATGTTATGAATAATGAAAAAAATATAAAACGTAGGTTATTTGTAAATAATCAACAGATAGATAATTTTTCAATAAATATGAAATGTAAAAAAAATATAAATGTTAAAATTTTGTTTAATATTGAAATTTGTTATGTAACAACCTATAAAAACATAATGCCATGGTCACATATACACGTTCACACGTCTACACACACTCACACATTCACACAAAACGATTATAAGCATTCAGGTGCATGTTAAAATATTTATAAACTATAATTTCGCGCGCGGAATCTATTGTACCGACCCTCGCATATTGCCGCTACATGAAATTCCGCGCTAAATTTGTATGATGAAATTCGCTATAACTTGGGATTGTGAATGAATCTTCGTACGCTGTTCCAAACTCAAATAGCCGAGGTATTTCTCTGTAATTTGATTCGAGGTTTTTGTCTATAGACCCAAAATTGGGCCGTTTAGAGGCCCAAACACATTTATTAGGATAGTTTTATTTCTATCCGACCCAAATCAATCTGCTTAGACTCAAAATACTCGCTATCAAAACCTCTGATAGAACCTAGAATTTGGGTTCCGTAGAAAATTTCTAACCTCAAAAAGTTTACATTTTTCGTTGGTTCAAAATTTTCAAAATGGCGCCAAAGTTATGTCTTCAGAGCAAAATGCTCGGATTTCGGATATTATATGCAGAATGATGAAATCTTCTGAATAATTTTGGTTTCAGATTGATAACATTAGTATTCCGTCTGAAATTTTCAAAATGGCTGATTGTGACTCCAAAAAATGAGATAGGTCAAAATACCAGAAATCGAATAAAAGAAGAATAAAAATACTATCTTTTCACCAAAACATAATATGAAAAATTGAAAACTCTTTGACATATACCTTAATTTTTTAATGTGTCAAAAAACACACTAAACGGGCCCTATCTTGGGCCCACGACCTAGAATCGACTTGAAGTTGCCAAAAGTTGCGTACTAGTTTTTCCAACAACTTTTGTCCGAAACATTTTTTCATAAAACCCAAAATTCTGTCTCAAAACGCAAAAAATGGCTATTTTTGGGTCCAAAAAATGGCCATAGTCTACATCATCGTGTTTAGCGTGTCAAAATACATAAGAATAGACTAAAATTAGACCTCGCGGAAATTCGGATAAAAATAGTCGATTTTCATCCTTAAATGCCTGGACTATATGTAGGTATATTAATCAACGATTTATTGGAGGAAGATCGTGTATCGTTTGAATTCATGTTTAGGCCAGGTAGTTTTTCATCAGTCGAAACATATGCGACGCGGGCATGTTCGCGATTCTTAGAGGGAAAATTGCGCTGAGAACAATATGATTATTATCAAATAGTTTCTGAATTGAGAGCTTCATTGTTATAAACAATATTGAAAGTGTTAATTGACTTGACGAAAATAGCATGTTTGCAATAATTGTTTTGAAGACGTAGGTAAATTTATCAACCTTTGTGAAAATTACTCCATATCATTCTGCATAATTTTACCTTTAATTTGATAGAAAAATTATCTACATTGTGTGCTTAGTGTTTCTCAACAATACGAAATGAGATGGCAATGTTTTACATCTAATTTAGTATAGCCGGACTGCAATCAAGTTTTCAAATAACGTAACAAGCCAAAACTCCAACAAACAGTGAACTCTTCTATTTAATTACTGCATTTTTCAAATCATTTTTAACTTCATCATATTTATCAAACACTGAATTTAATTTATTTTGTTGATATTTTCGACTCAGGAGCGCCTTTCTTCTCAATTTGCAGTCAATTAGGAGCATAATTGATGAAACTTATCTTTAGAAAAACTGTTTTCACATTCTCAATACAATAATAAGAAGCAACAACAAAACAAGACACAATCTGGCAACGCCGCACCTTCCCCTCGGTTCACATTTCCTGCTTTGAATGCCTACCCCTACATTACGAATTTTTGGCTAACATCACCTCCCGCAAAGAAATATATATATATATATATATATATATATATATATATATATATATATATATATATATATATATAAGGATCAAAGTACGTTAAATAGTATAAATATCACAAGGCGATAAGTGTAAGAACACTTGTTTGTTATGAATCGTATACTTATGGATATTATGTACCTACTTCATCCTCATCTTCATTGAAACAGGTATTTATTCTCACTTTTAGACAACTACGAAAAGAAAAGGAAAAAGTAGAAGTAGTATAACCAATATAAAAACTGAAAAATGCACATACCTCCACGATTAAGGCCACCAAATCCTTACTCGTGGCATAAATAGATATCTCCTTCAAATCCTCCTCCTCCTCATTATGGCGGACTTGTAGGGGTGAGGCTGTTGAAGGTGGTGGTGGTGGCGGAGATGATGAGTGTCGTGGTTGTGGCAGGGAGCTGGAGGTTGTTGGTTTTTGATCTCTATAAACATTGAAAAAAAAAGATGTTCAAAGAACTTTGATTCTAATCAAATCACACACCTTATTTCATCATCATCGATTATATGAATCGGGTTTATAGGCGGTTCGGTCTTACGTGGTTTCTTCCTCAATATATTTGGCCCTGCCCTACGTTCACTAAAATTATAAAAAATAAAACAATATCGAAAACAACAGAATGAAATGAAGGAAATACTCACTTTTTATTTTTATTCCTTTTCAGAGGCTTCTTAGTGAAGCTGTTATTATCGTTATATCTATAAGAAATGTATTATTAGTTCCCAACTAAAATTGGTAATATTTTTCAATGAACTTACACATTGCCAAATGATTCATTGATGAGAACCTCTGTCCCATCCTCCAACATACATTTCTCAATTTCTGGTGCAAGGTTGCCACCAGATAAAAATGTGCTCACTATGGTGGCATCAGAAGGTATCATCCCGTTTATAACCAGTTCTGTTCCATCCATGAGAGTACATTTCCCTATTCTGCCATTTTTCATATCAAATTTACTGTAAATAAATTATAATTAATATCCCCAAAACAATTTATGGAATTGATGAATGACATACCCTCTAATTGAATTGTCCTCATTGAGAACAATTATTATGTCATCATCCCCCACAGGATTATCATTGTATTTAACCATGCTGCCATCATTTTTCCGTATGAATACGATATACCCACTACAAAATTAGTTTAAAACATATAATCTATCGCTAGATATTCCTTAATAAAACTTACTTTGCAGATAGATATTCAGGAGGATCAGTTGGTGGTGTGAATCTGTTAGTTAATTCTTCCATATTTAAATCGATTTCCATTAATAGAAGACTTGAAGAGAACTTTTCGCTTGCTTGTTTGAACTTTGAGATGCAACTAACAAAAAAACGTTATTTCGAAGTGAAAACTAATCTATTTACTAATTGTAATATCAACATTTAATTAGAACTAAGTAGATTAGTATACTTATATCAATCTAGTTTTCCTGTTCCCGTTGACTTATGTGAAAGGAAACTGATTAGTTTTTCTTGATGATATATGAAAAGGAAGCGGATTAGTTTAATTGGTACTAATCGAAAGTAGGTTTTTCCTGTTCATGAGGGATTAGAAAAAGCGATAGTGGTTTATCAAATCGTTGTTCCTGTTGAAAAGGAAACCTGATTATTTTCAATCAATTTAAGCCAGTTGATGATAGATTTCCCGTTGTTTTGTTTATCAATGTATATGACTGTGAAATAATTAGACCGGTATGATTTTGATATTGAAACTTTATCATTCATTCAATATTCATCCTTCAAACGAGTCGTCACGACCAAATTTGTGTGCTATACACGTTTATTGAAACATTGTATATTATTTTCTTAGGTAAGTTCATCCCAATCTAAATCATATTTCCAATAGTCTAAAGTCGATGTGGGGGTTTTTCAGATATTATGGATTTATCTCAACTTAACGAAATTTCTCTTTTAGAGAATAAGGACGTTTGCAAGGCATCCAACCTCATCCTCGGCAAGCCATATATAATCTATAAGGCAAAAATAGTCAAAACTGCTTTCGGACCTACTATTTTAGTAGATCTGGGAGACTTCGTTTGCTTCATTCCAAAGAGAATAAGCAGTATCTTGATGGAACACGTTGAAGAATTCAACGACGGCACATATTCTATCATTTATAGAGGACGAAAGGAAGTGGGGAAAGCTAATTCTGCCATCAAATTGGAGTTCATTAAGACAAGTGAAGAAAAGGAGAATATCGAACCTTCAAACCAAGCTGTAAATCAACCATCATCATCATCATCTAAGAAACCACGCAAAGGAAAATAATTTCATTAATGAACCTCCTCCTCCTCCTCCTCCTCCATTTTAGGTAACGTAACAAACAATTATTTTATTTTGCTCAGAAAATATCTATATCTAAATAGTTTTATACATAATCCTCAAAATGGGTGATATATCAAATATTGGTAAAGAAGTAGTAAAGATAATTCATGAAGCTTATGATAATTTCAGAAATATAACATTCACAGAATTAGAGATATAAATGGGTTAATTTTTGCAATAATCATTTAAGGAAATTTAATCATCATTTAATGAACTCTGCTATGAGTTTAGGACATGTAAATCAACTTCAAACAAATATTTCTCACATCAAAAGGTTAAAGGTGCTGTTTCAAAATTTAAATCTTCATCGAGGGATGGGGGTTGATAATCCTATAAGAGAAAGTCGATCAGACCGTATTCGATGGGAAGATCTTAAATCTGCATTTTCCACTAAAATAAGATGTGGTACTATAATTAATTTGAAACATTTAGATCCTCACACATTTTTAGAAGATGCTTATCATCTGTTTAAATCTAGAATATCTAGAATAATTGCTGATTATCATATAGTTAAAGTAAATTCAATCTTTTGTGGTGAATATATTAAAAACAATATTAATCTAGATTTAATTGAAACAGATTCCAAATATTTCAATACTAAAACTGCGAAGATTGATTCTACCGACAATCTTCAGGAGTGGTTTGAAAATAATATAATTCATCCTATATTGAATAAGCTTGATGAATTTAAAGAAATAGATTCGGGGTGGATGTTGCGGAATATTATCAATCTTCAAATAAATATAAATAAAGTTGAACTGCTCAATGTGGGGTATAATGGGTCATCTTATATACGATTACCAGAAGAAATTGTAAATAAGAATGTCGTAATCAATGTTAAGAATGAGGATGAGTATTGTTTTGCTTGGGCCGTTATTTCAGCTCTTTACCCTATTCGAAAGAATTGTGATAGAACTAAGTCTTATCCATATTTTTCTAATATATTGAAATTACAAAATTTAACTTTTCCTCTACATATCAATCAAGTTGCGATATTCGAAAAAAATAATAATATTTCTATAAATGTGTATACGCTGAAATTGGTACGAAAAAAGAAAAATGGGAATTATGAGGTGCTTCCCACATACATAACAAGAACAAAATTATCTGAACACATCAATTTATTACTAATCCAAAATCAATATTCTTTGAATGGAGAACATGATGATGAGAATGTAAGATATCATTATTGTTGGATTAAAAATTTATCTAGATTGATCAGTGCTCAAGTTTCGAAAAAATATACAATCTATATATGTGATAGATGTTTAAATTATTTTCATGTTCAACAAAAATTAGATGAACATTTAATATTTTGTAAAGATAATAATTTTTGCAGGGTGAGTTTTCCAAATGAGAAAATATTAAAAGTCAAAAATTTTGTTCATAAAGAACCTATACCCTTCATAATTTATTTTGATTTTGAGGCCTTGCTTATACCTATTCAACAATGTACACCAGATCCTACATTATCGAGTACCAATAAAATTCAAATACATGAAGCATACAGTGTAGGATTTTATATAAAATGTTCATATGATGACTCTTTATCTATTTATAAATATTATAGAGGTCCTCAGTGTACTAAATGGTTTCAGAACAATTAGATATAGTTGGAGAAAAAATAGGATTATTATTGAAATATATCGAACCTATGAAGAAGTTAACCACGAATCAAAATATTGAATTCAGAACGCAAGAGCATTGTCACATATGTAGTTCAAAGTTCTCTCAAACAGATATTCGTGTAAGGGATCACTGTCACTTCACAGGAGTGTACCGTGGTGTGGCTCATCAAAGTTGTAATTTGAATTAAAAAAAAAAATTCATTGTACCTGTGGTTGCACATAATTCTTCAAATTATGATACACATCTCTCGATAAAAGACTTATTACAAAATTCTCCTGGATCAATTCAATTATTACCCATCAATAAAGAAAAATATATATCATTCACTAAAGGTGGATTTAAATCAATTGTCAAATTTCGATTTATGGATTCATGTCGTTTTTTAAGTTCACCTCTGAACAAATTAGTATCATACTTGGAAAGAGATGATTTCAAAATTTTAACGAAAGAATTTTCAGAGCTATCAAATGAGAAACTTGAACTGCTAATGAGGAAAGGTGTTTTTCCCTATGAATATCTTGATTCGTGGGAAAAATTGGATGATATAAATCTATCATCTGTTGATCACTTCTATGATAAATTAAACGATGAACCAATCAAGGAAGTCGAATATACCCATGCATGTAATGTGTGGTCAACTTTCAATATCTCATCGTTAGGTGAATATAGTGACCTTTATCTGAAAACAGATGTACTATTATTGGCAGATGTTTTCGAAAATTTTCGTTCAAAATCTCTTAGCATATATAATCTTGATCCAGGATTTTACTATACTTCTCCAGGATATACTTGGGATTGTATGTTAAAATATACAGGAATTTCCTTAGAATATATCCAAGATGTAGATATGTTGATGTTTATGGAAGGTGGTATACGAGGTGGTATCAGTCAATGTTGTAATAGATATGCAAAAGCAAATAATAAATTCATGATGGACTTCAATCCAGATGAAGAGAACAGTTTTTTAATGTATTTCGATGTATGTAATCTTTACGGTTGGGCCATGAGTCAATATCTACCTTATGGAGGTTTTAAATGGGTTGAGAATTTCGAAGAATTTCAAGTTGAAAACGTTTCAGATGAATCTGATATAGGTTATATGCTTGAAGTTGATTTAGATTATCCCGAAATATTACACGATTTACATAAAGATTTACCTCTATGTCCTACACATATGTGTCCACCTCATTCCAAATTGAAAAAGTTACTAACCACCCTTTATTCCAAATATCGATATATAATACATTATAGAAATTTGAAACAATGCTTAAAATTAGGAGTAAGATTAACTAAAATTCATAGAATATTACAATTCAATCAAGCTCCTTGGTTAAAACCATATATTGAGTTGAATACAAAAAGGAGAATGAATTCTAGAAATGCATTCGAAGTAGCTCTTCAAATTGTTTATCAACGCTTGTTTTGGTAAATTCATGGAAAATGTTAGGAAGCATCGTGATATCAAATTAGTATCAAGGTGGGAGGGTAAATGTGGAGCAAGATCATATATTGCGAAACCAAACTTCAATAGCAGCCAAATATTTGACGAAAATCTTGTAGCAATAGAACTTAATAAAATTGAGATAGTCTTCAATAAACCTCTATATGTTGGTATGTGTGTTGTAACGAAGCTTAAATTTCGAAAGATTATTTAATTCAGATCAGGCAATAAATACGGATGTTACATGTAATTTCAGTTTGAACAGTTCATTATTTCAATAGATATGAATGAATTCCGAATGTGTATTCCGTGATTGCCACTTTTCTAAATCTCCGTAATTTGAAATAAGTATAATTATTCAAATAGATGAATCTAATTCACGCCCGTTCAAAATTGCATTCCATTCCGATAAAAACATGTTGCAAAACAGGGGCTGGCCAGTTAAGACACCAAACTTTGTGCAGCCTTATGTATAAAAAGGGCGAACAACCTAAAAAACTCCGATAACACTTGTTTAGTCCGCCGAGAGAAACTACCGGAGCGTCATGTGCGCGAATTTTAGATCTAAAAAGTAGCGTCACTTTTAACCATTGTTCGGGGCATAAGTAAAAACTATTGGCACAAAAATAAGGATTTGGTGGAACAGACCTGTCCGAAACCTCGGAAAACATATAAAAGCCGTGACGACCGAAAGATCGCTCTCTTGTGTTTTCAATTTGAATCAGTAAAGTAGTTCTCTAGTGTTTTTTTTTTTGAATTGTGAGTCAGAGATTTAAAGGTTGTGAATTAATAATAGTTTTCCGTGCAAATGAATTGTTTCAGAAGGTAAATGATAGCAAATAAGTTTATATTTTTGAGCATTACTAAATATAATATAGTTCAAAATGGTATCAACTTTGAGGATTATGTCACTTGCTTGCAAAATCAGTCTGAGATAATGCGAACCCAAAAATTAATTAGATCTCATAATCATAATATTTATACTATTCAGCAAAATAAAATTGTTTTAAGCGCTCGTGACAATAAACGTTATCGAAAATAATAAAACGTTACCTTGGAGGCATTATTCTATTCCAGAGGTGGAGGATGAAGAAAACGATTAGTGCTATAAATATTACATATTATATATTATATATTACTTATAAATATAATCTACATTTTTATTATAATAAATATTTTATGTAACATATATTTGGTTTTCTTATTTACTTATTTTCAGATAATTAAACGTATGAGTTATATGATTGTAATCTATGTAATGTATAATTGGATGCGTTTTAAGAAAATTCAAATTATTTATGTGATCATCCAATTTCTTCTTGAATATCATTCTTCATAATGCAGGTTGATTTAATTTTGCTTCCAGCACACAATTTGATAATTTAGTTTTTTTCGATGCAGCTCTTGATAACAGCTCATATAATCCCACTCTAAATTTTTTATTGAAATATTTGACGGTTCAGATAGGACAGGTTCAGGTAGAACATCACTTCTATCTTTGCCAACTGTAGTCAAACTGGATGATTTCGGTTTATTACATTCATAATATTTAGATGCCCACGTATCTGATTCAAATTTCAATCCGAGATTATTTGCAACACATGTAGATAAATCCGATCTACACTCTTGCAGAAGATTATTAGCGGGGGCATCTATGGTTGTAGAAATGGTGGTAGTGGCGGTAGGAGAACTTTCACAATATTTTTCGATATATATACGTTCTAATATATATTTACTATTCACATCCAATAATTCCAAGGTTAAATTTTTCAATCTACTTTTACAAGTTGTGAGTTGAACATTTATAAAAGATATACGATGTTCATAATCATTTCTCACTTCTTCTCTGGAAAGAGGTTCAGGGTGGGTAGAAACTCTATGATGTGGAGAATGATTTTCCTCGATCCGAAAATAGTAAAGGTAGGTCTTTGTTGATTTAAATTTTCATATTCTAAATGAATGGAATCACTCCGATTTAAATTATGATTGAATGATGCACTTCCATTGTCAGAATTAAATGTAGACTTATACAATACTATATTGGATGAGAAAGTTCCAAGAAGTAAGGTTAGAGTTAACACAAACTGTACAAGTAACATACTATATGAATACATTTTTCATAATGATATATTTCTAACACTACATCTATTTAATTATCCTGGAGAAGAGTAGGGATGAAACACAATACCACGATAGTTATCTATAGATATTTTCGATATTATTTTTCTCTTATCAGCACACTCAAAACAGTATATAATCTTCAAATTGAATATACACTCTGAACAATACAATCTATGTTTACAAGGGATAAAACTTGTATTAATCTCTTTTTTATTACAAATTCCACAAAGCTTCATCATTTTGTCTCTCGTATGAGTTCAGGATATAGACTGAGGAAAATAAAAATCAATTTATTATTTATATCATTTATTATCATCGGTTTACAATGGTAGTAAATTTATAAGATAATTATGAATATGTAAGCTATTATTCACAGCACAGTAACAATTATTTGAAATATGATTGTTCAAACAAAGAGGTTCACCCATTATCAGTTTTGGACAGTTGACATCATTTTCTAAATCTATAACAACTATCGATCCTCCTCCATTAATTTCTTCCTAAAGTTGTCTTATGGCTAACGATTTTTCTTTTCCTCTAACATATATACGATTGATATTCATCTCAACTGTATGTTTTTTTAAAATATTCTTCAATTCCCTATTCTTGATAAACCCGCTAACATATGGAATACAATGATGATTCCTCTCGAGATATCGAATTTGTCTCTTACAGTTTTCATCTAACTCGGTATATGGCTTGGGATAATTGAATAGGTAGTGATTTGATTGTTTTCCATTCGTAATACACATTTCTTTTATTCTAAATTCCGGCACTTCGAAGCCTTGTAGATCTATTACGATGAACCTCATATTGGTGAATGTTGAATATTGAAGAGAGAGATTAAACTTATCAAATCAAATTACGGATATTTCCGGTCATTGCCGAATATTCAATAATCTTATCATTTATTATTATACAGTAAGCTCTTGTTTTATCTGGGAAATTGATGTGACTCTCAAATTCCAATTTCACATAAACTGTTGAAGATTTAATCGAATCGTTTTGTTTCGAACAATCGATAACGAAGAGAGATTTTTTCTGGAACGATGTATAATCTATAATAGGTTCTGAAAAAGTTTTATTGAGAAAGCTTTTCTGGAAATCTGTATACATTTGATACGCTTCGGTATATTGAAGATTCGGGAAATCCATCTTTGAAGCTTCATAAGGATAACATTCAGAGTTTAGGTATAATTTCACATTAATTATATTGATGTTATCGACATATGTGCTCTGGTTCTTAGGATTATCTATACGATCCGTTTGGAATGCTAAAATTACATATCTAGGACGTTCTAAATTTGTAGCAGTTTTCACTGTCCATATATCTTTATTACTTGTTCTCAATGAAGGATTCTCATAGATTTCCCAACTTCGAAAACTTATCAGTATGGGTTTGTTGATGCTCAAATCCTCCAGCATTTTTAATTTGATTTCATCGTTAGGAAAAACATGTTTCACTTTCAGTGCTATGGTCTTAACAATTATTGTAGCCTTCTTTGTATCAGTGCTGTAATAACAACGTTTATCATTTCTGGATCGAATCAAACGTAGCTTATGTTTTCCACTCAACACTCTTCTATAATCGTAAAATACACCTAATAAGAAATTTAGCGGTATTCGTAGAACAAATGACTTATTTGTAGGGTTGAATGTAGAAGGCGCTGCTTTATAATTCCAACCAGATGTATTCAATGCTGTACATTCGTTATCGTTATAAAGTAAGTATGATCTGATCGTACTAACAATTCCAGGATCTCGCACTTTATCAATTTCCTTTCCGTTAAGTTCATAGCTTATGGATTCAAAAAGAAATGCTCCTACATTGTTAGAAAGAGAACATTCACCAATACCATCGGTAGAAACTTTGAATTCAGCTTCTAAATATAATGCGGCACTAAATAGATCAACCAAGATGTCTTGTTGATTTATTAAAATTTCAATTTCATCATTATTTCCAAACGAATTGGTATGTGGATAGTATGTATGGGTTTCTTCCTTTATTATTTCTTCATCGAACGTTGACTCGTTGAATATTTGAAGTTTGTTTGACATTGTAACCCAATGATTTTAAGGATGAAATATTTGAATTTGATAATGATGCAGCAGCAACAACCTTTCCAGGCTCTTGTTTCAGATATACTGATTGCACTGGACGTAAATTCTGACTTAAGTATTGATTTGAAGATTTTTCAGAATTATGAAACGTTAAACCCATTTCTTTTCAACTCCAAACGAATCACTATTTGCTCTCCTCTAAAATTGACCGCTTCACCGTCCTGATCTTGAATATTCAAGGTAATATTATCAATGGACTTTTTATTGATAATTGGTAGATAAATTAGATTTCTCGGTTCTATGTCTATAGCAAATCCAGGGTCAACTAATGGGAAAAATTCGTATATGGTGTGTGATAACTTATTATCGTAGTACGATCCTGCTGTTATATTACACTCTATCCGTATGGTAACTACTTTGATGATATTCACAGGTACATCCGATTGATGTAATTCGTTAGCCTTCAATACTTTTTTGGAGAATCCTAAAAGTGAACCTAAGCTGTCTGGAGGGGAAAAGTCTATTTCATATACACTTTTCAACTCGGACCTTAGAGTATTATTATTCGGTTTCAAAGATAACAGAGTTTTGCTATCTCTCTTCTGCTTATCAGTTGGTGATAAAGATTTCTGTAGAAAACTTTCAATGCCTGCTATCTCATAAGAACCTGTGGGAATCTGAATAATATTTTTGCTTTTATCCAATTTATAATAGAACCTATTATTTCTACCTTCTTCTATATTAGGCACACTATTATATGTATGGAATCCAACTAATGCTAAAGAATATTCACTATTAGGATCTAGTTCAATTGGAGGGTAAAAGTCCCCAGCAATTCTACTACTCGTACCTTTTAATGTGAACGTGTTCGACATGATTGAGTTGCTATGAATAAGAAACGTTGTTATATAGAAACTGGAGACATAAGTGTCCACAATTGTAAGTGTTATATTTTTGGAACGACTCATGATTGTATAGTATAGTACAATTTTTAAAGTAGGATATCAGTTCTCGAGGTGGTCTTAAATTACCAAAACTATCAAAATACAAAATTGTATCTTTCTTCTTTATGAAAGCTACCTCTATGATCTTTCGAATCTAGATTAACAATAGCACACTCATTTTGGAGTGGACCAGAGATCGGTAGCTCATCTCGCATGAATACATCACGAAAATGTGGAATATTCAATATCTTAACGAATTTCTTAAGATCAATATCCGATAAAGGTCTTCTGGGTAGCTTTAATGGTATTTTTTTTTGTTTCTGAAGATATAGTCTAAGACCTTTTTGATGTTTTCTCAAGTATAGGCCGGACCCTTGTTTGCCAAGCGCTATAGCTTCCATCGATTTGTTATGACGTTGTGCCTCTTCTAAATCTCTCCGAGCTTGTTTTGATTTATTAACCGCATTAACTATGGCCGTTGCCCCACCAGTTAGAGCTCCTGCAGCTGATAGCCCGGCAAACAGAGGTATAAGGAAAGGAAGGAATACACCTGTTTTAGGTAGGGGGACTACTCTTGGTAAATTTACTTTCTTCTTCCCTCCCACTCTTTTGATTTCATTTTTAGCAACGTTCAAAGCGAATCGTGAGGATTTTTTCAAATCAGCGTAATCGGTTTTATTCATTTTCTTACGAATACCTTTGACTATACTATTATGAAATCCTACTCGTTTCTGACGTTTCTTAATACCTCTACCAGATTTCCTTCTTTCGTTTCTACATATCCATACCTAATTTCCTTTTAGCCTTCATCGTTTTATTCACTAACCAAGCTGCAATCTTCTCACGGAAATTTGCGCTTTTTGATTGCAATCTGTTATAAGCTTTTTCTTCTAATTCACGATCGGCCTTATGCCTAATATCTAAATCGTTCTCACTTTGAGAGTAAGCTATATCGTGCTGACGACAAGCTTTATCTAACTCATTTACACCAGGATCTCCACGATTCAGGCGCTTCTTCAGTTTAGTACCAGGACCACAATACTGATAACCTGGTATGTGTACTTCGAACGGTATATTATTTATTAGCGAGTTAACAACACCCTCACCGTAATGCATCAGGTTCGATACTGTAACATTTTTTCTATGAGACTATTATAAATAGATTCCAGTTGGAAGATGAGCCACAGTACACAATGAAAGTTGTGAAACAGAAGATCACTCTTGATATAATGAATCTTGATGATGAACCAGATGCTATAGCAAACAGTGATAGACATGGTTCTTTATTCCCGAATACTTTGAGAACAATAATCTGTGGTCCTAGTAATTGTGGGAAAACTAATGTAATGTTATCTCTGTTGTTCGATCAAAATGGTTTGCGTTTTGAAAATGTATATGTGTACTCGAAATCGTTACATCAGCCAAAGTATCAACTTCTTCAGGAAACGTTAGCTAAAATTCGAGGATTGGAATATCATCCACTCTCTGAAAATGATGATGTAATCGATCCTCTACAGGTCAAACCCAATTCCGTTATCATATTTGACGATGTAATGTGCGATAAGCAAAATGAGATCAGAGCGTACTTTTCAAGAGGTAGACATAATTTAATTGACAGTTTCTATCTGTGTCAGTCATATGCAAAATGTCCGAAACATGGAATACGTGATAATACTAATACTATGATAATTTTCAAACAAGATGATCTTAATCTTCGACATATATACGATGATCATGTAACTAGTGATATGCCATTTGAGAAATTAAAAAATATATGTTGTCAGTGTTGGAAAGAGAAATATGGTTTTATCATGATAGAAAAAGACAGTGATTTACATAAAGGGAGATCTAGGAAAAAATTTGATTCATTTATAAATCTATGATGGGTTAATGTGAAATCATTGATCGGTTGGAAACGGTTGTGTGAAGATTATCATGACTCCTCCGAATGAAATAAAAACTCGAAAAGTGAAGAAGAAGATTAACAACCTTGCTAATATAATCAGAAAAAAGTATATGTCCATTAAATTAGGTAAAGCTGAACAAGATGAGGCTGTAGAGAAAATATTCAGCACTGTATCTAAACCATTGAGTGATATTTCAAAACATACTAGTGAAATTGAACGAAAAGTATCATCATTGAAGCATGCTCAAACATCGATCCCCCAAATTAAAGTGGAACCACCATCCAAAGTTGATTTCACACCGGTTGAGAAAGAAGAAGTATTTGAAAGTCAACCGGAAGAAGAAGAATCAGAAGAGAGATTTTCAGGTGATGTGAGTCTTCGAGAACTACGTAAGGAATTTCATAGTTATAAAAAGAAGCATGAAAAACAAATCGAAATTTACTTCGAGCAGTATCCTCCTTTAATATTCTATTATATTGAAGGAATGTTATTGGATGATGATATAAAGAAATATGATACTGTATATGGCCCTCATGTAGATTCAACTACACATAAATGGATATTAGGAGATGAGATATTAGATATACACCCTAAGGAGGATATTATTAGTATTGGTGATTATAAATTTAAAGGAACTCAAGGTCTTTATGAGTTGATATTTATGAATAATCCTACCCCTAAAGTCTCTGAAGAAGATTCTAAGAACTATAAAAAAATCTTGGATTTAACGAATGCGGCTAGACGAAAGAATGATCCGTCTAAACAGATAAGAGGTAGTAGATCATATAAATATAAGTTTGTTATCAAGCCACTGATGGAGGTTGTTGGGAAACAGCATCAACGTAGTAAATCTTACAGTGGTGCTGGTATCGATATGATGAGTTATAATGAAAAGCCTATTCAATATATCTATTGGGATGATATAAACGAGATCGTAGATAGATTACGTCTCTTGATCTCATCCGCATCTGCAGGCAATAACAATCATTCGAACGAAATTATTTCTATAATTGAGGAATTAAAGGAAGCTCATGTTATTGAATAATAAGTATTAGTCATATCAATATTTATGTTCAGTATCAAGATGAGTATCGATAAGTTCGGTCGTTCGTCCATTTCATCTCAAGCTACGGCTTTGAAACGTTATCATCCTTGTGAATTACAACTCACTTCGAACGGAAATTATGATATGAAAAACCGCATATTGTGTAACTTGAAGGAACCTGTTAATCAAACTGATGCTACTAATAAACGTTACGTGGAGAATTCTATCTCTGTTAATAGACGTCAATTGGAAATAGAACTGAGAAACAATCTTAACAATTTTGAGAGGGATTATGCAAAAAAAATTGTTCTTAAAACTACTAAAACTCATTCTGAAGTAGACCGATTACGATTTACATCGGAAGATAAGTTTAAAATGTTTGATGCAAACATACAAGAGTTAAAGGGTAAAATTCTTCCCGATATAAAACAATTACAAATTCAGCTGGAGCTCCTTCAGGTATGAAGGAGATAAAGAATAAACTAGAAATTTATGATGATAGTTTGAAAACGATTCCCCTCACAAGCCTACAAGAGATTAATACAGTTATTAAGAAGTTACAGAGTGCTGACAAATCTAATAGTGCAAAATTATTAAAACTGGAAGAAGACTTGGTCAAGTTCATACACCTAGTAAACCAAAAACAAAATGTAATATAAACAAGGGGAAGCAGATTATAACACCATTGATCTGTATTCATCCAAAGCTGTCTAATCTATATGATACAATTTTCCGTCTCTGATTATAGATATGTATAGTAAAGAAAAGGTTCAAATTGTTCGTGAGTTACATAAGCCTGGATTGAAAAATTTCAACCGTCTGAGAACAATTATTAAAGGAATTGACGATCTATGGCAGGTTGATCTTGCTGATATGAATAGCTACGTTCGGGATAATGCCGGATACAAATATATATTGGTTGTGATAGATTGTTTCTCCAAATATGTGTGGACGAGACCGTTGAAAACGAAAACAGCTGGAGAAGTACGAGATGCATTTAACAAAGTTCTAAGTAATTCTAAAAATAGAATTCCTAAGAATCTTCAATCTGATAATGGGACAGAATTCTATAACAAACTGTTCTCTGAACTGATGCGAAAATATCGTATCAATCATTATAGTTCTTTTTCTATTATGAAAGCTTCTATAGCTGAGAGGGTGATAAGAACTTTGAAAGAGAAAATCTATCAGTCATTCAGCTTGCGTGAAAAATATAAATGGATTGATGTTTTAGATAAGATTGTATTAGATTATAATAAGCGTAAACATCGAACTATTGGTCTGGCACCTTGTAAGGTTACAAAGAGCAATGAAAAATCGGTTCTAAATAGATCATATTCACACATGAAAAGAGCATTACCCCACAAATTCAATGTTGGTGATATAGTTAGAATAAGCAAAACGAAATGCTTATTTGAGAAAGGATAATCGCCCAGCTGGTCTAAGGAGCTCTTTAAGATTTCTCGAGTTCATTTTACAAACCCCATTACATATTTATTAGAAGATATGTTTGGAAAACCAATATCTGGAGGATTCTATGAATCGGAAATTCAGAAGACTGAGCAACCAGATGTATATCTAGTTGAAAAAATTCTACGTAGGAGGGGACAAAAATTATATGTTAAATGGCTGGGATTGGGGTCTGAACATAACAGCTGGATTCCAAAGAAAGATGTACTATGATTGATCAGTTGTTCGCCGTTGTTGAAGCGAACAAGTTGTGTGTTGTGTGAAAGATGAGCTCTGATAGTGCTATTGATTTGTTACTATATCAAACTGAAATGGATTATACACAACTTGAATATGAAAAAAGCATTTCTCAAGAATCGAGACTAATTTGTGAAGTGACATATCCTTTATATAACCTGAATTCAATATCAGTTGGGTTAAGTGCTGCACGAGGATATATTCCAGTCGTTAAATTGACAAATGAATTATACCACAAGATTTCTTTTATGCCATTCGAAAACGAAATTTTGGAATATTTTGACAATGATAATAACACTACATTACAATTCTCTACGAACTATAATGATCTTGTGGAAGGTGTGAAAATTCTGAATACAAAACTGCTTAAAATAAATTATTTTGGATCTTGTGTTCTGTTAGATGGGAAATGTTTCAAACTAATCATCATTTCACAAGATCTAATCAACTATAGACTCCGTTATCTGGAACAGTTGAATTTTGCAAGCTATTATCAAACAACATTGATATCGGCTGCACAAATACCAGAGCTGGACAATTTGAAGAAGATTAAGAGAATCATATCAATCCCCAATTCGGCTAATGGATATTGTTTGTTGGAAGCTATCAATTTTACCCCCGAAAGAGTTCTAATAGATTATGAACATTTCACATTCTACAATGTATAAAAACTTTGAACATAGTATAATTAATTCAGTTCTATCAAGATGGCTTTCCTGAGCGTAAGTTTCGTCATCCTTCACGCCATCATTCAGAATCATATTATTTACATCAATCAGTCTCCAGATGTTATCGAAAGTTTCATCTGCTTCAATGTCAATAACACGTTTGAAGATGATTGGCCGAAATATTGGTTTAGAATGGATGTAGATTACTTCTATGGAAAAGGCTTGCCAGGATTTAAATACGATTTCGAGAACATAACATTTGGAAATTTGAAATTGTTGAGAAACCCTTCATTCTCATCGTTATCATCTTTACAAATAATCTACTATAAACTTAGATTAGTTTTCTTCAATCGGACATTTGGTGAAACTAGTTGGAGACCTCTTATGATTGAAGCGAGTGGTGAAGAGATAACAACAACAACAATAACAAATGTCAAATTTGAAAATTCAACAAAAATCGCTGATGAAGAGTCTAGTAGTAATTTTAATAATTATCTCATTATTATCTCTTCTATAATTATATTGTTAATGATATCAATAATATCTTGTCTATTATACCATGTACGGAATAACTATTATGCAATAAAATTATGAATATAGAAACCACATTGTTTTATTAATAATATCGGATTAGTTGTATTTGAAGATTTCTGTTTCGTCGCTTCTATTTCAACAGTTCTGTTAGTCGATCGAACAGCTCTGATAACAGATGTCGCTAACAGATCTGCTTGAAGATGTCTGTATCTGTTCCCACAGCTCTGTGACAATACTGATGTTGTAGTATAATCTGCGCATGTCTTGAAGGTGTAGGTTCAACTAAGTTGAATAATCAATCAGTCTGTGTGAAAATGTCCTCGCAATTATACAACAGTTTTGTTCATAATGTGCTTACCACGGTGTACGATGCAAAACAATGTATAAGTGTATGTCCGAGTTTGATGAAAACCCTCGAAGAATTACAATTACCATCTAAAAATTGGATAATCGCAGGAGAATTTGTAACGTTCATTATTGGAGCCGTGAAGGAATGCGCGCATGTGGATATTTTCTATTTCGGTGGAGATTTCGACCCACCCGAAAACGATTGGGAGATAATTGATATGAATGTTGAAGGCTACTTTATATACGAAAATAGATGGAAGAAATTCATATTACATCAAATTCATGGTATAATCCCGAAACCGGGGTCGTATATACTTGATTGTTTCAGAGTGCTACATGAAATTGATGTTGATTTTTATCGGGTCGCGCTTCTTCTGCCTTACCGATGTGAAATAATGGATCTACGGGGGATTCGTAGAGGAACTTCTAATAAAACTTTCTTTTTCGACTCATACATAGTCGAGGGGGAACGCAATCAACATCACAAATTTTCTCCTCCCCCCACACTTCAAGTTTTATGCTTTGATGTTCTCATCCAAACTTCCAATCAAATTAAAGAAATATGCTGCTAATGATGGGTGACCTAGACATTAATTCATTGCCAAAGAACTGTCCATCTATGTT
This sequence comes from Endomychus coccineus, assembly GCA_958510875.1. Taxonomy (NCBI): domain Eukaryota; kingdom Metazoa; phylum Arthropoda; class Insecta; order Coleoptera; family Endomychidae; genus Endomychus; species Endomychus coccineus. The sequence continues at coordinate 129,613,065 of OY294068.1, read as the reverse complement.
TACAGAATAAGTATACAATAAAATTATGAATATAGAAACCATTGTTTTATTAATTAATCAGATCAGTTGTGCTTAAACATCTGTTTCTGTTCCAACAGTTCAGTAGACAGATGGCGCTACCTTTGTTGCGCTTGAACATATGTTCCAACAGTTCAGTAGACAGATGGCGCTAGCGTTACTACTGATCATAGAACAACTCCGCTGTCCACAGATGGCGCTACTGTCATCTCTGTCATAGCGCAACAGCCGCCATCACTCCATCCAATCCTTCTCTCTTATCACAACCAATCACAACAAACCACACCCATCCCACGTACAATACAACTCCAACAACCAATCACACACAAGCCCACTCCATCACCCCATCCAATCGCTCTCTTATCACAACCAATCATAACAAACCACACCCATCCACATACAAATCCAACAACCAATCACACACAAGCCACGCCCCCTCTCCATACATACTATACAATCACAGCACAACTCCTTATCTCTACAATCAGCAATGGTGGACCACTTCCGCGCGGGAGGTAGCTAATACTAGCTACTATCCAGTTAGCCTGAATAGCACGAGGTCTGTTGTAAATCTCTTGGCGATTGTCCTGCGACAAGCAGGGTGTTTAAACGCTAAATTCTAAAATGTGATACAGCATACAGATTCATGAAGGCTTGTTTGCATACTGGTATTCGATTGTTATGATGCATCACGAAATAAACAAAATTTGATCCTCTCTGCTTATCACTTTCAGCGAGCCTCTTTCTACGTCTTTCTATAGGTTTTATCTCCATAAGTCCTTGCAGGAACGTATTTTGTACATTTTTGGATTTATCCGTATATAACTTTGACACTTTATCTTGATCACTACTAGCAACAGGAACTAACACAGGTATTCACTCTCTAGCTATAATGTTAACATTATTCGACGTAATGGAATCGATCGGCCACGCGCCCCACTCATTGAGATTAAAAACAGTACAAGTCGCGAACTTGTACTGTTGTTCTGTTCATCGCTGGCAAGGCCTTGCTTCCACATTGCAGCCGGCAATGTTTAGCATACGGTTTTTAGACTCATTCGATGCGGAAGGGAATTTTAAAATGATTGGCTATCTCAACTCAAAACGCCAAATTTTGGACTTGTACAGCTTTTAATCTCACCGATTCAATTTAACAATGCTATATTATCATAGTGAATAAGATAATATTCCCATTGGTTGGAAGTCCATGAATATATTTGGTAACTTGTGAATTTGAACGGGCAAATTTCGATTTTGATAGCTTTACTTACAGCAATGTTGCACCCAACTGAACTAAATCAGGTTTAGGGATAACAAAAATAAACTCCGAAACAATTTATATGTAGCGCTGGTTCCTCTCTTCAGAATAGGTTACCTGGTTGTATTTCATTTCTGATATTTATATTTGCTCACTAAGTCTCATCTTCACTCTAAAGGATTGATACATACTTTTTTTTCTGAGGAGAAATGCTTCATGCACTAATCTCACGTCGAATTAGTTTTTACGTGAGAGTATGGGACTCCAGGGTGATCTACATCCTGTTTACTCACTAAAACTCCTCGCCCGCTTCAGATGTCCTGATGTCCTAGCGTGCTCATATACATCTTTCGAAAGTGTCCGGTATGAACCTTCATCAGTACTTGGACATCAGACACTCGCTCTCCAGTTTTCCATGTGTATGTGCCCACTTCCTCACTCTATCTCGTCATTAGTCTCATCCTCGTATTCCCTGTATTCTTTTCCTTTCTTTCTAGCATGTAGCTTATTAAATTGTCGGTGCTCGGTATTCGACCTACCTTTCTCGTTAGCTCTCCCCTCCCTTGGGACCATCGCTCGCATGTGTATTATACATGCTGGGGGTCATTCGTCTCTCTACATGTTCTACACACGTCATCAGCAGTTTTGCCGATTCTTTTGGTGTACGTACGGTATGAACCTTGACCTGCTGAAAATTGATGAAGTAATATCCTGTTTTCCGGTGCTTGCATGTCACCCACGTCTTCAGGTCTTTTATCAGGCTACGCGTCCATTCAGCCTTACCCGTTTGTTTGCTGCCATATTTTTCACCCCTCTGGTATTAGCGTTACCCACATTGTACAGGAAACTCCTTTGCCTAACTATCATGTCCATGGGAGGTATGGCAGCAATTACCTGCGCAGCCTCCGCCGATATCGTCCTGTAACCCGAGATCACCCTCAATAGTATCCTTCTTTGTACTGACAGAGCGTGCCCCCTGTATTTCTCTATTTTCAAAACCAGCCCCCACATGGCAGCCGCATACAGGAATATGCTATGAGCGACCGCGCTCAGGAGCTCGCTCTTTATTGTTGTAGGTTCGGGAATATTTGGCATCACTCTTTGTAGTGAACCAGTTTTGAGACATATCTTTCCAGCGACCTTCGTAAGGTGCTGTGCAAATTTCAGACCCTGGTCCATTGTTACGCCGAGGTATACTAGGCTCCTAGAGGCTTTAATTGTCTTACCACCTAGGTTGAACCACGTTTCATTTCTCTTCCTACTCCCCTTCACGATCGTAATCTCTGTCTTCTCCGCCGCCAGCCTCTCTACCTTTCGCACTAGCGCTCTCTCGTCCTCCGTTGTTACTACCTGAGCCAAATCGTCCGCGTACCCCACCGGAGTTGTTCCAGTCAGGTATGCTAATTTCAAGACGCCGTCGTAGTGTATATTCCACAGTGTTGGTCCTAGGACGGAACCCTGTGGTACTCCGCAAGTGCATCTATAATATTCTCGTTTCCCCATTTTAATCTGTAAAGTAGGATTCTATCATTTTTATTATGTAATCACTGATTTCTATCCTTTGCATCTTACTCAGTAGCATGTTCCATGAGACTGTATTGAAAGCGTTTGACAAGTCGAACGTTATTATCGCGCACCATTTGCTGTTCGTGTTCTTCACTTCAGTTAGGACTGTTTGAATTGCAGTGAGTGTCGACCGACCACGTCTGAAGCCAAACTGCTTATTGTCGATTAGTTCCTTCTCGTCCAATTCACCCTGTAGGGTCAGCCGCATCCTTTCGAACACTTTTCCGATCACACTGAGCAGGCAAATAGGGCGATAACTGGAGGACAAACTGGGGTCTTTCCCCTATTTTGGGATCAGCGCAACTATCGACTCCACTGAGGATTAAAAGATATGAAGATAGCTTTGCCTATCCTAATACACTGGGCACGTTGTCGCCGGAAATTCTTATGAAAGAAAGAGACAGACTATTGTATTTTCATAAGTGAGCATTGGCGTACTGTTTTAAGGGTTTCAGGAAATATGTTGGATTTTATCAACATCGGCGATTTCAATTTTTGGTAAAAAGCTTATTAAATACAAGTTTTGGTAGACCAAGTATTTGAAATATTAAGTCTTGGCTTATTTTATAAGGTAGGGTTTTTCGTATAATCACCATGGACGATATTAATTTTTGCAAAGCTTTATTAAATACCAAGTTTTTGTAAACTAACCATTTAGAATTTTAAGTCTTGGCATTTTTATCAAACAGGTGTTTTTCATAAAAACATTTTTAAACAATAATAATAATAATAATGTTCATTTCAAAGAGTGTCAAATACAAAACAAAAAGAAATACATTTAAAAACCCTTAAATGAAACATCAAAGAAAAAGCAACAATAAACTGAACAAATTACAATGAAAATACAATAATACAATAATACAAGATAAAAGAGAAGAAAAAACTCCTTAAAATAATACATAAATATAACAAAACAAATAATTGAAACTAGTTCAACATATTCCGACAAATTATATGGTTCGAATTCGAGTAATAATTTTTTATACATGGTTCTTGAATGAGGCTAGGGTTGGCATAAATCTTATAAATGCAGGTAAGTTGTTATACAATAAATCAATATGATAATATTATTTAAACTATGAAAGTGAAATTACTATTTAAAATATAATATAACTAGCAGACCCGGCCACGCGTTGCTGTGGCTAAGGTTTTTATAGTAAATTATTCAAGGGAAACGGTAGGAGAACACCAGTCATGGGGACTACCATGCTTTTTTACACATATGCCATTTGTTAAAATACATGACGACCGCCATCATTGATTTTCTACTACCGTTGATATTGAGTTTGAAGGGTATCGTAGATTCTGATGGTATCACCGGAATACGTGGCAACAGGACCACTTGTCCTTTAAACTTTCCAGTTAAAATGGTAGCTTCAAGAATATTTCCGGTGATCTTTTTGATGACCAAACGCGTACCGTTGCATAATCGAGGTGGATTCAAATTACGCAGAAGAATAATAGGTGAACCAACCTTCAATCGAAGATTATGTGGTGGCATTGCAGGTATATCTAGTGAATTTAAAAATTCAATTGGAAAATCTACGCTATCATTTTCATCAACAACAGTGTCGATAGATTTAAAAGACATCAGATCGCCTGGTAACAACTGCAGTATCTGGAAGTTAATTTCGTCAACATCAACATTTTTGGCTGCCAAAATAGCCCGATCACTGAGCCAGTTATGATTCAAGTAATTACTCTGTATATCCGGAAAAATACTCTGAATCAATTCGTTTTTTCCCTGAAGAACAGTGCAGAAATTGTCTGGTAGTTTAATGTATTGCGTATTTGATTGCAGTTCTATTTTACCGTTCCCAATATCTAGCAATTGTTCAGAAAATAATTGTGCTGATGGATCATTTTGCAATTGTACGCGCATATTTATGGTCAATCGAAGTGTTTCAACACTTCGCCATAAGAATGATCGTTTTAAACATGCATTAATCTCATCCGCGAAAGTAGAGCGAGGTATAACGGTAAGGTCTGTCGGAAATCGGAAAAGTAAGATAGCACCACTGAAAAGTTTATCATTGCCGTTTAAATCTTGCATAGTTCTATGTAATGCTTCAAGTGAATATTTGTGAGCCATTGTGCACTCATCCCAAATTATGATTGAACTCTTCCGCAACACTGCAGCTAGTCCACTATTCTTTTTTATGTTACATATTGCGTTCGGTTTATTATGAATCTCCAAAGGCATGTTGAATGTGCCGTTCGCCCACCATCTAGCAAAGGAGCCGCAATGCCTGGAGATGCAACTGCCAATGCGATTTTCCGTTGTGACCGTATTTTAGCAAGAATCAACGATGTTAAAAATGTCTTACCGGTTCCACCTGGTGCGTCCAAGAAAAAAAACCGCCTTGCTCAGCAGCAACAGTCAGCATAATCCGATCATAAATAATTTTTTGTTCTGCTGTCAGTAATGGCTCACTGTTCACGATAATTGTTGCTAAAATATCATGGTCATAATGTTTTTCTCGTTGTAAATCAGTGTTGACTAAGTCGGTGGCTGGGCGATCAGGTGATGGCATACCATAATGATTAAGTGGTAAATTTGAAATTAAAACATATAGATCTTCGATCAGCACTAACGCTTCATTATATCGTTTACTACGAAATAAATTTAAGTTATACTTTAGCCTCAGCAGCACGTGGTGGTTATGCCATTAAATTGTAGCTTATGTGAAACGTTAGTACTTTTAACACTGCGCCATCTGTTAGAATACTTACTCAATCCAGTCAACAATCTGTTAGAATCGTTTGGGACTGACAGATAATTGTGACTGACGAATAATCAACAAATAATTTGCAATAAAATAATGTTGGGGCTATAAATTGAGATGTGTGCTATTCTATCTGTTAAGTTAGATCCAACTGCACACGGTGTGCAAATTTGATTGAAATCGGTTAAGTAGTTTAGGAGTCTATAGCGGACAAACAACGCGACACGTAATTTATATTTATTAAGATAATGTTTAAGTCTCGATGATAATACCTTTTATAATCACAATAATTTATTGACTAAATAAATATAATACATATATAGGATAACAGACAGGTTTTATTGATTTTTGAAAAGAATGGTTTTAGTCAAGAAGCTTCTAATTCTCTCTGAATGTGGTGTTTCGGTTTTCTTTTTTACTTCATGATGCATCCTTATTGTGAAATAATGTTTCAAAATTAATTTAATTAAAGAAGAAGCATGCCCATCAATCACCTCATCCTCAAACAAATGGTCACCAAATTGTTCATAGAGTGAAAGGGGTAATGTGGCAACAGTGCTTGTAATGTATATAGGCAGGAGATGTGAAATATTTTTATTCAGAATATTTGCAGTTTTAACTAAAAACCTAAAATACTTTTCTCCTGCTTGGCATACATCTATGACGAGGCTGGACGATTTTGTTAGCCTATAGTATTCTTTCCTTTTCTGTAATTGGGAATATGTTACATCTGACTCAAGTAACTGTTTGCATTTTAAGCAAGTTATGCATGGAGCAATGCGTTTAATCACAAAACCTGCGATATATGCAACCACATCTACAACATAGTCAGTAACAGACCAAGCTGCAGCACTTGTGAAATTAAATGTTTCTATGTCCTCACTGGTTTTAGCTAAGAAGGTTTTGTAGGCGTCTGTTTCTTCTAAGTCCTCGCTTTCATTAACAGTTAAGCGTCCACTTGAGCAGTATAATATTTGTACCTGCTCTAAATTCTGAACATTCCCAGTTTCAGGGGCTGTAATTTCGCTATGGACAATGAGTCGCTTGTAAGCAGCCTCGAACTGTCTCGCTGTGGGATTGTTACTAAAGCCACCTTTGCTTCGAATAGTACCAAAGAAAAGCTCAAGGTGGTCTTGTGAAAACTTGTAGGACAAAATATATTTCAACATTTTTGTTTCCTCCACATATCGTCTGTACAAATTCATTGCACTTTCAATACAAATAAGAAGCCCCAGAAATCCAGTTTTTCTTGCACTTTTTAAGACTGAAACGCCATTCATCTTGAGAGCAAGAATGTATTTTCTGCTTTCATTTGAATACTTAAAGAAGTCACTTTTAGTCTGTGGCGACAATGGCCTTTTATAAGTATACTTAGCAAACCTATTTCTAGAATTTGATATGTCAAAAACATCATTAAATATTTGGATAAACTTTGCAGTCGCTTCCGCGCCTACAAAATCTAATAAGCACCTATCTGTACATAAATATAACAGGGCATCTGCAACACTTTTGCTTAGAGTTTGCGTGTAAATTTTTACCTTCATTTTTTCTTTAGCAAACTGCAAGTGTCGAAATCTTAGTTTTGTGCCGGTATGTAGACCTTCATCATATTGTAGCTTCACTAGTTTTTCCAGATACCCCCAAACTATTTGTCGGTCATCACCATCAGTGATATTGTTTTGCGACCCGAAACAGTTTCGTACCAATTTTATCATGTGACACGCATCTAAAAATACAAAAATACTATCACCGGTCACAGGATGAGGAAAACTTGTTTGCAAGTTATGGGGATCATTAAAATTGGTTCCTAGTTTTCCAGCCATTGCAAAATTTGCTGGGGCACCATCAAACGTAAGTGAAGTTACTATCACTCCACTTTCATGTACAAATTCCAAACATCTCTTCACAACAGATGCTTTCTCTGTGCCTGACAAACCATCTAGCAAAAAATATCCAACAGGTAATTTTCAAGATCCATTTACACACACCAACATGAAAACTAATATTTCCTTAGCTTCAGGTAATGTATTTCCATTTCTGCACCGATATTGATATAGCCTGTGGAATGGTTGCCTGTCCATTCAACTTGCCTCCTAATTGACATTTCATCAAGAACAAGGTTACACAAGATGCTTTTACCCATTTTTGTTGCCTCTTGAACTTTTATTTTTAAAGTTATTAAGGCTTCTTGAGTGAAACCAGGGGTACCGTTCACAGTTTGGAACCACTTACAAATTGTTGTTGGATGTGGCAGTGTCTTGTTAAAAGTATTTCTGACAAAATTGTATGCCCTTGGTGAATAAAATGATAATGTAAGGGCAAAAGATCTTAGAGATGGAGTGTACTTTTGTCTGTTTGGACCCCGCAACATCCTTTCAAAAATGTCTTGCACAGATCCAGGAAGAGAGGACTGTAAAGAAAAAAAAAACTTTTTAATGGGGAAAATATATACACAAAATATATAGTATATTATATTAACTTTTATAAACACGACTTTACAAACCAATTTTATGTTAGGCATGAGTGCAGCGAGTGCTTAATAAATGAGTTTCGAATCAAGTTTATAAAACATGATACATATGGTATATGGAATCAACTTCAAACTATTAGTAATGAGTCAAACCACCAAACATATCTAAAGAGACTTTTTCAAATTAGTAACATTTTGGAGATGTGGGAAGAAAAGCAAACTTTTGATAGGCATCCTACACGTATTTGAATATTAATTATACTAGGTATTACTTGCATAAATTACCTACCCTAATAACCGCTTCAGATGTTTCAGACATATGCAATTTATTCCTTAGATGTTCTACAAATGCATTTAGTGTAGTGATTTTCGTTCTAAGTCTTTGAACTGTTGTTTGCAAGCGTTTTACTTTCATTTTTTGTGAAATGATAGTTGCTTTCATGGCCCTAACTTTTCTTTTTGTTGGAGTTGAAAACTCATCACTTGTGATATCACCTACAGCTCTCCTTCCCCTGGCAATAATATGTAGACAAACATACAATATTAAATAACTACTTATACCTTTTCTTGTTTTTAAGAAGAGAAAGTTTTCCTCTATATTCAGACTTTGGGCCTAGATAATCTGGAGGTAGATCCGTTTGCATTTTTAGCAACTCTTTCTCTGTCTCTGAAGCAGTCACAGTAGCTGATGATCCAATTGTTTCGATTCCAGACATAATACTCAAATTGGCAGAAGAACCTGAAGTTGACATTTCTTTAGATGGTCTTGCACTAGAAAATAGATAAAATTACTTTACATAAAAAAGTTAATAAAAATCCTTGATCCCTTACATTAACGTTGATGGTCCTGGGAGGTTTGTTTGCTCATCAACTGTACCAGAATATTTTAATCTAAAATGAGATAAAATTAGTTTATATTATGGCACAGTAAGATCTGATACAATACCTTTTAGGTGCAGGAGAAGCTAGATCTACTCTACTTTCCTCAAATTCTTCATCAGTTGCTGTAGAAGTTGACGACTCTGTCTGACCTTCTTGTAGTATGTCTCTAGAAGAAAATATGTAAATGTTATAGATTTTTTTAAGGAGTTACTGCCTTCTAAAAAATATTAATAAATAAATATAGCACAGCATCAGTAATGGATACAAGCAAAGTAGGACATAGAAGTATAGATACAATTAAAATCCATACAATACATTTTCATAAATATCAAGATACTGGTATTGTTTCTTAAGCGTTGCGATATGTTAAATGCAATGAAACCTCTAAATATTGTACCTTTGTGTAACTTCAACTTCGTATGGGATTGGTTTCACATTTTTTGCCAAGCGTCTCATCCCTGATGGTTGTATTTTTATGTCTTCTTGAGAAAAATGTTCACTGCACACAAGAGATGTCTTAGATATATCTTTCTCAAGTTTCAATAACTTGCACCAATCATTTCGTAGTCTCTCATTCGCAGGTAGCCTGAAATATAACGAATTAATTAAAAAGAGCATTTTGATTTTAGAAAACTAGACATTTAAGGCATATAAACTACAATTTATATCTTCAATACAATTTTTCCGCAAGTAGCCTACGCCTATGAGATAACCTAAAATACTTACCTGTGAAATGTTAAATGTGGATACACCAGGGCAGTTTTTCTGCAAACCACACACTGATTGACCATTTTTATGTTGATTATGTTTTTAATTAACACACACTGACGAGCAAATAACTTTGAAAACAGCTACAGATGAAATTCTAATTACAAAATTTACGCAAATGTCACCAATGACAAGACGGTGGAAATAAGAAATAGACGTGAGCAGCGATGTCAGATGTCATTTAATCTTCGCTATAAATTTCCTATTTAGTGAATTTTATATCACCAGAACGAAAATTCTTTCCTAATGTACTCTTAATAAATGCGTCTTTCTTCCCATGGTAAGATTGAACTTTCATTTCAATACTTTAGGTGTGTTATTTTCGATAATTTAAGTGTAGCAATAATCCTAATAATGTAGGAAAATTCATATTGTTCCCAGTATATGATATTATTTTGAACAATTGACAACAGTGCAGAATAATATATTTCCAATCCGCCATGTTCCTACAAATTGCGCTTAGACTGTGACCATTTACGGTCGCAGCGATTTATAGGCAAAGCTATCTCCATATCTTTTAATCCTCAGTGATCGACTCCTTCCATGGTTTCGGGAGTTGCTGTTCCTTAACCTTTCATTAAACATTTTTAGTAATTCTGGATTTTTTCAAAAATCATTTTTACTTCTGTTGGCGAAATCCTGTCTGGACCTGGTGCCTTTTTCAGCTTCAGCTCTCTTACACTCTCCCCAAGCTCCTCTATAGTGAAGAGTGGGGGATCGGTGGTTATACTCACATTGAATGCATGTTCCATTCTGATGGGGAAAAGTTCCCTCATAATAATATTTTTCATTTTTGCCGATAGGGCGAAAGGGGGCCCCTTCAGCGTTTTAACTGCTATCTGGTAGCCTTGACCCCATTTGTCATTATTAAGCTCGTTTATGAGGTCTTTCCATTTTTCTCTTCGTCTCCTGGAAATTTGTCGTCTAATCCTTCTCCTTCCTTCCATACTGAATTTATTGAACTGAAAGAATATTAGTTTGATGCTTGGTAACTTTGCCAATGTGACAATAACATTTTGTTATGTTATAGCTTTGAACATAATTTTCTATTCCGAATGATTTACATCAATAATTCATAGTCAACATTCTTGATCCCATGTTTATACAATTTAACAATGTTATATTATTATAGTGATGAGATTAGATATCTACATTAATATTTCCATTGGGTGGACATCCATGAATATATTTGTTGACGTGTGTGAATTTGAAAGGGTAAATTTGGATTTCGATATCTTTATTTCATTTCTGATATTTATGATTGCTCGCTAAATCTCATCTTCACTCTAAAGGATTGATGTATACATTGGACATGTTTGTTTTTGTTCCAAATGCTTCCACACTGAACTCAATTGAACTGAAAGAATATTAGTTTGAAGCGTGGTAACTTTGCCAATAGTCCAGGCATTTAAGAAGGAAAATCGATGATTTTTGACCGAATTACCGCGAGGTCGAATTCTGGTATATTCTTATGAATTTTGACATGCTGAACACGATGGTGTAGTTTAAATTTGGATTAACACTGTGCTAGAAAAACTATGACTTTTTTTGAACCCAAAAATGGCAAGTTTTCGATTTTTTGCGTTTTGCGAAAAACTATGACTTGTATGAAGAAATGCGTACACATTGCCCCACTTTGCCCCGGGCACTTCTTCAAGATATCAGAAAAACATTATCTTACTGCGCTATGCATGGAGGATCAAATTTTATTAACACTAATGAAAATTAGGCATAATTCCTATTATAAAACATTACAAATGTTGTTTGATGTGAGTAACCGCATTGTAACTAAAACAATAAAATTCTGGATCAATCATATGTACACTACATTGAAAAAGGTTTACTTTTGGGCTATAAAATGTAAGCGATCCGAATTTGAATATGATTGTGTAATTGATTGTACTGAAATTCCAATTGAGAAAAGCAAAGATCCCATAATTCAACAGGCAACATATTCTCAGTATAAAAGTACAAATACAATCAAACTAGTTATGTTTAATCGAATCCAACTATTCTTTATTATATTGTAAGAAATTAAATTAACACTCAAAATTAATGACCTAGAAATAAGTTCAAATATAATGGAATAGAATTTATTTGTGGTGGTACATAAAAAAATACTTACAAATAGAACTATACTATAAAAAAAATATATCTGTACATTAATTTAATATAAATTTACTGCCTAATTCTGTTAATTTCCTTAAGTTTTTGATAACAATAATATTTGGTGTAACGGGAGTGATCATTAACGAATCCCATCAGGCTTACACTCCGAGATTGTAACAATGGGCTTTCAGTATTGTACGTAATAAGCTTGTTGAGCAGCTCATCAGTTTTTAGTGTATCATGTTCAAAATGTTGTACTGGCTGCCCAGTTATTTCGAATATAGACGTAAATTCCACCCGGCGGCCTGAAGACTGTCGTGGTTTATTCCAATTCATAGGCTGGCTAGTACATGAAATCTGTTCCAATGTTCTACCTACAAATAAAATCACAAGCTATAGATTAATTCAATCTACAGAAAATATTAAAAGATACCTGTTATGCTGAAGTTTCCAACAGAGTAACAAGCTGCAGAGATATGCTTGCAGGCTGATGACCAGCCAAGTCCAGCAGGACAGGAACAGTTACATTGTAATATAACAGCAGATTCTTCTTCAAAAAAATTGATACATTATAATCTGTATGTTTCTTCAGTTCACCTGAACATACAGTCTTAATGAAGATTAAGTCATTATTTATATAGATATACATTTATGAATAACTTCATGGCCAGAATTCTACCTTTTTTTAAACCTTTAATGGCTTTTCTCTCCATAAACCATTCATCAATCTTTCCTTCTGTAAACTTGATGAACTCCTTAGCAAATGTGTTCAATGGCACAAACAAATTGTTGCTTGGATATTCAACAATAGTTTGTATCGGTACGACTGCCGTTTCACATAGAAAATTGCCTAGATTATGCTCAGTCCATTGCTTCAACCTGAAATGAATAAATGAATGAGAACATTTTCAATATTTACTATTCTTAGTGCGATGTTTTAGCATCTTACTCTAACTTCTTTACTCACCTATTCATTAATACATCCTCATTTCCCGATTGCACCCAACTCTTTCAATTTGTCCTTTAATTCACTAACTGAATACATCTTGATTAAAATTGTCAATTATAAAATCCACTATTCGAACACAAACCAAAAAAAACTTCTAAGTATACTCACTCTATCAATACAAAAACACAAATGACATTTGTCTGAATACCCAAAGCCGACTCGTAGCCAACTGACGGTAAAATATTGTACTAAACTAGTGCAAGCCTCCTATTAAATCTAATCTTAAAAATACATATACTAAATCTTCTACGTCGTTTGTTGGCATAAGCTAGTATGATTAATTGAAATATGTACTTGTTGCTATAACTATTTTCAAATGAAAATGATGAGTGGGAATTAGTAAGGATTTGCACTTACAATAATGATATCTTCATGTTTTTTTGCCTTACGACTTAGCTATGTTGGTCTGTCTCCCAGGTCTTCCTAAACTAGTTTTTCTCCAATATGAAGGAACGATGTAGGTCTCTTCACTAGAGGTGTGGTGAGTTGTGGACAGCTACGGCGATGTTGGCACGAACATTATCTATCACTCTTTTTGCGATTTGGAAAGTCAGAACTTTGTTACGTGGCTTAATCGTTGAAACGAACAGGTTTTCTCGTCGATTCGAAATTATCCTCAACATGATATCTTATCGACTGCGCCAATTACGTGGGGGCTTTCCAAAAACGTCTTTTCAGAAAAATGAACTATTTTATTTAATTCACAATTTTAATACATGTGACTCTTCGATGCTAGAATAAGACTGAATATTATCTAAAACATGTTGAGCAAATCTGTTTACAACTCGGTGTAATGTAAGACTATGATGATACAAGTTCTTAGAAATAACGTTTACATTATGCACTTTTATATTAATGTGACAATCGTAACTCACGGTTTACATGCGTCTAGAATTATTTTGGAGATACAAGCTTTGTTGAGTAGATTAGTAGAACGATCGAGTACCCGTTGGCGCCAACATACCAATTTAATCAAAACCTGGAGTTAGGTGGTTTTACAATTAGGGTGACGATATGTGTTTAATTCACAAAATAAATGAAAATAACTATTAAATTCATACTTTTAATTCAAACCAGCGAGTACATGCTCATTTTTTAAAACTTGAACTTAGTTATTTCAAAACATGTACAGAAAAGCTGTGTAATATGTTTGAGATTGAAACTCAAAACTCTAAATTATATTACCATCAGAAACACCTTGAATCACATAGCTATGAGCGATTTTTACTGTTGGTATCAAATGCTCCTTTTAGAATTAAAATAACACTGATTTTGATTCACTGAGAATCTGTTGATATTGAAATATCTTCAAGTGCTGCAGATCAAAATCATCTGAAAGAGAAGTGTGTGAAGAAGAATAAGAAACTAAAAGTTCAAAAGCTTATCTATAAATAATAATAATAATAATTTTTAAAAACGTTTAATATAAATACAAATAATAATTAAAATATAAAATAAAATTGTATATCCCATACATAGCGGCACCCCCTCAGCCGCTGGATTTCTTGTATCTGAAAGTATACAATACCATTATCAGTATTTAATTCAAACAAGAAAGTAATTGCTGCTTACAGCACTCATATATTTGAAAAACTCTTGCTCAGAATCATATACAATCAGTCCAATCCCATCTAGTCGATCAAATTGCACCGCTTCCGTTTCTATTTTTGATATGGACTTTTCAATCTCTTCCTAAACCACTCCGTCAGGGTCCATTTTCTTGAACCAACAACATCAAATTCCGGTTATTAGATGATGTTAAAACAAAAAGATCAAAATAATAATCGAAATCATTCTTTCCCATGTATATAAATTTTATTCGGTTTGGAAGTTGGTGGACTACAGCATCTAACGTAAATAAAGAGATAATAACTAATGGTGAATCAATCAATTAGAATGTAAAAGCATACGGGAGATCTAGAGTAACATCGTCAGGACATTGACATCTTTTATAGGTTGGTGTTTGCGGATTAGAGCATCTAACGTAAATAAAGAGAGAATTAATGGTGGTGAATCAATTAATCAAAATGGGATAACATACGAAAGATCTAAAGCTTCATTCTCTGGAGATCGGCTGGGTGGTAGTGGTGGTGGTGAAAGCGAGCTCGTTCCCTCTAAACATTAATGTGAATGTAGAAAACTAGAGATAAACTAATCAATTCAACAAAATGCAACAGTTTACGCTAAAAGAACCCTAAGTATTAGAAGCTGCTAATGCTGATGACTATTATGTTGGTGTGGTTGAATCCTCGCTAGTAATCTATTTTAAATGAAGAGAGAATTATTATCAGGATGAAATAACCTACGTTTATTGATGATGATGATGAATTGGCGATGAGAACAACTCACGATATCTATGACAAATACAGTGTGAATTAGTATATAATTGATATAACAGAATGAGGTAACATACGTGTGATTAGAATTTGGGTCGGATTCAATCATTTCAAGAAATCTAGGGGAGGACGGGGTCAATTGTAACATTTTATTAATAATACAATTTTCTTCAGAAACTAAGTTACGTATTCTAACAAATTCAAACCATACATCAAAAACGGACATTCTTTAATAAGTTGAATACTTACTTTTAAATGAAACAATACTTTTGGGCTACAAAATACTAGTTACACATGGGCGTGAAATGTTACAATTGCACCCACGTGGGGGTCAGTTGTAACACCTTAAGGGACAATTCTAACATAATAAAAAATGTATAGCAATGACAAAAAAAACACAAAACATAATTAGCAAAATTAAAATATACAGTGTAACTTAAATCGTTCTCGAAAGTCAGTCTTTACAATTTAAACAATAAAATTACAGGTCATCAATATTATCAGCGCATGCTTCATGACACCATGATTTGCACCGTTGGCATCGAATCCATTCTTCGCCATGGTTGTCCTGTTTATATGGACGTAAGCAATATAAACAAAAGGTGTCGTCCTCACTTTCGGATGAACTTTCTACTTTTCTTTTCTTTTTTTCTTTTTCTTTGTTTTCTTTTTCAGCAAAGTTTCTTCTTACTTTTCTTGCGCTTGCCATATTTTTTTAAATCATTTCTTCTGCAATGGCATTTTTTTCAGGTGTTTCAGTTAGGATAGCAGTCTTACGTTTCTTTCTACCTTTGTTATTTTTTTTTATTTTCAAAAGTTTCCTTAGGAAATGGTTGAATTTCTAGCTGCTTTCTCCATCGGACATCAAAATTTCCATTTCAAGACCTCCAGATTTTCTGTTGAATATATCCGTGGTCATTTTCAAAGGAGCTACGTCTTGGGTTGAGGTTGAAGGTACAGGTTCCATGTCTTGGGTTGAGGTTGAAGGTATTGGTTCCACGTCTTGGAACAAAAGGTCGTTATTATCTATTAAAGGTCGTGTAATAATCTGGGCTGGTACTTGGGAGCAAACTATTAAACTTATTTATGATGTTATTACACACAAGCCAGGCATACCAAATCCTGCTCAAGATATTACTAGGTTATGTTTGTTTACTGTTCCCTCAGGTCAAAGCCTTATGGGATCATATGTTGCTACGGAGAGTGAAAACCTTATTGTAACTATGCTAGGATAGCTACCATTTTATGCAACTCGAGGGTTGCGGAGAGTGTATATTACGGGGTTACACTACGAGGAGTGCCCTGTGAGTTGGTAGAATGGATTGAATTTAGCTGCCACCAGTTCCCTTTTGAGGTGTTTTAGAGAATAGTCCAGGGAACGAAACTAATCTCGAAGGAGTTCCTCTCCAGTAGCACTTGGTATAAAATTATTTAGTAGCGGGCCTTATCTGAAGGATAAGTAACTATAGGTTGTGGAGTAACCCAAAGGGGCCACTGGTAGTGAACTTGAGGTTCCGGAAGGGTGATTCTCTAAATAACTAGCCCTGTTGCCTTATCCACAACTACCTGGTTCGCTATGTATATGTAGATCTAGTAAATTGATTCAACAAATTAAACAATATAATGAAACCCTAGTTTTCAAGATGAACTCGAACACTTTCTCTTAAATTCGCCGCTTATGGCTAACTCTCCCTGTCCTTAAAGATCAGGGTCTCAATAGGGGTTTTAAGAACCCCTTATTACAACTTTTAAATAATGATCCTTCCCAATAGTCCCCCAAATAATTAGGTATTTGACTCTACACATACAATAACCCTTATTTCAATTATACCTATCTTAAGTAGGTCACCTATATGCACTACAAAATATTAGAAATTCGGCCGATGGATCAATACACTTCTAATAAATCAAAATACTCTATTAATGGTTACGGTCCTCTATAAACCAACACAAAAAAACGAGAAAAAGGGGGGTGCTGACCTCAGAATTTTTGGCTTGAATTCAGACTAAATAGCTTGTTCTATAGACTTACCCTGACTCAGTATTTAATCCTTAATCCACAAAGTAAACCAGTAACACCTGAGTTTACACTTCACGCACGGCTTCCCACAAAATGTATTACACGGCGTCTTTTTGTTAAGTTATAAATTACACCCCGGAGCTAGTTCTCTCTCGCACCCAGATCAAATTGTCTAATCGTTAAAGGAAATAAATTCTCCAAAATATCAAATTACTTTAGATTTCTATCATCAAGTTACCAATGACGTTCTCCACAATTTCTTTTACAGGTTATTTTATATTCTAGTACCAACAATATTCACTAAATAGCAAATGATATTTAAAGTAAAATGTAAGTTCTCTTGAAACTGATACTTAGAATGATTTTAGGTGATTGAAAGTGAACTTTAAGAATGATAAAAATTGATTCGAATGAATTAATTTACTTTGAGTAATAAACAAAAGGAAAATATAATTGAAAAAATAGAAATCTTGTAACTTGCAATACAAAAAAAAAACAATCAAATGACTAAGTTAAAAATATCAATTAAAAGAATTAATGAATCTGGCTTTGAGAGAGACGGAGCTATATGTACAAGGAAGTGAGCTCACCCAGCAAGATACGACACAGGAACTGCCCTTTTTCCTAATAGTTTTCATTTTTATAATTCGCATGGGCGGCGGTGGAATCGGTGGTAGTGAAATCTGCGGCTGCTTCTGGTTCCCTGGCGGTGACATCGGTTGACGGAGCGGATGGAACTGCATCCCCTGGACTTCCATGGGAGTGATGTCGGTTGACTAGGAAGGCGGTGAGGGTGTTCCATAGACATGCAAATAGATGTAGACCCCATCCGAATAGCTGGTACAGGCTCCATCCATTTAGGCCGACACCAACAACGAACTTCACCAATTGGAATATACAGTATAGGCCCAACAGCCCGTTCATGATGGTCCCTATGCTTTCGAACCAACCCGGATGGTGGACCTGACGAGACTGGTAACTTCTTCCTTGCTGAATAGTTTGAGAGTGTTGTACCCTTGGTCCAGAGACTCCATACCGGAAACCCGTCGCGCTATCATCGTTTGGACTGCATCTCTTTCCATACCGAAGATCAGGTACCGTTGGCTTTTCCTCAGGTCCTCGGATGTGTAAAGACCCCCTGCGCTAATCAGCTTGATCGGTTGGAACTTCAATTGGTCCTCTGCTTCAATCTCAATGGTCAGTGGTATAAGACTCGTCAGTGGTAGTGGAGAGAGGCCGATCCAGGTTCCCTCGACTTGGTACAATGGTGGCATAAGGTTGTTACATTCTATTTGAACAGCTACATTTTGGATGACGTGGGTCAGCGGTGCCATGAATTTACTCTGGTTGTTAACAGTGATAGGAAGTTCGTTGAAACACTGCTCGGTTCTCCGCAGTACGGCTGGTCGGGGCTTACATTGGACTAGATATATTACCTCCCCTAGCACCTTCCCCAGATATCCCGGTTCCTTCTTTATTGTCCATCCTACATCTTCGCGGGCATGCAATACGGTGGCTAGCTGATTTTGCCAAATCTCTCGGCGTATCAGGCATCTCCGGTGAATCGTGTCGGCATACAATCTGGCCCAGCTGTGCTTGGTTGACTGCTCGATGTAGAGGAGCTTGCTGTTAACATAAGATAGCAGATCCACATTCACTACCTCTATATTTTCCGTTGCCAGAGTGGGTGGCAGGCTGCTGATGTTTCGAACTAGTAGTTTCGGGTGTTCGGTCTGCCAAACTTCGTGACCACAGTGTTCCGTAAGTAAGATCAGAGCTAGCGCGAACAATTTGTCGGCGCGCTCTACTACAACATATACATCTCCTTGCTTACTCCTCACCAAGTGAGCTTCCCCTTCGTACAGTGATACCAAATCACTCTTGCAAGCCCCTAGTGAATCTATATGCCATAAGTCGAATCCATACAGTATCCCTTCAGATAGTTACAAGCGATACCTCCAGCTAAAGCGATTCCGTTTATCTCCAATTTTACCGTAGCCCAATAGTCTCGAAGGATGATTTTGACATTTGCCAACACCACCACTGATGGCCATGTTTGACCGTCTTCTGACAATCCGCTGCCTACGCATGACCCGTCCGCTTGTGCGGATCCGAAAAGGGACATGGCCGCATATGTAGTACCATTCAACGTCAGTTTGTTTATGATATGTCCATGAATTTGTAAGGATTGAAACGAATAAGCTTCGTTACATTTTTCTGCTCCTAGTTTAAATATGTAGCTTGATAATCCATTTGCCACCACCGTAGAGTGACTGTGCATGCCGCAATGCGAGATGGTCCTTGTGACCTCTACCAGACAGGCGCGTACGTATCTTTGTCCGTAATCCCGTTGTTGTAACACTTGGATTCTGCCCGCTTCTTCTTTATATTCAGTGATTGGATCCGGACAGGGTGTCACTGTCTTCAGTGAAATCATCGTTGTGTTTAACGAGTCCCCTTCACAGTCGTATACGATCAATCCATTTCCCATTCGGGTTAGTAGTATCATCACCAGGACGAGATACATTCCTAGTACTCTGAAACAGATCCCGAGAAAAGGGGAAGAGAACACAAAAAAAAATTTAGAATCAGGCACATTTTCGTGACATACCCCTGAGCCTCCAAACCCCATCACCTTATTAGTGATAACATAAACTGGTTATCAAACAACCAAAGTAATACGAAAATAATAAAAAAAAAGTTGTATTATCTCTATTCGTTTCCCGACCAACTAAAGGTCTCGAACTACTGTTCATACCCCTAGGACTTACTCCATTCCCTCTCTCTCTTTCCTTAAGGATCACGTTATCTCGTTAATATATGGGGGAATCCAACTGTCCCTCAATTAAGATCATCTACCCTCCGGCGCAGTGGTCCCGTTCACAAGATGCTGCAGCCACGGAGGCTGAAAGGCTAATAACACTTTTCCAGAGGTTTCTGGCTCATAGTGAAGGCTGCTCTCATTCGTCTTATATTCTGGTAGTCTGAATTAACTATTTCATCTCGATTTATACATCGACTCACATATACAAACGCAGTCATAACGACTTCGATTTTACCGAAGTCTGTCGGACTAGTGTCCAGAAGTGATTTCCATCGGCTAAAATATGGATGGCTTGATGGGGATCGGGCACAAGTGTCCCTTCTGTTGGAGTTAACTTGAAGTAGAGGGTACAAAGAAAAAACCCAATAAAGAGAAAAAGAAAATACTGAACGGGAATAATGGGAGGAGGAAGCTTTTAATCGCTTCGGTGGTACATATACTAAACTAAAATGGAACGAGGCGGAGAGAATTACTGAGTCTTCCAAGATGGCGAACTGAGCAACTATTATCAGGCTGGGTTCACGTTATTATATTATCATATCAATATTGTTTTACTGTTGAAAGGACAGAAGAAGAAAAAAAAATTAATAGAAGGAAAACATGGAGCGCTCCCCTTCCAATGCCCCATTCAATCCGTGACGCCCACGGTCACACGTGTTATCTTCGCTGTCCATGGAGTGGTTTCGAGAAGATTAGGGGGGAAGGACAGTCGCAGCATAACGGACCTAGGCCCCACCATAATCGATAACACCTTTGACCATGCGGTCCTCATTCATTCACGCTTTCAAACTCGCAGCCTGGGCTGATCACATTCACGCTGTTGCTATAGCCATCCAGATCCCCAGGTATATAACGAGGAATGGGACATCTGGGTAATTATAACAACCCTCCCATCCCTATTCGGGGGGTTTTTACCCCTCGGCAAGGTAGAGCCCGCGTCCTATTCTTTAACTATTTAACTGTTACCCGGAGACGCAACGGGGTGCTCTTATCTAACTAACATTTGTACCCTCAGACCCTCCAGAAAATAAAACAAAAAGAGTGCCATCATTTCCGATTCCATATACGTGGGCTGACCTGTTGTGGCCACGACACCTCTGAGCCAGAAGAGCTCATCAAACTATCTCGTTTGTTGCCTGTTGCCGTGTTCCCTCCTAACCCCCCTATCTCCTCCCGACGCAAGCTTGGTACCACGATGGTGGTCGCCTAATACGCTTGGGGCGCCGGAGAGCGATGGGTGTGTCCGCTATGTCGTGATGTGACCGATTTTGCCTCCTGACGTTCAGCCTTGGTTCCGCCGGGTCCGGTAAAATCACCGGGGGTGGGGTAATCGATAGATGTAGTCCCTCACTCCGGAGTTTTCGCCGGCAGAGGGACTCACTTCAGGCATACTGAGCTGCTCATTAGCTCGCCTGATCTCTTCCTCCGTATATTCCTTTTCTTCATCCTCTTCCCCGCCCCCTAAATAGGGTTTCATTCGATTAATATGCACCACGGCATCTTTTCTCGCTCCTAATAATCGAACTCTATAGTTTACCGGACCGGTCTGCTCTAGTACTCGAAAAGGCCCTTTCCACTTATTCATGAGCTTTCTGCTGAGGCCTCGCACCTGCGTTTCGTCCCTTACATAAACCAGGTCGCCGAGGCGACATCTCCGGGGCTTGGCGGTCTTGTTATATTGCCGCTCTCGATAACCGGCCGCTACTGCCATGTTCCGTTTCACTTCCGGATATGCTTTATTCCATCTTCCCAAAAGCTCGGCCGCATAGTTCACGTCGCTATAATAACGTGTTCTATTTTCCTCTAATTCCGTGGGGAACACTGCATCTCGACCGTATAACAGGAAAAATGGGCTAAATCCGGTGGAAGTGTGTAGCTGCGTATTATACGCGAAAGCTAAATAAGGTACCCACGTGTCCCAATCCGACTGATCCTTGCCCACGTAATGCGACAAGATATCCTTGAGCACTCGGTGCACCCTTTCCAGTCCTCCATTCGTCTGTGGATGTAATGGGGAAGTACGACACTGTTCAATCCCTAGTATCTTACAGACTTCCTTCATCACAGCGGACATAAAGTTAGAGCCTTGGTCCGAAATAAGGACCTTCGGTGCGGAGTGACGCAGAACGACACGCTCTACAAGCGCCCGTGCTACGGTGTTCGCCGTCTGGTCAGGAATTGGCACTATCTCGATGTACTTGGTAAAGTGGTCCTGGAAAGTAAGCATGTACCGATTTTGATTATCGGACCTCACCAACGGCCCCACAATATCCATTGCCGTCCTCTCGAATGGCTCGCATACTTCAGTAAATCTTTGTAAGGGTGCCTTTCCTAAATGAGGTGACGTTTTCCGTTGGTTACACCGGTGGCATCTTCCGCAGTACTTCCTTATGTCTTTCCTCATTTCCGGCCAGAACAGTCTCTGACGCATCAACCGCCAAGTTTTATACTGCCCTGGGTGGCCGATGTATGCCACATCATGGTAGTCGTGCATTGCTCTCGGTACCCAAATCTGGGTTACGACGAGTCGCTCGGATCCGTTATCCGCCACCTGATACAAAACACTACTCTGGGACAGTCGGTATCCGTTACCCTCCACTGACTCGGGGTCTAAGTCCCTCACTACTTGGGCACAAAACTTGTCCTTGTTCTGGGCTACCACTATATCTGCCCCATCCCATATAGGTTCTAACTCGGTGCTTGTCAAACATATCTCTAAATCCTTTACCAACTGGACCCAGCACCTGTTCCTATCCTGCGCGGTAAGACATATCCCCGTCTTTTCCGCAGTCTTCGACTGGTCCAACACATAGATCCTAACCTTAATGGGCGTGTGACCGAACATCCACTCTATCATTTGCCCAATGACTCCCCAATCTAACCCGTCTAATCCGCACGCGATTCGTGGCATAGCTAACCATAAAACCCCTTTTTCCAAACATAACTGCCTAAGGTTCCAGAGGGCTTGGAACACGGATCGTTCCGTGGGCTTATCGGTACTTTTGTCCTTGGTGACCATATGTAACGTGAGGCGCCCTTGGACTTCCATACTGGCAACCTCTCCCACCTTCTTATTCTGTTTCTTCAGCAGGTAGGTGTTTCCAAATGCCTCCCGAAATTGTAGGGCAACTCCCTGGGACATGCCGAAATCCGCACCCACACAGTGAGCCAAAGCGAATTTCTCTGGGGCTTTAAGCAGATCTCCTTCAACGTTGTCTACTGATTTACCCCCGATCTGCTTTCCTGCTATGTTCTTTAGACATCTGTCCATTTTAAAGTCCCAATCCGGGCTCTCGTAGACCCGACTTAAGGCGTCTACGTTCCCGTACTTCCTCCCAGGTCGATGTATGACCTCTATGTCGTACTCCGACAGTAAGATCGACCACCGTCCCAATCTTGAGGTGGGATTCTTCAGTGATAACAGCCACTTGAGGGAAATGTGGTCCGTTACTACCTCAAATTTTTTCCCATACAGGAAACACCTGTACTGCCTCACTCCAAATACAACTGCGAGGCATTCCAGTTCAGTGACCGTGTACCTGGTCTCCGCGCCGGTCAATTTCCTGCTCGCAAAAGCAGCGATCCCTGTTCCTGACGCATCCGTTGATAGGATGAACGGTTCCTTGAAATTAGGATGGATCAGCACGCTTTCCGAGGTCAAGGCCTCCTTTAAGCTGTTAATGGACCCCAGCACCTGTTCCGTGATTATAAACTTCACGTCCTTCTTGGTTAGCACTGTAAGTGGGGCCGCTAGCTCAGCAAAGTTCGGGATAAACTTCCGGTACCATCCTACCAAGCCTAAAAATCCTCGCACCTCTTTTACCTTAGTGGGAATGGGAAAATCCTTGATAGCTTGCACCTTGTCTGTTAAAGGGCTTACACCCGCCTTGGAAATTTCGTGGCCTAAGTAGGTTACTTTTGGTTTCAACATGTGACACTTACTAGGTTTTAACTTTATGTTGGCTTCCGCTAGGCGATCGAAAAATAGGGCCCGTCGTCGTAGATGTTCGGTCACATCGTCGGCACTATAAGTGATGATATCGTCCAGATATACGCTGCAAATGAGATGGTTCAACCCGGCCATTGCGGTGTTAATAAAGCGAGCAAAAGTACAAGGGCTATTTGACAATCCGAAAGGCATACGCAGAAACTCATAGTGACCATCCATCGTGCTGAAAGCCGTTTTTTCGATGTCCGAAGTTTCCATTTTTATTTGATGATAGGCCGAGGCTACATCAAACACGCTGAACAGACTGGCCTCTCCGAATTGTTCCAGTAGCTCCTCTATGAGAGGGAGCGGGTAGTAGTCCCTTTTAGTCACGGCGTTAAGAGCCCTATAATCGATGCAAAGTCGGATCTTCATAGAGCCGTCGGGCTGCTTCCGTCTTACCATAACTACAGGAGCGCTCCAGGGACTTTTCGACTCCCTTATTATCTTATCGTCCAGTAGCCGATCGATCCCCTTTCTCAGTTCATCCCTAGTATGGAAAGGTACTCGATAAGGGGCTTTCGAGATGGAAGGTACATTTTCGGTGATTATTCGATGTTTCACCTGATCAGTGCTGGATAGGATCTCGTTCTCTCCACAAAAGATGTGGTCGTATCTTTTAAGGAAGGCTCTCACTAAGGCTTGGGTGTCCTTAGGTAGATGAGACAAATCCACTGCGTCTGAATTCCTTGTTTCTCGGTTTTCCAAATCTGGTCTACACCATAACTGCGCCGGACGAGCCGGTTCGACCTGCTTCTGAGTCTTACTTAAAACTTCCAGTCCAGTAGATAGGGTGCCCAGCACAGTCTTTGCCCTCAGTCGGACCGCGTAGTTGTTCAAATTCGTGAGACGAATTCTCACTTTCTTGGTGAATGGTACTACCGCGTTGGCGATCAGTACTCCTACTTCCATGTCTTTACCCAAGGCTTCAATCATTCCTAGTTCTCCCGTAGGTTTTTGACCTACTACCTTACCCCAACATTCGATTTCACTTCGAGGAGGTATCGATTCCCTTTCCCATAAACTTACGTGACATAGCCGTGTGGAGGGCGGTTTCGCTTCGGAATTCCTGCGCGGGCCTTTCGGTGTATCGCCTTTACTGATTTCCGTGATATGTGGAGGTTTATGCAATGAGAGGGACCTATCGGAGGGTTTGGGCCGAGGCAGTGAAGCTAGCTGGGCGTACGTTGGTTTTACCGGTGGTGGTTCAGAGTAACGAAGGGTCTGCATGGTATTCCTTTTGTGGTTGAAGGAACCGGCGGTTGTTGAGGGTTTGGCTTAGCGAACGGGGTGGCGATAGTACTAGGCGTTGTCGGTTTTGGTGCCACCAGCACCTGACTTGGACGTTTACAGGACACATCCATAACAAGTGGCGTAGTTATTCCTCTAATCTTGATGGTGTTACGAGCATAGTCAATGATGGCTCCGCACTTGTTCAAAAAGTCTCTGCCCAAAATCCCGTCTGCATGTAGTGGAAAGCTTTTAACCACCACCCAGTCTTGCAATAGTTAGGGCCGCCATCTGTTATATTCAACATGGCATTGAACCAGGGCGGAAGAGGTCATTTCTTTTCCAGAAATGCCTACCAAGCGAATCGCGCCGGGCAGGGATACTGCCTCGCTTGGTAAGCTACTTTCTTTCAAAAGAGAGAGAGCAGATCCGGTGTCTATGCATAAAGGGCGCTGTTGTCCGTTTAATCGAACCTTTAAGTTAGTGGGTCCTCCGAATGACCCTATGCCTCCTACACAAGGGACTACTACACTGGGTGTTGTGGGTCTCGTCCCTTTCTCCATCGAGGTTTGTAAGGCTCTGAAGTTACCATTCCCTTTTCCCTGACGCTTTACCAACGTCCACTCCCCTTGCTCCTCAACCCCACTAGCAACCTTGCTCCTAGGAGCTTCCGGTTAAGGTCGTGCTAGTTTAAAGCCGGTTTTGATTGTCTCGAAGGTCGAGCGGTGTTCGGCTTCCTACCATCTCTAGGTGCACTCCTTCGATCGTAGGTTCCGAAGTCGCGGCAACCTATTGCGATGTGGCCTGGTTTCCCGCATCTAAAACAGGTGACGGGCTACCTTGTTGTTCCAGTTCGGATCTCATTTGGACAGTCGGGCTTATAGTGCCCTTCTTCCCCGCACCCATAACATCGCACCTTTTCCATTTGTGGTGCTACCAAACTAGGAGTGGCTGAGGGTCTTGACCTCAACTGGAGCTCCACCCTTTCTGTCTGCCTAGCCATTTCCTCCGACTTTTTGAGGGTAAGGCTTGGTTCTCGCATTAATGCTGTTCCGATATCCCGCATCAATTCTTTCCTTAAGCCCTGCTTAAACTGGTGGATCATAGTCCGTTCAGTATTCTTCCTCAACCCCGGAATTTCCTCTTCCACTGCATCCATCAGATCCTCTTCCAAGACCTGCCTCCCAAAATGCTTAATACGTGTGGCAAATTCGGCCACCGATTCGTCGTGACGTTGGATGCACTTGGCCAGTTGAGCCAAGCTTTCCCCTGATGTTCGTAGATGCGTAAAACGCTCTATCAGCTTGTCTCGGAAGTCGTCATAATCCAAATTATCCAAATCGGCATCGGCTTGGAAGTAAGTGTACGCTTCTCCTTCTAGTCGGAACTTTAGTATTTTCAAAGTATTCTCTTCCGACCAACCATCCAGTTTAGACCTTTGCTCTAATTTGGCAAAATAGGCCTTTACATTTCCCTTCCCTGAAAAGGGATCCACTGTCCCAGCGACCATGCCTAAAGGCATACTTGACCATGAAGCTGCTAGTGGGGCTGGGCCTGGTACACCTGCAGGATTCATTTGCAATCCGGAATGTGTAGCTCTCACTCTGATGATACCGCTACCGTAAAACCTACTAGACACCACCCAAAGAAAAAAATGTTTGACCTCTCGTTAGCTTTCGGCTACTTCCTTAAATTGAATTTGAAAGAAATTCAAAGGTAAAATACAACTGGTGAATTTAATCTGCGTTGAAAGTTAGAAAGAAAAAAAAATTTTGACTTAAATTGTTACTATAAATTTTTTTTAAATCTGTTTAGGTTGACCCTGCAATACAAAACAAATTTGGAGAACAAAAAAAAAAAAATTAAAAAAAAAATGTAAAATCAAAACGCACCGTAAAACCTACTAGACACCACCCAAAGAAAAAAATGTTTGACCTCTCGTTAGCTTTCGGCTACTTCCTTAAATTGAATTTGAAAGAAATTCAAAGGTAAAATACAACTGGTGAATTTAATCTGCGTTGAAAGTTAGAAAGAAAAAAAAATGTTGACTTAAACTGTTACTATAAATTTTTTAAAAATCTGTTTAGGTTGACCCTGCAATACAAAACAAATTTGGAGAACAAAAAAAAAAAGAAAATAAAAAAAAAATGTAAAATCAAAACGCAGAACGCCCAGAATCAAAATCTTTCTGCTCGAGCACGTAATTAGTGCCTATACACGAGAGACACCTTTTGATTCAATTCACCCGGCTCCTTCCCTTGCTGGTTCACTGTTCCTTGACCTAGTTACACAAAAATAATATACACTTTCTCTTGGCCCTAGTCTGCGAGCTCCTACAATGCTGTAAGCACTTAATTCAAGCTATTAAATTTAAAGCACCTACTATTTATTCTGATGGTCACACCCCTTTCCGATAAGAATCCGTTCTCATGAAAAAGTATACGGAAACCTTATCCGGTTCCCTAAATGAAAGGTTGTTTATACCTTGTTGCTATTAACGATGACCAAAAACTTCCTAATTGGAAATAAATAATTTCCGAACTCTCAATTGCTATGCCTGATTTCACAGGCGCTCAGTGTATATATGCTTTATAATAATCTGACCTACTATTTACTGGGGTTATTGAACTACTACCCAATTAATAACCTTACTGTTCTATGTTCTCAACACCATACGCACTATTATTTCCCTTGCGTTATAACTTCACTTTAAAACAAAACCATGAAATGTTTTGTTACTTCCGAAACTGTCACTACTAAATTTTTCGAAGACGTGGATTATCACCTTGTTATTTAGGCTTAAAAAAACCTAAGATATCACCGCTGCGACACCAAATGTAATAATCTGGGCTGGTACTTGGGAGCAAACTATTAAACTTATTTATGATGTTATTACACACAAGCCAGGCATACCAAATCCTGCTCAAGATATTACTAGGTTATGTTTGTTTACTGTTCCCTCAGGTCAAAGCCCTATGGGATCATATGTTGCTACGGAGAGTGGAAACATTATTGTAACTATGCTAGGATAGCTACCCTTTTATGCAACTCGAGGGTTGCGGAGAGTGTATATTACGGGGTTACACTACGAGGAGTGCCCTGTGAGTTCGTAGAATGGATTGAATTTAGCTGCCACCAGTTCCCTTTTGAGGTGTTTTAGAGAATAGTCCAGGGAATGAAACTAATCTCGAAGGAGTTCCTCTCCAGTAGCACTTGGTATAAAATTATTTAGTAGCGGGCCTTTCCTGGCCGACGTATATACTATGCTAGTATGACAGTTTCTCGTTGCTGAAGATGTTCGGAATGACAATCACGACAGGATTATTCTATTCCACTATAACGTTATTTAAGGGATGGTGTATCAATGAAGAACAATACAAACAGTATAAGTTGTATATTGGTGAAAAAGTTAATCGTATACAAAAACCGATAATAATCACACAGATGTATATATATACACTAAGTCCCATACATATAAACATAAAGTGAAAAATATGACAAATAGCCAACAAGAAACAAAACAAAATTTAAATTAAACGAAATTAATTTGATACTAGTTATCTGAATGGTTTGTAAAAACAATATATAATAAATTTGATAAAACTTTATCGAGACCGATCAATCGGTGAATTATTGATTTGCCTGATGTAACGATGCCAGGGAGTTGTTTCTTTGGGGGCTAACCTTAATTTTTGAATGTACCAATCTGAGGGATAAGTAACTATAGGTTGTGGAGTAACCCAGAGGGACCACTGGTAGTGAACTTGAGGTTCCGGAATACACTTCTAATAAATCAAAATACTCTATTAATGGTTACGGTCCTCTATAAACCAACACAAAAAAAAAGAGAAAAAGGGGGGTGCTGACCTCAGAATTTTTGGCTTGAATTCAGACTAAATAGCTTGTTCCATAGACTTACCCTGACTCAGTATTTAATCCTTAATCCACAAAGTAAACCAGTAACACCTGAGTTCACACTTCACGCACGGCCTCCACAAAATGTATTACGCAGCGTCTTTTTGTTAAGTTATAAATTACACCCCGGAGCTAGTTCTCTCTCGCACCCAGATCAAATTGTCTAATCGTTAAAGGAAATAAATTCTCTAAAATATCAAATTACTTTAGATTTCTATCATCAAGTTACCAATGACGTTCTCCACAATTTCTTTTACAGGTTATTTTAGATTCTAGTACCAACAATATTCACTAAATAGAAAATGATATTTAAAGTAAAATGTAAGTTCTCTTGAAACTGATACTTAGAATGATTTTAGGAGAATGAAAGTGAACTTTAAGAATGATAAAAATTGATTCGAATGAATTAATTTACTTTGAGTAATAAACAAAAGGAAAATATAGTTGAAAAAATAGAAATCTTGTAACTTGCAATACAAAAAAAAAACAATCAAATGACCAAGTTAAAAATATCAATTAAAAGAATTGAGAGAGACGGAGCTATATGTACAAGGAAGTGAGCTTACCCAGTAAGATACGACACAGGAACTGCCCTTTTTCCTAAGAGTTTTCATTTTTATAATTCGGATCCCCCCAAAATTGGCTTCCCTACCAGGCTAAAATAAAATTCAAACGGACCAATGAAGTTTGTTGTACCACGTTGTACTTTGGGCTAACACACAAATCTGTATTTAGAGTTGCCTGTTTTCCACATCGAGGGGCAGTGAGTGACCACAAAAAATGCTTCTTCCGACACTGCTTAATCAGCGGTCCTAGCTGCTGTCAGTGAATAAGTGCAATTCTACAGATTTGTACTTTGAATGCCCTAATCCTTAAAAATCACGTACGACTTGTAAAAGGTATCGGATGGCGGATTCCTGTCGCCAGACTGGAATTCCATTATTTCAATCTGAATAAAACTCTAATTGTTGAATCTAGGATGTCTATGTATAGTCTGTTCCTGTCAGGAATTTAGAATTTTAGATTTTGAAATGCCCGTAAGGACGGAACTACACGCTACGGAATGATTTGAGTTGTACTCTCATGTGTGTAGTATTCCTGGTTTACTTAGAGTAACTTAATATTCGGGAGTTTTCTCCTGCTACTTTGATTCAATCGTGAAAAATAAATAATCCCCCGGATTATTACAGTCGGTCTGTTACAGAAGAAGGTGCGAATTATGAATCATCAAACACGTTCCTATTGAATGGAAAAATGCCGCTTACTTTAAACCCACTTTGAATATTGCTAGGAGTTATAGCCAATGGTAAGGCGTTTGCAACAATTGCAGGCAAATCATAAATATTCATTGTTTGTCCAGGATGATTTTTCATCCAAGCATCGCTAGCTGTGTTCACATAGCTCTTGAATGGCCCATAAACTCCCCTATCAAGTGGTTGCAATTTATGGGAAGTGTGTGGTGGAAAAGATAATAAAATTATTCCATTATTTCGGTAAAAGTTTATTGTTGGCAAGTAAATGTGGGAGTCGTGATTATCCAAAATTAGTAAAACTTTGTTATCTACGGAAGACTTGGAAAATTTAGAAAAATGTTCAATAAAATTCAAAAAGTTTTCATTATCCATCCATCCACTCCCATTTGTTGCACCAATAGAGCCTGGTGGCGCACCATTCAGAAAAAAGGATTTGTATATTTTCCGTGGGAAAATAAAAAGTGGAGGAACTGAATTTCCTAGTGCGTTAACTGCTACACAAACAGTAATAAGGGTTCCTCTTTCCCCCGATGTTATTGCACCAACTTGTTTGCATCCCTTGGTAGCCACAATTTTTTTTGGCCTTTGCACCGTTGTTACCCCAGTCTCATCAACATTGAAAATGTTCTGGGGTTCAAACTGGTACTGGTCTAATACCTTTGATAAATTATCAAAAAATTTCCCGACATACACTTTATTAAAGTTAACTGCTCTGGCATGGCTTGTAGCTTCTGGAACTCGTAACGATAATGTGGGATTCTTTTTCATAAAATTGGCGAACCAGTCTTTAGAACCCATTTTAGTTTCATGCCACTTAGCGGGGATATTGTGGCAATTTTTTCTTACAGCAAATTCGTATACCAATGTTCGTATGTCCTTAGGTGTTGAGCCATAATATAAATCAGCACTTCACTTGCAAAAGACTTCTTCATCTTCTTTATTTAAAATTTTATTATAAGGATTATAACCCATTGTTGGAATGGAACCTCCATTTTTAATTTGCTTAAGGTAACTGTGCAAAGTCACGTGACAAATGTCTAAAGATCTAGCAGCTTCTCTGAGACTGACACTATTATCTAGTACAAGAGCTGTTGCTGCTTTCATTTGTTCACTTGTTGTACCTCTTTCAGTTCTTCTTTTTCTATATCGCTGTATACTGAGCCCTTCTGCCTGAAAGAAAAAATAATTTAATTTAGTCAATGTCATTCTTTTGAGGACGATTTCTCTTTAGAAATTGATACATCGACAGTAACAGTTTGTTTCCTTAAATACATTCCCAAAAAATATGAAAAATGCAGTCGAGATTGCCCAAAAAACCAACAGAACATATAAAAAAAACACTTGTTCGCATACCTAATACCTAATATTAAAATGGGGTCGATTGTAACATGTTACATTTGTCCCCACATGTACTGTTACAATTGTCCCTCAGTGATCTAACATTTCAATAGAATATAACCACTCTGAAAAACTAACCTCAATTTCTGTCAACACACATTTACATTAACCCTATACAATATATCAAATACAAAATCTTTAATATTCACCATGAAATAACAACGTTAAGTGCTATAGAAATAAGAACTGCAATTTTACTTACGGTACTGTATTTTGTTCCAACAGAAAAAACTATTGAGCTGGTCACGCAACACTGATGTGAACTCGATGGCTGATCGATAAAGACTAAGTAATCAGTCTGTGGAGATGGCGGGATATTTAAAACAGTTTTAGACTTTATTTCGGGTGGTGTTACAATTGCCCCGCGTTACAATTGACCTCACCCTCCCCTACAATAGCCACAAAGATAAGATGCAGTGATCATTATTTGCAATTATTATATTTTATTATCAACAAAGTTATGAAAAAGAGTTAAAAAATATTACACTTCAACAAACATTATAAGATGATAAATCCGTTTTAAAAGTAAACAAATTTGCTGTTCGTTGTGTTGCGCCAGCGCTTATTGGCTGGGGCAAAATGAGGACTATGTCTTCTTTTTTATTGTGGCAGAATCTTTAACTTTAGGATAAGAAAAATGTATTCCATGTGGTAGAAAATTTACACTGTTTTCGTGATCCGAAGAAAAAACTTCTGTAACTTGTGCTACATAAAATTCCAAGGTTTTTTGTTATCAAATCTCACCAGAACAAATTAACCCACCTCCACCATTCGCGAGGTTATGTCCCGGTCAGACATTCCATCTAATTCTAAAAATAGACTAACATCATCGGAATCCGCAACATCAGACAATTCCCTAACAATGGATATCGACTTCCTTTTCTTTGTATTAGTCGACCTAACTGAACTATCAATTTTTCTTTTTACCATTGTCTTACCTTTCTTGACTCTATTCTGCCTTGCTATTCTTTCTACTGTTTCCGCTTCTATTCTTTCATAAATGTATATAATAATAATATTTACTTACTGTTCCACAAGAGATTCTCCAAAGTTGCTCTCATCGATATCAGCCGCCTTGTAAAACTTACAAATTTTGTCAATCACTGGACTCATTATAACTCTTCAAATTAAAACATAAAAAAGTGAACTAATTTCAATTCACATAATATAGTTATATGTTCAGCAAAAAACAGACGTGGGGTGACGGGAAAAATTAATTTGTTGAAATAATCAACTGAGGATGCTGATAAGTAACTCGTAAAATAATTTTGGTTTTGAATGCTGTAAATAACAAGGAAATCAAGACGGTGTGTGAAAGTGTGTGAAAATTTATTTCTAGAAATAATCAACTGCGGTTGCTGATGAGTAAGTTATAAAATAATCCTGTGAATAACTGGAAATCAAGACTGTGTGAAAATTAATTTTGGTTTTCAATCTAGTAGATATCTGGAATGACAGGAATAGACCAGACGGCGGAGATTTTAGCCTGCATGTTCCCGGCGGTAGCAATGTTTCGATTGATTCTTATGTATTTTTTGCCGTAGGATACGATCATCGTTACCCGTACTTTGTAAAAGTTGTGCTTCCTTTTTAAATTTTACAATTTGTGAAAAAAAATGACTTTCAAAAAAAAAATTGTATATCTTCTTTCCTGTGCATTTTTAGCATTATGCACCTCATAGTTCCTTACTTAATCATCTACAAAATGAGATCTGGTGCGATATCCCAAGTGCCATTGTTAACCTGCAAATTGCGTTGAACGTTGAAAAGCGTGTTTTTTTAAACATTCAATATCTCAACAATTAAAATACCTAGGAGATTGAAATTTTTTACGAAGCTTAGTTGCATAATGCGTCAAAGTTGCTGTGATCGTCTGATTTTGATCCAACTGGTCTCAAAAATTCAAAAAATATTCAAATTAATATCCCGTAGGAATAAAAAAAAAGTTAATTAGAACCGATTTTAACACTAGTAGTTCTATACATACGTATAAAACTATATAACTTTAAAAAAAATGTATATTGATGATTCTTGTTTGCATAACTTTAAAGCTCATATTTTTTTTTCAAATTAAAAAAAAAGTTGTTCTAGCATGCACCGGAACGGAGATAATTTTTTTAAATTGATTCCTGAAGACGTATTATACGTCGTACAGCGTTCAAGTTTGGAGAGATTTCCGTTCAATACTTGTACGTTCAATTAAAAAATATGTTGTACTTGCATCGCATCAAATAGTATAAAATAATAATTGCTGAAGTTGACCGTGCGAGAGCTCGGCGAACAGAGAGCAAGTGGTTTCAAATCATCCATGCTCGCTAAAATATCATTTTCTCAACTTCCTCTGCACGCACAAAAATCCTTTTGGAATCGATTTGGGGTAGCTTGACGATATATTATCGATGGTTATTAGAGTTATTACTATTTTTAGGGACGATAAACATTTTCGTCTCAAATTTAAAGCTTATGTTTTAACATTAATTAAGAAATTATTTTTAATTATATCTTGAATAATTTAATGATAATATTATATGTTATACAATACGTCTCATCGCAATGAACTTGCGGTTAAAAATGTTGATGAGACATTATGTTACAGAAAACAACAAAAAAATTTTTTCTTCACATTGTTTTTTATTTCTAAATATAAAAATCGATACAAGTATAAAAAATATAATTATTAAACAAATCATAGGCGTGCGCGCTTTGATGGTCTTTGTTGGGATCTACATTCTCATCGTCACTACTGCTCTCTTCTTCATCTGCCGCACATGATACATTATAATTCTACTTCATCATTGTTTTGTATATCTTGTATGACATCAATATTATTATAATCATCATCATCAATAACTACACTCACCTCGCTGTTAGAGCAGTTGTTACCCTCATAATTACCACTACACTCTGAACAGCGCAGGCCCTGTTTTACACATCCGCATCTTTTCTTGCAATCCTTTTTACAATTACATTTGATTATTTCAAAACGTTTGTGGGAATTAAGGTACTTTCACAGTAATGAGGTTGTAACCCATACGTAGATGTTCTCCATCCATAATCAACCGGATTTAAATTATTATTACCTTTCCAAATCTGCACTCGATAAGCGTGCTGTGCTGCGGCGGATTCTGTTGGTGGATGATTTTCCAATCTGAATGTACTTTTAAATGTGCTATTTTTAAAAGAATTAAATCGGAATTCATTAAGCGCCATATCTAATTTCTTTGCACCATACATGGCCATGATAATTTTTGTTGTTTTATCCGCTTGATCATCATAAAAAATTAGGGAATCATCAATCAAACTTGGCACTTTATCAAATGCTTTTATCACTTTACTTTTCCCCTACGCAAAAAATGCTGATGTTGTATTGCAACCACAAAATCAATGAATGAAGGACATAATTTGTTTTACTTTTCATGAATTAATGCTTGACTGTCGTACACTTCAGTCTTACCGCTCATCCGCCCGATTTTTATCATAGCCCAATTGTGCTAGCAGTACCAGAAGATCAATATATTCACCTATAATAATTACATTTTGACGTAAGGACTCGTCGAGAGCTGTTTTAATCATTAGTCAGCATCTTCAACTGCACAATTGGTTCGAAAATCAGCGACATGAAAACTTTCTCTAAGACGATAGATTAGTCGAGTTTTATTTTTGTCATTAGTCAAGAATTTTTCTTGTGCAACGGATACTGGAGTGCCACGATCGAATGCAGTTGAACACGTCTTTTGTTTGCTTTCGTTGTCTTTCAGAGGTTTTCTTATATAAATTAGTGCTTTCGGGGTATCCGTCGAAAATAACAATACTGTTAGGCTTAAAACTTTTCTTAACATAATCACAGTGTCGATCGACACTCCGCCAAAGGTATCTTGTTTCTGCCATGTTCAATCAATCGATCAATCAAAACGGGGGCGGACGAGTCCGGAGCACTTAGATCGCTTGATTGGGTCCATTGTGCGCCCCTTGACACAAGAATCAGTCCAGCAAGCCTAAGGCCGTGCCAAAAGCTAAGATTTTGCATGGACTGATATCTCTTATTACTTCAAGTGGCATATGTGTACTGCCGAGGTGTTGTAGCCTGAGAGAAGCCAGTGCTGGACATTCTGCTAGGATATGAGAAGCAGTTTCATCCGCCTCCCCACATCTAGGCAAGAATTCCCTGATATGGAGTTTCGCCTGCCTCATGCCTGGGGAACCACGCCGGATCGAGAGCCACTGTCTGTCCAGTAACTCCTTGAGGGCTTGGAGCCCGGTGGTTGGTGAAATTCCGATCGTGTAATCGGGGCCAGGGGCGCTCAAGAAGCCCCGTTTGGCCAATTCATCGGCCACTCCGTTTCCCTTCACACCAGAATGGACAGGTACCCACACTAACTGGAGTTTGTTCCTTCTGGCTAGTTCAACCAGAGTTTCTCTGCACTCCAAGACAAGCCTAGAAGTCATTCTGTGGGCGCGAAGTGCGCCCAGGGCCGCTCGGCTGTTAGTGCAGATGTAAATTCGCCTACCTCGGTAGTTTAATCTAAGATTTTCCAGGGTACATGTCCGTATTGCACAGACCTCAACCTGAAAAACGGTCACGTGGCCACCTAGGGAAACTGAAATCTCCCTTCTGGGTGTACGCGAGTAGACTCCAGCTCCGCTAGACTCGCCAGTCTTAGACTCGTCCGTGAACCACACGAGTCCCCCTTGTTCTCCCAGTCCGTCTTCTGGGTTATGAGAATGTCTGGTGTTTGAAACCTGACATCAGGCGCTATCGCACCCTGCGTCTGTCGGAGGATCGGGCAGTTCTCGGCTGCCCAATCCCGGATTTTGCCATGATAGCGAGGCATACACGCACCGACCCACTGTCCCAGACCAGCCAACCGATACGCCGTACCCGCAGCCACTGTTTTGATACGGAGTCCTCATAGCCCCCGTTATCCCCACGCAGACAAGTCGTTGAGCCTTGTCCAGCGCCAGACGGGACAAAGCCGTTTCTGTCGCCGGCCACCACACAACGGCTGCGTAGGTTATGATTGGGCGGATCATGGCCGTGTAGATCCAGTGCAGGACCTGTGGCTGTAGACCCCATGTGTTCGCGAAGGCTCTCCTGCATGCCCATAAGGAAGCAAAGGCCGTCTTTACCCGGGTTTCCAGGGGGCAATTTCCAGTTCACTTTAGCATCGAGGATAACTCCAAGGTACTTCACTGAGCCTTTCATGTGCAGGGACTTTCCAAACAAACGAATGTCTGGTAGCGGTCCCA
Source organism: Endomychus coccineus (assembly GCA_958510875.1). NCBI lineage: Eukaryota > Metazoa > Arthropoda > Insecta > Coleoptera > Endomychidae > Endomychus > Endomychus coccineus. The sequence continues at coordinate 129,576,048 of OY294068.1, read as the reverse complement.
GTTTCCGTTTCCTCGTGAAAAAAACCGCTTCGGTCTCTTCAGGATTCACCCTGAGTCCCTCGACCTGGCACCAGCGAGCAACGATGGCAAGTGCGGTGTTTTGCAGCTCGCACAAGGTAGCCGGGTGTCTTCCGAGGGTCACGGCTGCCAAGTCGTCTGCGTAAGCTTGGGCGTAAAACCCAGCGTCATTCAGCTCGACCAACAAACTGTCCACCACCAGGCACCACAGGAGCGGAGACAGTACTCCTCCCTGAGGACACCCACTTGTGACGTGTGTACATGCGACACTGCCATTATGGTGCGCCGTTATCAGTCTCTGCGAGAGCATGGACTTAATCCACCTGACCAAGGTGTGATCGATTCCATGTCTTTCCGCAGCATGACACATGGACTCGAAGGAGGAATTGTCAAACGCCCCTTCGATATCCAGGAAAACGCCTATGGCGCACTGTCCGAGACTAATAGCTCCTTGGATCTGGGTAACCAGGTGATGAAGGGCCGTCTCGGTTGATTTGCCCGCCTGATAGGCGTACTGTCGACGGTGAAGCGGAAAATTCGTTAGAGCGCCGTCTTTGATATCCTTATCGATCAGCCTCTCCAGCGCTTTCAAGAGAAATGATGTGAGGCTAATAGGGCGGAAAGATGCGGCTTGAGTGAAGTCAGTTCTTCCCGCCTTACGAATGAATACGACTTTGGCCGATCTCCAAAGCTATGGTATGAAGGCAGAGGCGATACAAAATCGGAATATCCGGAGCATCGGGATGGTGATAAGCTCCAAGCCCTCTTGTAAGAGAGCCGGGAAGATTCCATCCTCACCCGGTGATTTATAGGGCGCAAAGCTCGAGATGGCCCAGCGCACTCTTTCATAGCTTGCCACATTCGAGGCCATACTGTAGTCAATCGCTCTCGCGTTGACACGGAAGTTCTCGGGTGGTGTGACTATGAGGTTGTCATCAGACCCGGGGAAATACACCGACATTAGATGTCGTAGCGTTCCGTCCGGGGATGACCTTTACTCCCCGTTCGGCAGAATCACTGATCCTGTGCCAATCGAGGAATCCTTGGAGAGGGCCTTGCATAACCTCGCTGCTGACGGCATCTTATTGACGCCCTCACAGTAGGTACGCCACGAATCTCTTTTGGAGCTCCTCAGAGCTTTCTTATAGTTCTGTTGGGCGACCTTAAAGGTCTCCCAGTCTGAACTACACGACGTCCTTTTCGCCTTGTTGAAGAGTTTTCTCACCCGTTTCCGATGTTCCTCCACTTGGGAAGTTCACCAGGGGTTGTTATTGCCGTCCCTCCTTCGTTTAAGGGGGCAGCATACTTCATAAGCAGAGGTCAGGGCCTTGCTGATTCCACACAGCGGCATCAGCCTCTTCCCGACCTCCTTGAAATGCAGGAAAATGGGAGAGCCTTTCGCTTAGTTCCTCTCTGAATAGGTCCCAGTTGATGGCTCTCGGATTCCTGTAATACTTGTCTGGGTTGGAATCAGATTCCAGCTCAGAAAGAATGTGTCTGTGGTCCGAAAGTGTGACTTCCGTTGACACCTTCCATCTTCGGACTCAACCCTTGATTGCTCTAGAGCTAAGGGTTAAGTCAATTACTTCCTGTCTGCGTGGGGTGAAGTAGGTAGGCGTTGACCCTCTATTGAGGACCTCCAGCTGAGTGGAAATGAGGAACTCAAGCAGCGCCGTCTCTCTCGAATTGACGTCCGAACTTCCCCACACTGTGTGGTGAGAGTTGGCGCCGCATCCCAGAAGTAGTGGCACTCCCTGCCCCTCACAACGTCTAACTAATTCGACCACTTCCGCAGGTGGAGGGAGCCGTAGGGAAAGTATGCAGAGCAAACTACCACCTCCGTTCGGACTCCTTCCTCGAAGTACCATATCCTAACCGCAACCAGATCCCTGAGACAGAATTCCGGCATCGGGAAGGCATTGACATCCTTTGTGAAGATGCACGCTCTCGGCATCTCCTCAGAGGTACAGTAATGTAGCGTGCCTCCTCTTTGGCGTAGGCCTTTTACACGGCCGTGGTAAGCCCACGGCTCTTGTATCAAGCATACGTTTATTTTGAGCTCAGAGAGCCTTTTCATCAACACTGCAGTCGAAGACTTGCCGTGCTGAAGGTAAGCCTCCAAAAATTTTATTTTGCCCGCCATTTTGAGTAACCCCGGCTAAAGAAAAATGCCCTCAGCCTGGGCACGTACGTTAGGAAAGGCCGAGAGGCCTCGGACTTTCCCTATTTCTGAGAGGAGGGGTCAGTGCTTTGAACTGGTTGGAAGCGGGGAGACAGGGCCTCCTCCGTTAGCGCGGAGACCGCTTCCCCACTGCGTCTGTGAACTCCAGAAGTTCATCGGGAGTGAAGCCTGCATCCTGCCTGCCCTCCCGAAAGACGACAAGCTGCAAGATTCCTTCCCCGGTAAGAGCCCCTGCATAGATGCCCGCCGCAGACCTTTGAGGTCTGCGGCGTTTGACCACGCGGGTGCTCTCAGTGCCATATAATTTAAAGATTATAAGTTTGGCTACATTATATAATTCCGATTTCTGTGCATTGGGATCGTTGAAAATTTCTGCTAACTCTGAGAGACTATTGTCGTTGTTTAATAATTGAAATAATGTTTTTTTTCCATGTCGATAAAAACTGGACGTTGTATCGCAACCACCGAAAGCATGCAAAAACATGGCTATATTTTGCAATGTAGGATATTGAAAACTTTCGGGGCTGTAATAATAATATTTCTCTTCTATTTTGCAATATCTTTTGATGTAAACATTTTCTTCATGATAGCAAGATAATTGAGTCAAAATTATCAATAAATCAATATCTTCTCCGATTATTATACTCATAATTTCTTCACTTGATTTTCCTAGTGCTGTTTGAACTATTGATAAATCTGCATCTTCATATTCTTATAATGCATTCATTTGTGGACACCCCGAATTCATTGCCTCTATTATAAATTTTATTAGAAGATCCTTATTTTTATTATTACTCAACAAATTTTCTTGATTACTTGTCGGACTTTTATCTTCTTTGATCGATATTATATCAGGGCAATGATATTTTGTAGACCTTCTCGAACGTTCATAACTTTTCAATGTAGGTTCAGTTGGATAACCGTCAAAAACTTCTGAACACACTGATGCATATTCTACATACTTCCTACGTATATCTCCATAAGTCTCAGAAGATGACTATTTGACCTTGTGGAGTAAAAACCCATCATCAATCACATGATGTTTATGTCTTGAATGTGGCACATTATCGACGATTGGCGAATACAAATCATATAAAGCTGCTTTTGGATTTTTTCTGAAGGTAATACCATCAAACAAACTTGTGGGTACAGACGAACATTCACATCGTATATGAGTTTGCAAATCATTTTTACAATCATTAGACTTCAATAATCGCAGAAATATGGCTTCAATAGGAAATTGAAACCTCATTACCATTAATCATCACTTTAGCATACATATCAGATAAAGTAGTAACAATAGAATCTTTTTTAAATTTAAAGTCTGTGAATTTTTTATTTGTTGATTTGATAAGATGTTCTTTGCCAAATTGGATTGCTTCATGACAATTTACTGCTTTTGAACCCTTTAAACCTGATACAATAGAACATATATCTGGATTTACTGGGAAAGGGTTATATTGTTGCAAATAGTTATAAATTACAGTCATTACTCTTATATCATCGTCCACTTTACTAATTCTGTCATCTTTATGTTGTTCAGAACTCCCAAAATCGACACCAACAAAATCGCAGAGTCCTGAAGAAATATCTACCAGAGAAATGAGACAGCCAATTCATTTGCCCATATTTGCTTGAGTAAGACCTCTTTTCACTTTCACTTTCACCCTTTATCTTAATTTGCCTCATCAACATTTGCTCAATAGTTTGATCAGAGATGATGCCAGAGTAGAATTTATCAGTCCGACGAATAGTAAAATATCCTAAAGTAGTAATTTTATGGTATTCGTCTTTGTCCATAACTTTGTCCAAATTCATCATCTCTTGTAGGTACAAATGTCCAAATTCAGCGTATTTATAATGTCCAGCTGCATGGAATATTGGCAACATTCTTTGTAGTGTCTAAATGCAATTTGCAATTCCCAGACCTTTCATATAGTCTTTTAAAGTATGGTTTTTCTATCTCATTGTCTTCATTTATTTTTGCTACATTTGACAGCAATACTTTTTCTTTGAGTTCATCTATATCTTCTTGAGCCAATAATTCAGCTTTTTGAATCTCTGTTACTATTATTTTTGCAAGTACAGTGTTAAGAATTGAAAATGCTCGCACTGCTCTGAAATATATGTGACCATCTAAAATTTTATCTATAGAATTTGGGGCGTAAATGGTTTGCAATATTTCTTTCAATCCACTACCTTCCATTATCTTTCCGATGCAACCCATATAACTCAGCAGCATGTGAAAACCGCCAAGACGTATTAGAACATTTTTGAATTCAGGATGTGCCAATTTAACCTCTTGTGCCTTTGCATACAGAGGTTGATCGAATGTAAGAAAGATATGCTTTTATTTTGATACAATTCGTCTTGAATCAGCCTCTAATAAAACAGTATAAATATTGTTTCGGTCAGATGCTTCAGCATCTATAAAAGGTAATGGCCTAATACGAGATAAAACGTATTTTTTTCCACTCCATAATTCTTCCATAAAACTATTCCAGCCAGGATAATCAAAAGATTTTAAATGTTTAGCAAAAAGCCATATGAATTCTGGTTTTCTCAAAACTATATCCATATTAATTGGATTTAATCTTTTGCAAAAATGCTTTTTAAACCAAGAACTGTATGTAAAATAGTAGGACGAGTTCTTAATGGAATTATTCCATGACTAGCAAACTGAGCTTTCCTTGATTTTTTGGATACGATAATCTGTCTTGATACTTTTGGCTGGTGTGACGCATAAAATATTACCAGATGCATGGAAGGTTCCATGACCGTATTCTGTTTTTGTGTTCCAATCAGTATTATCTGAAACCATCTGAACGTAACCAGTAATATTTGGTTTACAATTACTTAGGCCCGGTTGTTCAATCGAGGATGACCAAGTGATTTGGCTTAAACCAGGATTACCAATTTTGTTTCAGTTGTTCAATACGGGTTTATGAGATAAACCTAGTTTAACAATGGATTAAGTTAATCTCATGAATTTGGGGGTTTAAGGAGATAATTTGCCGATTCTAACCTATTTGATTGTTTGACATTTTCATACTTTTCTAAAAATTAATATTGTGTTGAATATTATTGTTTTTATACCCCTAATGCAAATATGTTCGAAGATATAACAGACGATGAAAATTTTTTGGAGGTTTTTGATATTACTGCCCCAAGAAGAAAGAGACCCGTATTTAGGGAACGTAGAAACCATTTGGAAGAATGGACAGAAAAAGAATTTTTGAATAGATTTCGCTTGGCAAAAGAAATCGTCCGCAATATTGTACATTTGATTTTCAATGATATTAGTAACCAAACCAATCGGTAAGATTTATTCTGTTTTTTACTTCGCGGTATTCTTATGTGCCACACTTCTTTTATTCTTCAATTTTCATTTAATTTTTAGTAACCATGCACTGTCACCAGAAGAAATGGTTCTACTTACTCTAAGGTTTTATGCTACTGGAAGCATGATGATAGTTGTAGGTGATTTTGTGGGTGTTGATAAATCTACAGCTTGCAGGATCATCCATAGAGTGTCTGAAGCAATAGCGAGGCTCTACAGAGTATATATTCACATGCCACAAAATGAAAGAGAGAGGCAAGAAAAAGCTATTGAGTTTTATCAAATCAGTAGATTTCCTCAGTGCATTGGTGCTATTGATTGCACACATGTTAAGATACAATCACCAGGTGGAGACGATGCTGAAATTTTTCGAAACCGCAAAGGATATCTTTCTTTAAATGTACAAGCAGTGGTGACGCTTCTCTGAATTTACAAAACATAGTGTGTCGTTGGCCAGGTTCCAGTCATGATTCTACAATTTTCAACAATTCCGCTTTGTCTATTTTATTCGTCAATGGAATCTATGGAAATTATTTATTAGTGAGTGACAGTGGTTACCCCACAAGGAAGTATTTAATTACTCCTTTAGGACAACCTAATAGTCCAACAGAACATTTATTTAATGAATCACAAATTCGAACTAGAAACCCCATGTTTTGGAGTATGGAAACGACGTTTTCCTATTCTGGCATTGGGACTACGAGTGAAGTTACATAGAATTGAAGCAATAGTTGTTGCCACAGCAGTTCTTCACAATATTGCAAATAGCTTGCATATACCTCTTCCAGATATTGATGAAAATGTTCTGCAATTGATTCAAAATGATCTCAACAATAATGACAATGCTATTGCTCAATTACCAAATGATGGCCCAGATTACATTCTCAATAACTCAACACGATTATTGTTAATTCAAAATCATTTCTCCAGAATGTAAAACACCTCTCTCTTTTGGAGCAAGCATTCCAAATATGTATCAATTCATTACGGAATATATGACTTTCATCTTATTATTTCACACCATTATTGTATCCCACATTTCTCCTAAATTAACAAATAAAAATTCAAATATTCCTTACAATATAATTTGCAAAATATCACAGGTGAAATCAGTAAGGTATATAATCTAACTACAGATAAACTCAAAATCAATAAAGAAGAAAACAACATAAAAATACTTCTCAAAATGCATAAACATGAAAAAACTATAAACTTTATATAAAATAAATAACAAAATCATAAACTATCAACTTTACATAAAATAAATAAGAAAAATACAAAGAATCACCCCTTAAATGACTACAAAGGCAAACAAACACCTAACAGAAAATAAAATTCCAAATAAAAATCAAATCCTGATTTTTCATAAAAAAAAACAAAAAGTAAATCACAAAAAAACTAAAAGTAAATCACAATTGCAAAAACTACATTATCTATTCTCAAGAATCTCTAATAATTGTTTGATTCAGTGGTAATAAAGTTTTTTTATGTATCTCAATCATATGAGTTTTCTTTAAGTTCCACTCCTCCCTCTGTAATTCCACGAAAAGTTGGTGTTTTTCTCTCATATGTATCATTTTCAACTTGTGTTCTTCTTCAAATAATCTTTTTTGCAAATCAACAAGATCTGCTTTGGACAAAGCCCAAGTAGAAATTTTATCCTTTATTGTTGAGGTGCTATTCCTTTTTGGTACTTTCAGTCCTGAAGATTTTTATTGCTGCAACTTTTCTGGGGTATAGCTACTCCAATCATTAGACATCGAATCTAGGTTTTCTTTATCTATAAAATAAATATATTATCATTTAAATAGTTTTCATTTTGGATTTGATGTAGCAAGTACAGTACGTATTTCATAATATTTGAATGACTATTTTTGTTCAATTGATTTAATTGTAACTAAATTGGAGAAGCTGTAGAAACTTTTATTTTTGTCAAGAAATGTAGAAAAATCATTTGAAATTAAGATTCAGACTTACCAACAACTGATCTTTGTTGCATTGGATTTTGAGATGACAAGGAAGATCCTTCGTTGAAGTTAATAGTTTCTGAAAAATCCTGCATCCCATACAGAGGTGTTGAAGAAGGTGCTTTTCTTTTGAGACCAATATATTTTGAAGAATGTTGCATCACTGAAAATGAAACAACTTTTATCTGAATGAAGAGTTGAGGGTAGAGTTCTATGGATTCATACAAGTACTACAAGTAAAAGCTCACTGGGACAGCAAAATGTTGATCCCCATTTATATCAAAGAAAATTATTTCAATTGACTAATACAATGTGAAACACTGACAAAAAAAGTTCAATTCATACTACACACAGGCCTTTAGGACCATCATTAATACTTATCTAATATTTCATTCAGAACAATTTTCATAATATTTTTTTATTGATATAAAATAATATTCTTCTGGTCTATTGTTGACATTAGGTAATCACTAACTAATAGTACCAGTTACTAACAGTTTCCTGCATAAGTATTACGGTGTATCTTACCATCAAAATATTGAATAACAATTTCTTCCTCACTATCTTCATCACGAGATATTGATGCATTCTCGATACTTTCGGTTTGATCATCGAATTTAGATACGAAACCTGTCAGGGTATGACCCATCATGCTCCGTAACTCAGTTTCTGCATCAGTAATTCTGATTTCTGGTGGTGGTGGACCTCCTCCAGTACATCGTATTATTCTCTTTTCATCAGCAAATTTCTTTTTAGTATTTTTTTTCAAATTATTGAATTTAGTCCTAGGGGTTTGGGCAGATTTGAGACCACCGCAGATGGTATTATATTCGTTACTAATTATAGCCCAAGTCTTCAACTTTTGGGAATTAGTAACTGAATCCGTTTTTTTGCATTCTACAATATCCTGGTATTTTTTTACCAGAGAAAAAAATTGTTTCTTCTCCTTCATTGAAATTATTGGTCCGTTTTTTTTAAGAGACTCCTCCATTTTATGTTATACCTTGTTTTTTTCCGAACAATTTTTCTATATAATTCTGAAAAAACTATGCATTCTTAGGTTAAGTTTCAATGTTGATGTTTCTGAACGGTCCGAATGATGGTACAAGCGAAAAAATGTGTTGCCAACATATGAAAACAATTAGTTAAGGAATCCAGGATTAGTTTTTCATTGAAAAATGCATAACGGTCTAATCCCTAGTTAATTAATAATCCGAGTTTAGATAATCAACGGTTTAAACTCGCATTGAACAACCGGGCCTTAGAATAATTGAACTCTCGAATATCTGAGTATCATAACATGTGTGACAAAAACCCATTTTTGAAAGCATATTAATTAATTCGCGGGAACCATATTTCCTATCGAGAGTTGCTGAAAGTCCCAGTAACAGATTACAAGTAAAACTGTTAGGACGGGTTGCGTACATAATAGCATGAGCAATAGATATGACTTTAATTTCATGTGGTCTTACTTTTCCTCTTTTATTTTTTTGGATTAAATAGTCTAAGGATGACCTCAAACTTTTTGGAATAACTTTCTCAACGTTGTCAAAAAATGACGGTGGAGGATCATAACTATCGTTATAGTCAATTGAGTTGAGTCCACAATGTCATTGTATATTATTTTTGCTGCTTTCTCAACTACTATTATATTTTATTTTTCATGAGTTATTTTTTTTCTTGCATCGTAAAACTCGGTACCTATTTGACGCAAATTTCGATAGGTAATTATGACATCATTGTGTTGATGACAAAGAACGTGATTACCAAAAGTCTCTTGTATCTTCTCTTTCACTCTGGTGCACCATACTGGTGGTTCACCTTGGAAATTTGCAGAAAGTTCATTGTAAGAAAATTGGCTTGTCTTTCATTTTCTTCAAATTGATTAGCAAGAAAGGTATAAAAATCCAATTTCTGTGGTTCAGGTAATTTGGATTTTTTGACTGTAGCATTTTTTAAAGCCTGATAACAGTTGGTATGATACCTAGCTTTTGCATCACTTAAATTTGGACAAGATTCTAAACGCTCTTTTACAATTTGATGATTTCGCGAATCTAGAGCAACCATTTGCAAACGTTCAAGTAGTTCGCTTTGAGATAACGTGCTATGCTTTCGTTTTTTAGGGTTTGTTTTCATTTGCTCATCGGTACATTTTTTTGCACAGAAAAAACAGTTATTAGCAAAATCGAACTCTTCGGTATTGTTCAACGTATCATCTCCCATATTGCTCATCTCAATGATGATTTTTTGCTGCAATCTGCAACAAAAAATACTGACAAAAATTTAATAAATTATCCTTATAAAAAGTTAGTTAGTATAAATAAGCCATTAAAACCTAATGAATATTTTAAAATTATTCAAACCAGAAAAAAAACATATAAAACGATATATTTCATGACATGTTTATATTTAGAAAAAAATTCGAATTTCCTTGCAGTTTTCCAATTTTCCATTTTCCAAGGGTTGATGATAGATTTTTATAAAATGAACAATGATATTTTGATATTTTTCGTAAAAGAAATTGATTGAAATAATTTTTTTCTTTCTTTTCAAGGAGGCATGTAATAGATTTTCCCTTGCTTAATTGAAAATCTTGGAAAATTCGAAACTTTGATGCCATGTAATTTAAGAAAATTGTATGCTCAACAACTTTTATTCGGAGCGTTTCTTCGTCAAATCAATAGAACTTTGATTATGGGAAAAATAAAAAAAATAAAAATAGTACATTATATGTAGAGGTGAAAATTCGTGAAAATATGGAGAAATATGTAATATTTTCGGGAAATTGTTGTTGATTTCCATTATATATGTTGGTTCTTATGCTGCACTATATCTAAAAAAATGTATTTTTCTCCTAAAACACTTATTTTCCATATAATAAGCATGTAATTCAAAAAAAAAAAAAAAATATATATATATATATATATATATATATATATATATATATATATATATATAAACAAGTTTAAAGTTTCTTTGCCTAATTGGCCACTATCGTGTATGTAACTTAAGAGATATATAATTAAATTTTCTGAATTATGAAGATAACTTAGATAATTTAACATAGGATTATAAAGATGAATAAACGTAAAAGATTGAACCATAGGCGGGATTCGAACCCACATTTCTGGATTTCTAGTCCAGGGTGTTTACCAATTACACCACTTCGGTCCTATTAGATTTTTATATTTTTGTAAATATAAACCTCTGAAAGGATAGCAGATCATTGATGAACACAATGTGGGTTCGAATCCCGCCTATGGTTCAATCTTTTACGTTTATTCATCTTTATAATCCTATGTTAAATTATCTAAGTTATCATTTCGGAGCTACATTAATTTGTTCACAAAAATCGGACAAAAATATATATGTATATATATATATATATATATATATATATATATATATATATATATATATATATATATATATATATATATATAATACCTATATATATTAATCCTACCCCCCTCGACTTCCGGAATAGTGACACATGTTTTCTTATACCGAAACCCATACTTGGTTAAAATTTGGTTGAAAAATTCGAGGGCGACGATCATGTAGCCAAAAAACCTACCATTTGCCTGGAATACATGGTTGAGAACCGTTGATGAGAGAGTACACAGCGCGCCCAATTTCAAAAAAGTTTAAGAATTATTTTCCTAAATTATAGTACAGAAACGAGGGAAACAGTGCTTCGAAATTTTTTTACATTAACCTTGAATAATAATGTTCAACAACCTTATTTAACGACATTTTTTAGTGCATTATATTTGCTTTGCATTAATCAATTGATAAAGACAAAAACCTTGATCGTCCATAAAAATAGTAATAACCATCGATAATATATCGTCAAGCTACCCCAAATCGATTCCAAAACGATTTTTGTGCCTGCTAAGGAAGCTGAGAAAATGATATTTTAGCGAGCATGGATGATTTGAAAGCACTTGCTCTCTTTTCGCCGAGCTCTCGCACGGTCAACAATTGTTATTTTATACTATTTGATGCGATGCAGGTACAATATATTTTTTTATTGAAAGTACAAGTATCGAACTGAAATCTCTCCAAACTTAAACGCGGTCCGACGTATAATACGTCTTCAGGAATAAAAAAAAAATTATTTCTGCTTCTGTGCATGTAAGAATCAATCGAAACATTGCTACCGGCCGGAAAATGCACGTTTTCATATTATTTCGTCCCCGCTGCCTGGTCTAGGAGTCAAGCCTGAACTGAAGCCGAAACATTTAATTAGAACATACGATAAGAGAAAAATATAGTGATTGTGAATGTTAAAGGAGGAAATATGAAACCGATTAGAGAACTTAATAAAAAAACGTCTATCATCATTTATTATGAAATATAATTTGATTTCGCAAAAACAAAATGGATTTCAAAAAAACAGTTCAACAGAGCACTTTACAAACCTGCGGTAATTCACTGGACAAAGGGCCTTTATTTATTGATTTAAAAAACGCATTCGACACGGTACCGCACGTACACTTACTGCGCAGCTTACAAGATATTGGTATAAGGAATAATGAGTTAAAATTGTTTCAAAGTTATTTATTCAATAGAAGGCAACATGTGAAGATAGGTAATGGTAATGAGTTGAGTGAGTTAGTAAGTACAATACAATTTTATTTAATATATGTATTAATAATATATTCTTCATCAATTTCAAAGGGGAAGCTTTCAGTTTCGCCGATGACACTTATATCTTGTGAAGATACGTCCTGGAAGAATATGAAACTTGAAGTAGAATTAGATCTAGTCTTATAAAAAGTATCAAGTTTATCTTACAACACTCACAATAATAATCTTATAACTAAGCATACTTTTTATAAACCTTTTGTAAATTTCTCTATGACAGAATTCTTTCAATCTGGGGAATCATTTTTAGATAAATGTTAGAATCAAAACAATCAGCTACAAAAAACCTTGAAATTTCAAGTGTTCAGACAGAATCTATGTTACAATCCATACCAATGGAAAATGAACAACTTAACATTTATAGACAACATAAAAACAATTGGTAGAAATGAAAAACTTGAAATTAATTCTTATGATTACAAATTAGGCAAATTTAATGAAGGAATTAAAAAAAATATTATGAAGAAAATTAAAGATAACAAATTAACTATATCCAAATCAGATGAAGGTAACTCCATAATTATTCTCAACACAATAGATTATCATCTAAAAATAAATACATTCATGCAAATTAATATTTTACAATCAACTTTAAATAATAATACTTTTATTACAAAACTAAATAATGTGATGAGAAATTGTCTTAATACTCTAAACAAACCACTCATTCATAAATTAACCCCAAATCAAAGTATAAAACCAAGACTTATGGTCCTTTGAAAATTCATAAATCTAATAATTTCAATGATATTCCAATAAGACTAGTATAGTATCTTTCATAGCCTCTCCAACCTTTGAACTTCCCAAATGGTTGAACCAAAAATTAAAATTTTTTACTATCATAATAGTGATTTCTCAACAATTGAATCTTAACAATTAATTAATTTATTAACGATTTGTTTAGAACAATTTTTTTTCCCCTTGCAACAATATAGTATACTACCAAAAAGATGGTCTAGCAATGGGTTCTCGATTATCTTCACTATTAGCTCTCATTTCCCTGAAGTATATTGAAGCTAACAATATTATTAATAACAATAAATTTAGTCAATATATCAAATTCTATTGTAGATATGTAGATGATATCCTTATTATCTGGAATGGTAACTTAGATCAACTCAACAATTTTTAAGATCATACAAACAATATCCATAGTTTTAATTTACCCTTGTAACTCAAAATGATCAAAAAAGTATATACTTTCTAGACTTAACTTTGACAATAGAGAATAACAAAATAGATTTCAATATTTATAGAAAACCTACACATACTGGTGTAACAGTAAGCAATGATTCACACCATAGAATACAACATAAAATAGCTAGTTTTCATAGTTACATTAACAGATTGTTGAAAATTCCATTAACAACAAAAGATTCTGAATTAGAATCAAAAATTATATGTCACATAGCCGAAATGAACGGATCCACAACAAAAACATAATACATAAAATGTTACACAGAAAACAAAATAACATTTATCAAAATTCATTATATATTTCTGATTAAGTTCAAAATAGTATTCAAGTTTCCCAACCATTATTGAATATATATTTATACAATACACTACCTTTCTCAGAGCTTTAACTCATTTTGGTAATATCAGTAATAACGTTTCTAAGGTTTTAAAACCAATAGCAAGAATATCATATAGATCTTCAAAAAGTTTAAACAATTTACTTTTAAAGATTCAATAGATAAAATGGAAAAAAGTGGAATATGAATATTACCACGTGATTCTTGTCATGCTGAATATGTAGGGAGAACATATACGTTGCATGAATCTCAAAACAGACTTTTCTCTCTTTGCTAACCATCTTTCAGAAAATAATCATAAATTTAACCCTTAAAAAAAATTTCAAATTTTTACATACAGCTTATCAAAGGATTATACCTTAACAATTTAGGACTTTTAGAAATACATAAATCTTTTAAAAACAACGAATTAAGATCACTTAACAAACATATCGCTTTAAATTATAACTAAAGCACGGAAAAAATGCAACTTGCATTTTTTAATACTTTTTCCCAAAAAATGCATTTTTCAAAATATTTGAGCATTGTTTGCATTTATTGCCAATTATTTTAAAATCCTATTGAACAGAAAGTTTTGCTACCCCAAAATTGAAAGAACTTGAAACAGTACGTACCTACTTTATTGAAAGGGTCTTACTATAATGATGTTATTACTTTATTCTTAGAATGGGAAATACCAACTACCATAAACAATTAACTGTAATCGGGGGAATCGCAGCGGGAGCGGCCTCTATCAGTAAATATTAGGTAAACCTTTAATTGAGCAGTATCTTCCAACGAAAGCGTTACGATTAGTGAACCTATTGTATATTGTATCCTGATTAAAAGAAAGTACAAGTGTTTGAGTCGAAATGCCTAAAACGAAATTTAATACTATGTGGATAAAGAGTCACCGAGAACTTACTTGGGATGGAGACCACCTTTTTTGTACAGTGTGTTCAAAAATTGTAAGTATATGTTACATATTGCTATTGGCTTTGTTTTTGAAGTATGTTTTATCTAAAACATATTTATGCATTCAAGATCTAGGTAACATATTATTTTTTAACAAATTAATTGTTTCTATCCTTACTACGTGGAATCTTTCCATAATTAATAAATAAACTACGAGTTTAAAATTCTACAAATAAATACAATATATTAATTCAACCGGTTTCACAAATTACTTTGCATCATCATCAATTCATCAATATTTCGTTTCTCCTGATGATGCAAAGTAATTTGTGTAACCGGTTGAGTTAATTGTATTTATTTGTGGAATTTCAAACTCGTAGTTCATTTATAATTTTTGTTTTCTCTTTACTTATTCGCAACTTATTTTTTAACAAATCGAATTACTCGATGTGAATTTTCTATATTCTATGTACCTACCAAGTGAAAAAATTGTCCTTTTAGAAACGTACAGGGTGTCCAATTATTTTGCAGACAGATATTTGTTTTTTTTGCTTACATTTGTTTTGTAAAAATAATGAGTAGTTTTCCGTTCCCATAATGAATCCACGCCGAGAAAAAATTCATTGTGGATCAACACGTCAAATCTGCAAAGCATATTTGCAATAGGCAGAAATTATCATCGCAACAAACCTTAAGAGGTTGCCTCCAACAACAGAAGCCAAAATAAGACGACCAAAAAAAGTTCAATGAGGATTTGTGCAAGGCAATGATTGCCAATAACATACCGTTGAGCAAGTAAAATAATCCCAACCTGAAGAAATTTTTAAGAAAATATTGTAAACTAAATATTCCTGACGAGTCGACCTTACGTAAAGCAAGTGTCGACTCAATTTATAAACAAACATTAACTTGTATCAAAAACGAAGTCATTTCAAACTATTTTTATATTGTAGTAGACGAAACCACCGATTCGTGCGGTAGATATATCGCACATGCGTTAATAGGTGTTTTAGGGAAAACGAATCCCAGCAGATCCTATCTTTTTGCTTCAAAAAAACTTGAAAAAGCTAATAATTCAACAATTACACGATTTGTCCAAGATTCATTGAACAATTTTTTCTTGCCACAAAGTGTTGCGACAGAAAAATTTATTTTATTTTTATCTGATGCAGCACCTTATATGACTAAAGCTGGACAAAATTTAAAAATATTTTATCCTTATCTGCAACATGTAACCTGTCTAGCTTATGGCATTAATAGAGTGGCAGCACGAAGAGAACAATTTCCGTTGGTTAATGACCTAATTAACAATGTAAAAAAAGTATTTTTAAAAGCTCCGCCACGCGTTCAATTTTATAAAGAAAAATTTCCAAATCTTGCCTTACCTCCACAACCTATTATCCTAAGGAGACGAAACATCTCATTCATAAAACTCCATCCGACCTGTCGCAATGATTAGATGAAGTATGACAAAGAAAACCAACGGACCTCTTTGTCAAATTCCTCCTCATTGGCAACGCTGTAACAATGATGTTCCCGTGGCCCTGAAGTCAACCAGGGGCGTGCAGTTCTGAAGGTATACAAATATTACTCAAAAAATATCATACTTTAATTCATTACACTATAAATGAGAAATGATCACCCTTATCCACTAAAAATGGTTATGGGATAAGGGTGGTCATCCACAGTGTGAACTGTTTTATAGTTTATTATTTAAATCATGAATTGAGAAACGAAATGTGAAAAAATTTTCACGTTTAAAGAACGTACGTTATTTTATGTTCCTTCATACAGGTTTTATAATTTGAATACTGCAACAACAATTTTTATGGGGGAATAATTAGACATTTTGAAATACTTTTATTTAGGATTATAATAATAATAATAGTGTAATAAATACATGTATTCACTGTTTACAAAATAAATAAATTAAGTTAACTTGGAATGACAATGTATTTGAAATGTGAAAATTAAAGTAGATGAGAGTAGATACTATACTATACACACACATAATTTGATTATAATTTATTGGATTAAAAAAATGCAAAACATCAACTAAAATAATTTTTATTTTTAAATCTTATATTTAAATATGCACTTTCATGGGCAAACACCAATATGTGTACTGAGGTGACTATAAAATATTCATATTTTAAATACTATAAACAAAAGCAATATTATTAAATACAAGATAGTATAGTTAGACGATATTGGTAATTAGAGAGATATAGATATAAGCTAAGAATATCAGACTCATTTGCTGGTAATTTTCGAACAAATTAATTTGAACAGTTTCATTAAACGAGTAGAGCTATCCGCGTCAAACCAGGAATATTTCATTTTAACAGTGACCTACACATTATAGAGATATATCCAATTGAAAATTGAATTGACAGTTCATATATTTGTAGTGAAAATGAATTTTGATAAAATTAAACAGAAACAGTTTTGCTATCCTTAACAATATATTAGAATTAGGAAAGGGGAATCTGAAAAGGGAGAGCCAAATCTTGTAAGAACCTTCCACCATTGTTATGGATAATGTTAGTTATCATAGTACTGTAATGAATGAAATGCCAACCATAGGGTTGCCAGATGTTCAACTTTGTAAATGATAATCAGAAATTATGTATTAGATTTATGAAAAATACATGGAATATCAATTTTAGAACATCTATAAAATAATAGGAGCTAATAATTGCTTAATATTTAGTACTTGATAAGGATTATAGTCCTTATTACAGTTTAGAGATTTGATTATTTTAACAGAAAACGTTTTTCGTACAAATGTTCATTTCCCATTATTGAATAGATGAGTTCTACATTGTGCAGTCGATGAAATTAGGTAATAATTATATAGGAAATAACTATTATGCGGTTTATAATCTTATTTTCAAAATTCTAAGTTTTCTTAAATATGTCTATCCAAATTTCCATGGCATTGACATAAAATTATTCAATATTGTTGCATATAAAAAAAATCTAATTTAAAATACATATTTCATCAAATAAATGATCCATATGTTTTTTTCGTAAGTTGAGGTGGAAAAAATCTACCTCCACACAAATTTCTTCATATTCAAAATCGTTTAAAAAAGAAATACTGTAGAACCAATTACTGTTGGTCTCAAAATTGAACCATTTTTTAATATACTTTATTCCAATTTTAAAAACTAAGAGAAAATAATATAATGTTGAGAATCTAAATTCTTCAATTTTTGTGAAATAATGAAGGCAAACAAATCTTTTGCTCAATCTTTCTTTCTAAATTTTCAGCAAATTTGTTTTCATTTTGCAGTTTTTCATCAAGGCTTATTAAGAAATGTTCAAAAAGCTAGTGGAAAATAACAAATAGGTTTCAGGTATTTCATTTCCATTATCTCTAATTTTTAATCAATTTCTTATTTGTATAGAGCAATCATGTAGACTTCCAAAATACGATAACAAAGATTTCCACATTTTGATAATTCCCTCAATGCATGGATCCAAGCTCAACCACTTCGTCACCACAGGGTATAACAACTCTTTGGCTCAACTTTCAAAAATCTTAAGACTAGTGATATTTATGTTATTATTATGCCATGGCTCAACAAATTAAAAAAATGCAAAATATCTAAAATATATGAGAATTTCTCATATATTTGCATTGAGGTATCAACATTTTGTTCAAATGTATGAATCTCGTACTTAATATATGAAATGTAGCAACCCTAGCAACCATCTCCCAAAAAATGTGATTTTCAAAAATGGTAGGAATAATATACATTATGATGACACATTCTTGAAACCAATGTTCAACTTGGTAAAAACGAATAATTCAGTATACATAGTTCAAAGATATGGGCAAGAGTACCTAATATATCCCCTTATTACATTTTCAACCTCTTTGAACACATCTGGGGTATATGAAGGCTACTACAGGGATCAAGTTGGTACATATGGTAATTCGAAAAGCAAGGCCGGATTTAAGGGCAAAGACATACTGATACATAGAGTAATTTTGGGTTATTGTTAATGTGCAATATTTTAAGGAACTGTATGTTTAAAGCAGTGGGTGAAATTAATTTTTTCAATACTGGTCATGCAATACTGATATCAATTTAAAGCCAAGAAGATTAATGCTTAAATCTATATCTAGAACTTTTAGTTATCAGTAGTTGTACTGTTTATATCGATTAGTGAACCTCTTGTGAAAATTATGCAAGATGTAATCAAAATGAATTTCCTCAAAAAAGTATTCTTTTAACTTCCACTACGTTTTCATTTAGTTCAACTAACGAGTGAATTTAGTACATAAGTAATGCGTTTTTATTTGATGCCACAAATCGAATTGAATATTTGTTGAAATATTAGATTCATTCTACTACTAAAAATCGTGCGTTGATTTGTATATTTTGATAATCATCTATTTTCAGTGTTGGTTTCCATAAATAATATATATTATTTATGAATTAATAATATCAACTTGAAAATGAAATTCAATTTTCTGTATCACTATCTACATCTTTCAGGTTTACGATCAGGTTTATTTTAATAATCGATAAAGTAAATTCTTGAAATAACAGCGATAAAAGTGAAACTTTTTTGGGTACGCTCCAAATTAATTATTATTAAGGGAACAAAGAAAAATTAACAGAAGCTTTCGACATTCAATGATACACGGCAAACGTACAGGATAAAAATTGTACTATAAAAAGAAGAAGTGTAAAAAGATGTTGTGTTATTCATTTCGGAACAATATAGTTTTTGTATTTATTGATCGTGATCGGTTCTTTTTTGAAAAATCTAGGTTTTTCATGGTTTCATGATGAATTCTTAATTTAAAATAATTTTTTTAAATTAATTTGATTAATTGCATGGAGTGCCCATCTATAGGATCATCATCATATAAATGGTCTCCAAAATTATCAAAAACTGACAGTGCAAATGCCTCATAGTTTTGTTGATTAAAATGTCATATAAACTTTTTATATTTCTATTAAAAATATTGGTAGAGTTGTGAAAGAACCGAAAATACTTTTCACCTGCTTTACAAATCTCTGGGACCATATGACTGGATTTAATAAGTTTTCCATATGTTTTCTTCTCTTGCAGAAGGGATGTAGATATATCACTCTCAAGTAAATTTGAACATTTCAGACATGTCACACATTTTTTAAGTCCTTTTACTACAAAACCCGATATGTAACCTACAACATCCTCCACATATGGAGTAAGATTCCATGCAGCAGATCCTAAATAATCATAATCTTCCAAATCATTTTGAAGTTTTTCAATGAAGGATACATATTCTTTATCTTCCTCTAAATTTCTTCCATTCTGAGTTATAAAAATTCTATTTCCGAAGCCACTAGTCAAAATTGATATTTGTTCTAAATTGATTGTGTTGCCAGTATCAGAAGCAGCTATTTCACTATGAACCAACAACCGTTTGTAGGCTGCTTCAAATTGCCTTGCTGTTGGGTTATTATTATAACCCCCTTTACTTCTTATGGCTCCAAAAAATAATTCCAAATGGTCTTGGGAAAGTTTACAACTTAATATGTAGCTCATATTTTTTTGTTCCAAAACATGAATATTATACATTTTTTTGAGGCTGTCCATACAAATTAAAAGCCCTAAAAATCCAGTTTTTCTTGCCGATTTTAGAATTAGATGTTCCATTCAAAGTGAGACCAATGATATATCTTTTCATTTTCTCCATTATATCAAAAAAATGCTCTGCAGTTTTTGGTGAAAGGCATTTTTTGTATGGATATTTGGCAAATACATTCCTAGAATTCAATATGTCAAATAAATGGTTGAAATTCAATATGAATTCTGATGTAGCCTCTGAACCTTGAAAGTTAGGACATTTCAAATCTTCACGAAGAAAATTCATAGCATCACTCACACTCCTGCTCAACGTTTGGGTAGCCAAACGGACCTTCATCTTTTCTCGTGCCCACTGGAGATGCCTCATTCTGACCTTCGTTGCTGCATGTAAACCTTCTATATGTTGAGTTTCAACCAAGCTGGATATGTAACTCCATTTTACATCTCTTTCACCTGAATCTTTCAGTCCATTTTGTGAAGCAAAACAATTTCGAACAAGTTTTATCATATGACATGCATCCAGATATATATAAATGTCAGTATTTGTGACAGGATTCTCAAAACTTGTTTTCAAATTCATTGGATTGCTAAAATCTGCACCCAACTTTTCAGCCATTGAAATATTTGTGAAGGCACCATCAAATGTCAACGAAGTTACTATAACACCACTTTCATTAATAAATTCAAGACACTTTTTCACTAATTCGGCCTTTACAGTAGCTGCCAATCCATCCAACAAAAAATATCCAACAGGAACTTTCCAAGTTCCGTTTATGCAGACAAGCATAAATACTAACGCCTCTCTCGCTTCTGGTAGTGTATCTGAGTCCAGATTGGTACCAATGTCTACATAACCAGTAAATTTTTTTCCAGTCCATTCAATCTGTCGCCTTATAGACATTTCGTCCAAGACCAAGTTACACAGAAGAGGTGTTGATGAATTCTTTTGTTTTAAAGTCAAAGCAATTAGTGCTTCTTTGGTGAAACCTGGACTACCATCAATACACCTGTACCATTTAGATATAGTCCCTGAATGAGGCAAACTTCGATTGAAGGTTTTCCTCACAAAATCATATGCCTTTGGAGAATAGAAGGATAACGTTAAGGCAAATGATCTAAGGCTAGGATCATATTTCTGTTTAGTTGGCCCCTTCAAGAATCTTTTGAACAAATCTCCAGCAGTTTCTGAAATTGATGCCTGTAAAAAAATTGAATTTATTAATTTTAGTTAAACTATGTGAAGCTGTTATGATACATTTGTAAAAAAAACCTATGTTGTGATCATTTTTATCAGTGAAATTTTAAATAGAAAAATTATTATAAAGGAATATGAACCCCCTAGTTCTATAGACCTATCAGGTCTATGGTCTCAAATTATTTCAGTTTGAGAAAACATGAGATATAGATGAGACTAGGAATGATTCGATTTCATTCTCATTTTGTTATATAATGAATAATAATAATAATAATAATAATACTTTATTGCCATGACTTTGTACAAAATATTAGCATTGTCAAGAATAATAATACATAAACATTAATAATGGAATACAATATCAGATATTTTAGAAATTAATAAAACAAATAAGTTAGTACGATCAACAATTTAGAAATGATCTACAGACGTGTACATATAAATGGATAAATAATAAAATTAAAATATCATAAATCTAAAAATTCATCATGTGAATAAAAGCAATTTTCAATTAAAAATTTTTTAAGCACTCTCTTAAAACCCAATATGGAGTGACAATCTTTGATGCATTGTGGTAGGCAATTGTATGCTTTAACACATCAGTTGATTTGTGTTTTGGTATCCTTAAGTCATCACAGCCTCTAGTTCTCATATTATTATATATTTCACTATTTGTTGTAAAGGTTGCTGAACATGCATTCAAAGATGACATTTCGACTTTGATGATTTAAGCACTTCACACTGATGTATTTTAGTTTACACTGACACTCTTTTCCCAATTAAATTGTAACTTATCTAAAGCACTTTTCAATTGTGATGCAACTATTTTCAAAGACATATAGTACTTTAAACAGAAATAAAATTTGGCTGCTACCATATAACTCTTTCGGTTACATCTACTTGCAGTTATTGTAGATTCTGATGTTTCTGATAAGAGACACTTCTCTTTCAGATATGTCAATAAATTCTTCAATGATGTTATTCGAAGCCTCAATCTTCGAACAGTAGTCTGCAAATTATAAATCCTTCTTCTTTGTTTGCCAACAGTACTTTTTATTATATTTAAATTTCTTCTTCTCTTTTCTGGTGTTGAGAAGTCACCACTTGTCATTTCGCCAATATAGGATCTTTTTCTGCAATATATGAAATAAACATTGATTGGTTTTTGAAATCATTCTTCAAAACGCATATAAATACCTTTTCTTTCCAAGTTTTGTAGCATTTGTGCCTGAAGATGAAGAAGGGATTGCTGGCCCAATTGGATATTCCACTTCTTCAACGATAGGTGTTACTCCAGGTTCCCTAAAAAAATTCAATAACAATACATCAGAATGGAAGAAACTGAATTGGGTTCAGAGCAGAAACAATAATTACCTTTGACTTGAAGAATGGACTTTCCCTGGCGAAGCAACCAAATTTATGCAACAAATATCTTGAGACCTAAAAAATGTTTTTGTCTTTGAGTAATATGGTAATAGTATTTTGTTCATTCTAAACTGATCTATGGTCCATTTTGATAATTTCTATACTTTTTTCTTATTTGTTTCTGCAATTTGATTGTTTTTTGTTTCGAAGCACATGGTCCCTGTACATCATATGTGAGTACCCCTTTTTGCTTAAAAAATTATATTATGATATTTTACTTCTTATTTTTTATATTATATTATTTTTTTTTTTGGAATTTTGTAAAGGTTCAGAATGAAAGTGGATACAATTGTTCAGGGTACAGTAAAATGTTTATTCAAGGTAAGTGAAACGTTTGTATTAACTTTCTTATACCCAAAAATACAGAGAAACACTTACCCTGTAGGTCTTTTTGGAGGAGTATTGTAAATTGTTGAGTCCGAGCTGTAAAATGATTGAAATTACCACTCACATTTTTTGCTAATCACTATATAGATTTAATAAATCAAACAGGTTTTTGAATATCACCATAATATATTAAAGATTTAAAAAATCATATATAAAGTGATGTATTTGTACGCTGGACATGTCTACCAATGTGCACTGGACCACTTGCATTTGGTACCCTCACTCTGTTAGTTGCCCAATCTTGTATTGTTAAGCTTACCAAGCTGTATACTTAATATAGTGAGAGGAATTAAACCTCTTATGCAAATACTATTTTTGCCAACATCAATAATTAATGCAAATTACCTGTCAGATGTGAACTGAAATGCTGAATGGCGTGGTAGCGGATTTGCATCTGGCTTTATGTACTTCACACCATTTTTTTTAGTTACAATATCACTTGCACCAAAATGATTCGAACATACATAAAGGTATTTGGTCGGACGTCGATCTTCCAGCCAGTCAAGGAGAGATACCCAAATTTTTCTCCTTTCCCTATCATCCGGAAACCTGAAGTAGTAATACAAAAATATACTAAATTGCTTTGTAATTTATTGAATGCAATAAAAGAAATTCTTCCATATGAAAAAATCAAAATTTGTTCAACAAAATCTCTAAAATTGTAAGTATGTTTATTTTAATATAGAAATCGCCATATCATCTACTGCACTGGATTTAGTAAACAATACTAACTTGTGAAACGAAGAATCAGGGCTTAAAATGTCCAGTCTTTTACACACTTGGCACTGACGAACCATATTGTTCAACAATCCACACTTAATTTCACAAATAACTAATAAAAATCACGAAAAACGTTATAAACTGCTTGAAAAGTTGGAACCTCTTGTAAGGCAACGCCGCTTCGAAATGGCTACGATAAATACGGAAGTGCGTAGTACAGAACCAAGACCCCATTCATAAAAGGTGCGCAACGTTGTCGCTTTCTGAACAAATGATGCAAAAATTCGATTGTATATTCCAGGTTACCATAAATAATGGAATATTTTTCAGAGAAAATGACATTTCAACAGTATTGCTTCTAATATAACCTATAAATAATGCTATGGACATTTTTATAATAATTACAAATCTCAATTCGGCACACAGAACAACTAATCCGGCAACAGCACATTCCAGTCGGCCATACTTGTAATATACAGCGGTCTGAGTGGTCCGAAATTTGACAATGTCTGATCGTGTTTAAATGTAAAGAGTTCTGTCTCCTTAGGATAATAGGTCTATGGATGCAGCTATATTTTATGCTGACAATTACGACGCCATTAAACATGTGATTGACGATCTCAGCGACTCTTCATCTACATCTCTTTTAAACTCGAAAAATCTTTTTAAAAATTCATTAATAAAGAATAGTTTATTATTTATAAAAATCAATTATATGTTTGTATCTACAACTATTAAAAGTTTAGAAAAATCTTGTGTTCCATTAACGGAATCAGTAGCTCTAATTAGCCAGTTTGAGTCAAATTGTAAGAAAGTCGCTGGACAAATTGGGACCGTCGTTCTACATAAATTCAATTCTGTGGCTCAAAATAATACAGGCTTTCAAATTTTGGAAAATATTTCGAAATTTTTTGTGGGCGAAAATGATGTAAATATACCTAACTTAGGATTAAACATCATTTGTAGATATAAATACTGATATTCAGTCCCTCTGAATCCGTCCATGTTGTCACCAGGTTCAGAGCCTTTTGCATTTGATCTCTGACCGTGGAGTTGTATTTTCCTTGTACCATGGCCACTATGTCGTCGGCATATCCAAGGGTTCTGTATCCTTTGTCCAGGAGGGTTTTCAGTAGCCCGTTCACGACCAGGTTCTACAGGAGTGGAGAAAGTACTCTCCCCTGCGGGCATCCTCTGTCCACTCGGGCTACTACGGTCTCCTCCATTATGGTTGCATGTATCATCCTGTTCCTCAGTATTGAGTCTATCCAGGCCACACATGGTTCCTCGATTCATCTGTGTCTAGGAAAGCCGCTAGAAGGATTTCTTTTTCTTTATTTTCCAGCGTTTCTTCCACCCTTTTTACAAGTTGATGGAGTGCTGTTTCTGTTGAACAGCCAGTCTTGTAGGCATATTGGTGGCGGTGCACCGGTTTTTCTAACCAGTACACCGTCCCTTATGTGTCTATCTACTAGCTTTTCTAGAGTCTTGAGTTCGACATTCGTATCATACTCGTATAACATAGTATTTTCATTAAAAGGTAAATTCGTTTTATTTAGATACTTTCTATTTCTTCTAAATCCAGTTCCATTACAATCTTTCACTACATATGATTTATCATTAACATGTTCTATTACTCTAACCCACTCTCTATCTTTTTGTATAAGCATATTTTCATCCTTTTTTAATATACCTAATTCTTTGGCATTTTTATTGTTATAGTATTTGTGAGTATTTTGGATATTCCATAATTTATTCTTAATTAAAGTAGAACTTATGATTATTTGTTCAAGATTCTTCTCACTAGTAGGAATTTTACTTTTTAGTATTCTAGCTGGAAATAATTGTGATGAGAAAAATTCATACATATTTGTTAATGGGGTATTACGATATTCCATTGATAGCAATTGAAGCTGTTTTACTGAACTAACTTTGCGTAACATTTGCTTAACTATTCCTACATACATTCCTGCAAAAGAATTTGATTGGTGGTGATTGGCACTACTAAATTAAAGTTCAAAATTCCACTCATCAGCAAACTTTTTAAAGATTCGCGAGTTATAAGGAACGTTATCTGTAAATATTTATCTGGGACTCCAAATTGCCTACATTTCTCTAAACAAAAACTTATAACATCCTCTGATGTTTTAGTTGTAGTTTGTTTAACTTCAACCCTCATCGAATATGAGTCTACGAGCAGGAAATAATTATGATTATCAAAATCAAAACATAAATTGCCATGGTCTAGACGGGATTCCATGACTAACTGGAGGATTTTTTCTATTTGATCTTTGAAGCATTGACATTTTTCGCAATTTAATACCATACTTTCAATATCACTACTCAAGTAAGGTCAATAAAGAAAGTTGCCTTGCTCTCAGTTTACATTTGTTGACACCGAAATTTGCATTATGCATTAATTTTAACATGTCACTGCGCAAGGATTTTGGCACTATTACTTTGTAATCCAAAAACAGTAAATTGTTCGACAAGTATATTTTTCCTCTTTTGACAAGTTTTTATCATTACCTGGATAACAATTTTTACAAAAGTTTTCTATTTCTTTTTTTCTTGAGACATGGGAATATTATTTGATACAGAGCGTACTACATATTGCATTTCGGGATCATCCAAAACATTACTTCTATCAAATGATCTTGCTATTATCTATTACCATATCTTCACCTGGTAAGTATATAATATCAATTCCATATTTTAGTAACTTTAGTAACATTCTTTGAAGTCTGGCACTCATTTTATCATGATCCATTTTAAAAATTGGAGACGGCCTTTGATCAGTTTGCACTCTCACTTTAAAACCGTATACAAAATAATGAAACTTTTCAAATGCAAACACTGGAAGCTTTTTTTTTGCATATCTTTTTTCTGCTTGGGTCAGAATTCGAGAGAAAAGATACAGAGTAACGTCTTGTAATATTACACAACCGAGCCCTGAGGAAGCATCTGATTGAATGGTCGTCTCTTTTCCCGGGTCAAAAAACTTTAGTACAGGGGAATTTGATATTTAAAATTTAAAATGTTCCAATTCCGATTTATGCTCAAAAGCTCAAGAAAATGGCACATATTTTCTAGTTAAGTTTCTCATATTGTAAGTTAGTACAAGGTGGGCCAAAAGAAGTCATCCGATGTTGTTTGGCTCTCATATTTTTTCTAAATGAAAAACTTTGATTCTGTTTTTTGATTATGTTTATTTGAACCTTTAAAATTTTATTGGTCAAGTCGAGAAGATGATATCGGCCAAATGGGCGCCGCCACAATTGATTGCTATACGGGCTCGTTTTATGGCATTTTTCATCACTTCGGCGAGAACTTCGGGCGACAGATTCTCGCACTCGTGTCGAATGTTGTCCTTGAGGGCTTCCAGGGTCTTGGGCTTGTTCATGTAAACACCACAAAAAAAAATCTGGAACAGTTAAATCGGGCGATCTTGCTGGCCAGTGCAAATCGCCAAAACGAGAGATGAGGCGACCCGGGAACGCCGCCTTCAGAATATCGGTTGTGGCTCGCGCAGTGTGTGCCGTTGCTCCGTCCTGTTGGAACCACATGTCCTCCAGTCCTAATTCGTTTAACTGCGGCAGAAAAAACTCGGTTAACATGCCCATATAGCGCGCACCGTCCACTGTTGTCGTTTGACCAGCGGCGTCCTCGAAAAAAAAAGGCCCGATGACTCCTCCAGCGTGAACAGCGCACCATGCAGTCACTTTGAGCGGGTGTAATGGCTTCTCGTGCATCACTCGTGGATTTTCGGTGCCCCAGAAGCGATAGTTTTGCTTGTTCACGTACCCGCTGAGGTGGAAATGAGCCTCATCGCTCATTATGATTTTGGTCGAAAAATCGTCCACTTCGTCCTCGAGATTGAGGATGGCTTGGGCGTCGGTTACACGCGTTTGGCGGTCGGCAGGCAGCAGCTGAAGCACGGACTGGACTTTGTACGGGAACATGCGCAGGTCTTTGACCAAAATTCGCCTTAGGGACGACCGGCTGATGGCTAATAGCGAGGCACGGCGTCTGGTCGATGTTTCTGGCGACAGATCGACATCCTCGACAACAGCGGCAATATTCTCTGCAGAACGGGCGCTCCGGGGCCGGCCACTCTTGGCAGCGTCTCGTGTGGTCCCATATTCTTCAAGGTTGGTGGCCAAACGGCGCAGTGTTTGCGCAGTCGGTGCCGGATGACCGGGGAATCGGCGACGGAATTCGCGCTGCGCCAACACCACAGACGAATTGTTACGCAAAAAAATAGACACGATTATTCCGTGTTCTTGGGGAATGTATCGCTCCATGGCTTGTTCACTTGTATTCTACATCTGTCTAGTTCACAAATGTCAAAACAGATTTGACATAGGCCGCCATTTGCAAAAATAAGAGCATCTTCCAATAGGGTGATTTCTTTTGGCCCACCTTGTAGTATATCAAGCGGGATTCTGGGACAGTTCGATGGCATGTCCATCCGCCTGTGTCCACCATCCCTAACTTCTTGTGGAATGTCATCAATGACCAGAGGCTCCTTTGCTGAAGAAGTGGTCGTCAATGACCAGAGAGGGTGTACCCGCCTCACGTGGGTTTAATTAATGTCACCTTGATAGTAGGTAAAGGTGAGCCTAGCCTCGCCCATAATAATTTCAAGGTGATTTTTTTATATTTCTCGCAACTAGTTTGAAAATTGTAATTTTTTATTTTGTCGAGACTTGTTATTTCCTTATCTGTGTTGATATTAGTAGAGGTCACAAAAGGTGAAACAAATATGATATTATTATGAATTTTAATTTTCTTGTCAAGACTTGCAGGTTTCTTATCTCTGCTGACGTCAATGAGGGTTCACAAAGGTGAAACAAACATGATATTTTTATGATTATCTCTGACGAGGTCACAAAGATCAAACAAATATGATATGAGATGTTATAATTAGGATATTGCATGGAAGTTTATAATAAAAATATTCAAATAATAATAATAATAATTTATTTTACATTAAACTACATTGTCAGAGTTTATCCAGCTGTTATGAGTATTATCGAATCCTAACCATTTGACGTATACCTTTTTATTTTTTATTTTTAAAATTTTCTCCACCAAATATACATCTGGATATTTAACCTTGTGTAGTTGTTGTTCATAGAATCCTCCAAGAATATTTTCATTCCTTGAGTCTTTTAATAAATATGTAACTGGATTTGTGAGTTGAATTTTTCTTATTGAAAATATTTCCGTTGACCAGTTGGAGGTGTATCTTTTATCGAATATCCCTCGAAATTTTGAAATACGCACATGATCTCCTAATGTAAATTTCAAATTTGTTGGAGCTAATTTAATATGACTATAAACTGTGTTTAAAAGTTGTTTTTCATGTTCTTTCTTAGTAACATTAATTGGTTTCATCTTTATGGTACGGTGTTTGGTATTATTATATTTCGTGACAACTTTTTGTAGTAAATCCACCCATTTGTAGTTACCTTGTAAACTAAATTCTTCCCACATAATATTCTTCAATGTTCTATTAACTCTTTCAACTATAGATGCTTTTTTCTCGCTAAATACATTATAATGATTTACTTTTTCATCAATTGTTTGAATTCCTTGTTGAAAAATTCTTTACCCATATCCGTTTGTAGATTATTTGGTGGTTTTATTTTCAAAACTTTCTCCATGTTATTTGATACCTCAGCACCAGACTTGTTTTTAATGGGAAATGCCCAAACATATTTGGAAAAACAATTAATTACAACTAATATATATTTGTAATCCTTATTTTCTTTAGAGTATGGAATCATTTCAACAAGATGTGCCTGATATAAGTCATTTAACGATTTCAAAATAACTCTACGTCTTTTCATATTAATTCTAGCAGGTTTATGTATTTCTTCGACAACTTGTCTTTTTGCTTCTGTGATAAATTTAGACATGATTGTTTTATTCAATGATTTCTGCTTCTCGTAATTCTTCCACGATGGAATTGATTTCGTTTGTATGACCAGTGTGACCGGCGTTTTGTGAAGCGCCAACTGTCTGTTGGTAGTCGTCTAGAATCAAGTTTTGGTGTTGAAGAAAATATTCGCTTTGATGTACTAGGAGTATGTAAATTATTTACATCTGAATCAATATTTTTAATAGGAACATTAAGATAATCATCAGACTTTTCATTTTTTGGTGAAAAATATTCACTTTCTTCACCATCACCACCACTAAAATCTGTATAAATATCGCCAGTTTTCTTATCTAATTTATTTTCTATATTTTTCAAATGTTTAGTTATCGGTGAAAATATTTTTTCCTTGAGAATTTCCCCATGTTTTAATACATCCAATTTATTTTTTATCTCTTTACGCTTCTTTATTAGTTTTTGTTTTAAATGTCGTTGCGTAATATTCATATTGACGATGATGTTCTTCACTCTACGATATAATATTTCAAACTAAGTATGTTTGAATAAAGTAGATTGATATATATCAAATTAACGAAAAATTAAACAGTTTCAAATAGTTATTAAACAGCTTAAGAACAGCTTTTGAACAGCTTAAAACAGCTATTAAACAGCTTCAAACAGGTATTGAACAGCTTCAAACATCTATTGAATAGTTTCCCATTAGTTTTTTCTTTTACAAAAATAGTTTATAGATGTATGAAATTATCAAAACACTTTTTATATCTTCCTTTATCAATAGCATCATCTTTAACAATACATAAAAATTCATATGGTTCCTTCCAACAGTATGAACATATATTTTTGAATTCTCCAAAAGTCATATCAGTCCCCACATGATCATTATATATGTGTTTCAAATTTAGATCGTCTTGTTTAAAGAAAATAAATAAATTGGCATTATCTCTTATTAAATGCTTAGGTATTTTTGCATAAGTTTGACATAAGTAAAAACAATCGATGTGATTATGTCTTCCCATACTAAAATATTCTCTTATAACCTTCTGATTGGCACAGGACACATCGTCAAATAAAAATATCGGATTTTTCTTAGCCGCTGAAGGTTCCAATATATTTTCACTATTACTAAAACCATAATATCCAATACCTTTTATTGGTTTTAATAGTTTCTCTAAATATTTATATTTCGGTTGATATAGAGACTTTGAATATAAATATACGTTTTCAAATTTTAATCCATTCTCATGTTCAATCAGACTGATCATTACATTCGTCTTACCACAGTTTGAAGGACCCACAATGATAGCCCTTATCGTTGAAGGTAATAATATACCATGTTTATGATTCTTCTTTGTTTCTATATCATGATTATTAACAGGTAGTGTGATTTTTTGTTTAGTAATTTTCATGATGACGTTCAACATGAAACTAATATATAAACCTCCGTTACTGGGATATTTAAATAGTTTATCTAAATATTTCTGACAGTAGACAACTGAAAATGAAGTATTACGTTGGAAATGGATACGTAAATAATATGATCAATAGTTTGCCATTTGAATTACATTTACCTGGTTATAATTTTTGTGGTCCTGGAACAAAACTTCAAAAAAGGTTAGATCGTGGTGATAAACCTATTAACAATTTAGATAGAGCATGTATGGAACATGATATTGCATATTCACAAGGAAAAAATTTAAGTCAGCGTCACGAAGCAGACACTACATTAGCTAAAAGAGCGATGAAAATTTTTCATTCTGGTAGTGCATCTCTCGGTGAAAAGTTAAACTCATTAGGTGTAGCGGGTATAATGAAAGCAAAAGTTAAACTTGGAATGGGTTATGATGATGATGAACCCACCAAAAATTGTTCCAAAATATTGAGTAGATGTAGTGGTTTGATAAGAAAGTCTAAAAATGCGTTGGAAAACAATTTGAAAAATCTTGAGTTGTGTTTGAAAATATTGAAAAATTCCAAACCAATTTTAACAAAGAAAATGAAAGCAAACAATATTATTCCAAAAAAATTGATTCGTAAATCTCTTGTGAATGATATTATACCAAAAAAATGGACTCCTAAGTTGAAAAAACGAAAGGTGAACTCTGATGATAATGATGATGATGATGAAGATTATAATGATGATAATGATAATGATGTACCGTTTGAAATTATTAAACCAGATTCCAATACAAAAGTGATACGGAAAATTCCGTTACTAAAAAGGAAACGCCCCAGCAACAACAACAACAACATTGATGATAATTTCAAATCAAAACAACCTAAATTGGAAGAAAGTGACATAATGGATTATGATGACATGATAGCTAATAGGAAACGTAAACTACAAGATAATGACAACGAATTTGAATCAAATAAAAAAGTAAAATTGTTTTAAATATAATTGATTTTTCATTTTCACTTCATACGTAAAATAATTTTTGTCAGAACAACATTTACAAAAATGGCTCCTAGAAGAAAAAACAATAAAAAACAAAGTAAAAGGAAGATTTCGTTTATTACTCTAACGAATCGTATAAAAAAATATATGCTTCATCATAAACCAAGAGATTTGAAAAGTGCAATTGCATTAGCGTTGAAAGTTTCCAATAAGTCCAAACAGAAAATAGCATTACCTAAATCGAGAATAATTAAGATTCCGAAAACAGGAGGATTTTTACCTTTGATACCATTATTCGCTGGTTTGAGTGCTCTGGGTGCTTTGAGTGGTGGAGCCGCTACTATTGCAAAAGCTGTGTCAAACGCTAAAAGTGCAAAACAACAATTGGAAGAATCGCAAAGACACAACAAAACAATGGAATCTATTGCATTGGGTAGAGGTGTGTACATGAGACCTTACAAGACTGGATTGGGACTTTTTTTAGCACCACAACAGCAGCAGCTCCCCTCAAAAAACTATCGATAACATTACCTAGACGACCTTTAACAAATATCGATATACTAAACTATGTAAAACAATTGAAAATTTCCAATTTTAGAGGAGTTTTTATGCGAGATAGATTTCCAAAAACAATACACATTAATGAAGCTGGTGTAATAAATATGGATGGTATTAATGGACCGGGTACACATTGGTGTTACAAAAAATGTGTGAATAACGTCTATTATTTCGATAGTTATGGAAATTTAAAACCTCCATTAGAAGCTATCAAATATTTCAATTCTAGAGGTCGTTGTAATATTTAATACAACCACGATCGTTATCAAATGTATAATAGCTATAACTGTGGTCATTTGTGTTTACAGTTTTTGAATAATAAATAACAATTATTTATATAATTAGTTTTATTCAAGTTCCATCATCTTGTAGATGAACATGTCCTACACATTTACATTATCAGACCGAAAATCGGTTATTTCTTCAAACATATATCCTTCTGTTCGGTTAAATAATAATTCTAATTATGTTTTAGGACTAATTGACTTTGTGACTTATAATTCAATACCAAATGTTGATAAAAGTAACAATAAATTCCATTTGAATGAGACAGTTTTCCTAGAAATACCAGAAGGTTCTTATGAAATTGAAAACATTAGAATATATATCAATCATCATTTGATTAATGTGGAGAAAGAAGTTAAAGAAAAAACTTTCGTAGATCTTAAAGCTAACGTGAACACTTTGAAATGTGAACTAAAGTGCAACAAGGACATAGATTTTACCTTGCCTAATAGTATTGGTAAATTATTAGGATTTAAGAAGAGAAAATTGAAGAGAAACATCAGACATATATCGGATTATCCCATCAATATTTTTAAAGTGAATGCGATTGGTGTAGAATGTAATTCAGTTACAAATTCATATAATAATGGTAAACCTGTCCACATGTTATATATGTTCTATCCTAACGTGTCGCCTGGTTATAAGATTGTACAAAATCCTTCGAATGTTATCTATTTACCAATCAACACACGTGATATTAATGAGATTGTGCTTAAAATTGTCGATCAAGATGGAAATTTGGTCAATTTTAAAGGTGAAGTGATAACGGTCAGACTGCATCTAAAAGAAATTAAGTGAGAGAGAAAGAAATGGTTTTTAGATATAACATCGATTCAAATTTTGCAACTGATATTTGGGGAGATATAAAACGCAAAACGGAATGCAACAAATTCAGTTCTAAAAGAAAACTTAAAGCGTTAACACCCGAGAGTAGAAAAATTTTACGTGACTTAGGTTTTATTCTACACAGTCAACATCGGTGATAAAATCCAAAAATTTTGGTGTAATCTGAAATTGAATATTAGAATTGGATTTGAAAAATTTATAATATATTTACGTTGTTCGTGTAAATATACTGAAAGAAAAAATGAATAGTAATATTTTGAAAATTAACGAATCAGTCTATTCTGATAATTCAATAATAAATTCAGAGTACCATACTCATCAACCGTATGCAGCTACAACATTGAATAATAACGATGAAATAAGAATACCAATTCAAACACAAGACATATACACGCTACCTTCGAAGAGTTACTTATATCTTGAAGGAACACTAACAGATGAAGCTGGTAAGCCTTTACCAACCGTGACTTTCGTCAACAATGGAATACTTTTTCTATTTGAAGAAATACGATTTGAACTTGGTGGTACTATCATAGACAGATTTAAAAATCCTGGAATTACATCTTTGATGAAGGGGTATGTTTCATACACAGATAATGATAATAAACGATTGAAAAATGCATGTTGGGAGATTGGAGATCAACCCCTCAAAATTGCTGATGACAAGGGTAATTTCAGTGTGTGTATACCATTGAAAAGTATTATGGGATTTGCAGATATTTCAATAGAATTATTGTGAATATACGTCAAGAATTGGTATTGTTACGAGTAACTCTGACTTGAACTCAATACATACAACAGTTGCAACAGATAAACCTAAAGTTAAGTTGCAGAAAATTTTATGGAAAATGCCACATGTATCAGTTGCAGACGCTCAAAAATTACAATTATTGAAATATATCGATAAGAACAGAGAACTCGATATTGCTTTTAGATCTTGGGAACTGCAGGAATATCCTCTTTTACAAAAAACAAAAAATCATACATGGGCAATTAAGACTACATCTCAACTGGAAAAACCACGTTTTGTTATATTCGGATTTCAAACAAATAGAAAAAATGATAAAACAAGAAATGCCAGCTACTTTGATCACTGTAATTTGAGTAATATCAAATTATACTTGAATTCAGAAGTGTATCCATATGATAACCTAAATTTAAACTTTGATACTAATCACTGGACTTTGTTATATCAAATGTTTGCGCAGTTCCAACAGTCATATTATCATAAACATCAAAGTGAACCTTGCATATCACCAGAATATTTTAAACAAATAACACCGTTAGCAGTGATAGATTGCAGTCGTCAGAACGATTCGTTGAAAGGTGGTGCTGTGGACATTAGATTAGAGCTAGAGACGAATACAGATATTCCTGATAAAACATCAGCTTATTGTCTAATAATACACGATCGTTTAGTGAAGTACAATCCTTTAACCAGTTTAGTGAAAATATTATAAAAATGTTTGTGATTGACATTCAGGGATTTCAATATAAAGACAGCAACTTTATAATAAAAGAAATCGCAATTTTGAATATCCTTACATACGAATTGAAACATTTCATAATTCGTCCAATACTCCCGGAAAAGTGTCTTTCAAGACAATTTTTAAGTCAGATTGGTTGGTGTAAAGAAAGACTTCACGGCTTAGACTGGAATTCTAACAACAGCAACAACAACAACAACAACAGCACCAGCACCTGCTGCTCACCCGACTACATTTATTTAGAAGACTTTAGTAGTAAGCTACTTGAAATTGTAAAAAACAAAGATGTGATAGTGTTTGTTAAAGGATCCGAGAAAAAGACTATATTAAATAGATTTCTATCAAACATTATAGACTTGAACGATTTAAAATGTCCTAGCTTGGAAGAATTAACAAAAAATAATTTTGATAATCCTAAAGTTGATTGTAATTGTCACTATCAATCTAATAGTTATTTGAATAATATCAAGAGTGCAAAAATAAATGTATTTTATTTATATGAGTGGCTTGTGAAATTTAACTTTTAATGTTATGTATTTATAGAAAGGAATAATAAAATTATATTATGTAATTTATTTGTTTTATTTATTCTAATAATAATAATACTATCAAATTTTAATTGTCAAACGGGAAAAAGAAAATGATAAAAAAATATTTACACTTCTTCCTCCTCTTCTTCCTCATTTTCAATGGTGAGAGGAGGAAGAATCATCCTCTTCCCATTAAAGAGCTTCTTTGACGGTGAAGATGGTGACGAGGACGATGTCGAAGCCTCCGCTTCATCTTCATCACCAATCATATTCACCCCATATCTTTGGACAATTTTCTGCATTATCTTGAACTCTGCCTCATTGTCCAATTTTGTGCGGATAAATCGCAAGGGCAGATTACCTAATTTCCTTTTCAACGTAGCCGCCCTCGGACAGTATGTTAAATTCAAATGCACTCTATCAGTCTTTACATCTATTGATTTGACTCCATATCTGAAGAAACAAAAACATGTATTAAGACTCAAGAAACCAACAAACAATAGTCTGTGTATACAGTTGTTATGAATTTATAACAATTATAAATTGTGAAGTAAATAATCATATCAAACATTTTTTTTTACTTGAAGGAATTATTTTCCTATAGTTTCAAGTACTAAACAAAATAACCTATTGAAATTAACAAATTCATAGCATGTGTGTGTGTGTGCACATTTGATCAGAATATATATTGATTAAGACTTGGTGAAATATATAACATTTGTTATAAGAAATTAAAAAAATCAAGAAATGAAAAAGTACTTACTGGAACGAATGTTTTAAAACTACGTTCACCCATGATATGGGGAAATTCACCGGATCTTCGGAGAACACAACTATCGAGCATGGAACGTTTGCCATTGTGAACTGATGTAGAATATTGAAGTTCCCTCTCATTTTATACAATATGTGGATCAAAACAAACTACGTCAATGCATACATTTTTCTATAACAATTCTGAATCAGCGAACCGGTACTACACATTAGATCCGTGTACTTTTCCAATGCATCTATTCATAATTCACGTAAGACGTAGAGGATGATGCAATAACAACAACACGTTGCACATATTTATCGAATTGTATGCATTTATCTCTAACTTGTGTAACAACAACATGTATCAATTGCATGTATGCACGTGTACATTTTTATTTATGATGCAATCACATATGTTGTTTGCGGAATAGTTTTGCATATCAGCACATTTTGCATAAAAATTTAGATTGACGTCAATCTGGATATGTTTAAATAGCTGTGGCATGTGAACAACGATCACAGTTCGAGTTCGGTAGAAGCAAACAAACAAGCAGCCAAGCATCAAGTTAAAGTTGAAGTAAGTTCTTATTATGGCAAGAACAAACAATGGAAAGAATTCCCATACACTTGATGGTGTTTCAATCGACATGGTTGTTTCAATTGAAATGGTGAGTAGATTAATTAAGACAAAAGATGAATATTTAAATCAAATTGGTTTTTTAAAAAGAAATATTTTCAAATTGAAAAGAACTCTAAGGAATAGATTAAATTGTATAAATAATTCTGCAGTTGTTGAATCTAATTTGACTATTTTGAAATATTACTTACAACAATTTAAATTGAAATTGAACAAAATTAATGCCAATCGGAAATTGATTTGGGAAGATATTGAATCTTGTTTCAAAAATCGTATAAAAACGGGGGCTATAATAAACTTGAAAATAAAGGAACCTCATGTTTTT
The DNA here is from genome assembly GCA_958510875.1 of Endomychus coccineus. Taxonomy (NCBI): domain Eukaryota; kingdom Metazoa; phylum Arthropoda; class Insecta; order Coleoptera; family Endomychidae; genus Endomychus; species Endomychus coccineus. Next base: position 129,538,419 of record OY294068.1, on the reverse strand, counting down.
TTCAAACAAGTATTTCGTATATTTGCAAATAGGATTAAGAAGGAAGTTCAAAATTCTCTTTTAAAAGTGAATACAACTTTTGTTGGATTATTTATCAAGCCGCAATCTGGTGAAACATCGATTAAACATTTCACCACTAAAAATAATGTTATCGAATCAAGTACAAAATTGAAAGATTGGTATAAAGAGTTTGTGAGTGATAAACTTTTAACAAAACTTGAAGAATTTCAAGAAAGGGACAGTGGATATGCCCTATTGGAGATTTGGTATTTGAAAGTTAACATAAAATGTTATAATCCAATAACTGTTGGGTTCGGTACTTACTTGAAATTACCAAAATTTGTGAAAAACACCAAAAGTGTTATTAATATTGAAAATAATGATATTTATTGTTTCCTATGGTCAGTTGTAGCAGCACTTTTTCCAGCTCCAGCAAACAAAAATATCTCTAGAGTTTCTTCTTACCCTCATTTTAGTACAGTTTTAAAATATGAGGGTATCAATTTTCCAATTTCTCTGAGAGATATTTCAAAATTTGAATCGTTGAATAATTTGTCAATAAATATTTTTATTATACAAAATGAGAAGGAAGTTTTACCTTTGACTCTTAGTAAAACTGAATTTCCTTCAACTATCAATTTACTTATGATTTTTAATAAAGTGTATGAGGAAAACACAATTTACCATTTTACCTATATAAAGGATTTATCTCGATTGTTACATAAACAGGTAGGAAATGTGAAGAATAAAAAATACTTTTGTGGAAGATGTTTAAATCATTTTATAAGTCAAGAAAATCTGGACAAACATTCTGATGAATGTAAAAATGTAAACAACACAAAAATTATTCTTCCAAAAGAGAACGATAAAATATTATCTTTTAAAAAATTTTCTCATAAAATTGAGGTTCCTTTTGTAATATATGCAGATTTGGAAAGTATTTTGTTGAATCATACCGATAATACTATTTCCAATACCAGAAAATATCAAAAACACGAACCATTCAGTATCGCTTATTATTTAAAATGTTCCTATGATGACTCATTGTCTAAATTTTCTTCTTATACTGGTCAAGATTGTCAAATCTGGTTTGTGAAACAACTGAAAGATATTGCTTTTGAACTGAAGGAAATATTTTCAAATGTTGTACCTATAACAATGTCTTCACATGATAGATATACGTATGACACTTCAGTAATTTGTCACATTTGTGAAAAACCAATTTTATCTAGTGCAGAAAAGGTTAGAGATCACTGCCATTTCACCGGGAAATATCGAGGTCCTGCACATTCAAATTGTAATTTACAATTCAAAAATGTAAACACAATTCCTGTAATTTTCCATAACCTCAGTGGATATGACAGTCACTTTATTATTAAACCTCTCAGTACGGAAATGAAAGGAAATTTGTCTCTCCTACCTGTTAATAAGGAGAAATATATTTCCTTTACAAAGTATGTTGAAGGATCCAATATATGTTTTAGGTTTCTTGATTCTTTTCGATTCATGTCGAGCAGTTTGGAAAAGTTGTCATCTTATTTGAATGATGAACAAAAAATTGTAACAAAAAAATATTTTAATGAAATTGAAAAATTCAAATTGGTTACGAGGAAGGATGTTTTTACATATGAATACTTAGATTCATGGGAAAAATTACACGATGAGATTTCACCTTCTCGTGACAAATTTTATAGTCAATTAAGTCAGTCAGAAATTTCATTAAGCGATTATCAGCATGCCGAGAATGTTTGGAAGATTTTCAAAATTCAAAATTTAAGAGAATATTCAGAATTATACTTGAAAACGGATGTTTTGTTATTGACAGATATTTTTGAGAATTTTAGAAAAACTTGTTATAGTACATATGGTTTAGACAGTTTGCATTATTTCACTACTCCCGGTTTGGCATTTGACAGTTGTTTGAAAATAACACAGGTAAAATTGGAATTAATTACTGACGTGAATATGATTATGTTTATTGAGAAAGGAATCAGAGGAGGAATATCACAATGCTCAAACCGATATGGAAAAGCTAACAATAAATATATGAATGAGTATAATTCTGAAGAAGAATCATCTTATTTAATGTATTTTGATGTTAACAATCTCTATGGTGCAGCAATGTGTTATCCTCTTCCAACTGGAGATTTTACGTGGGTAGCAGTTGATAATATTTCTGCAGAAAACATTCTCAATATAAGTGATACTAGTGAAATTGGATATATTTTGGAAGTAGATCTTCATTATCCTAAAAGTTTGTTCAATTATCATAAAGATTTACCTCTTTGTCCTCAACATTTAGTTCCACCCGTAGCTATTTCGGAAATTCCAAAATTGTTAACTACCCTATATAATAAAGAAAAATATGTGATTCATTATAGAAATTTACAGCAAGTTCTCAAATTGGGATTGAAACTGCAGAAAGTTCATCGTTGCTTGAAATTTAGACATTCTCAATGGTTAAAGAAATATATAGATCTCAATACCAATTTGAGAAAACAAAGTTCGAATGATTTTGAAATTTTTTTTATAAATTAATGAATAATGCTCCTTTTGGAAAAACTATAGAAAATGTGAGAAAATATAAAGATGTGAAATTGGTAACTAGATGGAAAGGGAGGTATGGGGCAAATTATTACATTTCCCAACCAAATTGCGATAACGTTACAATTTTTGGTTAAAACATGATATTAATTGAAATGAAAGGATTAAAAGTGTATTTTAATAAGCCCATATACGCAGGTATGGCAATTTTGGATATTTCAAAAACTATTTTATATGATTTTCATTATAATTACATCAAAGAAAAATTTCAAAACAATGTTAAATTATTGTACACTGATACTGATAGTTTAATATATCAATTTTATGTTGATGATATTTACGAATGTATCAAGAATGATATTCATATGTTTGATAAGTCAGACTATCAACCTAACAATGTTTACAATATTCCTCTTTGTAATAAAAAGGTAATAGGACTAATGAAGGATGAAAACAATTGTATTATCATGACTGAATTCATTGGGTTGCGTTCCAAACTGTATTGTTTCAAACTAAATTCTGACAAAAATGAAAAACTTAAGAAAATTGCAAAATTAGTTGAAAATAAGTACAGTCAAAATTTTATTGAACAATTTGATTCAAATTTTGGAATTACAAAAAAAGCAAAGGGTATAACATCAGCATCATTACGACAAATAACTTTTGAAGATTATTATAACTGTTTAATGTATAAAACAAATGTTGATGTTGTACAAAATATGATTGTTTCAAAAAAACATGAGGTATTTACTGTTAATCAAATTAAAACTGCTTTAAATCCCTTTGACGATAAAAGGATTGTGAATTTTGTATACACAGATACTATTCCATGGGGATTTAATGATTAATGATTTGTTGAAACATCTTTTGTCTTGGTTATCTCTCTCACTGTAATAACAATAGCAACTATATAGAATGTAAGATTTTTTATTTTTGTAAGTTTATTGTTATTATATGTTTCTTTTTTTTCTTTATTGTAGAATAGTTCAGCGATCAAACAACCTAGATTCATTGAAATTGGAGATTTCTTTAAAAAAAGTGAAAAGGTATTTTTGTTTTATTATAATTTTATATGATCTCTAATTTCTTTTCTTTCTCTCTCTCTCTCTCTATCTCAGATTGATAAATTGGAAGATATATGTATGAATCGAGAACGATCAGGTAATAATAATATTGGTAATTTGAAGCAAAACCGAAGAATTAAACCACGTCAGCTGGAAAAAAATTTGAATGGGACAAATTATTGTTACTTGTGTCAAAAATATTTCTGCTACTGCATCAATTCGCTCTATCAACACGGAGTTGTTTTCGTTGGTGATAATGATAATGACAATCTGAAGGAAGAAGAAGAAGATATTTCAGAACTAACTGAGAACCAAAGAAAACAAATAGAGTTGGATGATTTTATGAAAAATTTGTTGTGTTCCAACTGTTACAAATTCAGTTGTATTTGCCAAATTCAAAAAACAATAGACGCTCTCGTAGATGAATTACAGTGTGAGGAGGAAATGAAAGATTCTCCCTTCTAACATCAATCAAAAGTATATATATTTCCGATTTATCAAAACACACAATCATTTTCACCATGATAATATACAATACAGACCAATTGAATGAACTACGTTATGAGTTTGTTGGCAATGTAGCAGATCATTTATTTTTGTATCAAAGACAGCCCTTTTTGGATGAGGAATGGATATTAATGGAGAAGAGATTTAAACAAGCTAAAGAAAATGACATAATTGGAAAAGACTATTACAGATGGGTAAAATCTAATAATAATTACAATAAGAATATTTGGAACTATTACAATTCCAGAAACAAAAGGAAGAATTAAAATTAAAATTCATTAGATGAAATAGCTTGAAAATTCGTATAAAGTAATAATAATAATAATCAACCAGTTTGTGAGGATGTTGTCATCGTCGTCGTCGTCGTCCCAATTATACAACAGTTTTGTTCGCAGTGTGCTAACCAGCGTTTACGATGCAAAAAAATTCGTAAACGTATGTTGTCCGAGTTTTATGAAATACGTGGAAAAATTACAATTACCATCTAAAAATTGGATAATCGCTGGGGAATTTATAACGTTCATTATTGGAGCAGCAGCAGCAGCAGCAGCAGCAACAGTAGTCACCTCAGGTCAATTGTGGTCATGTGGATATTTTATATTTCGGAGGAGATTTCGATCCACCTGAAGAAGATTGGAAGATAATTGATATGAATGTTGAAAACGAATTCATATATGAACATAGAAGATTGAATTTTTTATTACACCAAATTTCAGATATCGTTCCGAAACCAAGATCGTATCTACTAGATTGTTTCAGAGTGCTACAACGAAATTGATTTTTATCGGATCGCACTTCTACCATACAGGTGTGAAATGATAGATCTGCGTAACATTCGGAAAGATACTCCCACTTCCTTTGACGTTAAGGTGTTTCAAATGCTTTGTGGGAGAAAGGGTGAAGACAACTATAAAAAAAGTTCAACACCACCACCACCACCACCACCACCATCACCACCACCAACATTACAAATTTTATGTTTCAACGTTCTCTTTCAAAATTTCGATAATATCAAAGAAATATGCCAGTAACAATAAAACTAAAGTGTCTCACATGCAAAGGTGAATCAGACATTTCCATGTATTGCATGTGATTTCAAAAGAATGAGCGGTTTCAAACACATACATTCACTCTTCATACTTTGACTATAATGATAGTGCGTGTGTGTACGCTTTTGTGTTATGACATTAATTTGAAGTTTTTAAACCCTATTAACATAAACATAGATAATATTAGTGTGTAAGTGTAAAATAAAACAATTATCATTTTTATTATTATTATTAGTTATCACTGAAAATAGAAATCTTCTCAAGTTTTAGTCAACTTTAAAGATACTATAGTGTAGTAGTAGTAGTAGTATACGTTCTTAATCAATCACATAAAAAACAAAATGGAACAATTTGTACTGGAATATCTCAAACCTTGAGACGTACAAATTAAGAAGTTTATGGAATCAAATACCAAAACACAGTCAATCTGAATTGAATGAATTTATGGTACCATGTACGGAACATTATAAATTTTCCAGTGGAAATGATGAAATTGATGGACCTGTACCTCCTAAAATAAGATGTCCACTTTGTATAAAAGATTGGAAAACTAAAATCTAAACGAGATTCAGGTTTCATCACCTACACTATAAACATCATCATCATCATCATCATAACCTACTCACAACGTTAAACAGTAAGTTTCACACAAATTATTTATTAATATAATAAAACATTGTTTTTTCTTTTGCAGTAATATGACTAGAGACAACCTCAATTATGGAAAGCAACTTCAACGATTGAATCAACTTAACAAAGAAATGGAAATTATGAGGGAACGTATCTAGAATCATCATGTTAAAGGACAACTTAAACAATGGACTCTCATATATGAAAAACTTAAAAAACATATTATATTTGAGTCTGTAACTAAAAGTTTCTCTGCAATAAAAATACAATAGAATGTTTACATTTCTTTATTATTTAAAAACCTAACAATACAGTATTTTAAAACATCTTTAAGTTAATTACATAACAAAAAGTTATCAATTTATCTCATCCAAATTATCACTAAAGTACATTATTCAGTCTTTTGGGTAGTTATAGTCGGTCTTTTTGGGTGTTTCTCACCATAGATTCTCTTTACATAATTTTCATGTGCACAAGGAAAACATTCCAGATTAGGATGGTCTGTTTCACCACCACATTTTTTACACTTATATTCTACCGGGATTGGCATTATTTCAAATTAGACTGTTTATACTAGTTTAAATTCAAACCTTCTAACTTAAGCAAATTAATTAATTAATTTCCTTTCCAATTATTCAACAATTTATGAAAAATAAAATGGAGACAACAAAGATATTTGAAACATGTACGTACATCTATGAATCAACAAGTAGAACTAATTTTAGAACAATTTATAAAAATTTTAGAATGCAGATTACTCTGAAAATAGTAAGTAGAAATATAAAAAAATCACCTTGAAATTATTATGGGCGAGGCTAGGCTCACCTTTACCTACTATCAAGGTGACATTAATTAAACCCACGTGAGGCGGACACACCCTCTCTGGTCATTGACGACCACTTCTTCAGCAAAGGAGCCTCTGGGCATTGATGACATTCCACAAGAAGTTGGGGATGGTGGACACAGGCGGATGGACATGCCATCGAACTGTCCCGCTTGATATACTACTCAAGTTATATTGGACAAGTGTGGGATATATTTTGAAAAAAATTTAACAGTTCCTAGAATCCTTAAAATCCAGATCGGTTGTTAGGTGACTATAATAAACAGCTTTAACATTCTTAACATCTGGTTTTATACCGTTACTAGAAACAACATGACCCATAAAACACACCTCAGTCAATTTATATTGGAATTTGTCAAAATAAAACTTTATATTATTTTCTAATGCAGTTTCAAATACCTTTTTGAGTGCAATATCATGCTCTAGCTCTTCCCTGATATAATTATGTCATCGAAAAAGACATCTACATTTCCAATTATTCCAAAAACGTCTATATTTTTGGGCTGAAAAATTTGTGGTGCACAACTGATACCGGAAGGCGTACGATTGTATTTATACCACTTAAATAGGGTAATAAAAGTACACAAATCTGAGCTCTTTTTGTCTAAAACATGTTGCTGAAATCAGTCCTACATATCTGCAACACTAAAAATAGATTTACCTGAAAATTCCACACCTGTAATTTTGAACCAATCAAAATACGTTATTTTGACAGATCACCATGGCAACGGAGGTATTTTAGAGGAAATTTTTTTCTCGTGGGATACTCAACAGCGAATTATACTAGAATTTTTTTGACGTTTACAATAACAGACCATTTTTGACAGACTGGTTTTTATGTGTTCACATAATATTTAGTTTTGATACATTTTAATTACAAAGCTAAGATGTTTTCTATATTTTCGGACACCTCCTTTCTTCTTAATGGCGAAAATGCAGGACTTTGAATGTTTTCAATTAAGTGTCTATGTCTACTAAAATATATATATAATATTTATACACTAATTTATTCATCTTTTTCCCATTCAGTACTTTCAATTTTGCGTAGCTTAGATGCAAATATTCGTGGACAATTCGGAACAAATTTTCTTTTTCTACGGATGCTATACAATGTGCCACTTCTCTCATCGCTTTCATACGTTCAAAACGAAAGATTTCTCACGCAGTGAGAAATATCCGCCAATACAGTGAGATATAATTTCTCACAGTGAGGAATAATTTCTCACTGTTATCACGATAACCCAAGTCAGTCATGAATTGTTACATGTCAGATATATATGACACGTTCTCCACGTTGACAACGCTACGTCGACGATTCGCGTGCAATATCCAAGTAGCCCATTGTTGGCGTTTCTATAACAACAAAACCGAAGCACTGCATAATTATTGCTGTCAACTTACCCAAAGAAAATAGTTTTATTGTTATTTGTTATAATATAAACAGTTCAGATTCATTAAATATTGAATATAATGGAATACGAAGATTTAGAGTCGGAAAATACACCTCCAGGAATTATTCAGAAAGTAATAGATGTTTGCAATAATTTGCTACCAAACACATCAAGAGAAAAATATGAAATCGCTTACAGAAACTTTATGGACTGTAAAATGAAAGCCAAGATAAATTCTTGTTCCGAAAATACCTTGTTAGTTTATTTTGAAGAGTTGTCAAGAAGATTGAAATCATCAACATTATGGTCTCAGTACTCGATGCTAAGAAGTACCTTAATGATTAAAAACTGTGTTGATGTATCAAAATACGTAAAACTACGTGCATTTTTAAAACGCAAATCTGAACAATATGTTCCAAAACAGTCAAAAACATTAACTTCTGAAGAAATTCAACAATTTTCAAAAGATGCACCTGATGAAAAGTATTTGCTGATGAAGGTATGAATTGAAAATTTTTAAATTGTTATCGGAACATGTATGTTTGGTTTTGATTTCAGGCTGCCTTAGCTATTGGCCTTACAGGGGCATGCCGTTGTGATGAACTTCGAAAATTGAAAATTGATGACATTGAAGATCTTAATTCGGCTCTTTTAATAAAATGACCCGATATTAAAACCAAGGTTCCTAGAAATTTCACAGTCACAGGAGAATTCTACCAAATTTACAAAAAATATGTGAAGCTTCGACCATGCACAAATGAAACACGTTTTTTTTTAAATTACAAAAATAGCAAACAGCCTGTGGGGATAAATAAATTTGGCACCATGGCGAAAGAAATAGCGAAATTTTTGCAATTACCGAACCCTGAATTATATACTGGCCACGGTTTTCGAAGGTCATCTGCGACTATTTTAGTTAATGCAGGGGCAGATCTTTTAACTATAAAACGCCATGGGGGTTGGAAATCCAGCAATGTTGCTGAATCTCATATCGACAACTCTATAGCTAACAAAATGAAAATTTCAAAAAGTATAGTAGAATCCATTTAGCCTCCAGTGCCATTAAAACCTGAACACAACAATGCTGTGGAAGCTCAGTACGTTTCCCCATCAACTTCAACTTCAACCGCAGCTAATATTTCAATTACCGAAAACATGTTGAAACAAAACAACCTACCAGGAATTACTTTACAAAATAGTTCAAATATAACTGTTAATTACTATTTTAAATAAAATATAAAAATGAGGTAATGACATACAAGTATTATTGTATATGTATTTTAATTTTCAATACTTGAAAACAACGCATCCGTAGAAAAAGTACAATGTACAATTCGTGAGAAAACGACATATTTCTCACTCGCTTGATTTGCAAACTTATGCGCTCGTGAGAAATATGTCGTTTTTCTCACTTGTTGTACAATATACTATTCTTCAAGTTGGAGCCACAATCCCCTATTAATGCGAATAAATGAGTCATGGTACGATGATTGATTATTACATCACACAATTTCACGCATATTTTGCATAAAGTATGATTTTCAAATCGATTCGTTTTTTAAACAAAGATTTTTATTGGTTTTACTGGCTGTGCAATATTCTTCATTGAAACAAAACGCGAGTTTTTTGATGTTTTGAAGTGTCAAAATACAATGATCACAGCCTCCTATGATTGGCGCTTGCTGATGCTGGTTATGAATTTCATACCATTAAAGCGCGCATAACGCAAGTTAATAAAAACGCAAAAAAAAACCAAATTTCTACCACTTGTAGTTACTCAAAACTTATGTAAAATTGAAGAATATAATATTTTCTATCTTGAAATGGTATTCCCATGCAACTACAATGTGTAGAAATTACCAATTTGAAGGCCTAAATAATTGCTGACAAAGCTATGACGCGCTATGAATCTGTTCATGCAGCTTTTCGAAAAACCTCTAAAATTATAATTTTCTACCACTTGTAGTAAGCTCAAGTAACTATAAAATAAAAGAATATTATATTTTTTGTCCCTAAATGGCACTTTTGAGCTACTACAATCAGTAGTTATCAACAGTTTATAGGCTAAGAGTCCATTGGTGTGAAGACAAACTGAATATTATTATGTAATCTGTTCCTGTAGGTATGTATCTATAAAAGTAATATTTTTTTCAATTTCTACCACTTGTAGTAGCCCGAAGTAAATAAAAAAATCAAAGAATGTAATATATTTCATTATAAAACTGCATTACCGTGTAACTACAATGAGTAGAAAACAATATCTTAAAGGGCAGGCTGAGAAGCCATTACATGGCCCTTACCGAAACTGCAAAGCACATTAAATTTGATAAAATTATAACTTTCTACCACTTGTAGTAATCCAAAATTGATATAAAATAGAAGAATATATTATGTTACGCCTTAGGTTGCCATTTTCATGCAACTGCAATGATAAAAATTTTAGGATTATCGCAGGCTTGTAACCCATACCTAGAGGTGGTATCGAAACTTCGACGCAATGTAAATTTGTTATATTTGCCTAGCTAGGTTTCCAGCAGTTGAAAAATCACATAAAAAAATAGATGAGTTTTAGTTTTTTATTTTATATGAATGGTTACAAGTGATAATAAATCTAATTATTTATATTATTTTGACTATTGTAATTATTGTTTATATGGAAAACGCAATTATTATAAACTATGGCAGGTTGATTGGAAGTAGTTGCTTGTTCTTGATTCAGAGATTCTCGAATCGTCTTTGCCGAAGTTGAAGCAGACCTCATTGCGTCAATTATTTCCTGATGATGGCCCGAGTCTATTTGCAGATATGGTTTTATCGAGTGGCTGCTACCATGACCGGTTATTTTAATCAATTGCTGTTCTCCAATTCCCGTTTTGGCTAAAGTTGAAACAGCAGTGGCCCTTGCAGAATGATTTGTTATTTTAATCTTTTTGACATCGATTCCAATCAATGATGCAGTGGATTTGAACCAGGAAGATATTGTATTCTGTCCAACTGGACTGTTCTTGTACCAGCCTTTGGAACTGGAATTCTTCCAGATTGGATTTGGCGTCAAAAATAAACGCTTCGTTTTGATGGGGCCTCGCTTGCTTGTTAGTTTTTGAACAGTCTCACTGGGCATATTTCCCAATTCATTCAAGCCAATTCATGACCAGCAACGGGGAAAAGCTTTTTCTGCAGTCCTTCCGGAGTGTTTTCGTCCCAAAGCTCAATAATTTTTCTCAGCTCGTCTGCTGATAGTGCAGATGAACTTTCCTTTCTCCTGGTTGGATTCATTTGTAGCTTCCAGAGAATGGATTAAATTTGGGATTATACTTTTCAAAAAAATATTTCTGCAACTGCTTGGCTGTGGAATTCCATAAAACTTTGATAACACCTTGTAGTCTTCAGAGTTCTTTTTTCGCATGTTGAACCCATAGTCTTCAAGAATAAGCGCCAGTTCTTCCACAGGTATATCCGCTCTATGGAAATTATACTATTTTTCTGCGTAAAAGTTTGTAAACTGTCTCCATACGCTTGACTTCGATTTCCTGGTATTCGCGGGTGTCAACTGCTCAATCTCCTGGCGAATATTTTCTTTACTTTTTTGACAGAAACGAAACATTTTTTTACGTCGTGCCACTCGACAGCTTCAAAAGTGAAATAATAATTTCGAAGTTAGGTCTCACTTAGTTACCATGGCAACTCAACAATCAAGTCGACCACACATTTTATGTTTCGCTGGTGACTTGATGAAGAAAATAATTTGCATTGTTGAGAATCGAAAAATAAATTTTAAAAATATTTGATTTTCCACCACAATTCGGTGTGGAATTTTCTTACCAAATACCACGCGAACTCAAATTAATATCCCGAAATTTTTTCGAGCTCATGAATATTTTGAAAAGTTCCCGAGTCGCAGAACATAATTTCGGAAATAATTTGAGCTGTAGTGGTATTACTAGTGACAATTTACTTACTATATTATTTGCTGTTGGTATAGCAGTAGTATTTCCTACAGATAAATTTGTTGAATGGTTCCGGATAGATACATGAACGCAACTTGTTTGAAGGTTTTTTGCGACAATCATTAAATTGGTGACTCATTCTGTTGGATAATTCAGTTTTTCTATAATATCCTTCTGTTGTAGGTCATCTTAGCTCATAGCTCAGTACATTAATTTCGTCTCAAGTTTATATAATGCAAGAAGGTGTGGGTATGTATTCTTCCTTTGGCGTTGCCTAATTTAAATGGTAATTAATATACCAGGATTTTGTTTCAAGTCGGTGATTTCATTGTTTTTAGTCAACGTCAGGGTTGTTGTCATCAGTAGAAGAAGCCTCTAACAAATTAGTTTTCGTTACTAGTGCTTTCGGTTTATTGAAGATATTTTTGTGATATGTATTACGTTGTGTTTTTACACGTTTCTTGATTTTCCAAATACTCAGCTGGTTTTTCAGGGCTTTGATTGGCTTTTTCGATAATTCTCTCTTTCTGATAGTGACTAATTTCATATATTCGGTCGTAAATGATTTGGGTTCTTTCTTTATGTTCTTGTACATAATTGTTAATGATTTCTTGGTTAATATCAAAATCAAAAGGATCCTTTTTATTCAAATGTCCGGAGATAATGTTGATTGGATTTTCTTTTGTTAATGAATGAATTGAATGGTTATATCCGAAGATAGCATAAGGCATTAAGCTAACAACGTTTCTCGAGTTTCAACGCTCGTAAGTGTTCAAGTAATAAAGAATGAAATCCTTCAACAGGGGCGTTGCTGTTAGAGTTTTTGGAAGTACTGAAGTGAAGGTTAATTTTATGAAGGTGAAATCAGCTAAAGTAGAATTTTTGGACCGCTACTATTTGGAGCGGTATACCATTAAAAGACATGTACGTAATTAAAGTCTGAATCATGGAAATAGCACTTGCCCCAGTGAGGGGGAAAGCTTGTCCATATGAAGAGAATTTGTCAATAATGGTTGAGAATTTTTGGTTGTTTGCTTGAAAAACGCTTGTGTACAATTTCGAATCGTCTTTTCGGTGATGCAGTAATTTCGAACTCAATTCTAGGCGGATTTCGATCGTACTTAGTTTGTTGACAAATTTCGCAACTGTTTATGTAAAATCTAACATCAATGCGATGTTCAATCAGTAATATCTACGCTTAATCTTTTGAATAGTTCCTAATATGCCGCGGTGATTTGTTTTGGTTTCGTGGTTGTACAGTTCCTTTTGTCTGTCCATATTGGTGATGTTTCCAAGTTTCATTTTGCACTTTATATAAGATTGAAAGCCGAATTTTTGAACGTTTGTATCATCAAGTTGCTGAACATTTTATAAACTTCGTCTTTGTCGGCGTTTTCCAAATAGAAAGCGTATGCTTCTTTTAGTCGGCCGTGTTATTTAAAAAATGTTAATACGGGTGTTAAATCGTTGTTCACAATATAGATGTTCCACAAGGTCTTTTCCTTATTTTCCCATAAGCATTTTTTTGTGAGTGTTCGAGGTCGAATTAATTTAATAAGATATATTTGATTTTGAAATGTATTTATGGGTGACTGATAGGATTTATTCCTTGAACTGGATCAGTTACGTCTGGCGTTTCCGTAATATTATTTGTTCGATACTAAGTCCATATTTTCATCTCCTGAAATGGTCACGTTAAATCGTTCTATGTTTTCTAAGTACGGGGTACTTAGTATTTTGAACTTCTGAATGTACTGATGTACCGGGTGTTTCAATTTCGAAGGGATGAGTGAATTTGACCCTGCTGATTTAGGGTGACTATACTCAGGTGTAGGTTTAGACGTGAATGGGCCATTTGGTGAATTCTTCGAAATATTGCGGAGTGGACCAGACACTTCATTGTTAGTGAAGTATCTTGGTGGTTGTGTTGATTGAATTGAGATTGCCGAAATAAGTTTGGCTGAGAAAAATAAATTCTGAATTGTTTGTTCTGCATGTCGTTTGAACATCTGAGGTCTCTGAAGATTAGATTTTTGAAAATATCTTATATTATTGTCTTCAATAATATATGATTGGGCTTCAGCTAAAGAATTTAGTTTCATGGATCACTGAGCTTTGGGGTTCTCTCAAACCAACTAATAATGTATGCAAGAAAGACATGGGAAACGTAGAGAGACTTTTTTCTAATATTTACAGCTTCATTTGCCTCGTGCAAATCAACGTAGTAATGCAGAACATTCAATGGATTCATTTGGATTTTGTCGTAAACATCCTAAATCTGAAATTAAACTACTTTCGTTTCTCTGGTCACCGAAATGTATTATCAATACATTTTTATTACTATTTCAATCTTTACTACCACTTGAAGAAAAAACTTTTTCGGCAGGTTCAGTCAACTTGGAAAGTATACAGTTTTTTAATAATTTGTCTTCGTCAGGTTCAGTCAACTTGGAAAGTATACAGTTTATTAATAATTTGTTTTGTGCCGAATTCGGGTTTGCAGCATCATAATAATCGTTCAATAAATCTGTAGCTGTTGAAATATATCTGTATAATTTGCATGAGTTACCATCAAAGTCGGGTATAATTTGTAATAACTTGATATCAAAATTTGGTCTAGCCATTTTAAATGTTAAATTGTTAGAATTATCAATTTTTGGTTGGTTAGATAAGATTAATGCTTCCAATGTCTCAATTAAAGATAACTCAATATCTGCACTAATATCAACCTCTTGATTAGGTAAAATTGAGGAGTCTTACATGAAATGAAAGGGAACAATGAGAACTTACAGTATAGATGATTTCATTCTCGTCAAGTCCAATCTGGTGTAGATTTCGGTGGGCTTATACGAATTTTGGTGGTTTTTCTCGATGAAGAGTTGATACTCAAGGGATATCTTCAGATAGATGCGTTGGGGAATCCTACCGACTGCGTCAATTGAGTCTTTTTACTAACGTTCTAAAAAATATGCTTCATTAAACAATGGTAGTTGTAGGTACAAATGAAATATCAAGACTGGCTAGTTTCCGTAATTTACATATATAAATAATGAATAATAATTAGTGAACTCTAGGCGAAATCTGATATATGAAGAGTCATGTATATTAACTCTGCTGATTATATAACATACCCTGACGAGACGGCGTGGGCTAGGGCTATAATTTACTTTCTTGAAAACACCGGCGAACCAGTGCGTGTTGTGCTTGGTTGCAGGTGGTCGTGCAAGTACCGACAACTACCCCAGAGATCTGTTGGAGCCTACACCAGTCACGGAGTCAACAAAAAACACAAGTTAATTAAAAACTCCAATGATTCCCACAGAAGCAAGCCCTTCCAAAGAAACTTCTCCAACTTCAACAAGCTCAGCCAAAACCAACCCAGCCTCCACCATCTCCAAAATTCCGTCACGTCAAAAATATGCCGAACACTGAGTTCACCGAAAAAGCTTCTTGTCCTAATGGCGGAGAACGCCATCGGCAGTCAGACTGCCAGAAAACAAAGAACACTTCCTGCCCCAACTGCCTGGTCTTTCCAATGGTCGGCCCGCAAAGCGCTCCTTTCCAACCCCGAAAAAATAGCCACAGTCAAATGCCCTGATCCTCCAATGTCAGCCAGATCTGTCGTCACCGACATGGCCAAGGTAGAGGACGTCATCCGATTTGTCACCGCCTCTCCATCAAATATCCCACCCGACAAACGCGAACTCATCGCGAAATCAATTTGAAGGTCTGCGGAACACTTGCTCGGCCGCAAGACAGGCGTCATCTACGTTGGTAACACCTTCTAGCTATTTGATCTATAATGGCCTTTACATTAGGAACGTCCTGTGATCAAAAATCTTCTTTCTTTCCACAATGTAGCAATCCTAGCAATTTCAAAATCTTGAGTGCCAAAATTCTCAGAGAATAATTACTGACTTCAGCTACTATAATCCACCAAACTTAAAATTATTTGCTGATAAGTATACTATAGGCATAGTGCTGGGAGATCTCAACGCGAGACCTGTTGATTGGCGACTCATCGATAAACGTATACGGCCATATTCTCTCTGTTGTCTTCCTTCACTCGCCCATCTGGCGGGTTACAAACAGGTTTTCAATCTTTTTTGGACATCAGGGCTCCTCGATCAGTGACCAAGTCACCCCACAACAGTAGACATGCACCTGATGGAAATGGATTGCTACATTGGAACATCTATCACTTCATATCTCCACCTACTTTCATATCATACAGAGACCATTATTGCAATAAACCAAAGTGACCACAAAAAATATCGCGTATAAATCATTTAATCAAGATGATCAACTAAATAAAGGATGCGCAACCCTGGAACCAAGAATACCCCTACTGTGTCTATCTTCAACTTGTCTAATCTTAAGAATTTGCTTGTAATATGGGATTATGGGCCAGATTCATGAACGCAATTTAGTAACACTCATACTCAACTCACACTCTTTTAGTCACGTGATACTTAATTTGGAATTCAGAAACAAATGAGGCAACCCTCGAAAGTGAGTGGAGAGTGAGTGCAAACTGAGTGAGAAGTAAGGGATCGTGCGAGTACCCTTTTCTATAGTTGTAACCTCAAATTTTGTTATAACGCTATACTATGTAGGCTACTGCAGTGTTTGTCTTGTAATTTTGTGTGTATTATTTTAACAATGGACGATTCTGTGGAGTTTGTTGAACATTTAGAGGACGACTTTCTACGTATACCTAGGTAAAATTGATCAATTTAAATTTGTTTCACCTTCTAAATATTTTGTTTGTAGGTTAATAATGCGAGATATTGAAAATCCAAATCAAGAAGAGCACGAATTAATTCAGCGATACAGATTTGGGCGACATGTAATTCAGAATGTATTAATTCCTTCAGTGTATCCACAACATTTACCGGAAACGAACAGAGGGCTACCAATACCAACCATCCTAAAATTGTGTGTTGCTCTTCGATTTTACGCAAGTGGAAGTTCTCAGGTAAAGCTCCTTAACATTAGCAAATACACGTATTTAATGTAGTAATTTTCAATCTCAATTTTAAAACAAATATGTTTTTCATTGCAGAGGGTTTGTGGTGACTTATTCGAAATAAGTCAGGCCTCTTGTAGCAAAATCCTACAAAAAGTTTCCAACATTTTGGTTCTAAATCTGGCTAGGTACGTTAAGTTCCATACTGCAGAGTGAGAGAGACCTCAATACAAACCGACAAAGATTTTTTAATATCATAGGTTTCCCTGGAGTGACTGGCTGCATTGATGGAACTCATATAGAGATTAAAAGTCCAGGGGGTGACAATGCAGAGGCATACCGAAATAGAAAGAGTTGGATGTCTTTGAATGTGCAAGTCGTATCTGGCGCATGTCATCAAATATTTGATATAGTGATAAGATGGCCGGGATCTACACATGACAGTAGAATTTTTGACAATAGTGCTGTGAAAATAAAATTTGAACAACGTGAACTACTTGGAGTGCTTTTGGGCGATAGTGCCTATCCACAAACTCAGTATCTTTTTACTCCAGTTCCAAATCCTCAAACAAGATCAGAGAGGCAATATAACTTTTCCCATGCCAGTACAAGGAATGTTGTGGAACGTACATTTGGAATTTAGAAATCAAGATTTCGTTGAATCAGTTCGATACTGCACTACAAAGTTAGGAACGCAACAAGAATAATTGCAGCCACTGCTGTCCTTCATAATATTGCGATCGAACGAAATGAGCAGTTTATGGACAATTTGCTTGAAGAGAGGATTTTTCCACAACCTGCTGCTGCTGTTGAACATGTTCGGGGCAATCTAATAAGAGCAGCTTTTATACAAAGACATTTTGCTATGTGAAATATTAACATTCAGTGCTTATTCTAAAATGATGTGAATTCATAATGTAGTTAGGAATGTAGTAGGAAAATGAAAAATATATATTTATTATAGTTTTTTATTTATTAATTTTATCATTTTTCAATTTCAATATTTCTAATTTATATTTTTTTATTTTCAAATCATGCAACTCCTGTTGTATTAATTTCATGTCATGAATTTGCTGCTCATTGGCAATTTTTAGCTCGTTTAGCTCCTTCTCGTACTTCATAGTACATTCATGCTTTTCTGCTTCTTGTCTCATCAGAGCTTTGACCCGAGCCATTCGCAATTCCAATTCCCTCTCTAGAACGAAACTCCTTATGGAGGAAGCAGATTGAAAATTTTGCTTCGGGACCCTTGGGGTTTTTTCATAAGCTGCGAAGAAACAAAAACTATATTCAGAGTCATAATTTAAATTGTCACAATCAAATATTTGTAATTAGCTTTTCATCAACAGTAGCTGCATAAAGAAGCCAAAATAATTCCAGTCGAGAAATAATAGTTCAATGTCAATCAACTTTACCTGGTTCATCTGGTTGTGCCAAGAACGTTTTGCACATGTCATGGCACATTTCCTATATTTTCTTCAATTGTAGCTATGAACAAAATAAAACTATATTTACTTTGAATTTTGTCAATTAGCATTGAATAAAGGTACATATTAGCTATTTTCTATATTTAAATAAATAGTTTCAAAATTTTTCTTATGAAACCATATTTTCTACTGAAATGAGCTGGTCGACAGAATAATATCAGATTGATTTAATCTTAATACATAGATCAATTTACCATCTTGATGTTGTTTTCCTGGTTCAGGCAGATGTTTCGAGATTTTCTCCAACACTTTAGATGAATTGATTATGTAAATACCATCCCCCACACTGGCTAATGCCACGGTATCACTATCGATGGCATCATCTATCTCGAAGTTGACATTATTTAAAATATCATCCACCTCATTGTGAAGTTTCGGTTCTTTAAATGATCCGCCTCCTGTGACTTATCGCTCCCTTTTCTCAGAAGAAAGCTCTTTCTTCCTTCTGGTCTTCATGTTTTCCCAACATTTTCTTAATTGCTCCACAGTTCTCTGCAAGAACACCAACAAAAAAATAATGAAAGAATTTATTCAATCACTATTTAAATTTGATTTTTGTGATGATATTTTTTACTTACATTTGAATTTGCTGACACCTAAAGGAATTCGTTAGTTAATTCGATCCAGGCCTTTTTTTTTTTGCAGATGCGCTAACACAGTCAGTTTTTTTGTTTTCAAGCACTTCTCTTTTGCTCGTCACAAGTTCTTTTAATAAATTTTTTCGTCTCCTGACATATAGGCATGTTGTTTGATGTCCATTGTATTTTCACACTAATAAACTGGTACACTAATAAACTAGAATATAATATATAAATGTCTAAAATTTCAAGTGACCTCTAACAATAAACACACATAAACAATCTTCAGCAATTGGAATTCGGATGAGAAATGATTGTTTTTAGTTTACCGACTTTCAACAGAGTAAGCTAGATGCCACACTCTAAATTTCTCATTTCTGATTGGACGTTCTTCCCAACAGGCATACTACGTCATTTCCTGGTAATTCGATACGTGACAAATTAGATGCAGCGTCATAGAACTGTAACTCATCTGTACCTCAAGTTAGGCACTCATTACCAGGCTCTATGAATGCCAAACGTAAGATGAGTGTCAACTCTCACTCAAGTGAGTGGAGATTGATTAGAGTGTGAGAAGAGTATGAGTGTTCGTTTATGAATTTACCCCTATATCTCTGAAATTACTTGAAATGTACAAGACAAAATTTTGGGATCCTTTTATATACTGGAAAATGCACTTTTTAATATAAAACGTAACCACCTATCGAGTTGATCCTCACTTTGAAAATATTAAATAGCAGAAATTGTTACTTTCCAACGTCCAGGTCAGTAGTGTACTAAACTCAATTCTAAGCCAAGTATAGTACAAACAGTATGTTAGAGTGAGTATCGAATGAGAAGATGCGCATGTGTATGACTTGGAAAGAGATGGTTGTCCGCACTTATAAAATTAAATAAAAAACTTTCTTACTCGAGCGGGACTCGAACCGACAACTTTGCCATTTATTGATGTAGTGGTTGGTGTCTTCAACTACTTGTCCATTGCCCCTGACATTGCCAGTTAACCCATATGGTATTGAACCGACAAAAGCGAAGCTTTCCATGTGGATATAGGTATCTATATGATACACAGGTTGTGTTTTCAATGTAGACCTAGACATCTATATGATACAGGCGGTTACATACGTATGGAATGGATGTCATTACAACCATGTTTGAAATGGAAGTTACAACGTTTCGTTGCCTAATCAGAAAAGATCATGTATGAAAAACATTTAGGTGTTAGCTAAGTCACAATCATTCAGGTGTTTTGACAAGTAACATTTTGAAACTTGTCTGACAAGTGTTGGACATTTTGAGAAGTGTGGAATATTAACACATGTCTGACAAGTATCTGATAAATTTTTGACATTTAGCCAGATATTCTGGCAAGTGTCTGACATTTTGACACATGTCTGACAAGTGGCAAAATGCTAGACATTTGTCAAACACTTGTATCTGTATAAATGTCGCACTTATCAAAACATCTGTCTAAATGTCAGACACATGTGAAAATGTCAGACACTTGTCAAAATACCTGAACGATGGTAACATAGCTAACACTAAAACGTTTTTCATGAATGACCCATGATGATAAGACAACGAAACGTTGTACCTTCTATTTCAAACATGGTTGTGTTAACATTTATTCCATCAGTATGTAAGAGACTGTATATCACACAGATGTCATGTCTACATTGATAACTAAACGTCCAGAAGACACAACCTGTATTTCATGTAGATACCTATATGGAATGAGCCACTTCTGTTGTTTGAATACCATATGAGTTAACTGGCAATGTCAGGGGCGTTGGACAAGTGGTTAAGACACCAAACAGTAAATCAATATCCTACACCCAGGTTTACTAAAACTTTCCTGTAGCAGAATTACTAATTATTATTTACTTTTCACTAACAATTTTTACTCAACACATATTATTCCCATTACTTTCAGGGTAAAAAAAGCTAAATGATGAGAAGCGAATGTCAAAATAGGCAGGTACTTCACGATAAATTAACAATTGCTAAAAATAAAGTTATGCACGCTCGATGCTTCTGGCATATGTCTTTATATATATATGTCAAAGAAACTACAATGCCCCAAAAAAAGGAAATCAATGGATCTAAAAATTGTCATTTCGAGTTCTGCACAGGTAAGAAAGTTCTTTCCAAGTCACACACTAACGCTTCCTCTTATTCGATTCTCACTGCAACACAATGTTGGTCCTATCCTATACTTGTCTTATAACGAGTTTGGTACACTACTGCGGTCTCTATATGCACTCGTTTTCTAATGGGTGGGAAGTACGACACGACTTTCGCTTAATAGGCACTGTTTGTTTTTCCCATAGATATTTTATACATAGACATATATGGATAGCGCGTCAGGGATTTTCATCGACTCCAACATAAGGAACAGTTGATTGGGAGAAAACATCGTTTTAGTCATAAGAGTACATGTTAATACAATGTATCATATTAGTTTTCAAGAAAAAAATAGCAAATTTTTAATTATAGTCGAGTTCCTTAGTCCTTTGTGTTTTAGTTACGATTAGTTGTTTGGTTTTTTACTTTCATGTTGTTAAATGATATGGTAAAACTGGTTGACATTAGGGATATAATAATGAAGTGTGTGACTAATAAGCTTTATTGGAAACTTCAATACATTCGAAGTATAAAATTGCGAGATAATGTTTCACATCTGGATTTATAAATCGCTATCGCTACCTAGGTAGGTAGCGATAGGTACTGTTAGGTAACAGTACCTCTCAAAATACGTGATGCTGTTGGATTACTATATATGATAAGATATCGAACCATCAAAACAGATAGAGGTAAAAAATTATTATCTATTTTACAGGCGACTTGCAGACTATTCAGCGTTATTACTTCATCTTCAGACGATATTCAAATACTCTGAAATGCGAATAGCGGAAGTTACAAAAAATAAAAGTGATTTTTACAATATTGATAAAATTTCATATTGCATAGTGGAGGGTAAAACGATAGAAGTTTTCAATAGTTAGTTGAATAGTTTCAACATGTAAAATTGCATTCTTTCGACTTCAGGTACCCCAGTAGAAAACAGATGATCCAAAAAGGATTGTTTGTTCATAAATTAATTTCATTAAAGCAGTTGGATAGTGTATTTAATAGTAAGTAGGGTAAGTAAGAAATAGTCACCCTTATCCACTAAAATAAGACTGAGGATCTTTCGGCTACCAAGTCGCCATCATCAGCGTACACTCTTCACTCTGATGAGGTACTTGGTAGCCAAAAGGTCCTCAGTACTTTCAGTGAATAAGGCTGAGTATTTCTTATTATTGGTGTTCCATTTTTTCAATATATTCAACTAATGTTACTTGACTCTTGTTGCATATGATTAGTCAGGAACTTTTAACTGCAGTTTTTGAGATCATACTTGAAACTGTATACTTCTCCTCGAGTTTCATTTGTACTATTTTTAAATCTTCCTGATAGTATTACTTATGAAATCTTTCAACATTTCAGGAGTTCGGTCTGAAAAAATACTATTTTCCATTTGTACCTTTCGACGAGAAGCCAAGCTGTGCAATTTCTTCTCTTTCAAAGCAGTCTGAAATATTTCATGCACCTTCTCGTTTTCTTCATCTGACCAAAACTTTTTCACCCCTGCAAAATATATAAATAAATATTGGCTCACAATTAAGACACACTTGATACAACTTGGGATAAGATTACCCATTCAGCTAAAAATAGTGTTGTAATGTACTAAAATAAGCCAGTCTGAATGTACTTTATGTAACACAGGACATGATGATACATAAAAGGTGATCCATAAAAAATATACAGACGAAGAACAATGAAAAAGCCAGTTTTATGTTAGTTACATTGAAAAAAGCTATTGTTTTGTTATAAGAATGCACTGTTGAAACAGTTATCTAATACCCTCACAGCATATAGCATTAATCTTCAAAAATGTATGCATATAAAATAGAAAATACATTAGTCACTCGATTTACAACTACATCCATCAATCAACAATCTATACTCCAATTCCCCATAATTCATTGCAATAAACTAGAATTTTGAGTATTTTAAAAATATTCAGTGAGTACCCAGTACATTGTTGATTTTTATTCAGCTAATCATGATCCCACTATGATTATTTAAACTGTCTCTTCTAACTACTAGCTGTATGTATACGACTAAACTAAAGTTAAAACTAGGGTGTCCTACAACGAGGGTCTGGATAAGTTAGTGGGATAAAATCTATGAATAACAATATGAATATGAAGATTGTCTATTGTGAAAATAAACAAGGCAACCTCCCTGAGATAGTTGGTGAGGATCAGGCATATCAGTACGCAGATGACACTACTTGTTCTGAAGCGGAACTGTTGCTTGAAGCCCTCTCAATGAGTTGTTCTGGAGTAGCAGAGAGAATGGCTAAATGGTGTGAACAAAATAATTTAAGTCTTAATGTTAAAAAAAACTGCTTTAATGAAATTTCAAAAAACTGGTAAAATCCAAGATTCCCTACTTGTCAAACTTGATCATAAAACCATTCCAAACACAAACACAGTCAAATTTCTAGGACTATCCATGGATCCTTTGCTTAGCTGGGAAAACCACATAAAAACTTTAACCTCAAGACTTTATAGTGCAACAGGAGTAGTTCGTCGTTTGTGTGATGTAATTTCCACAAATAGTTTTAAGACATATTATTTCGCCAGTATACAAAGTATTATAACCTATGGAATCATATTCTGGGGATCCTCCAGGAGTGCTACAAAAGTTTTCGAAGCTCAAAAACGTATAATAAGGATGTTCCTTGGATTACATCCTAGAACATCATGTAAAACGCATTTTGGAAGCTTGGGCATGTTAACTGTGCCATCTCTCTATTTTTTGCACTTAGTTCTATTTGTCAAAAAAAATAAAAACCTTTTTCCTGTAAATAGACACTTTTTATGGGACACATATGTACAGAGTGGTCCAAATTGGACACTTTTGATAGGAAACACCAATTTCTAGTTACGAGGTCGATTTTTGAGAGAAAATGAATGCCGAAAACCGCACTTTGATATCTTGACTTTTTCAAAAGATACAAGGTGTTTTTCAATCTTGTGCATTTCTGACCCACCCCCGTAACTTGTTTATTTATGAATATTTCTGATTTCTGTGAAAACATTCTTGAGACACTTTTTTGAAAGGAATCTAATGGTGTTCCTTGTTTTTTATTGAAAAATATGGTTTTGAAGTTATGACATAAACTTGTATTTTTTCTTATGGACCATCCTGTATATTTTTACATATTCGTGTTTGAAATAAAATTCTCTTTTCAAATATATATAATAGTTGCTACTTCTCTTTCAAAACATTTATTTTGTCGCTGTTTTCGACTTATTTTAGATGAATAATCAAAATCTGGGTTGCCATGTCTGAATACGAAACAAAATAGTTCTACATAACTGCTGTTGAAAACAATAATCAGTGCCTATTTCATAATAACTCATTAATTTAATCAAAAAACAGAATAACAAGAACAAAAATATTACATTTTTAAACTACATATTTACAACATGTGTTTAAATTGAGCACCATTTAAATCGAAACATAATTGACTTCGCGGGATCTGGCCGCCCAATGAACAGGACCCCGGTTGCCAAGCCAATTATTGTCTCCAAATATTTCGTTCAAATACGTCGTTATAATGTGTGCGTTATGACACGGTGCCCCGTCTTGTTGGAAGTATACGTGTCCAATTTGTTGTAATGACAAATCATCCATTATAGGTTCGACAAATTCCCGCAATATTTCCACATATCGGGCTGTTGTAAGGTTATCCTCATAGATATGGGGACCAATAAACCTTCCTCTAAAAATACCGACCCAAACATTAAAACTGTATCGGCCTTGATTTTGTGTCTCACTGTAATATATGGATTTTCCAAAGTCCAATTGTAGGTATTGCATCCATTAAAAATACCAGCACTGCTAACGCATGCTGCATCAGTCCGTATGATGTTCTGTCCAAAGTTTAAGTTTTCAGCACATTTTCCTAAATACCATTGGCAGAATTCGAGCCGGAATTGTAGGTCATTTGGTAGTAACTTGTGAACTATATATTGGGTGGTTCATAAGACAAAATACAAGTTTATGTCATAACTTCAAAACCATATTTTTCAATAAAAAACAAGGAACACCATTAGATTCCTTTCAAAAAAGTGTCTCAAGAATGTTTTCACAGAAATCAGAAATATTCATAAATAAACAAGTTACGGGGGTGGGTCAGAAATGCACAAAATTGAAAAACACCTTGTATCTTTTGAACAAGTCAAGATATCAAAGTGCGGTTTTCGGCATTCATTTTCTCTCAAAAATCGACCTCGTAACATGTAGGCTAGTTTTTCTCTATCTTCTCTAGAAATTGGTGTTTCCTATCAAAAGTGTCCAATTTGGGCACCCTGTACATGACAACTAGGGACAGAGATGGCTTAGTTCTACCGAATCATAACTCTACTTTTTTCGAGAGAGGTCCAGAGCTATTAAAGCCTGCCGCAGCCTGCCATTGGAGATAAGGGAGGTGGATAACCTCAATCACTTCAGAAGGAGAGTTTATTTGTATCAACAGGAAAGAATCCTATATGACTTTAATTTTTAATTTTGTCTCTTTTTTAATACTTTTGTATTAAATTTTGTATCTTTTTTAATACTTTTGTATGTATATTTTTTAATACTTTTAATGTACCAATAGGATGTAAGTTTAAACAAACCATATTATCTTATCAAGTTACAGACCATCTGAGCTTGCTCTGGGCCTGTGAATTTGGCGGATTTTATTTTATTTTAATTTTTTGTCTTTGACGTTGCTTTTTTTTAATTACTATTTTGTAATTTTGCATGTTTGATGGCAATAAAGTTTATTCTATTCTATTCTATTCTCGTAATCTACAGAAATCAGTCATAACATTAAACAGCCACTTTGTTTCTGAGTTGGCAATGCTCATGATCTCGAATAAGATCTGCTCCCACTCACGTCTTTTACATTTTTTCTGTGTAGGAGCAATTATTAAAGATTGCCTTCGTTATTTAATTTTGTTTACGGTATATGCCTTCAAAGTATTTGGTGTTCGATTTTCAACAATGCTTCTTCATTTATCAAAGAGGACCAATATGAGAGAGTAGGCGATTCAAAATTTTCTAAATAGAATTTTGCCCTCGCTTCAACCAATATTTTTTCATCATTTTTCCATGACAGCCTTTTTCTGTTAGACCTACCGTATGAGTTATTGAGCTCAGTGTCCTCCAAAGCATCAACATTTATCTCAGATACCGCCGATTCTGAAAATAATAATCAACTGAAATACTGATTTTATTTCTCATTCTTCAGATGTTCTAGAAATAGTGGGGGTAGTAGGCTGTGTTTAAATTTGGGAAGCTGATGAGATCAAAGCTACCATTAAAATAGAAGTATGATATGAGAAATTAAAAACCAGAATTGAAATGTAATGGTGTCAGTAGCTATTAGGGGGTGACATTGCAAGAAACAGGAGAAAAGATTATATAGAGAAGATTAAAATCAATACTAACTTTCATGTTTTTCAGCTTTAAATAGCCCAGCATTGCAGCTTTGGTTTAATTGGCTACATGAAGAAGAATTTCCAACACCTTGAGCTTTTTCCAAGATTCTTGACATCCTCACAATATCTCTTGCGGCGTTTGGCATTCTATAATGTTCTAAATGTATTTCTTCATGATGTCCCATATAATCTGCCACATCTTTCAAATCAACTCCTTTTATATTCATTGTTCCACATTTCGTGGCAAAATGTTTTCGAAGCTGTGTCCCTCGCAATCTTTCAGGGTATTCAGCTCTACAAATATTGGAATAATTCACTATTTGTTAGCATTTAAATGTTGAACACTGTCTTTTCCTGATATCCGAAATACATAAGGATTTGTTATAGGAGTTCCTGCCTTTTGCCTATGTCTTAAAACTAGTTTTAAACACTTCAGCTTATATTTGTCTACCAATACAGGGACATCCCGTCCCCTCTTTCCCATTATCAGAAATCTCACATAATTTTCAATATGATCATCCTCTAACTCACAAGCCATTTAATCATTCACATTTACTGCTTCATGTTGTTGAAAATCTTGAATTTTGGTTCTTTCAATTTCCCCAGCACGCCTTCGATTGAAAAGCTGCAAAGCAATCAGAAGAGCACCAGACAGTTCTTTCCAAGAAACCATTGAAAACTCTTCCTTCAGTTTTTCAAAATTAAGTTTTATTTTCTCAATCAAAAGATCTCTCAACAGACTGATATCATCAATAGTTGGGAGAGTGATGATTTTATTTCGTTTCATGTCTAGTTGGTTTTCGGTTACGGTTTTATATATGTCATATGTAAGGCCATCTTCTAACAGCTGAAGAAATTCACGTACATCCTGCAATTTCTTTTGATCTTTTTGCTTTATCATCTCACTTATGAGGTATAGAGATATTTTTTTTAAATATGTTCCAATATTTCCAGCAGTTGAAGGTGCTTTATACTGCCCTGTGTCTTCATTCAGATCTGCCATTTTGTTTATGTATATGACAACTTCATAATTCTGAGGATTAAACACCTCTTCAAATTTGTTTATTTTGTGGTCTCTCTGTTGGTAATGCCGATAGAAGTTAGCAGCAACACATCGTAACCTACTTTGAATCATTTTGTGTAGATGTGGAGAGCGATATTTCTGCGTTAGCCTGTTTCCAAATAAAATTATGAGATGTTCATTGCGGACCAATCTACCAATCTGATCACCCCTGATGGGTGGTAATTGTTGTGTTTGTAGATTTGCTTCGCGAATAAGATAATACGTACTGTAAAGGTTTTATATACTTTTATTAATTTCCCTGTTGTACAACACTACTTATTCTAGTAATTCTGGTAATAATGTCATCTTCTTAATATCACCGTTTTTTATTGCGCTCTCTTGAGACATTGAACTCCTTTTCTGCCATCGAAGTTCCTTTTCACACACTAAACCTTAGAATATATATATAGCATAAAGTAAATATACAACACTTCTTCCCCTTCTCACACAAAATGCATATCCATTTACATCTATTTTTATTTTATAGATTTAGTTTCTGAGGTGGTTTTATAATTCTATTTGACCTTCGCAATATTGGTGGATCTGCATTTTGAGAGATGGTCACATTTTCTTTACTTTCATCACTCTTAATTTCTAAATCAGTATTCATTTCACTATTGACATAAGAATTGCGATTGTCGTCAGAGTCTTCCAAATGAGAATTTAAAGTTGAAGAATTCTCTTTTGGATTGTCTATACCAAAAGGAATGTCAAATAAATAAGGTAGTTTGGGTGTATGATCAACAATTTTTCTGATTTGTTCTATATGTCTTTTCCATATTCTACCATCATCTAATTTAACCACATAGTGTAACTTTCCTAAAACTTCTTGAATTATACCGATTTGCTATTTAGTATCATTCAGATAATCCCTAACCGCAACTCTTTCTCTCGCTTTAACTGATCGCACATAGCTTTCTTTGTTTGACACTATTTCGTGTCTACTCGTCGGTTTCCTATAAGTCAATAAAAATTGTTGTAATTGTCTTTCTTGATCATCTTCATTTTCGCTATTACAAGCTTTTAAAGATTGTTTCAACGTATGTACTTATCTTTCAGCTAACCCATTGGTTGCTGGATGGTATGGCGCACTACGTTTATGATAGATACCGTTAGATCTTAGAAAATTTCGAAATTCATATGACGTCAATTGTGGACCATTGTCACTAACAAGGATCTGAGGAATCCCATATGTAGCAAAAATTTTTCTACACAAATTTATTGTCGATCTAGATGTCATATCTTTTGTTATGTGAATCTCAGGCCATCTACTAAAAGCATCTACTAATATAAAAAAATAATTCCCCATGAATTGTTCTGCATAGTCAATATGGACACGTTCAAAAGGTGCATTTGTCTTTTCCCAAGGGTGTAATAGTACTTTAGAAGGTGTATTTCTAATTTGATTACATTGTAAACAATTTTTACACATACGTTCTATATCGGTACTTATATTTGGCCACCAGCAATAACTTCTGGCAATTGACTTCATCTTTACTATTCCAAAATGAGAACAATGTAATTCTGCTAGAACTTGTTTCCGTAATTTTAAAGGTATAAGTGTACGTTGACCTCGTATAATGCATCCACTTTGTAAAGTAAATTCAGTTTGATCAACATTAAATCTGTTTTCGCGATGTATTGCTGTTCCGTTTTGTAATCATAATAGTAATTTTTGTAACTGTTTATCACATTTTGTTTCCTTGGATATTTCATCTATAGTTACTGGTAGTCTCTCAATTTGACAAATTTCAAAATAATCTGGCTCATCAATATGATCTTCAACTTTTTTATCTCTAAAGGATAAACGTGAAAATGCATCGGCATTTCCATGCAATTTTGTATTTTTATATCTTATATCATAATTGAATTCTTGAAGGTAAATTGCGTAATGTTGCATACGTGTAGCTGTTAAAAGTGGTAAACTTTTATTTTGAGAAAAAATTTGTACCAACGGTTTATGATCCGTGTATAAAACATATTTTCTGCCAAATAAATATTGGTGAAACTTTTTAATTCCGTATATAATACCATAAGCTTCTTTATTTATTTGCGCGTATTTTGTTTGAGTAGTTGTTAACGTTTGAGAAGCAAATTGAATTTGGCGTTCACTACCATCAGGAAAAATATGTGAAAGTACTGCTGAAACAGCAAATGGGCTGGCATCGGTAGCCAATACCAATTTCAAATTTGGGTTGTAATGAGCAAGAATGCGCTCTGATTGAATTTCTTCCTTAACTAACTTGAACGCATTGTTACAATTTGCATCCCACACAAAAGGTGTTTCATTTTTAAGTAAATTATTTAAAGGATGTAGTAGGTACTTGACTAAAATTTTTGAAAAATCGCCCATAGTAATTTACTAGCCCAATAAAAGCTCAAAACTTCTTTTTTGTTCTTAGGAACTTGAATATTTTGAATTTTTTTGATTTTTTCTTTATTCTTGTCTATGACATATCCGCAATATTCAATTTTATCTTGCACAAACTGACACTTTGATAAATTTATTCTAATATTATATTTTTGTAACCTTTCTAATACTAATTCAAGTCGCTGTAAATGTGTTTTATCGTCTGGTGCCGTAATCATCTATAAATATTGATAAATATCAGATAAAATTTTTTCAATTGCGCGTTGACAAAGAGCAGGTGCACTAGCAATCCCATACATTAATCGGTTACACTGGTAGAGACCTTTATGAGTACTTAAAGTAACTTCCTATCTTCCTCTCTTACCTCCATCTGTAAATAAGCTCGTGATAAATCAATAACAGTAAATTTGTCTCCACCTGACATGGCTGCAAATAAAGTCTCTATTGATGGCAAAGGATGCTCATCAATGTGTAAGTACTTATTTATCGTGGTTTTGAAATCTCCTCAAATTCTGATTTTTTCATTTGATTTAACCACTGGCACAATTGGTGTACCCCAATCACTGTAATCAACTTTGGTAAGTATACCTTCCTTTTCAAGGTAATTTAATTCATCTTCCACTTTTCGTAACAGTGCAAATGGTACTGTCCTATGTTTTATAAATATAGGTTTTACATCTTCCCTAATATTTATCCTAGCTTGTATTCCTGTAATTTTTCCTACATCTGCCTGAAAATTTTTTTTATATTTAGATAATAATGTAGAAAGTTCACTATTATCACGCAATGACAATTTTGAAACTTCAGATAAATCAATGTTTAATTGCCTAATCCATTCTCTTCCTAGTAATGGAGATCTGTTACTTTCTACTAAGTTATACATTTAAAATTGAATTTAATCCTTTGAAATTTACCGTAACTGTTGCATACCCTCTATAGTGGAGTAATCTAAGCATTTTGATGGGAACAATTTTTAGATTTGACGCGACCCGGTGGGAAAGTTGTGTTTTGGTGAGTAAAACAAGAGTCCAAAATTTCTACCGTCCAAACCCGCCGCATCCCCCTTTTTTTGGCGAAAAAGGGGTAATTTGGCCTTTTTTAGGGGTGGAATATCAAAAAAAAATTAGTAACTCTGGTCCTAGTGAAAATTAAGGTACCAAACTAGAACCCTTTTATTGTCATAGTCCATAGAGCCTCCAGTTCAAATTTCAAGTTGATCCGACATCCCCCCTCCTCTTAATAGATATATATATACGTGTTTATGTGACCAATCTTGAAAATGGGCTAACTCTGGCAAATTTCAACCGAATTGGCTGAAATGGACTGAAGCTGGGGTTTATAGTCACAAAATAGCTCTCCAAATTTCAAGCTGAAAGATTAAATAGTTTAGCTGAAATTCGAGTTTCAGTCAATTTTTTAGCTAAAATTCGAATCCAGATATCTCATGTCGTTTTCATCCAATCGTGACGTGCTTGGGCGGAAAATGTAGGTAATTGCATATACTTTTACCCGATATCACTCACGATCATAATTATTTTTATATTCTCTCATTTTTTTGACGTTTTTTATATATATATATATTTGTTTTTATCAATAAATAAAGGAAAAAAGAGTGTGTTTTTATATATATGTGTATGTGTGCATATGTGTGTGTGTGTGTGTGTGTATGTGTGTGTGTGTGTGTGTGTGTGTGTGTGTGTGTGTGTGTGTGTGTGTGTGTGTGTGTGCAAGAGACCATGATTGTGTATATCGATGTTTGTGAATGTGTATGTGTTTGGTTGGAGGAGGTATACCATCGCATAAAATCATAGGTGGACTCATCAGTAAGAAGCCTATTATGGATGATTATTAATTAACCGTTTCGTCCCAGGGATATCAGCATTAAACTCCCCTATCTTATACGGTTTTTTTTATATGTATTTTTTTATATATATTTATTTTTTGGTTTTTTTGTATTTTTTCGTTTTTTTTTTTGTTTTTTTTTGAATTTTTTTATTTTTTTTCCTTATTTTTTTATCATTTTTTTGGTTTTTTTTACATTTTTATTTTACAGATATATCATATATTTTTCTCTATTAGTGATGCTTTCTCTTCCGATAAATTGAACTCGTTGTACTATATACACTGGATGTACTGCTGCAGCTTGTTTCTGAATCAGTGGGCCTCGATTGGAATATTTCTTCAGTTTCAGTGTCACTAAAATCATACACATCAGAAACATCGTCCTGTAGTTCGCTTTCTTCTTCATCCTGTTCTTCGACATCTTCATCTTCCACATTGTCATCTTCAACGTCTGCATTTGCACATTCAAATGGATCTATTTGAACAGTAACTTCCTCTGAAACATTTTGCAAATTTTGGCACGCTGTTGTTTTACCGGCATGGCATAAATTGCAACAATGAATACCCAAACTTTTGCAGGAACATCGCTTTGTTTTACATCCAGCTTTGCAATCACAGGCTATAATTTTCATCAAGTCTTGAGGAAGTGGAGGTTTGTCATTTTTTTTTGGCATTATTCCATTTTCTGACTGGCACCATCCATAATCCAAGAAAGATTTACCCTCATCAAAATTCCATTGGCAGAGTTGATAAAACGTTCGTAGACTGTGGTAGTCTGCAGCATCTTCTGTGGGTGGCAACGAGCTTAGTTTAACCTCAACCGATAAATTTTTAATTGATAACCTTTGAAAACATTCAAATCTAAGTTGTCCTAATGGCTTTCTGGTCGATTTAGATCCATATAACGTTTGAATTATTCTCTGGCCACAAGATTTTATACTGTCGCTTGTAGAAGTCGTATTATAAAAATTGTTCCTGACATCTGTTATCAATTCTGCATTGTTGCGAAATTTATCGATCAATTTTTTTTTTCCCATTCTTGAAAATGCTGATGTGGTGTCACATCCAGAGAATGCGTGGATGAATTCAATTATTCTGGACAATTCCGGATGTTGAAATGATTTATAAGTAAAAAATTTTTCTTTCACTTTTCCTGCAGCTGGCTTGTTGAAATATATCGATCCCACTAACATATCTTTAAAATCTTCACACTTTTGGGTTAAAATTACCAACAGATCTATATCCTCTCCCACAATAACAACATTGGTATATGCAGGTAAAGATTTTCTATAACTGACAGCAACGTTGACAATATCGCGATCAGCATCATCGTCACATTTGCGATATTTTATTAGGTATTCGTCAAACTTTGCACATAATAAGTTAATAAATTGAACCTTATTTTCACTATTTGCCAAAAATTTTTGCTGTGAAACTAATGGCACATTCCTTCCATCAACGCTGATTGTGGGACAGTAGTTTTTTTGCAATCTTCGTTCTCTCTCAGTATTCTTGATGCTTTCTCTGGGATAGCCATCGAAAACAACATAGTGTGTTCCCTTGTAGTGATTCGTTAGATACTGCAGGTAAGTCGCTGCGATTTCATCGAAAGTTAAATCTTTTCTCCAAACAACTCGATGCAAAAGATGTCCTCCATCAACTATGTACATTGGATTTGTCAAGTTTGGTATTTCTGTTAATGGCATGAAGAAATCGTAAAATTTGGATTTAGCAGTCTTGCGAATATCGCCATATTCGTCGAATAAACTCATCGGAAACGTTGCCAATTCATAGTTGAAATAAGTAGTTAGTTGTTCGTCAGTCTTCTTCAATAAGCAAATTTTTTGAAAAATTGCACTGGGATTTATCGGTTGTTCTTTTCCTCGACAGCTTACTTTCGAATACATGAAACTGATGGGAATCACTTTATCTTTTTTCGAAAATGATACTTCGATCAATTTCTGATTGTGCAATTTTTCAACTCCTTTGGAACCAATATCAAAAGCACGATGGCAGTTGACTTTTTCATTGCCTATTGTACCTCGACTGATAGACATGATTTGAGTCGCATTCCCAAATGGTGGTCGTTCTTGTAGCCAATCTAATAATATTTTGCAGTCTGCATTATCTCTGGCAATGGCAGATTTTCCTCCATCAACATGCTGTCCCTGCTTTTCTTCACGACCCTCTTTTTCAGCATCATGTTGTTCGCTCGTTGCGAAGGAAATATTAGAATACTTTTTAAACTCTTCAACTATATCTATCATGGTTGGTAATGTTACAATCCACCGATTGCAATCCTTCTCTTCAGTTCCTCTGCCTATCAAACCCATTCCTCTATTTTTGAATTTTTCCATCAAAACTGATTCAATTACATAATTCACGGATAATCCACTGCGAAATTTGTCTGACAATCTAACGGTAAAATATCCAGAATTGATAAATTGTTCGTGATTAGCTAAAGATAATTTGCTTATTTCTTGCAAATATATATGTGCACATCTTGCATATAAATTGCGTCCAGCAGCATGGAATATTGGCAACATTTGGCCTATTGATTTCTTATGTAACTCCCAACATCCTGTTCGTTCAGATTCTATGAAATTCCTTAGAACCGTTAGACACTGAAAATATTGTACCCATAATTTTGCCGTCTCATTTTCTCCAGTTGCGTACTCTTCTAATTTTTTAGCAAATTTCTCCTTGATGCTCAGGAACGATGGCTCATCCAACAAAGTATATATAGAGGCATCATTTACTTTATCATGACAATCTTGAAGCAATTTTTCTTCATCGTTGGTTAAGTCAAGTTGTGACAGTAAAATTTTTGCGAGCACAGTGTATACCAAAAAGTGTCCACGTATAGCACGTGCATACGCATGTCCTGACATCATATGCTTGACGGTTTGTTCAGCGTATATAGTACATAATAATTCACTCAACCCACTGCCTTCCATTATGTAACCGATTCCACCTATAAATATATAAGACATATTTTTACCTGAATGAATAATAACAATAACGATAATAATGATAAATTTATAATAATAATAATAATAATAATAACAATACAAAGGAGAAGAATGTCTCGTTGATTATTTCAATTAAAAATTTAACAAATAATTTGTAAAAAAATTATATATGTATGTTGGTATAAGCAACGTTATTATTAAAAAAAAAAATTATACCTGGAAAATAACAATACATCGTATGTATCAGCACCTGCATTATATTGTAGAAGGTACAATAATCAAGTGTATTATATTTGTTACCGAATTATCCGAAATAAAAAAAAATCTTTGACCATATAATTATAATCTATTGATCGATCTTTAATAGGTATGTTATTATAATTCATCAGCATGCTTTCTCTGTGGGAGGGACCTTTAATTTAAAATAATTATTTCTTTCATTCAATAACATTACTGTCTCCAAGTACATTGTATTTTATTTTTATGATCTTATTGTTCATTTCAAAAAAGATGAAAAAAAGCATAAAAATAAATAGATTCAAAATTTTTATTACACGATAGCATGACTATACGATTATGGATAAAAATTAATTTATTTTCAATAAAAATATTATTTTTCTCACCTAAATAAGACATTATCATGTGAAATCCACCTAATCGCACTGTAATCTTCTTCAATCTTGGATCACCGCATGAATGTTGGACTTCCAAAGCTTTCAAATATAGCGGTTGATCGAAGGTAACAAAGGCATGATTTTGTTTGCTTTCCTCAGCCAATTTTACCGCGGCAATTAACGATGTGTATATTGTATCCAAATTAGATGGAGGATTCCTGACGAACGGTAAACAAATTACTCTGCTTGTTTTATAATCATCTTTATCTTTAACCACTTTTTCCTTGAATGAATTCCAACCAATTGTTCTTTCAGAATTCATGTGTTTTGACACTAACCACAAAAAATCATCACTTTTCATTGTAATGTCACTTACAAATCGCATTCCATGCAAGTCGGAATAGTTTACTTTTTCAAAGACAATATCTGCTAAACTCATGTTGGGATGCTTGGTAAATTTGTCAACAGCAACACTGCCTATATCACAAATATCTTTTACATTTATCTTCGCGTTCCGATCAAAATTAACATGAAGTACTGATTCCTTGGGCGTGACAATTTGAATACCACCCATATAATGGAAAGTATCCCGTCCATCAATAGTGCAAACGTTGTGGTCAGCGTTATCAAATGCAAACTGAGAATAACAATTCTCTTGTAGCATTGGCCTACTCTGCGAACTGATTAAAGAACGTTGATAAATGAGAATTTCGCGATAGCTGCAAGTTAAACCTACATTTGAAAGTATCTCAATGAGATCTCTTGATCCAAAACGATGATACAGAGTCAGTGAAATTCCCATTTGTAGAGGTGACATGAATATTTTCGGATGCACAGCACATAAGATCATATTGCCAATAATATTCTTTCTTTGCACCCACTGTTCCAGATTACTCCCCTTTTTTTTATTATGTAATATTACAATTTCAAGTAATTTGTTGAGTGATTCTGGTATATATTGATCAGCTTGTGAGAAGAATTGGGGAGGTGATGGATATTTATCATTTTCAAAATTTTTCAATTTGCTGTCGATATCCTCTCGAATTCGTTTAGCTACACTTATCAATTCTCGTTCTGATTCATCGTTATTATTTGATCTATTTAAACTTTGGAAAGACAATTCTGCCCCAATATCACGACGCCATAATATGGTTTGACTTTTCCTATTCGTAGCAATATAAATCCCATCAGGTAAAACCGCTTCAAGTTTACGCCTTAAATACTTCATACCTGGCAAAGTAACTCCTTCTTCAAGTTTGAACGTAGACAAAATTCCTTTCACACACATGATCTTTTCATCTAAATGATCATCTACGTAGCTCAAAATAAATTCGACTACTTCATCAACTTTTGTAATCGATTGTTTCTTAGTTAGACAATAGAAAGTATTCATACAGTTTTTGTGATATCTTGCAAGTCCGTGCACTAAATCACTAAAATTATTTTTTTCAAGCCAATCAATTATTTTGTCAACATCTACTGCTGCCAAGTTATCTATAGTGTCCAAAATTGCATCTGAGATTTCTTTTTTCATAAAAGAATAAGCTAAGTTTGGTTTCTTTTTGTTTTTTTTCTCCATTTTATTATAATTTTCAGATGCATCACTATAACAAAAAATGCACATTTTCTGAAAATCAACTTCTGAATTATCATTTTCTGGCACTTGTTCACTTGCACATGCACTTACACTTGGTTGAGAAATTACACTGTTTTTATCTTCGTTAACCTTCACTGATGCGCGTGTTTGGCGAGTTGATGTAGTTTTCTTTTCGGCTTCATCTTGAATTTTCTTATATGCCTCTATTTGATGAGAAGATGTATAAGCCTTATAGCATCGTTGATGAAAATTCTTTTCAGTCAATGATGCTGGTAATAATCGGAACTTTCCATCACACTTGATATGTCGACTGATGGAGCGAATTTTTTTCAAAGCCTCTTGCTTCGCCGTATGGCTATCTTCTAAGATTGGCTGTGGTCCATCAGGACACAAAATGCAAATATCTGGATTTGCTTCCATTATTTATAAAGTGTTTATAATATTTTATAAGCAGTACGACTTATTAATAACTTGGATAATGTAAGTACAGCAATGAAAAAATAAACGATGTATACGATATAAAGTCACAGGAAGACTGAAGCACGAGATGAGACCACTAAGAGCACACGTGTTTTTTTTCAATAATAACAACTGTAGTACATAAATAT
Source organism: Endomychus coccineus (assembly GCA_958510875.1). NCBI lineage: Eukaryota > Metazoa > Arthropoda > Insecta > Coleoptera > Endomychidae > Endomychus > Endomychus coccineus. The sequence continues at coordinate 129,500,798 of OY294068.1, read as the reverse complement.
TTTGTCTGCTTCACAAAAAGGTTCACATTTGTTATTTCAAAAAGGTTCACATTTGTTATTTCAAAAAATATTTTTACGTTATACATATTATATATATTATAGGCACTTTCAAAAAACGAGTTTCTATAAAAGGAGGGTCTCCCTAGACTCTAATCGCCCGTGCACACTCTCTCTCTCTCTCTCTCTCTCTCTTTCTTTCTCTCTTGCACACACACACACACACACACACACACATACACACACACACATACACACACACACACACACACACACACACACACACACACACACATATGCACACATACACATATATATAAAAACACACTCTTTTTTCCTTTATTTATTGATAAAAACAAATATATATATATATAAAAAACGTCAAAAAAATGAGAGAATATAAAAATAATTATGATCGTGAGTGATATCGGGTAAAAGTATATGCAATTACCTACATTTTCCGCCCAAGCACGTCACGATTGGATGAAAACGACATGAGATATCTGGATTCGAATTTTAGCTAAAAAATTGACTGAAACTCGAATTTCAGCTAAACTATTTAATCTTTCAGCTTGAAATTTGGAGAGCTATTTTGTGACTATAAACCCCAGCTTCAGTCCAAATTTCAGCCAATTCGGTTGAAATTTGCCAGAGTTAGCCCATTTTCAAGATTGGTCACATAAACACGTATATATATATCTATTAAGAGGAGGGGGGATGTCGGATCAACTTGAAATTTGAACTGGAGGCTCTATGGACTATGACAATAAAAGGGTTCTAGTTTGGTACCTTAATTTTCACTAGGACCAGAGTTACTAATTTTTTTTTGATATTCCACCCCTAAAAAAGGCCAAATTACCCCTTTTTCGCCAAAAAAAGGGGGATGCGGCGGGTTTGGACGGTAGAAATTTTGGACTCTTGTTTTACTCACCAAAACACAACTTTCCCACCGGGTCGCGTCAAATCTAAAAATTTTTACCGATAATCCTTATTTTTCGACTTAAATTACTCTACTACTAACTTTCAATTCTTTTTGGCAATAACTTATCAATTTTATCGGAGTACCTTTTATTTCAACATTCTTGAAATATTTTGCAGAATGATAAATACTCATTAGACTGACCGCAGCTCCTGTGTCAATTTCAAAATTTATTTTGACATCATCTATTTGCAAGTCTAACAAAAATTTTCCTCTAAATTCTGAATGTTCAGCATCCACACTATTTATAATTTCCTCAATTTGATTTGTCATACTACTTTTCTTAGCTTTACTACAAATCTTTTCTAAATGACCTTTAATTTTACAGTTTTTGCATACAACATTTATTTTATCACATTTATTTGCAAGGTGAGAATCTGATCCACATCGAAAACATTTTAAAACACTATTACTTCTCATAAAAGCATTTTGATTATGGTTTGAACTTGAATGTGAATGTTTACTTGTAAATTTTGTATTATCTGTCTTTCGGAAATTGTTAGGTGCATTTCGAAAATTGAGCTTCTTTTTTCAATTACAGAGTGTACATTTAAATTTTTATGCAATTGTGCAGCATCTTTTGAGGATAATTCAATGCTACTAGCAATTTCTACAGCCTTTTCTAATGTAAGATCCCTACACTCTAACAATCTACTTTCAACACGTTCAGATTGTAACACAAATATACTGTTTGAACTGAATGTATCGTAGACTTAGTTCCTTCGGCCATTTCGTGAATTGTATGTAGTTGCTTGAACCGTAATGTAAAATGTAATAGATAATTGTATTTCGTATTCCGTAGATTCGTAAAAATATCCTCGTCGCCAACTGTTGTGTTTGTAGATTTGCTTCGCAAGTAAGATAATACGTACTGTAAAGGTTTCATATACTTTTATTAATTTCCCTGTTGTACAACACTACTTATTCTAGTAATTCTGGTAATAATGTCATCTTCTTAATATCACCTTGTTTTATTGCCCTCTCTTGAGACACTGAACTCCTTTTCTGCCATCGAAGTTCCTTTTCACACACTAAACCTTAGAATATATATATAGCATAAAGTAAATATACAACAGTAATATTTTATTTCTCATTATTGAGTTTGCCTTTAATTAAATTAACAAAAGTTTTTACACTACTTTCAACTATAACATTTCTTTGAAATTTGAACTTTGTCTTACAGCATTTTCTATAATGTGCTCTCAACGATAAAATGGAATACATTGCCGAACATTCACTGCATGGTAAATAATGTTCAGCATTTCGTTATATTTTAAATTGTGGCCTGCGAACTACTATAATATCCACTTTGTTCTAATTTTCATCACAGTTGTATAAAGTGTCTCCTTGTTGGGTGCTGTTAGACATTCCGTCTATAAGACAATAATATATATACAAAGAAGGTAATGTTAAGATATTTAATTTAGTAAAAGTAGATCTGACGTCGTCTCTAAAACGTTTTTTTGACATTATTCGTACGACTTTTCTCTGTATACCGAATATTCTACTAGCATGTGAGGAGTGACCCCAGCATGTCAAAGCATACGTCATGTGAGATTGTATTAGTGAGAAGTAAGCCATACGTATCACATCCTCAGGTAAGTGATTCACAAAGTTTCTTATTAGAAAAATATTTTTTCACATCTTTTTTGCTAGGTAATCGATGTGTCCTTCCCAGTTCAAGGAAGGATCTAGAATGACTCCTAAAAACTTTACGTTTGTAGGTTTTTCAAAACTTAAATTTTTATGTGTGAAAAACATCTTAGCTGTCTTGTCTAGATTGACCGCAAGTTCATTTGCACAAAACCATTCCAAAAGAAGAGTATGTGTATGTTCAAGGGAGCTAATCAAGGCGAATAACAGAAGGTCTGCTGCTCCCACTGCCTGTACGAGGTCATTTATGAAAATCAAAAATAGTGGAGGTCCGAGAACAGATCCCTGGGGTACTCCACCGATGACGTCACCGTGATCAGAAGCAACTCCGTTTAAGAAAGTATATTGTTTTCTGCTTGTTAAGAAAGATTTGATTAATTTACAGGTGATGTTATTTAAGTTATAAAGTTTTAATTTTTCTACTAGGATTTCAGCTGATACACAGTCGAATGCTTTTGTTAAATCATAAAAATATGAACCAACAACAAAACCCTTTTCCATACCAGTCACTATGTAGTTTATTAATTTTTTCATAGCATCAGTAGTAGACTTTTTTTTACGGAATCCATACTGGTTCACAAAAAAGGCACCAGCAGATTCTAAATATTCAACAATTTGGATTTTTAAGCACGATTCAAGAATTTTAGAAAATATTGGTAGAATAGCTATAGGTCGGTAATTGTTCATTTCGTCAGTGGGGCCCTTCTTGTGAACCGGCACTATCCTTGAGATCTTAATAGTCAGGGAAAACGCCCACATTAATGCTCACTGATTTTTTAAGTTTGTTAATGGATAAATAATAATGTTTATAACACTTTTTATTAGTTCAACATTTAGATTATAATGGTCTTAGCATTTTTTATTGGTAAAACTATTAATAATATCTCTCACTTGTATGAAACTTATTTTTTTGAAGGAAAAAGGTTGCAAATTTAGGTTTTTTAGGAATTTCAAGTGTTTTTTAAAATTATTATTGTATTTGGGAATACGTTCTCTTATGTCATTAGGAATATTTATAAAGAATGAGTTAAGTTTATTAGGATCTAAATTAATTTTTGAAGATTTATCATTCGGCCTATTGGCATTAAATATATCCCAATATGCTTTATTGTTATTTTTAGAATTTAATATGTGTCTTTTGTATGCCAGGGTTTTATGTCTGTCAAGATTATACTTATATGAGATTTTTGCTGTCTTTAACGTGTTTTTAACATTCTGCGCATTAGGAAAGTTGTTTTTAAGTTCGGACAAGAAGCGGACATTTTCCCTTTCTCTTTGCAACTCGTTGTTAAACCAGTTGAATTGTAGTTTATCAGAATAGGTTTTTTTGAAACTCACCTTGACTGGAAAAGACACATCCATCGCCTCAACAAACATATTAATAAATTTACTAAATTTTGAGTTTATATCCATATTTAAAGAGTTTACAAAATCCCAGTTATAAGAAAGAGTTTATAAAATTGAAAAATTGTATCCTACCTGAGGCTGTGGTAGGTCGACTTACATGATTTATCCTTTCATCTTTTACAGTGGTTGTAGACAATTTTATGGAAACTGAACTATGGTCTGACAGGCCAGGGTCACTAACATAGCTTTCATAAGTTCTACGATTTTGGAAATTAACTAAGATATTGTAAATGCAGTTAACACCACTGGTAGATTGGGAAATTACACTAACAAAGCCAAACGATATTATTAAATCATTAAAAATTAAGTAGTCTTTATCCTTAAGAGTTAAATAAAATGTTGAAATCCCCATTTATCACGACATTTTTTTTTGTCGATGCCAAGTATAATAAGAGTATTAAAAATATCAATAAATGCTTCAAATTGGCCATTTGAAGAACGATACACCGTCACGATAATTAGATTATCACTAGGAACCATCACCGCAGAAACTTCGCAATGTGGCGGTTCAGATAAATTTTTAATCACAGTGTAATAATCCTGGGGATTATTATTTTTTTCACGATTGAATCAAAGTAGCGTAAGCAGGGGAAAACTCCTGAAAATTAATTTACTCTAAATAAACCAGGTATACTTGACACATGAGAGTACATCTCGAATCATTCAGTAGCGTGTAGTTCCGTCCTTACGGGCATTTCAAAACCTAAAATTCTAGATCCCTGACAGGAACAGACTATACATAGACATTCTGGATTCAACAATTAGAAGTTTTATTCTGATTTAAATAATGAAATTCCTTGCCGGCGACGTGAAGTCGCCACCCGTTACCTTTTACAAGTTGTACGTGATTTTTAAGAATTAGAGCCTTCGAGGTGCTATTAATCACTTAGTCAGCAGGGTTTGGAGAAATCATTTTTTGTGGTCACTCACTGCCCCTCGATTTGGCAACTCTAAATACAGATTTGTGTATTAGTGCAAAGTGCAACGGGATACAACCAACTTCATTGGTCCGTTTGAATTTTATGTCAGCGTGTAGGGAAGCCAATTTCGGGGGGAGCCGAATTATAAAAATGAAAACTCTTAGGAAAAAGGGCAGTTCCTTTGTCGTGCCTTGTTGGGTAAGCTAGTTCCTTGTACATACAGCTGAGTCTCTCTCAAAACCAGATCCATTAATTCTTTTAATTGATATTTTTAACTTAGTCATTTGATTGTTTTTTTGGTGTATTGCAAATTACAAGATTTCTATTTTTTCAACTATATTTTCCTTTTGTTTATTACTCAAAGTCAATTAATTCATTCGAATAAATTTTTATCATTCTTAAAGTACTTTCATTCACCTTAGATAATTCCAAGTATCAGTTTCAAGAGAACTTACTTTTTACTTTAATATCATGTTCTATTTAGTGAAAATTGTTTGGTAATTAGAATCTAAAATAACCTGTAAAAGAAATTGTGAAGAACGTCATTGGTAACTTGATGATAGAAATCTAAAGTAATTTGATATTTTGGAAAATTTGTTTCCTTTAACGATTAGACAAATTGATCTGGGTGCGAGAGAGAGCTAGCTCCGGGGTGTAATTCATAACTTAACAAAAAGACGTCGCGTAATACAATTTTGTGAAGGCCGTGCGTGAAGTGTAAGCTCATGTGTTATTGGTTTACTTTGTGGATTAAGGATTAAATACTGAGTCAGGGTAAGTCTATAGAACAAGCTATTTAGTCTGAATTCAAGCCAAAAATTCTGAGGTCAGCACCCCCCTTTCTCGTTTTTGTGTTGGTATATAGAGGACTGTAACCATTAATAGAGTATTTTGAGGTAATAGAAGTGTATTGATCCATCTGCCGAATTTCTCATTTTTGGTAGTACATATATGAGACCTACTTAAGATAGGTATAGTTGAAATTAAGGTTATCGTAGGTGTAAAGTCAAATACCTAATTATTCGTGGGACTATTGGGAAGGATCATTATTTAAAAGTTGTAATAAGGGTATTTTATTTAGAATTTGAAGGTTTCTTAAAAACCCCTACTGAGACAGCCATCAGCGGCGAATTTAAGAGAAAGTGTTAAGAGTTCATCTTGAAAACTAGGGTTTCATTATATTGTTTAATTTGTTGAATCAATTTAATAGATCAATATATACAAAGCGAACCAGGTAGTTGTCAAAAAGGCATCAGAGCTGTTTGTTAGAAAATCACCCTTCTGGAATCTCAACCTTACTATCAGTGGCCCCTCTGGTCCATTTCATAACCTTAGTCACTCCATCAGAGTGGTATATTCAATTCAAAATTAAGGTTAGCCTGCAAAGAAACAACTCTCTGGCTACGTTATATCAGGCGAATCAATAATTCATTGATTGATCATACTTGATAAAGTTTTATCAATTTATTATATATATCTTATTTAAACCATTCAGAAACTTGCATCAAATTAATTTCGATTAATTTAAATTTTTATTTTTGTTTCTTGTTGACCATTCGTCATATTTTCCTCTTTATGTATATATGAATGGGACTTAGTGTCTATATTTGTTAATTATTATTATTGCTTTTGTAAACGGATAGTTTTTCCCAATATACAACTTATACTGTTCGCATGGTTCTTCATTGATACACCATCCCTTAGATAACGTTATAGTGGAAGAGAACTGTCGTGATTGTCATTCCGAACATCTTCAACAACGTGAAGCTGTCATACTAGCCTAGTATATAAATCGGCCAGGAAAGGCCCCGTTACTAAACAATTTTATACCAAGTGCTACTGGATAGGAACTCCTTCGAGTTTAGTTTCGTTCCCTGAACTATTCTCTAAAACATCTCAAAAGGGAACTGGTGGCAGCTAAATATAATCCATTCTACCAACGACAGGGCACTCTTTGTAGTGCAACCCTGCAATTATCACCCTCCGCAACCCTCGAGTTGCATAGTAAGGGTAGCTATTCTAGCATAGTTACAACAAGGTTTCCACTCTCCGTAGCAGCATATGATCCCATAAGGCTTTGACCTGAGGGAACAGTACACAAACAATCTTGAAGTTATTTGTTTCTTGAACTACAGATTTGCGCCTGCAGACTTTTCGCTTCATGGTAATATTAGATTTTATGTAACATGTTTTTTGGTATTTCTAGGTCCAGCTTTTGCACTATTTGAATATGAAGACCACACAAAAGGATTGTCTCAAATCTGAAAATTAAAAAATAATTCAAAATAAAACTTACTCATTGAAAAACAGGTAGGTGTATTTTTCTGACCATTTCCATTTTCAGGATGATCCAATTGCTAAAAAAAGAAATCGTTCTCAATTTAAATATTTAGTAAAAATCTGGAAGCGAAAACTTTCAAGATAATTCTACATCTGATTTTATGGACGATTCAGTTCATAAATTTGAAAGGAATAATCTGGATCAAAAATTACATTTTTCCAACCCTCTATAGAAATATTGGTATAATTCATTGATATTAGGCAGACTTTTGTATTTTCTGTAGATATCAACGACATAACAGGAGTGTAAATTCAACATAAATTAATGGTAATAGAGTTCCAGACTTTGCATTGACAAGCATATGAGTCACAATGTTTTCTATAGGAAGTAGCTCTCAAATTTCATCGAGTGTAAATTTACACATACTTCAACTTTTTCTTAACCACAAAAAATCTGCAAATACATATACAATATTGTAAATTTAAAACACTTTGTAATGAAGCATCCTTCATTACTTACAAATCACGTTGAATATCTCAGTACAGTCGAATTACATAGACGAAGTTAAGAGATCAAACTTCGTGCACATCTATGTATAAAAACTGGTGAACAGAATTCGCCAGCCGGTCACCTGTTCACGTTACGTCACACGCCGCGATCTGTATAAAAGCCAGCCCATTTCATAGCGAAGGGGGACTCACTTGCCAGACCAGCACCGAGATTGACCTGCCGTAATTTAATCAACCCGAAGCCGTTGCCATTGTGCAAATCCGAGAGATAGAGAGTGAGTATTAATTGCCGTGTAAAATCTATTCAAGTTATTGAATTAACATTCCAGTATATAAGTCCGATTTCGAATTCAAACTTTGTTAATAAATTTAATAGTCTACAAAACAATCCTGGTAGCTTGGACGAATACGATCCAGCTCCTGCGAATTGTTTTTGAATTGTTTTTCTAGAGACTAAGTTAGAATATTGCCCGAGACCGATTTGTAGAATAGTGAATAAAGTCACAGTCGAAACCGCCAGAACAATCAATCCTGGTAGCTTGGACGAATACGCTCCAGCTCCTGCGAATTGTTTTTCTAGAGACTAAGTTAGGATATTGGCCGAGACCGATTTGTAGAATTGTGAATAAAGTCACAGTCGAAACCGCCAGAAAAATCAATCCTGGTAGGTTGGACGAATACAATCTAGCTCCTGCGAATTGTTTTCCTAGAGACTGACTTAGGATATTGCCCGAGACCGATTTGTAGAATTGTGAATAAAGTCACAGTCGAAACCGCCAGAACAATCAATCCTGGTAGCTTGGACGAATACGCTCCAGCTCCTGCGAATTGTTTTTCTAGAGACTAAGTTAGGATATTGGCCGAGACCGATTTGTAGAATTGTGAATAAAGTCACAGTCGAAACCGCCAGAAAAATCAAACCTGGTAGCTTGGACGAATACGATCTAGCTCCTGCGAATTGTTTTTCTAGTGGCTAAGTTAGGATATTGCCCAAGACCGATTTGTAGAATTGTAAATAAATTCACAGCCGAAACCGCTGGAAAAATCAATCCCGATAGCTTGGACGAATACGATCCATCTTCTGCGAATTGATTTCAGGGGCTACGTTGTGATACTTTCCGAGACCGACGTGTGAAATTATTAAGTTAATTATAGCCGAAGATAGCGGACAAATCAACCTGGTCCGTTAGGCCCCGCTTCGTAAGAAATTACGTCTGAAATACAGGTCAGCGCGAACATACGATCGACGCTCCGTCGAAGTTACGAGGTGTACTAAATATTTAGATTGTCGCGATTCATTTCTAGACCTAGGGACAAAAACTTGTCTACCAGCTCACGCAGATGGTGGAGACTCCCGACGATAGGAAAACATCTAATTAGCGAGTTATTTTATACACGGAAAACGAACACATTAAACGGCCTGTTCCGAGCAACATTTTGTGAATAGATTGTACATAGCTAGTGTAAATGTAAATAGGGATAATTAATAAAATAAGTTGAACAAGAAATATCTGTTTTATTTGGCAATCCACACAAAAGAGAAACAGCAATTTTAAAACCTACATAAAAAGGGAACCTGGACCCTCAAGAAACCGGAGCAGGTCAGTTACTGTCATAAGAGGACAGTAAGTGACAACCTCTCCCCACTTGTAATTAACCATTCAAGCGGAGGAAGGTTACAACTTACTATGTTGACATTCAATAGTCTGAAATGTTTGTTCTTTTTTTGATGTATGGAATAAAAGTGGAATGATGGTTGTGGATGAAAATAGTCAAGGCCACAAGTGGTTCACTGTTATAGATAATCAATGAAATATTAGCATAATTTTCAATAACGATAAACAAGCCTTCCAAAATTTTCTCAAGTCACTCATATTCAAATATCTCACAGTTAAGTGTATTCAGAATGTTTAAAAATACTATCACCGTTTGGACACATACCTCATTATCCAATTTGTTATTTTTCAAGTAGTCTGAACTAACTTCCAAATATCCAGGATCACAGTTTGTGGAGGTAGAACAGTTTAACCCTGGAAATGTCTCCTCCAGACTGCTCTGACCTGTGTTATACATACTCGATCGGTCTAAAATTGAAACATCAAGAGATAAAATTAACCTTTCACATAAATCGACGGTGATCATAATCAAGTAAAATAGATTACTTACCAGAAACATCGTTCTCAGTGTTTATGCCTACAAGGGACATATAATTTTCATTGTTCGTGAACTTTTTATTTTCAGCATATTTTGGGCGAGTTGGCACGTTGGCAGTTAAGATAAAATAATACTAACGGTCAACAAGAATTAAACATGTGTAGCAGTGAAATTGCGGGAACGCAAATTAAGACCTCAAGCATGAATAAGGAGTATAATTTCTATGTTTTCTATGGTATATTCATTGACCACAAGTTAGTAAGACCGGGTTTCCTAGAATTCCGTTCTGTCACCAGCTACTCATAGCCACAGAGATGAAGAATAGAGGACCAGAGAATTCTAAAGTGTGACTCCCGTTTATTTTTGTGCGGTTTTGAAATAAAATAAAATGTTTTTATATGAAATATACGAATTTTCAAGAAGAATGAAGGAAAAAGTAAACAAAAATCACACGTGACGCGTATACTGCGGGAGTATAAATAATACAAATTTCCCTACTTTAAGTTTAGATGGCGCACACCTTCGCTCATGTGTAATGCCATACCGCACAAAATAAACGGGAGCCGTTCAATTTACATTGGGTATATAGGCCTCTGGTACTACCTACATTCTTCATGTCTGTGCTCATAGCTGAAGTTGAAAATTCGAAATAAATCAACTGCAGCACTACAAAAGAGTGGGTGTGAAAAATAGTAAATTCCGATTGGTCACAGAAAGTAACGCCAGAACGGAGCTCTAGGAACCCCGCTTTAGCTTCAAAAATGACGAAACAACATAGGCCAGGTTTCAATGCCCCCAACTGAGAGACTAATAATGAATATTAATATTAGTCTGAGTTAATAATGCATGTATGCAAAGGCAAGGAAACTCAAATGTGTGTACAAAGAAGGAATATCTATCAATTACTTGCACTTTAATAATACATGTATTCAAAAAATATATGAAACATCAAACCATCAGCAAAACGAAACTTTTCTCTTGAAGATTAGTCATAAATTGGCACCCTGCCGAATAAAAATTCGTGAAATCATACCTGATTATTTCTTATGAATATAACAATAAATTCGAAAGCGGGCAGTCATGAAATATTCTACCAAAAGATTTATATAGGTTGATTACTCTTCCAATGAAATTCGAAGACTCAAAGTATCATATTTAATAGTATTTCAGTTGAAAAATGAAGATATTTTTATTACCTACGCTTATCTTTGAGAAATATATACGCGTCGAATGATTACTTTCCTGATAAAATAAGAGATACCTATATTCCAAGTTGATTTTCCCAAATAAATATTACAGGAAGAAGGTGTGTAAATTGAATTTTTGATGTTTTTTGTTATGCAACTGTGATGAGATTATAATATAAGATAGTGTTATTGGAACAAATATTTTTTCAGATATTTCATTGCAACAGTAGAAAAAATTGGAAGGGTTCAATTCATTCGTTTCAATCATTCATTCATTTATTGTTTCACAATATTTACATTTCATAAAAATTATGTAATTTCTATGTTTTGGCTATTCCTGCCTCTGAACACATATATTTTTAAAGTGCATGTAATTGATTGATGTTCCTACTTTGAACACACATTTGATTTCCTTGCCCTTGAAAACATGTATTGTTGAAGTACATGTACTCTGAGGTGGGAGGCACTTTAACAGGTTTTGTGGCGCTCGTGTTTTGCCCATGAACGATATACTCAAATCCACGTAAGTGAAAACATAATAATTGCGAGCAACGCTGGATCATCCAGCAGACTGAGAGGTTGTAGCCTAAGGCGCGTCAAATAGTCATAAATTTCGGTTAGATACGTACAGTACAGTTTGATGAATATAATAAGCCGCTGGTAAGAAACAGTTTTGTCGAAGTTACAAATTTTTCAATAATCCAGAATTTTCGTAGATATTGAAAAAAAAAGTAACAGCTGCAATAGAACGTTTAAATTTGAAACACATGTCTAAAATAGGAATATGATAGGAACCACTTTTTTCTGTGAAAATCTTTGAAATTCCTAACTGTTATTTCGAAAAACTGACTTTTGGCAGGTCGTAGTGAAAGTCACTTGACCCCGTCCTAGCAAACCATTACTACTCTTTTCCTCACTATACGTAGTATATAGTATAAGGGAAGTATTGTAATCGACTTTAAGAAAATGTTTCGGATTTTCGCGGATATATTAAGCATTTCAAAATCGATCTAGACTATAAATTGGTATTACCCATGTGTGAGTTCATGTTATCAAATTTTATGAAAGAAGTTTTTAAATCTCACAATCCAAATTTTTCAGATATTTACTACATGTTTCGAGGTCTATTAGTTACACCTCATTATCAAGTATTATAAGAAATGGCTGCAAGAAAAGTATATTATAATTTTGATAATATATAATTGTTTGAAAATTTAATTGTATAAATATTGTAATAATTGAATTGTAATAAATAATTAAAATTGTGAAGTCTATTAATATAAATAGTAAAATATAGTAATAATTAATAGATTGATAAAATTGTGACATCTAATTGAGATTGTTAAAATACTTGAAATACTTACATTCATATTATAAGGCAATTAATTCTTTAAAATACATATTTGTCTAATATTAAAATTGATTATTCTTCAAGTTTCAGTATATGTTCATTGTATGAGATGCAAGACAGTACAAGAATTAATTTGGCGTTATATAAGTTACGTGATTGATTGTGAGTATAGATAAGAAAAGAAAATAATAAAATATTGTTGAAAAAATTTTTGAAAAAATTTGTTGAAAAAATGTATACCGTACTTTGATTTTAATCCTATTATTAATTTTAAATTTTAAGGAAAGTAGAGTCATCTATTGGTAAAGTAAGAAGTTAAATATGAAACTTGAAGAATATTTGAATAGAGATCTATGAAAATTGATAAAACAGTTGGAAATATGGGAATATAAAATTTGAAATTTATGACATTTATTGTTTTAAGTTATAGCTGCATAGATAGGATTATAGTTTAACGCTATTTGTGTCTAGACTATTACTTTCTAGACTATTACTTTCCTCACTATACGTAGTATATAGTGTAAGGGAAGTATTGTAATCAGCACACAATTTGTCTCGTATTTTCACGAATATATCTGTTTTGAATCGATCTAGATTATTGTTGACATGATGTCTGTGTGTTTGTGCGCGTGTGCGCAACCCACTGTGTAGACGATTGCGTCGTTTCTATTGGTCGTATAGATCTGAAATTTTGCAGATCGCTTTTAAGTTGTGAAATTATGAACTATATTGTTTTTGGGCGTTGTAGCCACGTTTCTAGTGTTATTTCTAACATCCATCTTAATTTTTTCAAATAGATTTATGGTATTTTATTGGAACATAAGCATAACCGTGTTTTTCTGGTTATAAATATACAACACACGTATATATTCAACTTGTAGGAGTCTCATTTTAAGATTAAAGTGACGTCGTCGATGTGACGTTACGATTCATTTCATGTCTTTCGTCTATGCAGGAATACCTAGACTTCTTGATTCTGGGTACATTTTGATAGCTCATGTGACAGCAACTCTCAGTATGAAACATAGTCAAAGTATACCAGGTCTGCCGGAGTCTCCCTTCCATCGTTTCTCGCGCTGAGTGACGTCACCCAGCTCCTTCAATCACAGCCTTGCTCTCATCCGCTCGTCGCCGGCACGTAACAACATCATATTATGTCCTCGTCTATAACATTAAATAAACGAAATAAACGACCAATCAGATTGCACTAAAATTTTTAAAAGAGTAGACTATGGTATGAAAGGTTACATTATAGTGTGAATTAGTGATGGGTCGGTATTTCGATACCGTGATTTTGGAGCGGTATCTTTTTGTAACGTTGTCGCGCGCTCCACAACTATAAAGTAACCGGTTCCACGGAACCGACTGAGTTAGTCGCTGGTCGCTGGAGTAGGAACGACGTTAGTGCGGACGTTCCTCGGAACGAGTAGATACCGTAGGAACGACGTTAGTTCGGAAGTTTCTCGGAACGAGTAGATACCGTAGGAACGACGTTAGTTCGGACGTTACTTGGAACGAGTGGAAAGAAACAGGCACGTCGTTACCCATGGGCTTGTTACCCGTTCCACGTTCCATGTTTAATTGAAGAACGCGCGAGAGAAACGGTATTAGGTATACCCACACTTGGTCTTGGAGGAAGATTCGAAAGGTGTTAGATGAAAAAGTGGTCGTTCCAAATTGGTAAATAATATGTAATATATATCTTACAAATAAACAAGAAAAATAAACAATTTGGAAACAAATCATATATTATCCAATAAAACAGAAGAATAACTAAAAAATAGAAATAAATGGATTAAAACAAGGAACATAACAAAAATTCAAAAATAATACTTCATAAAATAACGTAACTAGCACAAATCATAAGGTACCTAATACTCATATATAAATCAGTAAATAATATGTAATATATATTTGACAAATAAACAAGAAAAATAAACGATTTGGAAACAAATCATATATTATCCAACAAAACAAAAGAATAACTAAAAAATGGAAATAAATGGAACAAAACAAGGAACATAACAAAAATTCAAAAATAATACTTTATAAAATAACGTAACTAGCACAAATCATAAGGTACCTAATACTCATATATATTAGTTAATAATATGTAATATATATTTGACAAATAAACAAGAAAAATAAACGATTTGGAAACAAATCATATATTATCCAACAAAACAAAAGAATAACTAAAAAATGGAAATAAATGGAACAAAACAAGGAACATAACAAAAATTCAAAAATAATACTTTATAAAATAACGTAACTAGCACAAATCATAAGGTTATACTCATATAAATCAGTCTTTGTTGTAGTGAATAAACAATATCTGTTTCATTTTTGTGCTACTTAAGCGATTTCGTCGATCTGATAATATCAATCCCGATTTGGAGAAAAGCCTTTCACACGGTACTGATGTAGCAACAGTAACAAATTTTGACTGTACAACCGAGCTCAGGTTCGGAAAATTGTGAGAGTTATTTTTCCACCAAACTAGGGGATCTTCTTTTCTGGGGATTGGTGGCTCTTCAAGGTAGCGTTGAACTTCAACGATTCCCCTTGACTGTCCTGAACCCATTGGCTTAAGTGTAGCTAATTTTTTATCGAAGCTACTCCAAATGGAATTTTCATTTTTATTTCCTTGTTCAGTATTAGCAGATTTGTTTTCCTTTGGGCCTTCGATAGGGTGATTTTGTTTCTTCGTGAATTCCGTTATCAAAGATATTGCAGCTCTTTTGGCTCTTTCTGCGACGTTTTCATTAGAAAAAGCTATATTTTTAAACCTTGGGTCTAAAAAAGTTGTTAAAATTAGGGAATTGCTGCTCTCTAAATCACCCAATCTATGAGTTATTCCATCCAAAATGGAAGATATCACGATTTTTGCTAATGTGCTGTTATTTTTATTTTTGTTCATACCCTGGTAAAGATTCAGGAGTCCATCAGTTAATATAATGACAGATGATCCAGTTAGGTAGCTTTCACCGCTCATTGCCTTAGTGACGTCTTCCAGAGGTCTAAGTATTAGAATCAGCTCTTTTAAAAATTGCCACTCTTCTAGAGAAATTATGGGTAAGTCATGGTCAATAAGAGCCATTGTTGTTCGAATGGGTTCTTCAAGGTCCACAAACCTCTCCGTCATATAAAACGTTGAGTTCCACCTTGTAATGACATCCTGTACGAGTCTCTTAGTAGGTGTAATTCTGAAATATTCTTGCTGTTCGAATAATTTTGCAGTGGCAGATGAGCTCCTTCTAAAATAACTCACAATTTTTTTCACTTTGTCCACTACTCCAACAGCATGTACCAGAGCGTCATGCGCAATTAGGTTTATCGTATGTGCATAGCACCCAAAATGCTTGAGGCGAAGCTCCTCTTTAATAGCCTTCTTGATATTGGAAGCATTATCCGAAATCACCATTAAAATTTTGTTTTCCAATTTCCATTCACTTATGATTTTTTTGATAGCGACTCCTAAATTTTCACTTGTGTACCTTTCCCCAAACGACTCACACCCTAATACCATGTGCTTCATCATAAAATCATCACTCAGGAAATGAGCAGTTACTGCCAGAAAATTTTCTGTGTTAGAAGAAGTCCAACAGTCAGTTGTTAATGTTACTGCCTTCACATTACTCATAACTAATTTAGTTTTTTTATATACAATTTCAAATTCTGTTGATTAAATCGTAATTATGAGTTTGATTTAAAAACAAAATTTTTTCAATTAATTGTTATTTAAAAGTGTCAATTTTCAATATGCAATACACTACGGTTAAAGAAAATTATTATAACTACATGTATAGACTAATTTATAACATACTTAGTCTTATTATAAATAATTTTATATTTGGTTGGAAAAATTAAAAAGGACGTAAGCTTTTCGAGTCAGACTACGTATAGAATGTATATTTCGAAAAGATGATAATTGGTGAAGTGAAATCACAAATAACATCAAATTTATGTAATAATTGATTATTAACTGTGTAAAAGGAAAAACGATGTATATAATTATATTGTATATGATAAACGTATTTATTCAAAATATATTGAATAAATTAAGTTAATAAAGGATTTTTCCGAATTGAGTTGTACCAATTTCAACTTATTTAAAATTTATATTTAAAACAATAAAATTTCGTAAATGTACCTATGTTTGTATTTGCAGCAATATTTCATAAAATGTTTTTTATTAATACCTAATGAATATACCAAATCCCGAGAAAGAAGGATTTATTTGATAATTTCTAACAAAAAATAAACGTTTCAGTACAAATGTAACCTTTCACAGAATCATCAATCGATTATTAAAAAATTTCAAGTTGCTTGACATCACTCCACATCAACTGTTATTAGGGGAACACAAAAATTGAAATGCAGCAAAATAAAATTTTACGTGTGACATAAAATTGAAAGATGAAAATTGAGCAAATGAAAGAAAATTTCGGTCAGTTTCATTTGTGTATTTACTTAAATATATAATTTCATGATACAAGTGAAACTGAATTAATTTATAAATGTAAAAAACTTTTATTAATCTTTATTGAGTGTTACCGATTAGTTTTTAGGTCGGAAAGTGCGTTGTTAACGGCTTTGTTCAGAAAATGCACATGTTGGCTAGGTAAAATAGGAACATACTTTGAGTTGTCAACATTGTTTCACATTTTTGATGAAATATCGTTGAAAATTTTAATCGTGAACTTTCCTTCAAATAGAATAAGATAGGTAAGTATGTTCCCAAACTCAAATCAACAAGGGTTCCCAACTTGAACAAAAGTCCCTGAACTTCAAAGCAAATGTCCTCGAACACTCATGTCCTTAAAGTTTCCATTGTATGAAAAACGAAGTTTGAGGACTGTCCTCAAAAACAACAAAATGTCCCGGAATGTATCATTAGGGAAACAAACTTGACTTTAGATGAATATATATATTAATATAAATATTTTTTATTTATTATGAATATTATTTGATTATTCTACCGGCTAGCTTTTATCTTTTTAATTTGATTATTTTTTTGGAATTAATGTTTGTTTCTATTTAGTTTATTAACTTTTTAACTTGAAGTTTATCTATAGAATTATTTATATGGAATTAAACACAATGCTCTTTGAATTTCACAATATTTAATTCCTATGACTCTTTTTTCATCTCGGGTAAATAAATTTTATGTTTCACAAGATCTATGATATAACCTAAAAATCAATTTTACAACTAATATTTGTTTATACTGTTATAATCAACAATCTTCCTTTTGCTTTACAGATAATACAATGATTTAGAAATTATAAACAAACTTACGTTTAGTTAATATCCAATAGTGTGTTTAATAATGTTGGCAATGTTCAATTTACTTATATTTAATTTCGTTGATTCACTTTAACACAATACTCTGCTATATCACGATAATCACAGGTAACTCATTTTGGTTACTTCTTCTTGAGAATCAGGAACTGTTGAAAATACTTTGTTTTCTTCTTTTAGATAAGATATAAAACTTTTTGATGCTTTATTGGAATTATATCGAAGAATGATAATCGTTGGATACTTCTAATAAATTGGAGGTTATTACAACCTTTTACTTTGTTCAGACACTTGGAACACTTCTTGACTTTTAATAATTATTCACTAACTTCGGTTACTTGGAACTTATCGAAGTTTGGAACATTTGAGTTCACCGATGTTTATTTTGATAAACTTAGGTTGGAAATTTGTGAGTTGCCAGAGAAGCACAGTCTCTGCTTAGATATTAATGCAGAACTGACTTGGCTTGTCTTTCAGATCCATTTATAGGCCTCCAAAACCGACGCTACATTGATGTCATTCTCCACCTATGGGATGCTTTCTTTTCATATCAAGCATGCCAAGTTAATTGTTGTGAACTGATAGTAGTATCTGATTGTTACCAGCCTGACACTAGGAATTCGTCTCGACCAATCAGAATTTAGTATCCTATAATTTTTGAATTATTGGAGATTTTCAACTTATTTTAATTGATAGTGATTCCTTCTTTTTAAATTAATATTGCCTACATTTTTCCACACACTTTGGTATAAGATAACCTATGATTAGGTTATTATTCATATGATTATTCCCATATTTATGGTTTTCTTGACAGTTACTTATTCTTAAATCTAATACATACTATATTATATCAATAACATTCTTTTAAAATTATAAACTCAAATCCTAATCCTAACTTATATCTATAACATTCTTCAATGTTTTGAATCTCATAATAGTTTTGTAATCACTTTAATTATGATTCCTGCCTTCGTTACACAGTACGTTTCTTCACTTTCACTGAAGTTCTTGTTTAACACTTCTTATTCTATTACATTGTTGCTTATTATGTTTTTACATTGTTAATTTTAATATCCTAACTATTATTTAGCTTTTACTATTGTTTTTAATTCCATATAATATCTTTTTATTGATCTTTTCTGATTTTCAAAGTTCGGTAAGTTATTATCTTTAAATTTTTATTGTTTATGAAATGAAATCATAACAATATATATACAGGGTGTCCTCGAACTGCGTGGCTAAAATAAAACCGAAGATTCTTTGATTCGAAAAAAATTTGATTAGCCTTTTTACTTTTGCCTCAAGTGTCTTGTTTAGCCGGTAGAAGGCTTCAAAGTTGCAAAAATAATTTTGTTTTTTCGGTATAACTTGAGAACGTGATGGAGGACTTTTACAATATTTGGCAGGTGAGTTACTGTCAATAATAGCCGTTTTTGAGAGCGGAGCTTAGAGCCTTAGAGACCATAGAAATGGCTCAAACTTGAGGATTTAACGGGAAAAGTGCCCAGAACTTTTTTGTGGTCGATGTAATTCACTCTATATTTTTTATGTAGATAGCTTATCTAATTTGAAAACTTTTCTTACTCTTAGAAAATTTTGATAAAATCAACGGATTAGCTTGAAAAAAATAATTTTCGAGTCTCTGCAATTTTGGCTTACTAATTTTATTTGATTAAAATACCTTAGTTGCCTTTGCTTTTCTAATGTCATTTTGGCATTTGAAGAATTTATTCTCAAAACTGTCAGTTTTTAGTTTGCTTTCCGTAAAAATTTTATAAAATTATGGCTCAAAATTTCACTAACACTGAAATGGTTAATATCTCGGTGAAACACGAATAATAAAAACAATAGAAATGGGGAAACGATGTGATTATTTAGGAAAAACAAATGCTAAATTAAAAGAAACAACAAAACTTTTTGGGAAATCGCTAAGGCATCAATTGTTCGAAATGTTGCCCATTTTCCTGATTACACAAATTAATTCGTTTCAAGAAATTGGATTGAACTCTGGCTAGTACTTCAGGATCATACTTCAATAAATCCGCTTCATGATTAATTCGTCGCAACAATTCCTCTCGTGTGTTTACTGGAGCTGCATAAACTTTCGACTTCAAAGCGCCCCATAGAAAGAAGTCGCAGGGCGTCAAATCAGGGGAGCGGGCCGGCCGGTTCACTAGTGCATCGTGTCCTCTACCTATCCAGCGATCTGGATATTCCGCATTCAAATGTCGCCTCACAGCTAATGTGAAATGAGGAGGTGCACCATCATGGATAAACCAGGCCACGACGAATGTGTCTGGATTAATCCAGACTCTACGGTCGAATCACCTGAAGATGGCAAATGCGACTTTGCCGAAACGTCGTGAAATTGGTCCTTTTGAGGACCGAAACCACACAACGCGGATCAATACCCGAGAATCCAGTTCTACACATTACGTCCGCGAGAACCTAAGAAGAAACATATAATATATAATATATATATATATATATATATATATATATATATATATATATATATATATATATATATATATAATTAAACTGGATTCTTTGAGGTACTGTTTAACCCGGAAATCTATTTGAAAAATGAGTTCTTTTAGGATTTATAATATTAAAATTGGAGGTATCGGGGACTTTATATATAGATTTATTTTACGATAAAATGGATTATTCGCGGTTTGGGTAAACCTGGCTTTGTTGATGATACTATGTCAAAGCAGATGCAATTGAAGTAGTAGACTTTCCAAATTTAGAGGGCAGTATAACTTTCATTTGGATTTACTTAAGCTGAGAAGTTATTGACAATAATTATTATGAATAATATGAACCATAAACAAATGTAGAAAATAAGTTTCTGCTAATTAGAAGAAATGTAAATGTTGGATATGAATACAAAAACGTAATGGTTTTTCACGTATTTAGCTGTTTCTAAATCATTTGCGATTTATTTTCTTTATCTACGGATGTTAGAGTTATTATTCGTACACTTGACCTTCTGAACAAGCGAAATTCACTTTTACATGTCTACATAAGGCATACTTGATCTTCAAAACAAGAGGAAAGTCAATGTTTATATGAGATTTCGGAAAACTACAACCCCTTTCTGAGCCTTTGAAGCAGACAAGTACCGAACTTGATAAAATATTGCATACTTGACCTTCAAAACAAATACGAAATCACTGTCTAGAAGAGGTCTCGGAAAACTACCCCATCCCCCTAGACCATCCCTTAAAGTAGGTAAGTACAGTTCTAAGTGAATTTTTGTATACTTGACTTCAAAACATGAGGAAAGTTACTGTATATATGAAATTTCGAGAAACTAAGCCCCCTTTGCCATCCCATAAAGCAGACAAGTTCCAATATTGATACACTTTGCACACTTGACCTTCAAAGCAACAGGGAAGCTACTGTCTAGATTTGGAGGTTTAGAGAAACCTACCCAGCTCTTATAGGCGATAAGTACCGATCTTCGTGAAATTTTGTATGCTTGACTGCAAAACAAGAGGAAAGTAAATACGTAAATGAGATCACGAAAAACTACCTAATGCAAGCCTTTCTCATCCAGTAAAGCAGATACGTAAGTGCCGATCTTGATGAAATTTTGCAAACTTGACTTCAAAAAGGGGAAAGTCACTTTCTATAAATGAGATTTGGGAAATAACTACCCCAACTCCCTTTCCTACCCCTTAAATTAGACAAGTACCGATGTTGATGAAATTTTGAAAATTTAACCTTCAAAACAAGAGGAATGTAATTTTCTACAAGAGCTTTAGAAAAACTACCCCATCCCCTTTCTCAACACCTTGAAATAGATGAGTACCGTTCTTAATTGAATTTTGCACACTTGCCCTCTAAAATAAGAGGAAAGTTATAGTCTACACGAGATCTCGAAAAAACTACCCCAACCTCCTTTACCACCCCTTGAAGCAGATAAGTATCATTGATAATAAAATTTTGCACACTTGACCAAGACAAATTAAACAAGAGGAAAATTATTGTCTACACGAGATTTCGGGAAAACTACCCGTCTGTATTTCTCACCCCTCAAAGCAGATAAGTGCCAATCTTGATGAAATTTGCATACTTGGCCGGCGAATCAAGAGAAATTCACCGTCTACATGAATTTCTAAGAGCTACGTCCCATCCCCATTTCCCACCCTGACGTAATTTTGCACTCTTCTTTCAAAACAAGAGGAAAGTCACTGTCTGTAGTGTCTGTTAAAATATATATTTGCAGTTTTTTTACGTTGTTTCAGCTAGCGTTCCTTAATGTCTAGTATAGTTTATTAAAAAGTTAGTTTCTTTTTGTATATTTCTAATAATACATTCTTAACTCTAAGTGAATGTTTTATTTGAACATAACACTGTCTACATGAGATTTCAAAAGAAACTACCCCATCGCTTAAAGCAGATAAGTACCTCTCTTGATGGCATTTTGAACATTTACCTTCAAACCAAGAGAAAGGTCACTGTGATTTCGGAAAAACGACTACCTCCCATTTCCTATCCCTTAAAGCAGTTAACTACCGATTTTGCACACTTGGCTATTACATAGGTAGTATCTTCAGGCGAGACTTGATGCTGGAGTTCAAGGCTCATACCTGCCCTGAAGATGTCGCCTGTCATGGTTTGCGAAGCGAAACGTCGGCATCGAGTCGTACTATTGTGATGCGGAATCCATTCGTGAGCCAAGAATGTTATCAAAACGAGTTTTAATTGAATATGATTAAAGTTTTACTTTCATAGTTTAATGACTGCAAAATTCATTCATCTAACAATAAAGTATTTATACCTACTTACCTAATTTGATAAATTTTTGTTTCATAAATGATTCATCATGGACAAATAAGTAGTTATTGCAGACCAGAAATGTATATATAAAACAAAGGTTGTAAAGGTGGTCCATTTCCGATGGAATTGGGAAATTTCAATAACTTATTTCCAGCCAATACAGTATTTTTTTAAATGCATTAATAATTTTTACACAAGACCAAATGGTGAAAACCGAATCTACATATAACTGCGGGATTCAAAAGAGATGTAATATGTACCTAGTGTGTTGTATCTGAAATAACAATGTTAATTTGTTTCCAAAAATTGTAACACCTGTATATCTGTTTTCTGAAATCTTATGTTAAAGACAAATAATAACTATCATTTGATTCATAAACCAGTGAGAAATTTTATCTTAATATAGAATGAATTCTATCATCTTAACCTACTAAGATATTTTTATGTGAATAGCAAATAATCATAGTAGATGCAATGTACACAATTATAGTTCATCCCCAGAGAATATTTCTCAAATAAGTTGCTTTAATGTGGTGTAGGTGAATAGGGTAGTGCCAGGTCAAAAATAGATGTGGACGAAATGCCAATTTCTACAACCAGTTATTAAAAAACATAGTATCATTTTGATATAATTATTTATTACAAGAAAAACATAATGAATAAGTGTTACATGCGAATGTAGATAATGCCCCACTTTGTACAAATCATTATTAAAAAAAGTATCATTTTGATATAATTATTTATTATTAGAAAAACATGAATAAGTGTTACATGTGAATGTAGATCGAGGTGCTACAAAATAAAAGTACAAAAAAATTCTGTGAAAATAGATTTAGGCACTGGAAATATTTTTAAATTTCAAAAGCAGTGATAAAAATGAATAAAAATTTCATATACTCTATACATACGAATCTATACCATGTGTTAGTTTTAGTATTCTACAGTTTTGAAAATTTTAAGTTTTTTATTGCAGAAAGCCATTCCATAATTCCGGAACTAATAAAATGAACTTTCGATTTCTAAATATGCTATTCACTACGAATAACTATCTTTTTTCAGAAGTTTACCATGATGAAAAATAACGATGTTATTGCTGTTTAAATTTCAATATACAGTTTAGTAAGACTAATCACCTATATACCTAAATTCAGTTTTTGAGATATTGTTTATTTTAGGAAAATCAATTTCAGAAGTAGTTAATTTTAGGTATGGGAAACCTGATAATATTCTTACTAAAATATTCTGTAATATTTGAATATGACATACAATTTGCATCATTTTATTTAAAATAAGTACGTTCTACTTCCGATATGACCCGAGAGTGCAGATATGATGAAAATATTTGTGATGAATACGGCATCAGCCATGTAGGTTGACATTATAAATGAGAAACAATCACCCTTATCCACTGAAAATACTGTTAAAGTACTGAGGAACTTATTTCAGCTACAAGTAGCCACCATCAGAGATAATTAGAAAACAAAATGTTTCTGTTTAAATACTATTTGAGATTAATAGTTGCAGATAAATCTTAATTTAATGAATTGCTTTTTTGCTTATACATTTCCATCCTTTCTGAATTACCTAGATATTTGTCCATGCTGTGTTTTAAGAGTGGTAAGCTTTCTTGAGAAATGGTATGATCTGTATTTAAAATATGTATACAGGTCACAACATTTCTTAAGAAAGTTTGTCACTTTTAAAACACAGTACGGACGAATATATTGGTAATTTGGAAGGAATAGAAATGTATAAGCGAAAAAGCAATTTATTACATATAGATTTATCTTGTTTGCATCATTAACTTCAAATAGTATCTGAACAAGCACATTTAGGTTTCCAATTTAGTTTACTCTGATGATGGCTACTTTGTAGCTGAAAGGTCCTCAGTACTCCAACAGTATTTTTAGTGGATAAGCATGGTTATTATTATGATCTTATTTAGTGTTATGGTGTATCTATAGTAAACTTTTTGATAGTATGTTCATGTAGGTTAGGTTAAAAATTTCATAAATCTGTGATTAGTGGAGTGTCAAAACTTTTAGAGGACATTTTACCCAATATTTGTTCATATTGAGTAGGTAGCTTAGATTGCAGTGATAATAAAATATTCAGCCAACTATTCGATGAGATAAAAATTTTCAAGAACTATAAAATCGTTATTCTACATCGGCAATACTTAGAAGAACTTTGTGTGAAAAAATATATCTGCATTTGGAAAACATATAATACATCTATCCAAAAGTGGAGGAGAAAAGTTATGACTCATGCGGTTTAATTATATGTAAATTCTTGAGAAATGGGTCACATTAACACTCATGTCTAGTATATTTTCGGTAAACACGCTTACTGCTTAGTACAATTAGTTTAAGAAACCACGCTCATTAGTTTTGATATGTATTAGTTTTGTCAAACTTCTGATGATGATCGTGAGGCGAAAATATCTCGGAAAATACAGTAGACATAAGTGTTAATATGACCTATTTCCCAACAATTTACATATATAGCATGCTAAAGTTATATTAAAATATTAGTTTTAAAACCATATGAACATCCTAATTCATAGTAATTTCAAATAAAATCATACATTCACATCAAAAATTTTTCAAAAGAAACAATTGGCAACATTAAACTCATAAAAATAAAAATATGTTCATACCTGATATAACAGTACCAAATAGAAAAAAATTTAACATGTATGTCAGCAGGCCTATTATCGATCTTAAGTATGCAACATTTTAGAGACAAAAAGAAAAATAGATTCAAGTTTAATAAAAATAAATTAACAACAAATACAAGGGAACAAGAGACAACAACAAAATGAGATCACTTAAAACAACAAAACAATGGTAAGTTAATGGTTTTTGTTAATTTGATGAACCATGTAGGCCTGAATCATTTGAGGTGATCTTTTACTCAACTCTCGAACAGATACTTTCGCATCTTGGCAATCGTGAATGCTCGGGACATAGCCTTGACGTAATTCTGCTCCAAAATGACGTCTAATGGCACTACGCTCAGGTGTTGACCATGACATTCGTTTTATAGCTCCACGTTTAGGAGTCAATTTCATTTTAAATTGGTTATGGACCCATATTTTTATCTGCTCAGGTGTTCTATTTGTTAGAGCAGGGCAAGACTGAACTGCTCTACGCACGTCAGCATTTGTGGGTAGTTTATGTCTCGATAAATTATCCTTGAAGAACTTCCTAGCACAACTTTTTTCTGGTGTAGTCCAAGGTGTTTTTTTCATGCGTCGTTTGATACCCATACTTGATTTTTTTTCTTCAAAGGTTTTGTTCGCAATTTGGCCTGAAGTGGATGCTTTATCGTTGATCACTTTATGCTTTAATTATTCAAGAGGTACATAGTATGAGTCATCGTTGTCATCAGAAGAACTTTCTGCAAAGATACTGAATTCAGAAAAGAACAAAGCTAGGTACAATTTCAGATTAAAATATAGTATCAATGTATCTATGGTTTGGGCCTTCATGTGGTGTAAATTGATTTAAAACTTTCTAAACATTAAACTGAAATTTACATAGTAACTTGTAACATTTAATTTCAAATTAATGCTGACAAATTGTTTTACCACATACTGTTGTGAAATTCTCAGTTATTTATTAACTGAAGGTGAATGTAAAATTATGTCCTTGAATAATAGAAATCAACCTGAATGTGGTTCAAACTGAATCCAGTTTTCCCTATGTTCAAGGCATTACAGTCATCACCCTCAGCTTGTAAACCCCAGATTTCTTCAATTTATCTTTTATAGATTTTGAATTATTAATATAATATGAATATAGATTATTTGTTATTCTAAATGTGACGTTTTTATTACGGTTTTTAAGAAATTGTGATATTTACACTTAACTCAATTTCTTGAAAAAGAATAAATAAAAACGCCGCCTTCGAAACTACAAATAATCTATTTATACTCATAACAAAAATTCAAAATATAAAAAAGATAAATTAAAGAAATCTAGACTTTATGAGTTGAGTTGTGACGATAATAATGCCTAACATAGGACAAACTGGACAAGGTTTCGTATAAGGTTCTACGAACATTTGAGAAGTTACATGCTCTAATTATGTGAATCACTTATTGGAACATACATCAAAATTTCACCCTTATACCAATATTTTACATATTCAGGAGAAAGCATATAAACTCAACATTCTAAAACTAATAGAAGTTTCAAAACTTGTAAAAAACAATAGTAATGATGTCAGGTTTCATAAAGATTTCTTTGTATCACCATATATTTATTATTGAATACATTGCGTTGAACTTACCGTTATGTGACATTTGTATTGCTTTTTGTTTTGAAACATCATAATTCCTCCTATACAGCTGTCTCCTTGCTTTCGGTTTGATTGGAGTTGGCAAAGCAGACTGTGTAGTATCGTTAATATCATTGAATATATATTCCTCAAGTACTGGCTCATCCGATGTTCTTGTGGGTGCTGGCAGAACATAAATAATAATGAAGAACAAATTGTTAAGTCATTGGTCTACAGGTAAAGAATTACAAATACATTGTATCAGTCAAAGTCTGTTACTAGAAATATCAATTGATACTATCAACGATCCTATATTTATTCTTGAATTTGCACAAAGAGATCCAGAATGTCTTAGGCAAATTCAACATAAATAGCCAAAATATATTTTCCAATGCAGAACTCATTTGCTATTTGAAAATTTAGCAACTGGAGGTTAGTAAAGAGTACAAATATTGTTTGTACTGAATGAATAAAAACCAGCGATAGGAATTATATTTTGGCAAATATTAATGCAGCTTCAGACATTTTGAATCAGTCTTATGAAACGTTTTGTTATATTTGGATTGACATTTCTGGTAACAGAGATATAGTAGGTACATTAATTGTAAGTCAAGATGATGAAGTAATTAAACGTTAATAATATATAAAACATAGGTACCATTGAATGATTCTGTTAGCGGGCATTCTCACCAGAAGCAACTGGCGACAGCAACGAAACAGCAACCCAACTACGGTTTCTGTTGCGTTGTTCTTGTGTACTTACTGAAAGCAACTTATTTTGGAATCAGTTGTGAGAGAAATGTCTTCCTCGTCGGATGAAGAAATTGCTGCTGCATACTTGCTACTCAAAAAGCGTAGAAAGAAGACAAATAGAAGGTTTTGGGTTAATCCTTTTTATACGATAAATTTAGGATATAGTTCTTACATAGTAGCTCAAGAATTAAATCATGATCCTGTTAACTTTCACGGATTCTACCGTATGAGCAAGCGCACGTTTCAAACTTTGGTAGAAATAATAAAACCTGAAATAAGCAAGAGAGATACTAATTACCGCAAAGCAGTAAGTGCAGAAGAAAGGCTTCTTATTACTTTAAGGTAAGTTTATTTATATTATATTTTTTTGATAAGGATATACATATGAAATGAAAATATTTTTTCTTGCAAAAAATTAAAGTAAACAACGAAAACTAATGTTCGTAATTATAAACGTAATTATCAGATTGACATTGAAAAGATCTCGAAGGCTCGGAAGGATCAGGCGCACTCATTGTTGTAAAACGTGATGATTGTGTTTCGGATGTCGATTGATAATTGTTTAGGGTATCTGAGTGGTAGGTGAAGGCACTTGATGGTCTAGATTGGCAGCTAGAACTACTGGATGGTCCAGGTGGACAAGTAAAATTATTAGTATAATCGCTCCTCGTACTATTGACACTTATCGGACGAAAATGCCCTTCAGAATTATCCTGTAATATTTTGTCAATGATTTCTAAAAATTCACGTTTACATCTCCTTTTTTGAGAAGCGTTCATTAATTCTAGATCAGGAAGAAGACTGAGCAAAAACTTCTGATCTGCGTTTTCATTTTTATTGCTGAAATTCGCCCTTTTTGCATCAAAGTATTCAGCAAGTGATTTTTCTGCATCTATATCTTTATTTTTCCTTTTAAGTGCGGTTACACGATTATCTCTTGTGTGATTTACTCGGGGAGTTGTTGGTGTCTCAGGTAGCTCATTTTGATTTAATTGAGATTGGGTGTTAACTTCTGACGACTCAGTTTCTTCTTCAGTTTCTGGTACAGTGCTCTCTGTGTCATCACACTCTACAGTTAAATTACTTGTCTGTTTTCGATTACTTTTAACGAAAGGAAGTAGAAATTGGAGAGCATCTTCCAAATAATATTTTTTCTTGATGCCTCCAGCTGACCCACTTGGTGGTATTTTCCTGAGGTGTCGTAAGAAAACAGTCCGTATATTTTTCCAGCGTTCTTTACAAGTTTGCACTGAAAAAAAATTAAGTTAAAATATCTTGTTTTAGCATTGTTATATGTATTTTTTTATTTCAGGTATTTAGCAACAGGCGACAGTTATAGAGCTTTGACATATTACTTTATGCGAGGTCTCACAACAATCAGCAATATAATTGCAACCACTACTGAAGCTATTTGGACTGTTTTACAACCTAAATACATGAGTACACCTACTCCGGAAAAGTGGACATCAATTGCTGATCGTTACTACACTCTCTGGAATATACCAAATTGTTTGGGTTCCTTAGACGGTAAGCATTTTCGAATAAAACGTCTTCCAAAAACGGGATCAACGTTTTATAACTACAAGGGATATTTTTCAATTGTTCTTATGGCATGTGCTGATGCGGATGGATTATTTACCACAATAGATGTAGGAGAAATAGGCAGAAATAGTGACGGAGCAGTTTTTCGTACATCAAATCTTGGACGCGCTTTACAACTGGGATTGTTGGAATTACCACAACCTAGACCACTACCTTTAGGAAACGACGATTTTCCTTTTTACTTCGTAGCAGATGAAGCCTTTCCTCTCAAAAACTATATAATGAGACCTTATTCGAAACGTACTTTAGATAACAGAAAAAGAGTTTTTAATTACCGCTTATCAAGAGGACGGAGAAGTGTCGAATGTGCATTTGGGATGTTGGTGTCTAAATTCCGTTTATTTGAAGGCCCAATTTGCTGTAAAGAAGAAACTATAAATTCTGTAATTAAAGCAGCGTGTGTTTTACATAATTTCATACGAATCAAGCAGGGAATATTTACCCAACCAACAGAAACTATTGCAGATCGCCAGGATCAAGTACACATTCCAATTGAACCTATGCCACAACCACAAATTATACGTAATCATTCAGAAGCACAGAATATTAGGGAGCGACTTTGTAATTATTTTCTGACGCCTGCTGGGGCTATACCATATCAGTGGAATCACATTGTGTAACCGATATATTAATACTTAAATATAGAAAATTTATTGTACTAATTTCTTCGCACTATGCCTGCTCTAAATCAATTTTTTTCATGAAAAAAAAAAACGTGATGAAATTTTCCATTTTTCCATTTCTGAGCACCCTGTAGGTATAGTGTATATCAATAATAATTTTTTTGCATGGTAATAATTTCAGCATTGTAGTCATTTTATTTGATAACCAAAATGTTTCTTTTATAACATTAAAAGAATCCTGTCAAATCCAGCCGTGGACACACTGTATAACCATATAATATATAAAATAAATACTTTAACAACTTACCAGATTCATTCATTGCTTTAGAAATTTCCATCCATGCTTTTTCCTTGATGTCCATTCGGGTGTAAGAATCATTCTTTATATCGTATAAACACTGATATGTTTCCACAAGTTCCACAAATTTCAAATTTTTAGCAGTATCGTCCATAACTCGACTACAACTGACGATCGCGACGCGGGTAACAGCACTTCTAGCAACCGGTTTCTGATTGATTGGGTTGCAGTTGAGTTGAGTTGCGGTCAGTGGAAACACGTGTATCGAAATATTAGCGCTACGTCGCGTTGCTGTTGCGTTGCTGTCGCCAGTTGCTTCTGGTGAGAATGCCCGCTTAGAATTTTTGACATATTTGTGATGTCATGTGTGGCATCTGGGACCCTGTAATAAGCGTCGTGAATACTTTTCTCATGTCCCATAAAATTTGCAAGTTTTTGAACCTCTTCCTGGTTCATGTTGTTCAATTTGAAGTGTGTGGCGATCTGCTTACGCAAAAGAGTACCTCTGAGGGACATCGGATTGGATGCACCACATTCTTTTGAATACCTACGCATAAGAATAACAGCACTCAAATGGCATGGACGACTGACACCTGGAAGACCAAAAACGTAAGGATTGTTATGAGGAACATTTGCTTGGTCTCTGTACTTCAAAATGAGGTCAATATATTCTACAAAGTTCATTGATAACAAAATCGGGACTTCCCTGCCTTTTTTTACCTCTAATGGCAATACGCATAAAATTGGAGGCAGATTTCTTTTGGTTAGGTGACAATGACTTATAAACATCGCTTTTTGGATCTACTGTAAGTTTTTCCTGGAATTCCTCTACCAGCATTCGTTCCGTCTCACCAGCTCTTCTTTTGTTAAAGACTTGTATGTGAGTTAAAACACAAGAGGCAAGTTCTTTCCACGTTTCAAAGGAGAAACATTGTGAAAGACGAATTTGATAGACTTTTATACTACGAGTAAGAAAATTCAACAACTTTCTTATATCAAAGTAGGACGGTATGTCTACTCTTTTTTTTCGCTTGATGGCCTGCTGATTTTCTGTTACCATCCTGTTAACGGAATCGCCTAGACGATCCGATAATAAATGCATAAAATCTATCGTGCATTTTTTCTCCTCTTCATCGCCCATGATTATGCACTCCGTCTTGTACATGGCAGCGATTTCTTTTAAATAAAATCCCATGTGGTATGCGGATGAGGGAGCCTTATATCGAACCCCAACACTGTCCAATCCGGCGACTTTGTGAATAACTTCTATTACGTGAGGAAAATGGATTGGCTTGAAGATCGACTTCAATGAGTTTATAACTGGGTTCAACTTTTCTATTTCAACGAGGAAGCGTCCGACGAGACGAAGTCTTGCTCGTATCATGTTGTGGTGTCTGTGATTTCTGTATTTTTCGATAAGTCTGTTTCCATATGTAATGCACAATTGATCATATTTCACCTTAGCAACGACATCGTCATCTCTAAAATATGCAAATATATGTGTCCGTAGATGTTCACTGGCTAGGGGATGAATGTACTGATGCAGTCTTTTGCTTTCGGTAGAGGCTAGGTGAAGTCCACTTATATTTAGTTCATTGCATTTTTTGTAGTGTCTACGAATCGAACATTTACTGTACAGTTCCTTACAATTCCCACACGGCAAATAGTCTGTAGCAGATTTCAAGCTTTTTTCATTTCGCCTTCGACTAACGATCAATGTTCCTTGGTTGAATTCTTTTGTTGTGTTGTATAAGAAACTCCCTTCTTTTCTTATTTTCTCCAATTTTTCTTTTCGTTCCTTGCAACCTTTAGGTAGATGTAATATGTGTTTTACCTCCAGTTCATCCCTGTGCATTACTTCCAAATGTTTAGGTAATTTAGTTTTGAGAGTCTTGCAAAATACACAAAAATGTTGTTTAACCCCAATCTTTGAGGTTGGTACCGTTAATCCTTCCGGATTGTCAATGGTGTGGAGTAGATATTCTATAGATGATTTAGAATTTTCTTTAGACGTTGATGGCATTCGTATGTAGTCTTCTTTGCATAGTTCTTGAGAAAATTTATCAATGTTTTCGACGGAATTCAATATTTTCTCGTCACCGGCCAATACGATTGGAAGATTTCGTGTATTCACAGGAATATCTAGAAAACCAAAAGTACAATTGTTTTACGTATTTTAGTCACGTTCCTTGATAGTTACAATATGTACAGGGTACAGGATATCCTAACAAAAATTAGGCACCCGGAATAATACGAAATTTTGAAAAAAAAAATTAAAACAGGTAAACCATGTTTTGGAGGCTACACATCGTTTGAAAGGTTTTTCGACTCTCTATGCGACTCTAGTTTTTATCAATTCATTATCGAGAAATGAACGGAGACTCAAACAAAAGCTGAAAACATTTTGAGGCAAAAATTGTTTGTGGAAAACGCTCAAAACGTCAACCATGCTTCCAAGGGAGGCTATTTTAACATAAAATTTGCACATCTATCTTCATCCACCTACCCTACCTATCCGACCATCAACATTTTTCAATTTTTAATGACATGGGGGGAGGAGTAGAATGCCATATTGTTTGAGAGGTCTTCCAATTCCTCATATAATCATGTAAAATTGCAAATATGTAGTTTATTTCAATTTTTAACCTGAAATAACACATATTTTTCAGAAAAAAAATAGATAAAAATCTACATATTTACACAATAAATTGAATAGAGAATCGCAAGATTTTTTCAAACGATGTGTCTACCCCCTTGAAAAATAATGGAAGGTCTAAAATTATCCAGGGCGACTACTTTTGATTAAGTCCCCTTTATTTCTCGTGAATGAAGAGATTTCTATCCCATAGAGAATCTAAAGATATTTGAACAATAGGTCACCTTTAGTTCTTTTGGCTAGTCAAAATTCCTATACAATGATTTTACTTTTACCAAAATACCTTCAGTAATGTGAGGTACAAGCCGGGGCAGCTTATTAAACCACTGACCCTGTAAAACTCGTATTCGATTATAAACAAACTAAAAAAAAATCAACTTTTAAACTTTGTTCCAGATTTTGTGAAAGACGGTTTGAAAGTAATTTTTGGAATGAGCAAATTGCGATTCCAGTAATTTGGAAATGTATAATAATCGAGAGAATAACACTATAAAACTATACATACCATTTACAGAATCAGCAAATGGTTCACTCAAAATAGTTGTATGTGCTTTGGAAAAAATTTCATCTTTAGATTCCTCTACAACTACTTTGGATAAAAGCACTACAGGATTCCCCATTTTATGAACTATAAGCTGGTTCATCAGTTTAATGAGTAATTCCTTCGAATCATTCTGCTGTAGGAGATGACCTTTATACCATCCATGGTTGGAATATTTGATAAGACAGGTTTTATATCATCTTCAATATCCTTAATATTTTTTTTTTGCGTACACCTTGAATATGCCATCTCCGGAAAATTGTATCAGAGCAAACATGACTATTAGTAGAAGACTTTGAGAGGTACCAAAATAACAAAAATGCAAAAACTTCATTGGTGAGGTGGCAATACAACAGTGGGAGGTAAGATAATAGTGAGGAGTTAGCCGGATGGTGTAGAATTTTTCCTGTAAAAAGAAATAGTTTATTCACATGCATATTACTGATTTACAATATAGGGGATTTATTTTACTTTAGATATCTCAGCTAATGTGAAAATTTTGCTATGGAAGTAATGTATCTCTTTCTTAGGAAATATTTTCTTAAAGGTAACATTTCCGGTAATAAGCGAGTCGGGAAGTTTACCCAAACTTTATTATTTTATGGAGCATTGTATAGGTACAATCTGATTGAGTTGATTCGTTCTCTAAACGTTTTGCGATTACTAATCTCTGATTTCTGGAATTTTTAACTTAACCTACATGAATAAACTATAAAAGATATCACGTTATGGGTACCTTATAATAGGCCAGTACAAATAGTATTGGAACAAAAAAAAAATTCGTTACGGCAATCTGACAGTGGGATATTGTAGAACAAGATATTGTAAAAGAGGGAAAAAAATCGAACCGACAGCTGCTATCCGGGGTGGGGGGGGTCAATGGGGTGTGTTTTTAAGGATTTAAAACAGTTTTTCGTGATTTCTGGCTAAATCGTATGTTCTATCGAAAAAAATTGAATATAAAAGTTATAGGGAATAAAAAGATCTACAACTTTTGTACCAACCATTTTTACCCTAACCTCTAAATTTTTCTACAAAAATGCGAAAAACCAATTTTTCGGTTTTTAATTTTTTGCTTCGACAAATAAATCTTTATGAAGCTCAAACTTTGTCAAAAAATACCACTATTCATTGCAAAAAGGCAGTAATTTTTTCGAAGGGAAATATATGGAGGTTCTTGTTAAAATTAATTTAAAACAAAAAAAAAACAAATTTTCAACTGCGATTCCTCTTAAAACTACACCTACTACAGGGTTCTGTTCTGACTCACTTACTCGTTGTTACGACTACTTTCTATAAGTGGTGAAAAAAAGGTATACTGCAATAGAAAAAATGGCGGGAAAATTGAAAAAACCGAAAAATCGCTTTTTTCGTGGTAATTTGCATACTTATCGTTTAATAATTGTTATTAATTAATAAAATCATTTTAATTTTTTTATGTTTATGGAAACTATAATATTATTCCTTCAATTATTGTATAGATCGAGTTTTTATATGATGTCATACATGTCTAAAACAGCAAATTATATCTGCTATATTCGTAATCGCAGGATACGAATATGAGAAATTTAAGGAGCTGTTTTCGAAGCTAAACACAGCATGCGAACGCAACCAGAGGCCTTCTAAGCCAATGAGAGGTCGAGACGGCATATACTACAGTTGTACCAACTTATTTTTAAATTGTTTTAATTTAGAAAATTGCTCAAATGCTGAACTTCCACAAATTTCCATACACGAATGTGACTCGAAAGAAATGGAAACAGATGAATGTACTATAACTGAACCAGTACTCAATGAAACTTTCGAAAACACTCGAGAATCGTTCAGTTTTGTTGAATTGAACGAAGAAGTACAACGCTCTACGAAGAAAGCAAGATTAGAGAAAAATACATCTATAGGAATGCATCCTTTTTTGAATTTAGTTTTTTGAACATGTTCAAAATAATATTAATTTTTTTTACCGCATTTATGAATTCCATGTAGTTAGTATTTACTACCTAAAAACAGGAGGGATCTGCTTCAATTTTTGCACGATGTATTATTTTTTATAGAATTTTTTTTTTATAAAAACTTGTTCAGTGCAACATTCAAATACTGTCTTATAATTGAAAACCACTCTACAAAACCCGTATATATCATTGTAGATCTACTACATTACCTATTGTATGATTATATTTTGTTTAGTAAACTAATTGATTTCGACTAACAAATTAGAATTGTTCTTGAATGCATATTGAGAATGTGCATTTTTCATGTTTTGTTTGATAGCAACAATCCCATGTACGACGATCATAGAAATAATACATACGTATCCTGCGATTACGAAGATACAAATATACCAGATATAATTTGCTGTCTTAGACATGCATGACATCGTATCAAAACTCGATCTATACAATAAATAAAGAAATAATGTTACAGTTTCCATAAACGTAAAGAAATTTAAATGAGTTTATCAATTAATACCAATTATTCAAAGATAAATATACAAATTACCACGAAAACAGCGATTTTTTCGGTTTTTTCAACTGTCCCGCCATTTTTCTCATTGCACTATGCCTTTTTCTTACCGTTTATCGAAGGTAGACATAACAAAGAATAAGTGAGCCGAAAGAGAACTCTTTAGGATGCGTAGTTTTGAGAGGAATCGCAGTTGAAAATTTGTTTTTTTTTTGTTTCAAATTAAATTTAACAAGAACTCCATATATTTCCTTCCAAAAAAATTACTGCCTTTTTGCAATAAATAGAGGTATCTTTTGCCGAAGGTTGAGCTTCATAAATTTCTATTTGTCAAAGGAAAAAATTAAAAATCGAAAAATTGGTTTTTCGCATTTTTGTCGAAAAATTTAGAGGTTAAGGTAAAAATGGTGACTACAAAAGTTAGATCTTTTCATTCCCTATAACTTTTATATTAAACTTTTTTTGATAGAGTCCACGGTTTATCCAGAAATCTAGAAAAACTGTCTTGTTCCAGGTAGCTCAGTGGTGAAAGCATCAATCTTCTAATCACTGGCTTCCCGCCGCGGGTTCGAATCACAGCGACGGCGGAATTTTTCCGTTGGCCCGAGAAAGTGGTGAGGTAATGGGCCGTTAGACCTAAGTGTCATCGAGACAGTCCTGGTCGCAGAATCGAACCTACCACATGAGGTGGAGTGTTTAGTGGGTATTTCTGAGGTGATTCGGACTCAGGGACTCCTTCACTACCTTATGGGATGTTACAGGCCAATAAGGTGCCCAAAAAGGATTTGAACTACCTCCTAACAAGAAAAAAATCTTGTTCATAGATTATCAAACGCCCCTTTGAGCAAGCAAAATTATAACAATGAAGTTGAGAAACATCAGCAAATAGCCTTAGACAATGATGAAGACAAATCTTTGATCAATGATTTAATTTCCAAACAACAAAGGGGATTGTAACGCAACCAATTAACCAAATTAGAGCCACTAACTTCAGTGAAATGCCATAATCTGTTTTCCAAATTTGCAATACAACCCGTTTATACAAGTTAAAAACTGTTTAGGCAACACTTTTGATAAAGTTTCCGATTTCGACGAATGTGGGATTTACAAAATCGATTGCAGTCGTGTTCAAAATGCTATGTGGGTTAAACTAGAAGGAATATTCTAACTCGCTATAAAGAACATTTTCCCATATAAAGAAAAATAATTGTGAAATATCAGCGTTAGCCGAACATATTTTAAATACATTTCTCAAAAAAATTTATCACTTTTAAAATACAGCACTAACAAACATCTAGGTAATTCAGAAGGGATGGAAATGTTTAAGAGCAATTTATTTAATTCCGATTATACCATCAAACCGATTTTTTTATATAGAAAGTCATATTGTTATTCTACTTTCCCATGTAGTTGTTATTGAAGGTGTTGTCAAACTTCTTTTTAAACTGAAGGCAAATTGCTAAATTTTTCGCTTGTCATGGGAATGACAGCTAATGTCACTTTCAATAATACGTAGTTAATTAAACACTGGAAATAAGAGTCACTTACATCCACTAGAAACTGTTAAACTACTGATGACTTTTCAGGTACCAAGTAGCCTTCATCAGAGTAAACTAAATATGAAATTAATAATGATTTTTGACACAGGTAATGAATTATATAAATATGAACTCAAAATGTGCCAGTTTAAATAGTACCTATTTGAATTTTGTAGTGTGAATAAAGCTGGGGATAAATCTGATTTCATTATTTCCATCCCTTCTAAATCTCCTAGATATTTGTTATTACTCTGTTCAAGAAAGATGAACTTTTTTTTAAAATAGCCTGACCTGCATTAATAATATGTCCTTCCAAAGCAGACTTTTCACCATTATTTTTCTTATACCAAAGTAGCATATTCCTTCTAGTTTGACCAACTTAGCATTTTGAACATGAGTCACAATCGATTTTGTAAATTACGTATTTATCGAAGTTGAAAACTTTATAGAGATGTTGCCCTGAACGTTTTTTTAGCTTGTTCTACATCTATAAACGGGTTGTATTGCAAATTTAGAAAACAAAATATGTAAGTTATTATTGAGGAATGAGAAGCGAGTCTATTGAATTTTATTGAACTATTTGAAGATTATGAGTGTAATTTGGTTAATTGATTGCGTTCCATTTTTCGTTTTTGTCGAGAAATTAACTTATAGATCAAAGATTGGTCGTAACCATTGTTCATCGCTATTTGCTTAAGTTTGTCAACTTCGTTGTTGTAATTTTGCTGGATCAAGGAAACTTTTAATAATCTACGTTATAATTAATCGGGATGTTGAAAATGAAACGAATCAAACAATAGCTGTCAAAACCTCAAATAACAGAAAAACTAAAAAAATTGGTATAGAGAATGCTAATACAGATAAATAAAGCATCAGAAAATAGAGAAACCAACGTGGTATTCCATTAGACGATTTAATTTTGCGTATGACTACATTTTGAAAACCCTGCGTAGAATCCTGAAAGCATCCATGGAGAGCCTAAGGATGCCCCAATTCATGTTGCTAATATCACCTACTTCATGTCGAAAACTATAGTAGGCTGTGTCAAATTTCATGGTGTTAATCCAATTATTTTCCAAAAACAATTATTAATAATAATACTAATAATAATAATAATAATAATAGTGTGACTAAAATCTTGGGTGGAATTGGAATGTGACAAAATGTGCAGCATTCTTTTTGAATTACAGTAGTTGATATGTATTTTTCTGTTATAGGAAGTACAACCATGATTAAGATATATTCAATAAATAGAGCATCGATTGTATAGTAGAAAATTTCAGAAATTTACGAAAAGTGAAACCTGGATTGAATATTTGAATCAATTATTTTTAGTTGGCTTTGAGAACAAAAGAATAACGTACTTGGCATATTTTGTTACAAATATGTACATATAGATATGTCATATTTTCGGAGAACTTTTTGGTGCTCTTAACTTATTTTCTTATAATAAATATATCTACCATATTTTTTAAATATTTAAAAAAAGAGTTACAACAATATTAATTTGAGTATTAGTTATAATTAGCATTTGAAGTTTTCACTAAGAATTTGAGACAGGCTGTCAAATGTCATGCCACATATTGACAATATATTGTAAATTTTGAAAATACCATTTCCAGACAGGGAACGTCTTAGCAGTTGCGCATTTATGTGTTAGTTACCTAATTTCATTTCCACCTGTATATTCGCAGAAAAGTTGAAGATTATTCAAGTATAGGTACATCAGGTTGTTTTTTAACGTTGGCATTAGTTATAATTATGTTATTAAGCACAATTATCTTTATCGAACATACAAAGCATTGTATTAAAGTTAATTGTAGTGTTGAACAATTTTTTTGAGAACAACCCAATAGTGGCTGCAAAATGTTAGAAAATGTATTCCTTGAGCGATTGTGAACTATTAATTGATTTCACTAGAGTATGTTCAACTTTTCTGGGAATATACATTGGTTTGTATTCAATTTGAAAAGGTCGTATTTATTTCTGGTGAAAACCAGAAGTTATTATAATCATAAAGTGTAGGTTCATGCAGGAATCACTCTTAGATATAACATCCCGTTTAAAATTATTAAGTAAAAGCTTTCTAAAACAATAACAATATTCAAATTGATTAATGATTTAATTAATTAATTTACTCACCGATTCATCATTTAAAGCAATATTGAAATATCAACTGAATTATACCTCAATTTGAAACCGCACTACTACACTGTCCAGAGCACCAGAATCAGATTGAACTAATGAGCGCTAGGACTGATTTGAAATATTAGGGATGGGACGGGTTAGAAGGGAACATCTGCATTTCGCTTGAGTAAGTCGGTCATCCGATTATTGTAGCGACTAGCGAAAGTATCCGAATAGTTGATGACCTGTATTTTTTCGAGATGTTCTTCTGGATATTCAACGGATGGTGGATATGCATATTGTTGACAGATACAAATATAACTTGTGGATATTAAGTTTGAAATCGTATGCTACCATTGAAAAAGCCCGCTACTTATGCGTTACGCGACTTCGTGTCTAATCAAGTAATCATTAACCTTTTTTCAATTAATATAGACGAATATCAAAGATATCAAACGGGAGATCGGAACTTTTGACTGAAATTAAGAGGAAAATAACTAATTATAGATTCCATGAGTGGTTTGGGAATAATCCATGGTTTGAATGTGAATCACACAAATTATTTTGTATGGGGAAATGAATAAATACGGGCTTAGTTAAAAAATTGGAAGTGGCGTAACAAGGAAAAGAGTGATTTTCGTCTACTAATTCCAAACTTAAAATATTCGAACACATTTGAGTTACGCTTGTAATTCTATGAGAGTAGATACAGTGGACTACCTTTGGGACAGGAAGTGTGACGTCACTTCCGGTCTGTGCTCCGATTATCAGGTCTCCACTTCCGATCTGCGCTGGCGATGTATGTTATCGGGTAGATAACGTTATCGGCTAGATAGCGTTATCAGTGACTCGGTCTGGCATCCAGTGTGTGTAATTAGTGTTATCGGGTAGATAACGTTATCGGGTAGATAGCGTTATCAGTGATTGTGAGTCACCCATGCTGGCGATGTGTGTAATTAGTGTTATCGGGTAGATAACGTTATCGGCTAGATAGCGTGATTGCGAGTTTGGTCTACGTATAAATAGAAATGCTTAGTTTGAAATATTAATCTTATCAATGAGGTCATCAACAAGTCGTAACTTGTGTGTGGTAGATAATAGAGTCATTGTATTCAATTTTAAACGGAAACAGATAACACTTTGTTTTGCAACCAACTGATTGGTTGATATTTTATCTACGAGAAATGCTTAGTTTGAAATATTAATCTTATCAACAACAAAATGAAAATGTAAACTGTTTCTTGTGCTGATATTGATAACTCAGCAAATTATCGTGGGAATGTGTCACGCAGGCAACTGTAGGAATCGCGCGCAGCGTAGATAAGAAGGTGGAAATGGTATTGTCTCGAATATAATTTAATCATTACACATTTGATTCTCTAACGTGCAACTCGTGTTTTTTGTGTGGTGCAATTTGAGGTAAGTCTATATTATTATTTGATTGAGAAGACTCTCATTTCAAGTTGATATATTCCAAATGAATATGATTCGTATGATAATAAAATCGATTTAGGGAACTTTTATTTCAAATTGTCAACAAGCTAGCTCTCCACTTAAATTCACACACCGATTATTACATTTACTTACTATTGTACACTCAGATTCACACCGATTATTACCACTATTGTTTTCTCGACCGATGTTTTGGAGATATACCGAATTCTATTGAGTAATATTTATCCTTGTTCAATTTGTGGTAAGTCTATATTATTATTTGATTGAGGAAACTCTCATTTCAAGTTGATATATTTCAAATTAACTCCAAATGAATATGATTCGTATGATAATAAACTCGATTTAGGGAACTTTTATTTCAAATTGGTTCATTTCAAATTAACTTCATGTCAACAAGCTAGCTCACCACTTAAATTCACACCGATTATTACATTTACTTACTATTGTACACTCAGATTCACACCGATTATCACCACTATTGTTCTCTCGATCGATGTTTTGAAAATATACCGAATTCTTTTGAGTAATATTTATCCTTGTTATAGATATTCATATCATAATGAGCATGGAAGCATTAAACTCGTGTTCTCTATTACAGAGATTTCCTACGAAAAAAGTTAACCAGCTCGAAGAAGGTAAAGTTTATAAGATAACTAATGCGAAAATTGTCAACACCCGGTTTGGAGAATCTGTGCTAGCAGAGATTGACGATTTTGGTGTTTTCCTCCCAAAACGTTTAACACCACTACTCAAACCTCTGTTGGATCGCATCAATGAAAAACAATGCATAGGACTGATTTATAGAGGAGAGGAACATTTTGGGAAATCGAATCCAGCAGCAAAAATCGAGTTCCGAGAGATTTAGGGGGCGTTCGCAGACTTCAAAGTGGTGCGTGTAAAGTGAGATTTTTGTTCTATCATTATCATGGACTCTATTTCAAAGATTAGCACCGAAATTGTTAAAATCATCGATCAGGCTCAAAAAGATTTGTATAAGTCAAAATTCCCCCCTCAGGAAACAACGAAATGGATAGATTTTTGTACGAAATATATCCGTACGTTCTCGAGACATTTGATGAAAGATGATTTGAATTTAGCTAATAAGAATCAACTTCAGACAAATATCGGTCATATAAAGCGTTTCAAAATTTTTTTACAAATTAGAGATAAACCATCTATATCAAATAAGAATCGCAGTGATAGAATCAGATGGGAGGATGGACAGTCTGCTTTTAAATGTAGAATAAGAACTGGATTGATTATCAATATTTCGCATTTAGACCCAATTAATTTTTTATATGATGCTTTTCATCTTTTCAATACTAGAATCTCCAAAATCCTTCATGAATATAATTTTAATAAAGTTAATTCAACATTTTGTGGCGAGTACATTAAAGGGAACGTTAACGATTAACTTATTCAGACAGATTTTAAATATTTTCATACACGATCAATAGGAATAGATAATACAACGAATTCATTAGAATGGTATAAAGATAATATTATTGAGAAACTTTCTACAAAATTAGAAGAATTCCAAGAGAAAGATTCAAATTGGAGTCTCAGAAATATAGTAAGTCTGCAAATAAATATCAATAAGCATGAGGTAATTAATTCGGGATCTTCCTATATAGTTCTTCCTAAAGAAATTGCAAATAAACATGCTGTTATCAATGTTAAAAATTATGATGAGTATTGTTTCGCTTGGGCAGTAACAGCTGGATTGCATCCTGCTATTAACACAAATTCAAGTCGAACATCTTCATATCCTCATTTTAGTACTGTTTTAAATATACAAAATTTAACTTTCCCGATGCCTATTTCACAAATCCATTTATTCGAGAAGCTGAATAATATAAGCATTCACGTTTTTGTGTTAGAATTATGCGATAAAACAGATGGTGCTGCTGATAAGGAAAAATTAAAGGTTCTCCCCGCATATCTATCAAAAAATAAACTAGAAACGCACTTTAATTTGTTGTTGATTCAGGATAAATATTATCGCGATGTAGAATCTTCAGATACATCGAATTTTGTTAATCCGATAGTTAAATTCCATTATTGCTTGATTAAAAATTTAGCTCGACTTATTAATTCGCAAATTACTACTAAGAATAAAACTTATTTATGTGAACGGTGTTTGAATAATTTCAAGAGCGAGATAAAATACAAGACTCATATCGAAGATTGTGGTAAGATGAATACATGTAAAATAAAATTCTCTAAAGAAGATCATTTAGTTTTCAAGAATCATTCAAATAAAATTCCAATGCCATTTGTGATTTATTTCGATTTTGAGGCTCTATTGCTACCAATCCAAAATTGTTCTCCATCAAATTCAGCTTCATACACCAACCGAAAACAATTACATGAAGCTTACAGTGTAGGCTATTATCTGAAATGTTATTTCGATGATTCCATTCCGAAATATGATAGTTATAGAGGTTCAGAACCAGCCAAATGGTTAACCGAACAATTAGACAAAATTAGTATATTCATAGAGAAGAAATTGAAGTGTAACATACCTATGAGTTTGAGTGCGGTTGATTTATCATCCATAATGGGGGAAACTAAATGTCATATTTGTGAAAAATGTTTTACCGATGGAGATATACGTGTAAGAGACCACTGTCATTTCACTGGGGTTTTTCGCGGCTTAGCACACCAACATTGTAATTTACAATATAAACATAAATTTATAGTGCCTGTTTTAGCTCATAATCTATCTGGGTATGATATGTTCCTATTGATACGAGATTTAGCTAAAGCGAACAAACAGAACATTCAAGTACTACCAATCAATAAAGAAAAATATATAAGTTTTACTAGAGGTTCCTTCTCTTCCCCAGTTAAATTCCGTTTTATCGATTCATGTAGATTTTTAAATACATCACTAGATGAGTTGGTGTCCTTTTTGAATGTCGATCAATTGAAAATTTCGAAGCGTGAATATAATCATTTGACAAACGATCAGTTCAAATTATTAACCCGTAAGGGGGTTTTTCCATATGAATATTTAGATAGTTGGAATAAATTGAGCGAACCAAATTTACCACCAATCGAAAATTTTTATAATAAATTGAAAGATGAATCAATAAGTGAAGGAGACTATGAACATGCTCAAAACGTTTGGCAAACATTTAATTGTAGTAATTTAGGTGAATATTCCGATTTATACTTGAAAACAGATGTTTTGCTATTGGCAGATGTTTTTGAAAATTTCAGAGCCAAATGTTTAGAGATATATAAACTTGATCCTACGTATAATTTCACTTTACCGGGCTTCTCATGGGAGTGTATGTTGAAATATACAAATATTTCTCTCCAGTTTCTAAAAGATATAGATATGATTATGTTTATAGAAAGGGGGATACGAGGAGGTGTTAGTCAATGTAGCAATAGATTCGCGGCTGCTAATAATAAGTATATGAAAGATTATAATTCACAAGAGGAAAGTAGCTATCTCATGTATTTTGATGTTTGTAATTTATATGGGTGGGCTATGGCGCAATATTTACCTTATGGTAACTTTGTATGGTACGATGATCTTAACATCGATGTAAGAGA
The DNA here is from genome assembly GCA_958510875.1 of Endomychus coccineus. Taxonomy (NCBI): domain Eukaryota; kingdom Metazoa; phylum Arthropoda; class Insecta; order Coleoptera; family Endomychidae; genus Endomychus; species Endomychus coccineus. The sequence continues at coordinate 129,456,361 of OY294068.1, read as the reverse complement.
CATTTCGGATGAAAGTCCTGTTGGATATATTCTAGAAGTAGATCTAGAATACCCTCAGAAATTACATGACACCCACAAAGACTTACCGCTATGTCCATTGCACTCTACACCTCCCAATGCTAAACAAGCAAAATTACTATCGACGTTATACAATAAATCTAAATATATAATTCATTATAGAAATTTGAAACAATGTTTAGCGTTGGGGATGGTGTTGAAGAAGGTACATAGAATCCTTAAGTTTAGCCAATCCAATTGGTTGAAAGCTTATATCGATTTAAATACACGATTACGTGCAGCTGCAAAGAATAAATTCGAGGAGGCTCTTTTCAAACTCATTATAAATGCAATATTTGGGAAATCGATGGAGAACGTACGTAAACATCGGAGCGTTAAATTAGTAAGTAAATGGTATGGACCATTTGGAGCGCGATACTATATTTCGCAACCGAATTTCAATAGTAGTAAGATTTTTGATGAAAATTTGATGGCAATCGAGCAAAACAAACTCGAAATATTATTTAATAAACCAATTTATATAGGAATGGCTATTTTAGATATTTCAAAAACTTGTGTGTTTGATTTTCATTATAACTTTATGCTGAAAATATATAAAGATCCCGAAGCGATAAGGCTGTGTTATACAGATACTGATAGTTTGATCTGTCATATAATAACAGACGATGATATTTATGAGACCATTATGAAGAAAAACGTTCAAAAATTTGACACTAGCGATTACGCATTAGATAATATTTTTGAAATTCCACCTATAAACAAGAAAGTGGTCGGATTAATGAAGGACGAGAACAAAGGACATATAATGACAAAGTTCATCGGTTTACGCTCTAAAATGTACAGTTATAAGGTGGAAGGGAAAGAACCCGTTAAAAAAGCTAAAGGCATTAGAGATTCGGTTTTGAAATATTCTATAACTTTTGAGGATTATGTTAAATGTCTTGAAGGAGAAATCGAGATATATAGAGTCCAAAAATCTATCAGATCTTTTAACTTTAACCTCTACACTATAGAACAAAATAAAATTGCCCTCAGCCCTTTTGACAACAAGAGGTTCCTGATAAAGAATAGAACAAACACCTTACCTTATGGGCACTATTCACTATTATCTTGATGTTTGTTTCGATATGTTAATTTTGTTATTTGTATTGTATTCATATATTTTAATAAAAAATCTTTCTCTGATGTATGTGTTAATTTTAATATTTGTATTGTATTTGTATTCATATGTCTTAATAAAAAATCTTTCTATGATGTATGTGTTAATTTTAATATTTGTATTGATATGCTAATTGTAATTGTATTCATATGTTACATACTTGTTTTAGTAAAAACTTTCTATGATGTGTGTTTTTTAATAAAGAAACAAAAACTGTTGATCATATTTTATTGTTCTAAATCATACAAAACCTTATTTTTATAGTAAAATAACATTTCTTCAAGTGTATTGGTCAATAAACATTTTGGCGATGAAATATTAATAAAACAATATAAGAGTTCTAATGCACTGGCATGATTCCTCATGCTTTTTATCACGTCAATAACATTGTGATAGTATGAAGAGAAATCAAATTGTTCGAGAAAAGACACTCGATGTGATAACACTCCATCGTTGATATTAATAATTTCTCGAACATCTTCCTCACACAACCAAAAATGAATACCATGCTTCGTAACTTGAAGTACTTTTTCATTATTGTCCCACACAAGTTGAACTATTTGGCAATATTCATCGGATGCTATGGGGGCAGGATCGAAATCTGTTTGTAAACTTGAGAAGAAATCTCTGATTTCAGTTCGAAGAATTTCGATGAAGTCATACCATTCCAGCAGTCCAAAGGTGAGTTTACAATTTTGCGAAGAATGGATAAGTGATATTGTTGGTGCGAATATTCGCATAGGACTCAATCCACACTTTATTTCATAACCCCCCTCCAATGGGTATGTTGTATTAAACAATAGAAATTTTCCATCCCGAATTAACATTTCAAACTCTTCAAACATTCGATCTAACTCGGAACTATCTTCGGATGTACCACCACTATCTTGGTACGACATTTTACTACAACTGAACTGATTGTTAGATTTTCTCTAACATACAGCCTGAAGATCACACACGCACGCGCAGATCATATAATATCACTTCTAGCAATCCAACTTTTCTCCTTTATTCCCAACCATTTGACGTACATTTTATCATCTTTTTTCCGAAGCACTTTCTCAATCAAAAAGACATCAGGTTGTTTGGTCTTCTGCAATTCTTCCTCGTAGAAACAACCGCTGATTGGGGAGTTCTTCATATCCTCGAGTAGATACGTGACTGGGTTAGTGATTTTAACTTTTATAATTTTAAAGAGCTCCGCCGACCAATTAGGCGTATATGATTTTTCGAAAATATGTTTGGCTTTGCTTATACGTACCACATCACCCACGTTGAATTTATGTGGTAAAGCCAACTTGAGGTGTGAGTAGCATCGCTTCAATATCACGCTCTCATTTTGTTTTGTCACCTTGAATGGAGCCATATTTATAGTTCTATGTTTACGTTTATTATATTTTTCAGTGATTTCTTGAAGTATATCAATCCATCTATATTTTCCTTTCAAACTAAATTGTTTGTAGAGCGCTTCTTTCAAGGTTCGAATAACACGTTCAGCAATGGCGGCTTTCATCACACTATACGTATTATAATGGTTGATTTTGTGTTTTCTCATCAGCTCGTCAAAATGCTTATTAAAGAATTCTTTACCTTGATCGCTTTGCAGATTCCTAGGTTTACGTCCTCCTCCCTCAGTCAATATAGAATTAACTGCTTTCCGAACCTCGTCGGCTGATTTCGTTTTCAATGGACGAGTCCACACGAATTTCGAGAAGCAATCGATCATCACCAAAATATACTTGAATCCTCGATTTTCACGAGTATAATTACCCATTTCGGCTAGATCCATCTGCCACAAGTCATCCAGTCCCTTCAAAATTGTACGACGACGTTTGAAATTTTTTCGGGCTGGCTTATGAATCTCATCGACAACTTGTTGCATCGTTTTTCAATTATTGTCTAGTTGGAGTTATACGTTTCGGGTTGGTTGATGAGGTGGTAGCGTCATTTGGTCTTTTCTTCGAGGGTGTTGTCATACGTTGTTCCAACGCCAGCAGCCTACTCACAATATTCTCCTGATGTACATCCATTATGTTATAATCTATAGTGATCTTGTTCAATTTATCATTATGATCACGCAAAATAACGCGTTGACTCTTATGATATGTTTCGAAATTATCAGTGAATTTCTTGAAGATATCGAGTACATAAGCGGTATTAGCTACAACGGTTTTGAGATCCTTATCATTTTTCTTCTTGTATTCATCCAATTCTTTATGTAAACTCGTGAAGCTAGCATCACTTTGATTTTTGTGCGATTGTATGTTGATGGAGAAACTACTCATCTCTCCAATTAATTTCTGAATCTTATGTGAAAAGTCATCGTTGAAGATGCGCTCCAAGTTCTCCCCAATCTTCGCACTCACATCATCGACATAAATCTTGCTTGCAACATCGTTCTTGAATGTGGGCCTTTTCACATTACAAATTTTCACGTTCTCGATATCTACATCGCCATCTGGTGTACGAGCTAGAACGTGTGAAAACATCGATTGTCGAAGAGCGTTGATGCTGGTTGAACCACCAATCACAGATCTTCGTCCAAACTTATCAAGACTCATCGTGTAAATGATATGAAACAGTAATGAACACACACTAATATATGATATCGGCTTCTCGTAGCTCATTTATTATAGCGACTATCTCATTGTCGTGAGATGTATTTCCCAGCTTGTTGAGATGCCATCAAAAGACTCAGTCGTTCCACAAGTTCGTTTGGATCGTCCCAGTACACGCACTCCACTGGTTCGTTGTTATATGTCAATTGCATACCGCTACCGAGAGCTTCCTCATGAATTAGAGGTCGAATTATTTTAATGTACTTGTATCTTCTAGTACCTTTCAAGTTTCCAGCACTATTTCTGTGGGGATTTGTCAAGTTCAGAATCATCCTGTAATTCATCTTATCTTTCTTGGTGAAATTTCTAGGTTTGTCATAGAATATAAGTTCACACAGACCGACGGTACTTTTGAATTTTCTTCCTTGTGTCACGATAGTATCTCTATTTTTGAAATCGATTAATTTACCTCCTAGCAACCATGACAAAGAACTAGCATCGTAAACTGGGCCATAAACTTTATCGACTTTTCTACTCCCCGACCAATAATCACCGATATATTTTTGAATTAACTCTGGGTAACATTCTAATACGTCATACTCATCATCATCGCTGTCAGACTCTTCAATAACAGTTTTCATACTTGCATCGCTTACATCCAATACCGTTTCTCTTTCATCTTCCTCCTCTTCCTCCTCCTCCTCCTCCTCTTCATCCGCATCATCCTTTTCTTGCTTGATTTCACGTTTAATCAATGGTGTATTATTGGATTTGATTATTTCCCGAAGTGGTTCCGATATGGGTTTAAATAATTTATTGATCGACTCGTCCTCTTCCGTTTTACCCAGTTTCAATGTGAGATATTTCTTGCGTATAGATCGTGCCAATTGAGCGATTTTTCGCTTACGTGCTAACCGTTCAGCGTCCATTGTGTATTTGCTGAAGATTTCACGTTCACACTTTAATATATACATCGAAACCTTTGCGGTATCTTCCATTGTTCAAATCGAAATCTTTAGCAATTATCAATGTTCCAAATTTCTCCATCCAACACATAGAACACATCTTTTTGAATCGATCGAAAGTAACGTCTGGGGATACGTGCTCATCAAACACATGTTTTAGATTTATTTCATCCTGTTTAAATAACACGATCAGGTTAGAATTATCGCGAATCAGTTGTTTAGGAATTTTGGAGTATGTCTGACATAGATATGATGCGTCAATGTTTCTATGTCTACACATCGAATAATATTCTCGAATTTTCTGTTGTGTCTCACAGGATATGTCATCAAAAATGAAGATAGAATTTGGTTTTGCATCGTTCGGACTTATAATTTCTTCATTGTCTTTATATGGGAAATAACCAACTCCTTTTACTCGTTCCAAAATCTCCTGCAACAGTATGTACTTATCTTGATATAATGACTTCGAGTATACGTAAACGTTTTCAAACTTGACACCATTTGGATTGAATAACTACGATAACATAACGTTTGTTTTTCCGCATCCGCTCGGACCACAAATTAAAGCACGAAAAGAGTTTGGTAACAGTTTACCATGTTTACCAATGCGATTAGTTCCAACTTTTAAATCTAAATTCTCGATTGGGAGTGTCTGTTCTTGTTGAACGGTCTTCATCGTGTGAACCATTTCTACTTAATGATAACGTATAAAAGGAAAAATCATCAGAGCGTATGCTCATTAACAATGTTGATTCATCAAGGTGAAGGTTTATTGAATACACTCATAAACAAGCTCCCGTTTGAATTACACATTCCTTCATATCAATTCTGTGGTCCTGGAACTAAATTGGAAAAGCGTCTTGCACGCGGTGATAAAGGTATCAATCCTCTAGATTCCGCTTGTCGCGAACACGATATAGCTTATTCACAAAACAAATCTCTGGAGGAACGTCATAAGGCCGATAAAATATTAGAGGACGCTGCTTGGAAACGAGTTAAATCAAGAGACGCTAGCGCAGGTGGAAGACTCTCTAGTTTATTGGTTACCGGTGGGATGAAGGTTAAACGAAAACTGGGTATGGGTATCAAGAAACGGAGGCGACAACGACGATGTTGTTTCCGGAAAGATATCGTTGGAAGCATCGCAAAGTCAATGGAGCCATCTTCTTCATTGAGAAAGTCCGCTATGAACGCGTTGAAAGCCGCACGGATCGCGATTAAACGAGCTGGAGAAAAAAAGCGTATCAGAGTACCGAGAGTAATACCACTACCAAAATCTGGAGGATTCCTCCCACTATTACTACCCATCTTAGGAGCTCTAGGAGCCTTAGGATCGGTTGCAGGAGGTGCAAGTGCTATCGCAAATACGGTGGTTAACGCTAAAAATGCCCAAAAAAAGTTTGAAGAAGATCAACGTCACAACAAAGCTATGGAATCGCTGGGAAAAGGTTTATACTTGAAACGCAACGCTAAAGGAGGATATGGATTGTTTTTGAAGAAGCAACAAAAAACTTCCAATAAAGCTACCCGATGATAGGCCAATGTACGATCGAGATTTGATACGTTTCGCTAGAATTCTGAAAATCCCAAATTTTCGAGGTGTCTTTATGCGAGATACGCTACCGCTCAAACCTAGACGTCGTGAATGTATCATTCTAAATTTGGACTTGACTAAAAACAATGGAACGCATTGGGTAGCGTTTAGAAAAATCGATAACGATGTAGAATATTTTGATTCTTTTGGAAATTTGAAGCCACCAAAGGAACTCGTTCGATATTTGGGCGAGAACGTTAGGATTTTCTACAATAACGACACCTATCAGAACTATAATCAAGTGATATGTGGACAGCTGTGTTTGAAATTTCTCTGTCACACTCGACTATTCGAAGAGTAACAACCACACACCACCATGGATTTCACTTCTGCAGTAATACAATACATATGTGAAAATGAGAGTAGTAGTAGTGGGAGTAGTTTGAGGAGAATCATCGATTTTATTTATGGAAATTTGATCGAGGCTATCAATAAACCTACTAGCGAACTTACACGTAAGAATTTAACGTTTCTACCGATGGAATACATCCTGAAACATTTGGATGTGGTGTTTCTCAATCAGAATGAGGTTCCGGAACATATGTTTGATTACCTTTACCGTCATATGCAGTGTAAGGAACATGTCGATGAAGATTGCGATGGTCCACAACCCCCACGCAAACTATGTTCGCAATGTTTATCTGAGCAGATTTCTCACATCATGGAGAACGAGGAAATAACTCATCACGAGAAGCAAGTGTTGATAGAAGAAGTTTGCAAAGACGATCCATACTTTATGAGATCATACTTATTCCATCTATTAATGTTAAAATATAAATAGAGATGTTTCAATAAATTTTTATCAGTATCATGTCTCAGTTGTTCACGTTAACAAGCACCAACCATATATTCTCGTTTACACCGCAGAATTCGATTGTGCTGAGGCCAGACAAAAAATATTGTTTAGCATTGTTGGGATTCAATTCATACAATTCCATACCCAATATAGAGAACGAGAAATTCTACTATTACGTAGAAGGAGATAAAACAAAAGCGAAGACTCTTGAAGCGATAACAATTCCGGCTGGAAACTATGAGATAAGCGATATCGAAGAATCTATCAGGAAAGAATTGAAGGTTAAAGAAGATATATTCTCGCTGAAACCGAATGACAATACGTTAAAGTGTGAAATATTCCATAAAAATCACGATATTTCGTTTGAAAAAAACGATAGTCTTGCTAAAATATTAGGATTTTCGCGGAGGGTATTGAAGAAGGGCGTAGTGCACGTGTCTGATTTATCTGTCAACATAATAAAAGTCACCAACATACGTTTCGAGTCGAACATTACAGTGGGAGCCTTCTATCGAAATAGACCTGCGCATACGATCTACGATTGTCCTATCACCATCGACCCCGGCTATAGGATTGTGGAGCGTCCGAAGAATCCTCTCTATCTACCAGTATCCGATATCGGAGAGATTACCAACATAACCGTACTAGCTTTAGATCAGCATTTGAAACCAATAAACTTTCGTGGTGAAGAAAGTATTCTACATTTACATTTACAAGAAGTATAAAAAATATGGGGTTGTTTGTGGACAACAACAACAATAAAAACAGTTCCCCCACCACATCATCATCAGTCTTCAACAAAACACCTAAAGTGCGTGACCAACTCACCAGAGCCAACATCGTAATTTTGAAATCATTAGGGTTTCGTCTTAAACAAGAATGTCATTATCCAAAATGAAGTATGCACGTAACAGTAGCGATGCCAGAGATGTTCATCATACAGCGATCATCTCACCTATATTCGATATATACCAGGAACCGAAATTTGATGAATCGATTCGAAAAGCCGAGTACAGATCGATTACACCATTCGTCAAGGCGTTCAATAACAGCGATATCATAGAGTTTGGGATAAATCAAGTAGACGCTTTTTTTGCTATGAAAGATACTCTGTTGGCGATCAAAGGAAAAATCGAAGTTAATGGAGTGGGGAATGTAATATTGGTACCTAATTATGGACCTTTTCTTTTCGACTCGTGTTCCTACAGCGAGAGCGGTAGAGACATCGAAACTGTACGTGACCCTGGAATAGTTAGCGCGGTGCGAGGATTCACATGTTATTCTCCCACAGATTCGACGCATATGTCTATAGCCAGCTGGACTTATCCGGAAGAAAGTGTTATATTGAACGCAACAAAGTCGTTCAGTTTACTCATCCCACTCAAGCATATTTTCAACATTTTCAACGATTACACCCGAATCACGTTCGGACGACAAACGATTCGATTGGTACGTGCTCGAAACGATAACGATTGCGTTATAATTGAGAACGCGGCTACCACAGTCAAATTTCTGATCGATAGTATAGAATTGAAGGTGAAATATATCTATCCCAACGATCTAATCAGAGAGAAGCTATTGCGATCCATCAAAAGCGATTCTCCTATTCTATTCGCTTTCCGGAAGTGGGAGCTGCACGAGTTGCCTGCCATAACGGTCGATGCGAAGAGAGAAATATGGGCTGTGAAAACTAGCGCGTCCGTCGAAAAACCACGGTATGTTATCGTATTTTTCCAAACCAATAAACGTAACAATGTGAAAGCTAATCCTACAATATTCGATCATGTGGATATATCAAGTATCCGCTTATCGCTGAACGGAGAGTATTGGCCTAACGAACGGATGAACTTGGACTTTGCCAAGGAAGATTTCGTTCTAGCCCACCAAAACTATACCGATTTCTATCCTAGCTACACGAATTCCACAACAAAACATCCCATATTGGCTTATGATAAATTCAAAAAACGCGCGCTTCACATCATCGATTGTTCTAGACAAGAGGAGGCGGTAAAATCATCAACAGTCGACATACAATTGGAGATTGAAGCGGATAAAGGATTTCCAGCCAATACCAAGGCATATTGCATCATCATTCACGATTGCTTGATGGAATACTACCCCCTCACCGAAATTGTCAAGAGTCTCAATTAAACATCAGTCAGTCTAAATCGAAACTTCAAGCGAATCGCATCATCATGAGAATCGCATTAGTTGACATTCAGGGGTTCGTCATTGACGATGCCTTCCATCCAAAAGAAATGTGTATACAAATTGGATTCAAACGTCATTATTCCTTATTCAAACCGCACACATCTTATTCATCGCTTAATGCAAAGGAGCGAAAATCCGCGTGGTATTTACAAAAGTCTCATCATGGACTCGATTATGTATCTGGGAATGTGGATTATGAAGAAATAAATAATATTCTCAAATCGATTCTCTTGTATGCAGTCGACTATATTTATGTCAGAGGACAGCAAAAAGCCGAATTTTTGAGAAGGAAGTGTATAGAATTGGATGTTTACCCACACATCGTAGATGTTCATAGTTTCGATGGTACTCAATGTGGAACGGGGAAATTCGAGCGAACAAACAATTTGACCTGTCTGAATCATCGTAATGACGGTGGAAAATACATGTGTGCAGTTCACCATGTGGATAAATTACAGCAGTGGTTTCTGAATAAAATACTACCTAAATGATATGTATTTTATTCTGAAATAAATATTATTATCAATCTTTTGTTTGTTTCAATAAAACACATCCTTTATATAATAATTATTATTTATTTAAATGGTAAATAGCTTTCTTCACATTTTTAACAAACATTTTCAATAATAACACTGATAAAGAAGATAAAATAACATACAAAATTGCGAAAATTTTGGGGATTTCTCCTTCCATTGCAGATGATGTGAGTGTAGATGTCTTTTGTACGGGATGTGGTAAACATGGTGATTGTCGGATCATTTGCCATTCAGCCATATCCCCCTCACTTCGATCGAAGAATAAGAGTTTAAGTTTATAATGTATGGTTGTACGATTGTCTTGTGGGATGTCGAATGTGAATACCTCCAATTGGTTATCATTGATTTTTTGAAAATTCATCGGAATCCATTCGGTACGGTTACACTGTCCACCACCGCTGCCGACATCCTTCAGACAAATATAGATGCGTTCAACGTGTTGGGGAACGTTCGCGTATAAAATACCATTCAGAATTGTGGTTAGAATCACAAAATTTGTTTTTAACACCCCCACTCCCATCATGCTCACTGTTTACACTTAATTTGTTCAGCAGTCTTATAACTTCAATTTTATCTGCGTAAAAATTCAAGTCCCTTCTTAGTTTATGAACTTTTCCCACGAATTCGCAAAGTCTGCGTGTGTATTCTTCAAAAGATATATCCATAATGATATATTTGTAGATATCTATATTATTATTTTAAGAGCCACATAACATCTTCCTTCGTAAGAAATTCGAATAACTTCCAACTATTCGCACTAGAACACATAGGATTCACACTATTGGGGTGATGTAAACAGATGAATTCACAATTTCCTCGCTCTAATTTTGGACATTTACCTTTCAAATTCACCACTTCTACTCGATCTAACCCCAATTCTTGGAACGCTCCCCGTAGAAACTTAGCTTTTATCTTCCCACATACATAAACAGTAGCATCCGGATCGATATTTTCCTTCAAAATTTCATACAATTCATCATAATCCTGATAGCCAGAGGTCCATGGAATCCCATGATATTTTTCACAATGAAATATTTTCTTCATTTGCCTCTCAGATAGTTGATCCATCGATTTTGGTGGTTTGAATAGAAAATATTTCTCCAACCTTTTATCACAGTCCAACAAAGAGAGTTCCTTGATTTTATATACGTTTGCAGAAATCGGGAAACTTTGAATATCAACCACTATAGACGACATTTCAAACTAGAATGATAAACTATCCAAATATCTAGTTGCACATGCGCAGATCATTAACATATTTCTTTGACAAAATTTCGAAAGAGTACGTCGAAGCACAAAATTTGTAGTGATGATGGACTTATTCTATAGTCAACCTCCCCTCCTATCTCAGAAAACAGTTGAAACATCTTAAAGGTGTAAGAATTTGAAGTATCTCTTCGGATGCTGCGCATGTCCATTATCTCACATCGGTACGGTAGAAGTGCGATCCGATAAAAATCATCATCAATATCATGTAGCACTCTAAAACAATTAAGTATATACGATCCTGGTTTCGGAACGATACCCGAAATTTGATGCAATATGATTTTTCCCATTCTTCTATTTTTATATTTGAACTGACCTTCTATATTCATATCGATTATCTTCCAATCTTCTGGAGGTGGATCGAAATCTCCTCCGAAATAGAAAATATCAGCATACGCCCAATCGGTCGAGGCCCCCACCAGGAAAGTTATGAATTCTCCAGCGATTATCCAATTTTTGGATGGTAATTGTAATTCTTCGAGGATTTCCATCATATTCGGCAGACATGCGCTTATTACGAATTTCTTCGCATCGTACACGGTGGTAAGCACACTATGAATAAAACTGTTGTATAATCGAGGAGACATTATCACGAACTGAGTTCGATTTAGTTGAAGCAGTCACACACACCCTCTGCGCTATTGACTTTTTCAACCTAAAATATACAATCAAAACTAAATGCGGGTGAGAGATAAGAGGTCGATCGAACTGGTAAATATACATGTAAAATAATAGAACATTTTCAGATAAAAATGACGTGTGTTCGGATCCCTTTCAATCTTTCTCACCAAAGAATACCATTTTTTTTCATTTGATGTACACGTCGTAGACGTTATGATCGATTCACAACCGCCATGATACCTCGTTGACCACCTCACGTGATAGCTGCCATGACACCACGTGTCTAGGACCTTTCTTACAAACAACCTGTATATACAACATAACATACTCTTTACAAACCCCCTGTATATACATCCAAACAATAATTACAAACACCGAATGCCAATCGTCAGCAGCCTACGTGACACATTCCCACGATAATTTGCTGAGTTATCAATATCAGCACAAGAAACAGTTTACGTTTTCATTTTGTTGTTGATAAGATTAATATTTCAAACTAAGCATTTCTCGTAGATAAAATATCAACCAATCAGTTGGTTGCAAAACAAAGTGTTATCTGTTTCTTTTTAAAATTGAATACAATGGCTCTATTATCTACCACACACAAGTTACGACTTGTTGATGACCTCATTGATAAGATTAATATTTCAAACTAAGCATTTCTATTTATACGTAGACCAAACTCGCAATCACGCTATCTAGCCGATAACGTTATCTACCCGATAACACTAATTACACACATCGCCAGCATGGGTGACTCACAATCACTGATAACGCTATCTACCCGATAACGTTATCTACCCGATAACACTAATTACACACACTGGATGCCAGACCGAGTCACTGATAACGCTATCTAGCCGATAACGTTATCTACCCGATAACATACATCGCCAGCGCAGACCGGAAGTGGAGACCTGATAATCGGAGCACAGACCGGAAGTGACGTCACACTTCCTGGTCCAAAGGTAGTCAACTGTATCTACTTATGAGTTATTATATTCAAAAATCCAAATCAAACTACACAATGCTTGACAGTAGAAAATGTTATTTTTTTAAGAACTGTTTGTATATGAACAGACCATGTTCGCTATGTTTTTGAGATATACGCTGTATGTTGTAAATTAAATTAAAATTGTAAGTGTTTTCTATTAATATTGTTGAACTACAAAATATAGCGACTGCAATTGACAATTAACATAACGAAATATATCTGCAAATGGAAGATATATTAAAATTAGATTAAATCTAGAAATATATAAATGAATAAATATATACATATGTATATATGAGATTGCAAGAAATTACCTTGCTCCGGATCACAATAATTACACTAAAATACATCTGGTCTTGTCTTTTGGGTACCCGTTACGTACAACACTTTGCTCCTTGGCCTACCACCGGAGCATAACTGGGTAAAATCTTCATCATTCCATTTCAAATTCCAACTTTTAGAAAATCGTGTACCTATTTTTTTTAAATTCCCTAACTGAAATAAAAGTTAGAAGCAGCCCAGGCTTACCCAATTGTTCATTACATGCAAAATATCTAAATTAAATGTTCTCTCTCTCTCTCTCTCTCTCTCTCTCTCTCTCTCTCTCTCTCTCTCTCTCTCTCTCTGTCTCTCTCTCTCTCTCTCTCTCTCTCTCTCTCTCTCTCTCTCTCTCTCTCTCTCTCTCTCTCTCTCTCTCTCTGTCTGTCTCTCTCTCTCTCTCTCTCTCTCTCTCTCTCTCTCTCTCTCTCTCTCTCTCTCTCTCTCTCTCTCTCTCTCTCTCTCTCTCTCTCTCTCTCTCTCTCTCTCTCTCTCTTTAAATGCATTGTGTTTCATCTAGTAAAATGAGTATTGCTTCTAAAATAGCAACTTTAGGATTACTACATCATATCGAAAGAGAATTTAATTCTGCAATATAAAGTCTCAAAAAGAGACATCTCATAAGAAAAAAATTTTGGACAGTCTACATTGGTACGAATCATCCGCATTTTTGAGGCTGGACAGTCATATTTTTAAAACGGTGTTTCAAAGAACTGAGACACAAGTTTCAGCTTCGAACCACAGAATTCGAATTTCGAAACAGTGACCGCCTTTTTGCTTTTGTAATAACTACGAGTAGTATCAACGTCGACAAGACAAAGTCCTTTATTGTCAAAATTGAGACGAGACAAACACTTTATCTCGTCTCGTCTCATCTCGCGGCATCGCTAAGTATGGAATAATATGGTTTATTTACGTCAAGAATGATATGACGTCATGGATCAAGGTCAGCCATTGTTGTGCGGTTGTGCAGATTTTTAATTTTTTTGAACACTACTAACGATTCCATTCGATAATTCGATAAACTGTTCACTTACAAAATTAGGAGTTCTTTACTTATTATCAAATAAGACAAATAATTCATAATTTCAAATATAATTGAAAACTTTTGGTGTTTACTAAATATTTGAAGAAAATGGAGTGAGTAAAGATATTGAAAATTGACTTTCAGCTTCAAATCAATATTATTAATCCATACTGTGATGTTAAAGTAAGCATTATTTATAGAAGCAAGCACTCAAAATACTCGATTATCAAAATATTCAAATCAATGAACGATTTCCAAATCTACTTTCGAGTATCTCAGTAACATTTAGTAGGATAAATATAATATTTCAACAAATATTCAAGTTAGAATCCATTCAAAAAAATGGGATTTGACGAAGATAGCGTGGCACTTATTTATGGAAATTGTTGAAATGAATTGGTCGCAAAAGTAACCAAGTATGACGTCATATCATTCTTAAAGTAAATATACTATATTACGAATTAGTATTGAACGGATGGCAGAAAAGCTCTATGAAATTTACTACATAAAGTGACCTGAATTGATTTTAAGAACCAATGGAACTGCATCAACGACAATAGTCTTTCGTCAGAATTTTCCTTTATTCATACGACACGACATGAGTCGATCCTGTCTGCCATCCGCTTTAATGGCAAACTGTAAAATAAAGGATGCTTGAGAAAGGCGTCTTTCGGTGTAACCGGAAGTCAGTTTATTCGTCTGACAGACACCTCAATCACCCTGTATAGGGATGGTAATAAAAATAATGGTACGTGTTCCCAAACACTAAATCAATTGTCTGATAATCTTAGATTTCAGACAATTCTTTTACTTTATATTTATAAGCCAACTTGACACAGATTTATTTTTAATTAGAACCCATTTTAGATAGAATCGGCTTCAATGCAGAACCGATTCCGAACTGGAATTCACGAAAGATAAAAAAAGAATCTATTTAACGTAAAATCTGTTTGAAGTATTCATTTTTCGATAAAATGTACCGGATCAAACTCAGAACCACTTCCCTCACTATACCTAGGATATAGTGCTAGGGAAATATTGTAATCGGCCCAAAACAAATTTTCCGAATTTTCGCGAATATATCCGTTATGAGCATTTCTGAATCGATCTAGACTATTTTTGACAAGATGTCCGTGTGTTTCTGCGTACGTACGTATGTGCGTGCGTAACCTACTCTAGCAACGTATTATTTTTGGGTGCGGTAGCCCCATTTTGAGTGGTAACTCCGATTTCCGTCTTCATTTTTTTAAATGGAAGTATTGTATTTCATCGGACCATGAAGACAACCGTGTTTTCTGATAATTAACATATATATCACGATGAACGCCCGTGACCAATTTCTGATAGAAAAATGATGGGAAATTTTTCTCACCAGCTAAAATATTTTTAAGAATCTGGCACATCTGGTTATTCCGGAAGTGAACATTAACTTGCTTATTTCAAATGAATTCTGCGAAAAATTCTAGCTCAAAACGTTTTCGAGATATTTTGTTAAAATGACAGATGCAGACCGCAACATAATTAACTGTTACATCTAAACAAATTATTTTTTGATGATAGTCAGGGGGCTCGTAAGAAATATTTTAAACTCGCTCACAATAAATACGGAAAAATACTTTTTTCAATGAAAATCCCCAGTTATCTTCTGGTAGTCTTATTCAGAACTAAAAAATAGGATAACTTTTTATTAGTTTCCCCATATAAGAATCCCTTAATTTCTAAATTATAGCAAATGTATTGTTAATACCCTTAAATGCCACGTTTCCTTAAGTTCAGAGAATCGCGGTTCAAAAAACATTAAGGATAAGTTAAATAAATGTCACTCAGTTTAAAATTACTGTAAACAATGCCTGCTTGGTTGAATTCTACCAACGAAGATTATTTAAATCTTAAATCATTATTTATGGCGAATAATGTAACGAAGTGATACATTTACTGTGCGTTTTCCGGAAAAACGTAAGCCATCAACAAAGACTGGTAGACATATAATGAGAAATTCGGGTCTGTGAAAGCTAAACTATAGAAAAATAAGCCAGTGGTCGACAATGAAGATACCGAAGTTGGTGTTTTGGGATTTTTCATGACTTATCCGTCAAAATTTTCTACAGAATGCGCCAGACAGTATTATTTGAACCGACGAAGCGAAATTAACAAAAAATACTTTATTTGACTGACATAATTCACATCACTGGAGTGATTCAAATCCTAAAAAGTTCAGATCAAAACATTTTTAATAGGGTGGCAATTCAATGTATTTTGTGCAGTCAAGAATGACAGGGTAGTCGCTTTGCACTTTTATCTACACATTTTAAATAGTAAAATGTAAACGCACAAATTTTATAGCTGTGCACTAAAACTAATATTTTTGTAGAAGGATATTTAAACATTCTAAGAAATTTCGAGGTATTTACCACTGGCTGATAATAGGCATGTTGGAAATATTCGCACAACAGTTATTTAGTAAACAATTTGTGATGTGCCAGATTCTTGAAAATGAAATAGCTTAGCTGAAGAGTACTCATCAACATAAATAAATATTGAAATATTTCCTATCATTTTTCTATGAGATATCGATCGCTGGCGTTGGTCATGAAAGACCCTGTATATTTAACCAGCAGAAATGTCCAAAATTTTCATTTTAAGATCCAAATGACGTTAGCGATGCGATGTCACGATCTATTTTATGTCTTCATTCTGTGATAAATTTTGATAGTTCATGTGGCAACAAGTGTCAGTATAAAAAAAGGTTATAATATTTCAATGTAACATAGAGTATATCTTACCGTCTTTTATTAGCGGTTTCTAAATCATTTCCAATATGTTTTCTGTTCCTACACATTTGACCTGCAGTAATGTCCGAAAGCTATTTTGCTTACATCAATTGATCATAGCTTTTTTACTGTAAAGGTGTATGGTGTAGTATTTATTTACTTATTCATTTATTTTTTGTTATCATTTAATACGCGAATTTATGCCGAATTTAAAGAAATTTGGAGGCACATTTTAAAGTATTGTGTAGGATGAATTGTGTACATTGTACAACTGTGATAACTTTCATAAAGGCAGTGAAGAATGAAATAGGTTGTACATTTTCCGCACTATCAGTTATCATTTTTTTGAAACAAGCATTACAGAAAATACTCCAATGTAATAATATCGGTAAACCTTCAGGAAATGCAATTCGAACCATAATATTATGACAACTATAATGCATGCATACACCTTTGAATGTTGAAACAGCCCGCTCATATAAATTTAATATACCTTTCACTTTCTGCATAATACAACATCTCAATCTAGAAAAACTTCATTCAAATCTCTAAATTGAAGTTTTATTATTAATCAAAATAATACAATCCTTTAGATACCCTACTGTCTTAGTTTACATTATTCTCATGTCCATTTTCAACATCTGCATAGTTCTCCCCATGTGTAGTTTTTATAACATCGTCTGGAGACGTTTTTATTCGAGAGCTGCTGCTGCACCGACCCACCGACCTATATCGCTTTACGCCTTATATGTCATCTCTCTCATATTTAAGATTTCGGACAATACAGTAGAACTTAGCGTATTGCTAATACACTATGTTACATCTAATTTCTTATAGGTACAGTTTATTCAAAAGGAAATTAAAGTTAATTCATTGATAATTATACAAGATGTTCTATATCGTAGGTAGATTACCTAATCAATATAAAATTACTTGTTGATAATTATTTAGTGTAGATAATTCACCTCTTTCAAGCGGCGAATTACAATCCATTTTCACTGTTTATGCACCCTTAAAATGGAATTGAACCACATATGACATTATAATAAAACTCAATGGTACTGTAATTACTTATTAGACATTGTATTATTCTATTGAGACACATGTCATTCATTAAATTTATTGTGATTGATTAGATTATTCGTTAATCCACTGGATACTATATTTAAGTCTAGTGCAATAAAAGTTTCAAGCGGCCATCATCTTATTATATGTAATATGCATCAAAAGTTCGTGTTAAATCTTGGTATACAGGGTGGCTAAATTTCGATGTTTTAATAGGGAATATCGATAAGTATGAGAGATACCAAAAATCGAATCCCACATCCTCGATCACTTTTTTGGGAAAATTTCAATAGTGATATCAAAAATGACTATCTTTAGTTTTCGAGTTATTTGAGAAAACTCGATTTTTCGAGTACTCAATTTTCAGGTAATCTCATTTGTTTATGAAATTGGAATAAAATAATGTATACATTCTTGAGGCACTTTTACTAGTGGAATTCAGTGGTGTAGTCATAAAAAACTTTCACAATGCGAGTTATGACATATATTAAGTTGTAATTTTTTATTTGAAGTCTTAGTTAAACTTCAATGGAAAGAGAATTTCTCCATTCCAAATATATATCATGTTGTGTCCATTTTTACTAGATTTTGAAGAAAATTGCATTTATTGAATATTTCTCAAATTTCTTATTCACTCTAAATAGTACGCTTATGTCCTTTAGAAAATGTCTAATTGAACAAACAATCTGACATTGCATTGTTGTGAAATTTTACAGAATTTATGCCATTAATAATCACTGTTGATAGTCTAACAAAGTACTTAATTTCTATTATTTAGTTTTTCTCAGTGCAAAATGGCTTTCAAAAATTATGAAAAGTCTTATATGAGAAAGTGTTTTAATCTTAATGAGAAAAACTCGCTGCAAGTGATTTATCCTTTAATCGATACCCAGAAAGAAGCCAACATAACTCAACCATTTTTAGAAGATTGAAGGAAAATCATATTAATTATTGATCGTTTAACAAAGCAAGAACTAAGAAATATGACATTAAAAATGCTGAAAAAGTTTCTATAAATGAAGAGTGTAATATGCTAAAAGACTTGAGTGCCATTCAACAATTTAGCACCAGACACAAATAACAGCAAAAGCAAATTTTTCAAAATGTTCTTATTATCTGCTAGTTGTAAGGAGTAATGCAAAATTAACAAAACTGAAAACGTTTTACCAAAAAAATATTTATTTTAGACATTTTTATATTAAAGTAGTAGCAGTACCTTTATTGCAACTATACTTAATATACGTTGTTTGAAACTGTAGATGAGGCAAAATCAACACAAACTATTTCGGTTTGTATGTTCCTGCGTTATCTAAATAAGCTGGACATACAAATCTTGATTTTTTGGACTTTGGGTAGGATATCATGTTTTGAATTTATTTCATTTTAGCGTTTGTCTATGGCCTTTGGGTTGGAATCATAAATATTATTCACGAAGCTTCTGAAGTAGTCAATATTAGCATACTGTTTTAAAACTTTTACTCTGCGATATGGAGCTATTTCAGTGTAATTATTCTCAACTTTAACCACTTCCTCTTCCAGTAAATCGGCATTATTCTTAAGCATAACCAATTGCGATTTACAGAGATGATCAGTTTTTATGGACTGTCAAGATAGTTTGATTTTTATTTTGGCTTCCGCAGTTATCAGACCACAATATTAAAGATTTCTTAATAGTGTTCAATTCGTATGTAAAATATTCAAATATACAGGAACCTATCTCGTTGCATCCACGCTTCCCGTAGTTTCGTCTCAAAGACAAAAAAATCGAGTTCCATTATCTTCAAGCTTCTATGTTAACAGAAGCTATTTGGCGACTGTAATACATTTACGTGGTCAATGATGGTACTCATATAAAAGTTTTTGTAGCTCAAAACATAAAACACAGTTAGAAGTCTAACTTAGTTTCCTTACAATCATTACTCATCATCTTATAGATTCTGTTTTTCGATGATGCAGGGCGATGTTGTTAAGCCACTGCTGTGATGCACTTTTTAATACACTGAATAAAGTTTACGAATGTTTAAATTTCCAGATAAATAGTTCTTAAAATTTTTTTTCTCGCCCATAGTGAATTTCCTTTGTAGACAGACTGATGTTATAAATTCGATGGTTGTTGATTTCAAAGACTGGTCTATTCTCTGGCGTCCCCCGCCCATATTTTTTCTTATATTGTAATATCCCCGGATGAAGCAAGTTTCTGAAAGATAAGCTTAATTCCGTTTTCCCCAATCAAAAGTTCCACAAAAAATGAGGTTAAAATCATCAAGTGCAATTTTTTGGCACTTGGGCCTATTTGGAAGGCATTCAAAATATCTCTGAAAGAGGGTATCATAATGAGACAAATTTTACATGTACAAATTTCTCATGGCGTGTATACCCCAAAACCGTAACAAATATAGCGAAATTGACAAAGGTCCTTACGTATTTCAAATGTTATTGCTATGGCTCTTGCGAATTCCTTTATTATTTCAAGCCGTCAATTTCAAACTAAATCTGGTGTGACCCGAGCGCGACGCGACCATTGTCAGTATTGAAAAAAAATCTAGGTCTTATAGTATTAAGAAATAACAACTCCTGAATAATCCTGAACGACGTCTGAAGTTTTGTAACTGGTATTTGAAGCAAATTCAGCGAGATGGCTCATTTTTTGAAAACGTTAGTTGAACGGATGAAGCATATGTGGCATTGACGCTTTGGTTTCAGTGTTTGGTGTGCCATATATTTTATAATAGTTTTGACTCATCGAAATTATAATGAAGCTATGAATGGTTAATGGTATTATGCTATTCTAAATCAACATATTATTGATGATTTTTTTGATGAATTGCTACTTGATGAGAGAAGACCTTTTTTGAGCTTCGTTAAAGATAATTTATGTAAAAAGAATATTAGTAATATTATTAACGAGTTGAGGGAAAATTTTACATAGTGTCTCAATATAGTATCCAATGTTCATATTTATAATGCAGTTGTAACTATTCCAAAGAGATTTGACATGTGTGTTGCAAATAATGGACATCAGTTTGAACGTTTATTGTAAATATTGATCTTGTTTTATTTCAATGTAATTCATTATCTTAATTCTCATTAGAATTTTCAGTTGTCTGGAATGTCATAGTTTTACTTTTTTGTTTACCTAAATGTCATATTATTGATATTTTTGTCTTCAATCTTATAAAAATATATTCACCATCAGTTTGTCTTGGGTCAATATTTAAATATGCTTATTTGCAGTTTCAGAATAATTTGTTTGTAGAATAAATATTTTATAACATGATAAGAGTTTATTACTTTTCATAAGTTAAATTACGCTGAAAAATACTATCTACCGTTGTTAGAATCAACATTTTAATTGTTTTAAAATCTGTAAAATTGTAGAACAATGCAATGTTAGATTGTTTGTTCAATTAGGTATTTTCTAAATGGCTGACGACCCAATAATGCCTGAAGAACGTAGAAATTATTTTATTCCAATTCCATAAATAACTGAGAACGAAAACTTGAATTTTCTCATAACTCTAAACCAAAGACGATAATACCCAATTTTTGATTACAACATCGATATTTTCCCAAAAAAAACATCGATCAGGTTTAATTTTTTGGTATCTCTTATACTTTCGAGATTTTAGGCAACACCTTCGATAACGTTTCCGACTTCGCCAAATTCGGAATTTACAAAATCGATTGTGAGTTATGTTAAAAATGAACATTCTAATTTGGTATAAAGAATATTTTGCCCACATAAAGAAAAATAATTATGAAATACCAGCGTTAGCCGAACATATTTCAAAAGCAGGCATAGCCTAAAAATTACGTAGGCTACGATACAAGTTACACCGTTACTCAAGAAAGTTTATCACTTGTAAAACACAGTACGGACAAATATCTCTGAGTAATTTGAAAGGGATGGAAATGTCTTCAGTACTTTAACAGTCTTGGTAAGCTATTACGCTTGGTTCAAAATCAAGTAATTTTTGGAAGTCATAATAGAAGCCCCCTTACGCCCTCTAGTTCTTATGAGTTTTGTGTTCGACTCTGGCACTTCACCCGAGAATCGAGTTTCGAAATATTCATAAAATATGTGTTATGAATTCAAGCATAGTTAATTTTTTATGAAATTTCTGACGAACAGAAAATGAAATATCCGTCTCCATAGTCATTTTGACACGTAAAGTATAGGAGAGGCTACATTTTAGTTCCAACGATTTTAACGAAAAATCATGTACCTAGTAGTTTCATACCATATTTGCAGAAAATACACGACGGAATTAAGTTTGGTTGAAATCTAGTACATTTTCGTTAAATGTAGAACATATTTCATAAGAATCTAGTATCGATACTGCTAAAAAGTACCGATACCATTTTATGCCCTTTGGAGTAAAAACTGATCTTCGCGGGTGGCCACGTCGTATAAGGAACCTACCTGTCTGTCGGTTTTATAGATTCTTGAATTTGGTGAGTCAGTGGCATTTCTCACATAGGTATAATATACCTACATTATATGAAAATTCACATCTGTACTATCAGATATGTTAACCATTCAGAAGTTGTACACTTTAATCTTTCAGATATTTAACAGTTCATATCAGAAGCTGGAAGGAACATAGTAAGTGAAGAAAATGAGCGAAGTCATAAACACAGAAATTTTACATGAAGGGTAAATGTAACATTCAATCTTATCTATATGAAACGTCATTCCCAACAAACTTTCTCTTTTTTAATAATTTCAATATTGATACCCTCAATAAGTTTATTGATCTTCACGAAATTGTATTTTATCACATTTTATAAATAGTACTCATTAATTCAAAATGAACAATTGTAGGTACATACCTATTTATTCGAATTTCTTACACATGACTCTTTCATTACTGTTGGTACATACGTACATACCTTGAGATGTGCAAATTTTTTTTTATTACATCCTCACACTGTGTGCTTTAGATTTCCCAAATGAAATACTTACGACAAAAAAGATTCAATATATATGTATTCAGTAAATCTATAAATACTAACTTGATGCCGCATGCAAGGAAGAAGAAAATAAAACACATATTCACTGAGAAATTATATTCCTTGAATCCACAACCTACTAATGAAATAATGAATAATACAATAAAACTTTTTTACATGAACATATATACTTCAAAATAGTTACATTTAAAATGAACTCTTGTGAGTGAATTAAGTGCTCTATCAAAATTGTTAAAAAATATTATTTTAAATTAATTCTGAATGAGCAAATTTAAGTGAGAATAATAATAGGTAGTAATACAACAGTAATAAAATATATTGGAATTAATTATAAACCTGGAATATTGTCAGTAGGGATGTGAATGTGTATACTTTCACATACCTCTCAACATTTTTTCACTTTATCATATTTTGATATTCGAAATGCTGTTCGCACACATCATTCTATATTCAATATTTATCTTTACAATAGGTTCCTCCCACTTCCAGTTCTTCGCTTCTTGAAGCATGGAATAAAGTAATATTCCTTTGATTACTTGTGTATGTATCTTGAAATATAATTCAGAACATAAACATTTTGGCGTTATCCGTAACCTTCAAATTAATTTGTTATAATAATTATAGAAATGTTATTCGATAAAATATAATGAATATACATTTAATATGAACGATGCAAAATAAAGATTTCTCATGAAGTTATGGATTACAGCTTCTGAATTTTGAGTTAATATGAATTCAAAGGATTATAGGTACATAAACTGAATCATTTTTAAATTCATTTACATTTCAGGTCAACTATACTCACGATTTCCGAACATTTGGTATCTGAAATATAATAATTCAATCTTCCTTAATTCCAAAACAACAGCACAACTTTTAATTAACCATAATAAATAACTAAGCTTGCATTTTCCAACTTTATTAATCCGTATGTATTCATAAATCTGTGTTTCTCTATGATAAGTAATATTTAACAGTTAAATAATCCTTCGACTAATATCTTCAGGTGTTATTTATGCATTGAATATCTATTGTGATATTGTGAGGGTATGTTACACAACATACACAGATTTTTCTATTTCATCGTTAACTGGCATTCATTTAATTATATAGCATACTACGCCACCTTCCATAAAATAGTTAAACTAAAGTATAACTCCATTGGTTGCTACCTTATATTCTACGGTAAGCCCGATTTACAATAGCGAAATACAGGTGGTACCTGGAAAAGACCAATTACAGAAAAAGGTTCTTTGAGGAAGTGCTCAAACTGACCACCAGTTCCCCAAACGCTTCATCTTATAAATAAAAAGAGCCCAAAAAGTCCAGCTATATATATATATATATATATATATTATAACGTTTCCTTGCGGCTTTTCGGTTGATTGCTTACACTGCGGGCGCCAGATTTTTCCCAAAGGTTAACTCCTTTTGAGGACTTCTGCTAGGGTCCTCTCCACAAGGCTTGTCACTATGCTATCTAAAGATAGCCTTGTCCCTAGGGTAGCTACAGTGAAGTATAACCAGAGTCCAATCGGCAGAAAACAGTATCGAAATTGTAGGCTTTAATTACAATTGATACCTGGTTATAACTTAGCTCGTTAAAGATGGAGCAGAAATAATTCAATTAAAACAGGGAATTCCAAATATCAAAATATATAATGATTTTAACAAGTACACTTTCAGAATAATCACTTTAAATGCAATTGAACGGTATTATTTCACAAAATTACACCCAGACGGAAAATGTAATGAAGCTCAAACGGTAAATGAAAACTCTTTCAAGATATCAACTCTACGATAAGTTCGGTAACTAAGTTCAATTCTGCGGTACGGAATCGGTTGACAAATGATTCAGGAATGATCAATTTGCGGAAAAGTACGAATCAAACAGGTCCTATCGTAATAGCTGTATTCGGTAAATATTCAGATAGCCATATTACTTGAAATGTTGTTAAAACGCACTACGATATATCAAACGGTTTAAATACGGTCGGTTCGGATTCGGAAGATATATCGTAATGCCCGAATATAAAATATTAAGCCATTTACCTTATACGAAATTTCATTTAAACGGAACACTATTGTTAATTCACTTTTTCAAATCTGACTTGAACTCGGATAATAATTATTTCACTTTGATTCTAATATGATAATCGCACTTTAACGGTACGGATTGAAAATCGAAATCACAAAAGAGCTACTTCACTGATTGAAAATCAAAAACACAAGAGAGCTACTACACTGATTGAAAATCAAAAATACAAGAGATATTGTACGGCTTGAAAAATCACAAAAGAGCTACTTTACTGATCAAAATCAAAAACACACAAGAGATACTGTACGGCTCGAAATTCAAAAACACAAGAGAGCGATCTTTCGGCTGTCACGGCTTTTATATGTTTTCCGAGGTTCTGGACAGGTCTGCTCCACCAAATCCTTATTTTTGTGCCAATAGTTTTTACTTATGCCCCGAACAATGGTTAAAAGTCACGCTACTTTTTAGATCTAAAATTCGCGCTCATGATATCACACCAGTTCTTCCCAGCGGAGTAAACAAGTGTTATCGGAGTTTTTAGGTTGTTCGCCCTTTTTATACATGAGGCTGCACAAAGTTTGGTGTCTTAACTGACCAGACCCCTGTTTTTGCAACATATTTTATCGGAATGAAATGCAATTTTGAACGGGCATGAATTAGATTCATCTATTTCAATAATTATACTTATTTGAATTGCACTATTCATGAATTTATTTAGGTAAACCAGGTATACTTGACACATGAGAGTACATCTCAAATCATTCCGTAGCGTGTAGTTTCGTCCTTACGAGCATTTCAAAACCTAAAATTCTAAATTCCTGACAGGAACAGACTATACATAGACAGTCTGGATTCAACAATTAGAAGTTTTATTCAGATTTAATTAATGAAATTCCTTGCTGGCGACTTATTGTCGCCATCCGAAACCTTCTACAAGTTCTACGTGATTTTTAAGAATTAGAGCATTCGAAGGAATTGTAGAATCGCACTTATTCGCAAGCGACAGCAAGAACCGCTAAATCAGCGGCGTCTGTAGAGTTTATTTTTGTGGTCACTCGCTGCCCCTCGTTAGGGAAAGCAGGCAACTTTAAATACAGATTGGGGCGTTAGGGAAAAGTATAACGTAGTACAATAAACCTCATTGGTCAATTCGAATTTCTCTATCGAAGTGGGAAAATCGAACCCGGCGGGGATTCGAAATATGAAAATGAAAACTCTTAGAAAAAAAGGTAGTTCCTTTGTCGTGCCTTGTTGGGTAAGCTAGTTCCTTGTACATATAGCTCAGTCTCTCTCAAAGCCAGATTCATTAATTCTTTTCAACTTTGTTTATTGTTTATTGTTTACAATGTTTACATTACGTTACATTGTTCATACATTAATGATTAAATAATAAATAATATTTGTATTTATATATTAGTTATACATTACTATTACTATTAGATAGAATTTGAATTACAGAGAAAAGAGAAAAAACATAAAACATAAAAGAATGCTAGATTCATAGATACTTGATAAATATTCAATGGCTTTAATTTGGCACCTAGGTTAGGGGAACCTGTATGTGCCATTTGAATAGGTCTTAGAGGTCTAGAAGGAGATAGAGTTATAAGCAATAAGTCTTAAAAGAGATAGAATTATATGTAATACATAGGAAAAACGTTAAACGTGGGAATTAATGTGAGAAAAATATACAATTATCATAATATAACATATTGTTCCAGAAAATGTCTATAGAAATCTCTAGAATTTTGATAAATGTATATTGAGGCAGTTTTATTGAATTTATGTGGTTTATGCAGCATTTTGACCTCAGTCTGTAAGTTATTGTAACATTTTGGGCCCAGGTAGTTAGAGCAATTTTTGAAAAATTCACTATTTGGTTTTGGAACTTTAATACATTTGTTAGTTACATTTCTAGTGATATGACAATCATTAATATAATATTTTGAATGTTCATGTTTGTGTATATAACAACATATGGTATGAATGTAAATGCATCTTATATTTGAATTTTTTCATTATATAATAGCAGAGTAGAGTACCTTCGACTTTTCTTAAAAATAATTTTTAAAATTTCATTTTGAATAAAATTTAATGGTCTTCGCGCTATTTCATATAAACCTCCCCATACCAGGATTCCATAACGTAAAATAGATTCAACTAAGCTGAAGTACAGTGTTATTAAGAGGTCTAAGCTAAGAAATTGTTTCATAAGATAGAATTTTTAAACTAAGTATCTAAGTTTTTTTGTTACGTAGGTTATGTAGGAGTCCCATTTTAAATTTTGATCGATGATAATACCTAAATATTTAGAGGTTTTAGTTTCTGGTATTTCGGTGTCTAGGTTAGCACATATTAACTTCTTACATTGGGGACGATCAGCAGATGCTTTGGAAAATGCAATATAATTTGTTTTTTAACATTTAGTGATAGTTTAAAGGCATCTAACCAATTTTTATCACTAAAGACAAGTATGGTGTCATCTGCATATGATATTACTTTACCTTGGATATCTATTTCAGCTAAGCTTTTAATGTATAGATTAAATAGTATAGGACCCAGAACCGTTCCTTGCGGTATACCAATCTGTACATTTTCAGGAGTACTAACAGTTTCTCTAATTTTGACTTTTTGTTTTCTGTTCGTTAGATAGTTTTCACAAAGACCTTCAGCACAAGACCCCTCACTCCATTTTGTTCTAAGACATCAAGGAGTTTTCGATGGGGTACCGTGTCGATGGCCTTTGCTAGGTCCAGGAATACTGCAATACACTTATTATTTTTATTCATTTCATTAGCAACGATGTTAATTCATGCATGGCATGCATCACTTGAGTTTAGGCCCTCGGTAAATCCATATTGATGTTTAGGGAGTAGGTTATTGGTTATTAAGTAGTCTATTAATCTTTCTTTTAAACATTTCTCAAATATTTTTGCTAAATTGCTAATTAAACTGATTGGTCTGTAATTAGTTATTAGATTAGGATTTCCAGCCTTATAGATGGGTGTTATTACAGAGGTTTTAAATTCATTTGGTTCAATTCCAGAATTAAATATTAGAGTTATAATATGTTTTAAGGGTTTCAGTAGATTGGGATGTAATAGTTTCAGATATTTAACAGTTATACCGTCGAATCCAGGAGCGCTATTATGTTTTAGACTATTTATATATTTGATGATGTCATTTTCCGAAACTGGTTTTAGAAACATTGATTTATTTATTAGGTTTACGGGAAACACTGTGTTACAATGGGGAATATTTTCATGCATTTCGATACCAATGGAAGAAAAATAGGCATTACAGTAGGTTGCCATTTCTTTGTCATTATGAAATTCTTCAAGTTGACTGTTAACAATTTGAAGATTATTATTATTATTTTTTTGATCTTTCATTGGTCGCTTCTGAAATTATTTTATATGTTTTTTTAGGTTATTTTTATTTTTGTTTATTTCTTTTTTATGGTAGTCGTTTCTGGTTTTGGATATTATTTTATTTAAGTTGTTCCTAAACGTTTTATAGTAATTTGCTTTATCCGTTGTGTAATTTTTTTGCAGTTTTTTAGTTTGTCTCTAGTTTTTATAGAATTAATTAAGCCGTTTGTTATCCATGATTTAATTTTTTTGTGAACTTTGATCTTAATGTATTCAGTAGTTTGACTAGTTTTGATGTAGGATTGGAATTTCTCATAAAAAATTTGTGTTGCTATTTCTGGATTATTTTCATTATATACGCTTTCCCAAGTTTCTACTTCAAATTGCCTTATTAATGCATCAGTGTCAGTTTTAGTTATTGTGTTATATGTATCACATGATGACGTATTTTTTTTATTGGATGTGAGATGTTTATCATAATAGGGTTGTGATCTGTTACGTCATAATTGATGTGCTTGTAAGTATTTTTTCAGTTTTTATATTATTTCTTAAGAAAATATGATCTAGACATGACTGACTTTGTGGTCTTGTAACAGTATTGATATGAGACAAAAATCCAATTGAGTGTAGAGTTGTCAGATAATCATTTGTAATGTTATTAGCTACATCTAGAAGGTCAATATTCATGTCTCCTATTAGTATTTCAATATTTTATCTAGATAGTTAGTTATAAAACTCTCAAGGTCGAGGATAAATGTGTGGACAGAGGTTTGAGAAGACCTATATATAGCGCTAATTCCAATGGATAAGTTATTAACTTTTAAATTTACCTTAGTGACACATATATTTGATAATTCCAATTGAGTGGTATTGACTTCTGCATTGAGATTTGACTTGATAAGTATTATTACACCATCGTTTCTATTTATGTCACTATTGTTATAGTTCGGTAAATTGAAGTTAGCAGTTGATTGTAATCTAAAACATTCAGAAAATATTATTATGTCACAGAATTTAATTTGAAAGCTTTCTAAAAATATTAGTAACTCATCAAAATTTTTTTTTATGCTTCTAATGTTGATATGTAGGACATTTAGAATTTTTTCATTTATGTTAATTTTATTTGATACTTCAGTAGCATCAATGATTTCATTAATCGTATCATTTTCAATGTTGATATGTAGGACATTTAGAATTTTTTCATTTATGTTAATTTTATTTGATACTTCAGTAGCATCAATGATTTCATTAATCGTATCATTTTCAATAGAATTTAATAAATCATTTTCTTGTGTAATATTCATTATTTAAAATTTGTTTGTTACTAATCTGCATATGTAGTTTTATTTTGAAGTATCGTTTTATGGTACTGTAAAGAAGGACAACTCAAATCTAGTGCAGAGTGCTCACAGTTGTAGTTGGTATTGAATTTTTCATTAGATATTTTACAATTTTTACAAAAAGTTTCATCTTTGGGACATAGTCTCTCTTCATGTTCTTCACTGCAGTTACCACAGACAGTGGAATTCCTACAATTTTCTTTTTTGTGGTAGAAGCCTTTACACTTGAAGCAGCGGGGAATGTCCAAATCTTCATAGACTGGAAACCTCTCCCAACCAATGCATAGTTTTTGTTTTTTCATTATTTGATTAAATGCAGTCGCTGAACACTCACAATAGTGTTAACACCTATTTTTGATTTCCTGATATGAGTGGTTTTGACTTCTCCTGAAATTTCATTTTGTTCTATGATGCTTCTGTCTATTTCTTCTGGTGTGATGTTTTCACCAAAGTTACATATCTTTATTCTGGGCTTTCTCATTTTTGTTGATGATATATCATACGTATCTTTTAATTTATCTTGAGCAGCCTTTCCTAGAGCTTCAGTATCTCTTTTTGTTTGACAGGAAAGAATAATGGTGCCATTTTTTCCCATCTTGACTTGATTTACTCCGATTTTCAGATTGATTAAGTTAATCTTTTTATTTAATTCTAATTTGGTTTCTACTCCATCTTGTGATATTTTTGGTTTAATGATTACTTTGGGGGGATTTGTTTTCCTTTCATTATCAACTTTGTTTTGTTTTACTGTCTCAGCGTAGGTTTGTGTGGTATTTTCTATTTTTTCTTCATATTGTTTGATTTTTTCTTGAAGTAGTTCTATTATATCATTTTTACTATTTATTATTTCGTTTTTATCTTCAACTGTTTTCCTGAGATTATCAATCAATTCATAGTTTCTACATTTTTTACAGATAAACTTCAAAAGTGTACGTAGGAGCATACATCGAATTTCGGAGGGGAACAATTCTGAACATTCATTGCAATAAATTTTTCTGCATTCATCACATGCAGAACATGGATTTTTCTGTTCCTTAGTTGGTTGTAAAATATTATTGCATTCTGAGCATTGCATTGCCATGTTTATTTGTTAGTTTTATCCATTTCATTGGGTATATAGCAGAAATACGTGCGCCACTGGCGTTTGTGTTTTATTCTAGATAAGGAATGTACACATTTAAAGTTTTTTTTAGCTCGAAAACTGTAAGGTATGCTTCACTATTGGGTTCACTGATTTTTTTTGCATAAATGTGCAAAATTTCACTTTTTAATTTCACTTATTTCTCACAAAATTATTTGAAATTATCGGAGAATGATAATGCACATCACTCAAATGCATGCAATCGTATCTCATTTTAAATTGATATTTTTTTTTAACTTAGTCATTTGATTGTTTTGTATTTCAAGTTACAAGATTTCTATTTTATAACTATGTTTCTCTTTTGTTCATACTCAAAGTGAATAAGTTCATTCGAATCAATTTTTATCATTCTTAAAGTTTACTTCCATTCACCTAAAATCATTCTAAGTATCAGTTTCAAGAGAACTTACATTTTACTTTAATATCATTTGCTTGAAGTCTTTTATTTAGTGAATATTGTTTGGTAACTAGAATCTAAAACAACCTGGAAAAGAAATTGTGGAGAACGTCATTGGTAACTTGATGATAGAAATCTAAAGTAATTTGATATTTTGGGAGAATTTATTTTCCTTTAACGATTAGACAATTTGATCTGGGTGCGAGAGAGAACTAGCTCCGGGGTGTAATTTATAACTCAACAAAAAGACGTCGCGTAATACATTTTTGTGAAGGCCGTGCGTGAAGTGTAAGCTCAAGTGTTAAAAGTTTACCCTGTGGATTAAGGATTAATTACTGAGTCAGGGTAAGTCTCTGAAAAAGCTATTTAGTCTCAGGGTTCAGGCGAAAATTCTGAGGTCAGCACCCCCCTTTCTCGTTTTTGTGTTGGTTTATAGAGGACCGTAACCATTAATAGAGTATTTTGATTTATTAGAAGTGTATGGATCCATCTGCCGAATTTCTCATATTTTGTAGTGCATATAGGTGACCTACTTAAGATAGGTATAATTGAAATTAG
Source organism: Endomychus coccineus (assembly GCA_958510875.1). Lineage (NCBI taxonomy): Eukaryota > Metazoa > Arthropoda > Insecta > Coleoptera > Endomychidae > Endomychus > Endomychus coccineus. The sequence goes on along the minus strand of OY294068.1, from coordinate 129,424,643 downwards.
GGTTATTGTAGGTGTAGAGTCAAATATCTAATTATTTGGGGAACAATTAGGAAAGATCATTATTTAAAAGTTGCAATAAGGGTATTTTATTTAAAATATGAAGGGTTCTTAAAACCCCTATTGAGAACCTGATCCTTAAGGACAGGGAGAGTTAGCCATAAGCGGCGAATTTAAGAGAAAGTGTTTGAGTTCATCTTGGAAACTAGGGTTTCTTTATATTGTTTAATTTGTTGAATCAATCTACTAGATCTACATATACATAGCGAACCAGGTAGTTGTGGATAAGGCAACAGGGCTAGTTATTTAGAGAATCACCCTTCCGGAACCTCAACTTTACTACCAGTGGCCCCTCTGGGTCACTCCACAACCTCTAGTTACTCATCTCTCAGATTGGTACATTCAAAAATAAGGTTAGCCCCCAAAGAAACAACTCCCTGGCTTCGTTACATCAGGCAAATCAATAATTCACTGATTGATCGGTCTCGATAAAGTTTTATCAAACTCATTATATATATATATTTTTTAAAACCATTCAGATAAATAGCATCAAATTAATTTCGTTTAATTTAAATTTTGTTTCGTTTCTTGTTGACTATTTGTCATACTTTTCGCTTTATGTTCATATGTATGGGACTTAGTGTTTATATATATCTGTGTGATTATTATTGTTCTTGTATACGATTAACTTTTTCCCCAATATGCACCTTATACTGTTTGCATTGTTCTTCATTGATACACCATCCCTTACATAACGTTATAGTGGAATAGAATAATCCTGTCGTGATTGTCATTCGGAACATCTTCAGCAACGTGAAGCTGTCATACTAGCATAGTATATACTTCGGCCAGGAAAGGCCCGCTACTAACAATTCTATACAAAGTGCTACTGGAGGGGAAATCCCTTCGAGATTAGTTTCGTTCCCTGGACTATTCTCTAATACATCTCAAAAGGGAACTGGTGGCAGCTAAATACAAACCATTCTACCAACGACAGGGCACTCCTTGTAGTGTAACCCTGTAAATTACACTCTCCGCAACCCTCGAGTTGCATAAAAGAGTAGCTATCCTAGCATAGTTACAATAAGATTTCCACTCTCCGTAGCAACATACGATCCCATAGGGCTTTGACCTGAGGGAACAGTAAACAAACATAACCTAGTAATATCTTGAGCAGGATTTGGTTTGCCTGGCTTGTATGTAATAACATCATAAATAAGTTTAATAAAATTGCTCCCAAAGACCAGCTCAGAATTTTAAATGTGCTGCTTCTGATGTGGCTGTGCTGCTACTAAAGCCGCCCATTGCGACCGTGTGTAGGGTCTTCGTCCTTTAGGTTGCTTTCTGGGTACCGGTGCTGCAGGTGGTGGTTGCTCTGCTGCTTCCGGTGGTGGTGACTGTGTTGCTACTGGTGGTGGTGGCTGCGGTGGTGACTGTGCAGCTTCTGGTGGTAGCAGCTATGCTGCTACTGGTGGTGGTGGCTGTGCTGCTACTTGTGGTGGTGGCTGTGCAGGTTCTGGTGGTGGTGGCTGTGCTGTATCTGGTGGTGGTTTTATCTATTCTCAATCTTATTATCTTATTCTCAACCGTGACAGAATCATATGGTGCTCATGCTCAGCGATCATTTCATTATGCTATTATAACTAATTATGATTCTTGACCCACATAGGCTTATTATTCTCGTCTTTACGTTTCGGTCTCACGACCATCGTCAGAAGACGTTTCGAACTAATTGTATTAGCACAAAGCGCCCTTATCGCACCAATTTCAATTAAAAATGCCACACGAGTAACCGAAATTGTAATTGTTTCAAGTATATAAATACGTATCAAGAACTCACTGCTCTTAGCAATTTTCTTATCAAATATGAAGTCATTTCAAGCAATGAATATCACTGAAACCAAAAAATATAACGCTCAAATATCCACTTTCGAACCATATTTTAAAGAGCTGTGAGGTAATAGAAAATGGTTGCCACACCTTATTAGAAATATTTCTATTTGACCATTCTACCTGAAATATACTTTTAAAATTATAAAGACGCATGTAGGAATTTGCATATGTTCTAATTAATTAAATATAAATCTGACGTAATGATAGAACGTCTGCTCTATGATTTACAGACTTGGAGTCAAGTTTTATGTGAATCATCTCCAGAATAGATCTTCCATAATTGTTATGATATGACACTTATTGTAGATATTTGTGGACTGTATATGGGTATTAAAAGTCGTTGAAATCTTGATAGTTGTATTAGCTCGAATTTACATGAAGATGCTTTCATCTAATAATGTGTTACATATACGAGCTCTCTCGAGATACTGCCTTAGGCTCGTTCTCCCCACTTCTTAGCAGGAACTTTCAAATAAAGAATATATTGCGCTAGAGCGCTAAACATGCCCGCCACCTTGAAAGGTTCGGCTTTCGAAGTACAAGAGGGTTAATTAAATACAATCTTGAAAAACAATATAAAAATTAGGTTCATTAGTCCTTGAATAACAAATAGTCTATTGTCTGTGACATTAAAATTACTCACTTTCACAACACAAATGTCACTCACACAAAATTGCGCACAAACAATATTCTTCTGTTGGAAGAGGACATATTTTTGAGAAGGAACGTTTGATGATTCCCTTCGAAGTTCTGATCACAGCAACTCTTGGAATTCCATCGGTGCCGTGGCACAAACTTATTATTCGGCCTAAAAGCAAATTGTCGTCCTTAACAAGAACCAGAGTGTTTAATTTGAGACTGCCTCGAGTTTGTTTCCACTTTATCCGCTGTTGTAGTTGTGAAATGTATTCATTTTTCCATGGCGACCAAAAATGCTGATTCAGTTGCTGCAGATGCTGGTATCGTGACAATCTTGTTTCTGGTACAGCTAGCAAGTCTGGATCGGGAATAGACATTTGGCTACGTCCAATTAGGAAATGTGCAGGAGTGATGGGATTCAGATCAGCGGGTTCATTGGACATGGGTACAAGAGGACGATAATTTAATATCGACTCTATTTGTACGAGTACAGTGTACAATTCTTCAAACGTCAATGATGCTTTGCCTAATACACGTTTTAAGTGATACTTCACGCTTTTCACCCCGGCCTCCCAGAGACCACCAAAATGCGGTGCATGGGCGGGTATAAATTTCCAGGTTACGCCATCTTGAGCAAGTGAGTCAGTAATCTGGTCAATATTTTTGTTCAAAAATGCAGCTAATACTTTCAATTCAGAGTTAGCCCCAACAAAATTTGTCGCATTATCTGATATCATTTGAAAAGGCTTACCCCTTCGAGCTATGAAGCGTCTAAGAGCAAGAATAAATGCCTCCTTTGTGAGGTCTGAAACTGATTCCAGATGGATTACCTTTATTGAACAACAAACAAACAAACATATATAACATTTTCTGGTTCCACCTCCTCGACCCTTACGGTCTTTAATAAATAATGGTCAAGCATAATCTACGCCACTGGCGTGGAATGGATATCTCGACTGGAGTCGAAACGCAGGTAAGTTGCCCATAATAGGTTGAATGAGCTTTGGCTTGTGCCGGAAACATGTTACACAGTTTCTTACTGTCCATTTTGCTAAATTACGTCCAGCCACTGGCCATAAAAATTCGCGCAATGAATTTAATAGTAATTGAGGACCAGCGTGGAACAGTTTCAAATGTTCATTACGAAATATCAATTTAGCTAAAGGGTGTATATATGTTGTTTATCATAAGGGAAGTTGGAGTTTTGTAATCGACCGCCAAATCTCATTATGTTGTTTGAATCAATAAATGGTGATAAATTTAAAATTTTACAACTAGCTTTGAGCTCACGATTGTTTAAAAGGCAATCATATTCTTCGGAATAAGATTCTATTTGGGCTTGTCGAAATATACATTTTAGAGTGTCAGTCATTTCCCTTACCGTAATGGGGCCTACTATTTTTTCAGCCGGCTTTAAACAATTTGTTTTGAATCTCAAACAATATGACAAGATGCGCTGCAATCTTTTCAAGTCTGAGAAATTCTCAATTACGAATAGACCTTGTTTTAGAAAATTACGTAACGTAATGGTTTGGTTTTTCATTTCGGGCAGATCCGAAATCTCACATTTCCAAACAGGCCACTGGCTTGGATCTTGGATTAGCCATTTCGAACCGTTCCACCATATTTGCAAATCTTGCAGCAAGGAGGGATTTACACCACGGGATAATACATCTGCAGAATTGTCCTTGCTACCTATATGCCTCCATTTATAATTTACTGATTTTGTATTTCAGCTGCTCTGTTACTAATAAATGTTTTTAACAAATTTGGGGGAGTTTTTAACCAACCTCACACTATAGTAGAGTCTGACCACAACGTGAAATTGTTTATCTTCAATTTCAAGCACTTATCTACCTTATTGGTTAATCTCGCCAACATAAGAGCTGCGCAAAGTTCCAATCTAGGAATACTTACAGTCTTTAGCGGAGCTACCTTTGTTTTAGAACAAAGCAAGCTCACCTGAACATTGTTTTGTATGTCGAGGGATCTTAAGTAAATGCAACTGCCATACGCTCTTTCGGAAGCGTTTATTTCAATGAATACAGCGTGTTTGATTAATACTTTTCTTGGAACACGTATGTTGTTTAAATCGGGCAATTCCTTCCTAAATTTATATCATTGGGAATGTAAATTTACCGGAACTGATTCATCCCAACTTAATTTCTCAAGCCACAAGCATTGGAGTATAATTTTGCGACTATTATAGACGGGCCTACTAGTCCTAGCGGGTCGAAAATCTGCGCGATGCAAGATAATATGCTGCGTTTTGTAATGGGTCCGCGCAATAAGTCCGGGTTTATTTTGAAACTTAAATCATCTGAACTTGGACACCAAGTTAGGCCTAAAGTTTTCCTATTTTCGTGTGTTCCAATTTGTAAAATGTTTTTGTGTTCTTCGTTACTAGCGAACTCTCGTTGAATGTTTGGTTCGTTTGATATCCACTTTCTCAGGTTAAAACCGCCGGTTTTCATTACATCGGAGATATTTTGAAGAATATATTTTACTTCGCCGATGGTATCTGCGCCTGTTAGTAGAACATCTACGTAAAAGTCGGATTCTATAATTTCGGATATTTTCGAAAGTTCGACTCTACATTTGTTGGCCAATTCTTTAACGCACCTAATTGCTAAGAATGACGCGGAGGTTGTACCGTAAGTCACCGTGTTTAAACTATATGTACCTAGGACTTCTGAAGGACCAGGTCGCTATAAAATTCTTTGAATAGGGTGCTGTTCAGGGTTAACCAGAACCTGCCTGTACATCTTCTCTATGTCAGCAGTTATCGCGTAAGTGTATTTACGGAACCGTAATATTATAGATAATAAGTCCTCCTGAATAATCGGACCGTTCATTCGAAGATCGTTTATTGAAATTTCACTAGTAGTTTTGGCTGAACCATCAAATACAACGCGTAGCTTGGTGGTTTCGCTTTCTTGCTTTAAAACGCCATGGTGAGGCATGTAATACTTGAAACCATCGGGACTGTCGTTTGAAATGTTCACCTTAGTTAAATGTCCGAGGCTTTCATATTCGGATAAGAAATCTACGTACATTGTGCGTAACTCGGGATTGTTTTGCAATTTCCTTTCTAACTGAAAGAATCGTTTTTTAGCGAATTCCATCGAATCTCCTTGCTTATTTCTGTACCTTGGAAGAAAAAGGGCCGATGTCCAATTTCGCTGTTTCGAGAAACAAGAAGGCAAAGATTTTTAGTACAGAATAATGCTCGTCTTGAAGAACTGTATAACGTTACATGAGTCTGAGTATTGCTAAAACATTTTCTTTTGTATGATTTTACAATTAATTAAATATATATTAGCTGTTTTCTTAATTTGTGGAAAATATTGGACATTGGCCGTGAGGAAAATATCATTCGAGAGGACGTTGGCCTCTAATATCGGACTTAGGCCGTGAGGAATACATCGTTCAAGATGACATTGGCCTCTTGATGTAATGAAAGAATTCAGTTGCAGATACAAGTTTATTCAGTACAGAAAAAAATACAGTGTAGGAAAACAATTTGTCGCAGGATCAGAATAATGAAATTTCAAATTGGGGAAATAAACAAAGAGAAAAATAATTTTTATTCAGTAAAATCGAGTTCACCATTTGGATCAGGGATGTCGTCAGCTTCCAGATTTGAGGATCGCCGGAGATTTTCATAGTACGGCCTGTTGTATTCACTTATGAATGGAAGAAGCTCCAATAAGTTCATAACCTTGAGGTCAGCTAGAGGTAAGGGTTCTGTGTTGAGTGGTTTCAAATCTGTAGTCGTTATTGTTAAACCTACATCTCGTTTTCTTACACTTCCTCTCCTCAAGTCTATCTTCTTGGCATTTTCAGTACCCACTGAATTTTTATAAAACACTTGAAATTCATCTTTCTGGCATAATTTCATCCATTTGATACTCATCCAGGAAATGATGTGTCCATCTTCAGTTTTTTTTCGATGAACAAGTTTTCCACTTAGCAAACTACTAAAATTCAAGAAATCCGTTTGTGTCATCTCTACGACTCTCAAGGGAGGTGTTCTTCGTATATTTCTAATAAAATTTGTCCAGTCATGAGGAACTTCTATTGCAGAATTCGATTTCTTCTTGGCAGACTCGATAGTTGCGTGAATAGTATCCGCCTCCATGTGAGAATGCCCTGGTTCCATGAAAATATGATTGATTTCTTGAAGGTGTCGATCATGACTTTTTAATTCACTCATGAGGACACAAAACATTGTGCACATGTAAATGTTTCTGTTTTGCCCTGAACAGCAATCACTATACAAATTAAGAATCCGTACGGTATCAGGCAATGCTAAAACAAATTTCCTTATGGACGAAGCCATTCCTTGACCTCCGCGGCTGGCTATTGTTTCGTTCCATAGAAAACAAGTCCCGAAACTTCCTGTCGTACTTGTATGATAGACTGTCAAATTAAAGCTCCAGAGCTGTCTTTTGTAAAATGAAACACTGTTGCGGAGATAAGACGTAGGCAAGCATTTTTCTAGGTCAAAAGAACCAACAATGAATGAGGGATCCTGTTTGCTTTTTTCTTTATCGGCAGCTTTCTGTTTATATGCTGCCTCAGCCATATCCAAATGTTGGTTTTTCTCAATTTCAATTTGTTTTCTTCTCTCTTGCTCGTCTGAGCTGAGTACCTTATTCTCGAATGACCTGAGACTGATATTCAGTTTGTCACATTTAGCGCAAGTGTCATTCGCAGGGGCATGAAAATCAAGATTGAATTCTTCATTAAAAATTTTGCGATACTGACACTCCCGCTCTGGATCCATGTTATTATTTTGACAGTATTCATAATATAGTTTGTACATAAGAGCTATGGATAAATCCGGGCTCAGATATTTTTTGATGTACGTTCTCTTGAATAGTTGCTACTATATGCGGGAAAACTCAAAATGTGTTCTCTGATTGTGTTCTTTCTTTCGGTAGAAATTTTTTTGTGTTTACGGTGTCTTCCTCGGTCATCTCTTGGACAAACGTTTGTTCCGCTTTGTCTTTTTTTTTCATTTATCACTCTTACCTTTTTGAGTGTGAGATCCAAGGTATTCAAATACATTTTTTGGCAGACTTCGATATCTTGTCCATTAGAATTAGTAAATAATATTTTCTGGTATACGTTCTCCTACTCACTTTGTCACCATTATCAGTTACCTTCCGCAAACGCTCTCTATACTTAAGGGATTCTTTGATTGATTTAGCTATGAACTGATCTTGGCCGTTCCTTGAGAAACAGTAAAAATCTTTGAAAATTTTTTTTCGGAAAAGGTTATCAAATTTCTCAAAGCATTTTTTCCTACATTCACAAGGCTCTCTCATTTCCTTGGCAGATTTCAGCTTCTGGTTCTCGTTGCGCACTCGTTTTCTTGTTCTGTCTTCCTCAACTTTTTTACTTCTTCTACCTCCCACACGTTTACTCCTTTCTACTGTGGAATACCCTGCCGAGTTTTCATTCAGTTCATTTTCAGGTGACTCAGATTTTTCCTCCAGTGGTGCGTAATCTCTATCACACACAGAGTCATCCTTATTTTCGGAAATTTCCGATTCGATCTGTTCGTTAATCTGAAAGAGTCCATTGGTTTCATTATGCTATAAGTAAATTTCAAATGTACGCTCACCTCAAAATCATCTAAGACAGCATCAATTTCGTTGGAAGGAATGGTCGCTGGTAAGATCTGAAATATGACACATGATGCAGACCTAGTAATTACTGCACTGAAAACAAAAATATACATACATCAGAGTTGATGCAATATGAATGAGTAAATCCTGCCTCTACAACTTCTCTCACAGGCCTCAAAGTTTCATAACAAACACCAGAACCTGAAGGTAGATCATTGGGATCCTGAAGAGAACAATAAGTAATATGAACTTTGAAGGCAGTTTTAAAAATAACAAATACTCACACATTGAACTGGAGTCAACGGATAGAGCTGTGAAGTATTAGGCGCAAAATCACTCTCGTTCACCTGTGATGACGGGCTGCGAGACACTAGCATGCTTTCCTCATTTCCTATAAGAATATCATCATTTCTACACTAATTGTTCCGAATCAGCATTCAATTTATTACTCACCATCTTCTGTAGCCTGTTTGCACATTTCTAAAATATTCAAAGTTCGTTTACTAATTTTTAAGATTTTATTTCTGTCACGCACTGTCACTACTTTCTGTCGCATTCAACGGGAAAGAATGTGGTTAGATGTCCCGTCAACCGTACGATAACGAAGGGCTAGTAGGGCCAATGTCCATACTCACAGGAATTTCATTTCACAACCAGTGTAACAATAATGGCCAATGTCAAACATTGGCCCTTATTCTATTACGCAGGAATGGACATCAGCCTTCGGTATTAAATCATTTTTGCTCATTGGAGATACCTAGGACTTTGGCCATTTTTCTACGTAAAAATTGAAATATTATAAGTATATTGGGCCAAATAACTCAATTCGGCACAATGTGGACATTGGTCCTTTTTCTTCCAAGGTACAGATTTAATTCGTCCTTTAATGGAATTGTTGCCACGAATTTACCATCACTGTTGCGATGCGTAGTTTCCACAAATTTAGTTTCACATAGAATTTCTTCCTGTGATAGCGCTCTGTCTGTAGCATACTCTTCTATATCCCAAAAACGAGTTAGCTGTTCTTGTATATTTACAATCTTGGAAAAGTTACACTGAACTCTTTTGTTTTCATTTTTCCCGAACACCGGACCAGAGATTACCCAGCCTAGCTTGGTTTTCTGTAATATAGGGTTGTTTTTACCTAACGTAATTTGCCCTATACACATTAATTGCCAGAAATAATCGGCTATTAAAACTTCTACGCTACCAGGTTTGTTGAAACTTGGATCGGCCAATGCGATATTCGCCGGTATTTGAAGATTTGTTTTATTGATTTCGAAATTTGGTAAATCGTTCGTAATTTCTGATAATACCAAGAACGTCATATTTTCCGAAAATGCATTACGTACAGCCAAGATTTTACTTTCACATTTGTATTTTATACGCGATTCAATGTTATTGACTCCCGCTATTTGTATTTTAATTTTTGTTTTATTAAGTTTTAAGGTATTGCACAAATTTTCGGTAATGAAACTACACTGCGAGCCACTATCAAGTAAGGCTCGTGCAGTATGCTTTTTACCTTCCATGTCTATGATTTCGATTAGAGCGGTTGATAATAATACCTGACCTTGCATTGTACTAGAACAGGATAATGCTACTTGTGTATTGGTTTGACTTTCAGTTTTATCAGTAGTATTCACCCTAGTATCAGTATTATTGATTTAATGATGAATTAATGTATTGTGCTTGCGCTTACATTTTAGACAAGTGCTTGCTGTGCAGTGGTCACTAGAATGTCTCTTTTTCAAACAGTTGAAACAAAGTTGTAAAACGAATACATTTTCTTTTCTATCGGCAATATTTAGCTTTAAGAACTCCTGGCAATTAAGAATAAAGTGTTCCTTGTTGCAAAATGCACACGTAGGATTGTATGAAATAAAAGATCGAGTAATTCGAGTATTATCACGTGTGTTTGCTTTAGTTCGGTACTCGTTTCTGTTTGACCCCTTAGTTTGATTATTACTCGTCAAAGTTTCTAGGAAATCAGCGCGCCCTTTTAGAAATTTCTTTAATTAATCTGAACTCGGTAATTCATTTTCAATTTTGTGTTGTTCCCATTCTCGCATTGTTATATAATCTAATTTCTTAGTTATAATGTGGATAATCAAGGCATCCCACTCGCTAGTACGTTGTCCTAGTAAGCTTAAAGATCTAATGTGTTTTGTGACGTCATCAATTAATTTCCTAATTTTATCTGACGATTCCTTATAGATCACTTCTAAATCAAAGATTGATTTTATATGATTATGAACTAGTAATCGTGTATTATTGAATCTGCTGCATAATGTTTGCCATGCCACTGCGTAATTATCAGAGGTGAATTCTAAGGATACAACAACCTGCGCAGCGCTTCCAGTCAGCGAAGCCCTGAGGTAGTGGAACTTTTGAATGTTATCTATGCTGTTATTCGAATTTATCAAAGATTCCATCGAATTTCGGCAATTGAATAGTTGGCAACTTAACATTATTAAAACTGTGCACATTGTGGAAATATTGACTTGATTTCCCAGATTCAGATTTGGACGCGGAACCCGCAGTTTCCGTTTCGTCTTTTGCGCTAATATTTTCCTTGTTGGAAATTAGAACGTAATTTAGTAGTTCTTTTGCAATAGATATTATAGTGTAATAAGAATCCTCAAAGGTTTCTCGCTCTATGTAATGATCGGTAGGATTTTCAGAAACGCACTCAATTTGCGATTGAATTTCATTAAATTCTTCGATTATCGACTCAAAACGATTAATTCGTTGTTCTAACTGAATTACCGTAGCTTGCTCAAGAGGTATTTGCTCTGGGTTTTGTTTTATGAGATTTTGAATATTCGTAGCATAATTTTTGAAATGAATTGTCCTAATGTTGATCGACTCTCGTTTTTTTTATTAAAGTGTTTAATTCTTCCATTTTAGCAATGTACTCGTACGAATATTATAAGTCAATGAAACAGTACAGGGGTGCTATTTTCAAACCCATGAGAGTGAATTCCGCACGCGGATATGTCATATTTCCGATTGAAATTTCAATTGTTGTATTTTGAAATAGGTGAACACTGTTCGTATGCGGTTATGTTCGACTGAAATGCATCGCATGGTCGCATCCATGCGGTACGAAATATTCGCCTACGAAATGACAGGAAAAAGTTGGGAGGGGAAGAGAAAGGCTATAATATTTAGGTAAGAATATATTTGGTGGAGTTCTTGAAATGGATCATTTCAACCAAATTATAAATGTAGCTGCTATAGGGGCCTTGGAAGAGGCCGAAATTCTGGCTGAAGGGCGCAGAAGACGACATGAAGTATTGGTTGACCCGTTGGATGACTTAACTGGAAATGAGTTCGTTAAGATATACCGTGTAACTAAACCATTATTTTATGAAATAGTAAACTTGGTTGAGCCGAATATTGAGCCCACGACAACAGCATCTGGTTTGAGCGTTTCTAAAAAAGTATATAGGAGTTTTTTCTGTTCAATAAATTAATGAAGTGGGTTGAAATGGATATGAATTCATTATCTTTGGGTATTAGTGAATACATCTTTCATAGGTATTAACAACATTACGCTTCTTAGCAAGTGGAAGCTATCAGCAAGCCAAGCTTCTGTTAGCAAAGCTATTCCAGAAGTCACAGATGCTTTAAATAGACCAGAAATTGTCAATAAGTATGTCTATATGCCGAGGAACAATGAAGAGTTAGGAGTTGTTCGCAATGGGTAGGTACAAATAGCAATGGAAACTCATCATTCAAGAGTGTTTTTTTCAGTTTTTATCAAAATCACCAATTTCCTGGGGTGATTGGGTGCCTAGATTGCACCCATGTTGCAATTTATCCTCCGAAAACAAATGATCCCCTGTATCCTGAAGCAGTTTATGTGAACAGGAAAGGCTATCATTCGATAAATGTGCAACTGGCAAGTTATTTGTAATAAACCAGTGCTTGTATCATAAACATTTTCGCTGTCTGGAACAACAGCAGTGCCTCTCGGTACATGCAAAACCTCCATATGAATGGAAATCGTTCTTATTTTTATTGGGTAAGAATAACTAGGAACATACGGATATATTGAGTTCAAACTTAAAATGTATGTTTTAGGTGATTCAGGGTATGCATTGCGGCGATGGTTACAAACGCCAATTACACATGCTGAAGAAAATAGTCCTGAAGAAAGATACAATCAAAGACTCACAAGTACACGTTCTCTGATAGAGCGGTGTAATGGAGTGTTGAAATTATGATTCAGGTGCTTACTAAAACATAGAGTTTTGCACTACACTCCTGATAGATGTTCGCAAATCATCAATACTTGTACCATTTTGCACAATATGTGCATCAATTATAATTTGCCACATGTGAACTTTGGTGATGAAGATGAAGACAGATTTATGGATATTGATTATGGTCAATATAATGATGTAGATAACTTTGAAAGAGAAATTGGAAGAGTACGAAGAATAAATCCTGATTTAGAGGATGGGCGAAACATGCAGCAGTTTCTGATAAGAAATAATTTTAATCATTGACACTGGATTGAAGCAACACATAATAAAAGCAAATCTTCATTACTAAGTTATTCCCTTATTTTTTCTAGAATAACAATATTATGCAGTGAATATTCTTGAAATATATAACTTTTTCTAGAAATGTATTTTTATTACGTATTATTGACTGAATTTGCATCACTTATTTGATCTCAGAGTTTAGGCTATCAACCTATACAACTATTTTGCATCATGATAGGCATTTCTACAATTGAAAATTATTAGAGAAAGGCCAATAGACAGTAATAACAAAAATATTGTTCAAATGCATATATTTTTCATAGAAAAATACAAAATCACAAACTATCGCATATCTTTCGTCAAACTCCATACTTCCTACAACAATAAAACTAATTATATTATCAAATCAGGGTCTTACAAGTAATCACAAGTACATAGGTAATAGATACAACTAGAAGAAAATATCAGGTACAAGATCACTCCTTTAACTCCGACAAGTAGACTGCTATATTTTCAAGAGCGACCGCAATTCTATTCTTTGCCAGAATGTCTTCTTCGTATAACTTCAGTTTTTTCGTTTGGTACTCCTCAGTCTGTTTAATGTTTATTTCAGAATGCATAGCCAGTTTCTCTGTTGCAGCAATTGTATGATTAAGTCTCTCCACTCTAACTATTTTCTTCTGTTTCCCTTTTTGTTTCGTAATCATGATCAAATTCATGTAATGTAGTGACATCTACTTCTTGGCAAACACCATTTTCAAAAACGGTATCGGACTCCAAAATTTTTGGATGTCCTTCTGTGGCCACAGTGCCAATCATCTGAACAATAGCCTCTTCATTTTCATTTAATGGAGGCAGAATTGGTGGACCACCTCCAGTACCCCTCTGGAAATTTTGGATTTGGCTGTTTTTTTTCTTTGCAGCCACTTTCATATCTTGCCAAGCCTACGGATACATGACTTGAGATTGCTCGAATAATAATCAATAGATACACTTCAACTTACTTTCCGCCACTGTCTCCAATCTTTATGTGCCCCCGGTAAAGAATTCAGAGTGTTGGACACTTCCATCCACATTCCTTGTGCTTTTTTAAATGTAAAATCATTCGAGAATTTTCCTTTCTGCAAAGCAGGATTTCTTTCCAGAAACTCTAACAATTCTGTTTTTTGAGCACTGGACAAATTCCCGGTTCGCTTATTCATATTCAATATTCATCACAACTGCTTTATGCTTTACACCTACACCTCACTTTTTTCAAACCAAGAAGTGGAAACCATAGAACACCTGAATAATTCAATGTTGCCACTTCTTCATGTGCGAACATCATGTTAAGCGAAAAATTTATTCGATTACAGTTTGAAAATCGTAACAGTACGAAGGTGACCGGAAATATTCCGCATACCATAACTCGCTTACGAAACAATTCGTTCGAGTTTGAAAATAGCACCCCTGGAAGTAATCGGTTGTGATCGGATATAGGTATTTATTGAGGGTTATAATGGAATGGACTCACCAGCCAGACGTGTTATATGTCGTATGTTTTTTCGTAGTTTCTAGTCGCCCTGTTCGACTTTGCTCGTTCGCGGCGATGCGGTTGAAGCTTCTTGAAGATAGTTGTTTGGTCCACTGGAATCCACGATTTGCACTTGCGTTGTTAAATGCTAGTTTTCTAGCGCCAACTTGCAGACTTGAGGTTATATGATATATGAAGATGTTTCACTTCTCACACACACTGGATAATTAGTCAATTTACTAACTTATCCGTCTCGTAGGACCATGTTATGATATGACACTTATTGTAGATATTTGTGGACTGTATATGGGTATTAAAAGTCGTTGAAATCTTGATAGTTTTATTAGCTCGAATTTACATGAAGATGCTTTCATCTATTAATGTGTTACATATACGAGCTCTCTCGAGATACTTGCCTTAGGCTCGTTCTCCCCACTTCTTAGCGGGAACTTTAAAATAAATAATATATTGCGCTAGAGCGCTAAACAATAATAATTGGTTTCTTCTGTTGAAATATTAGCATTTTTGTAATCGAATTGATGGTTATAATGAAAACAATGTCGTATACTTGAAACATTAATGTGTTACAATATAGATTACTCATGTTTCTGTTCGTTTCGCTGATGTGGGCGTTTTTAATTGAAATTGGTGCGATAAGGGTGCTATTATGAACAGAATAATAATATACTCCTTTCGATATTTTCGAATCTATGATGAGACTGTCAACACTCCAGAAAATTAATTACCTACTTACACCTGACATTGTGACCTACATTCAGAGTCCACATTAAAAATTTAAAATTGAGACAAATGTTGAAAGTGATTATTATTTACAAAAGTGTTATCTTGTTCACAATATGATGAGAGCGATGATTAAAGTGATTTCATTCAGTTTCCTTTATTCTCATTACAGAGCCTTGTGTGTCACTTGCACTCGTCAAATCATTACTGATAATATTTTCGTCTTCGTCACCATTTGATTAAAAACTTGTAATATGCTCATGTATCTCATCAATATTCATCAAAAAAATCATCATCGACTTCTGTATTCATCAACCCATCATCATCAAGAACAAGAATATATTGCTGTTCGCAATCCGTACAATTTTTTTCGTGCTTAGTATCAGTTTAATTTCCGTATTGTCCAGCCCCATTCTAGAGTGTCGATCCCGAATTTGGTGAACCAAAGTTGAACTTAATAGTGAACTCGTTCTACATGTTTTTCAGCAGCCCCCACTGAAGGCAATTACTGTAAATTGCGTTTTTATTTCTCCATTCTATTTTAAAACATATTGTATATACGTTTACCAAGATCAGCAGTTTGGTCGACAATCGGTCAATCATCATTATCATTTTCTACTTTCTTTGTGAAATAAATGTGAATTATACATACTTCTTTGTAATTTTCCATTCTTGTTCTCCTAAGCCTATCTTTTATTAATCAAGTTGTATTTAAAAAATGTTATTCCATGAATTTTATTTTTATTTTCATTTGATATAATTTGCATAATGTGGACTTATCATATACACTCAATACAAAATGTAGTTAGAAGACTCTTTGAGGAATTGTGGCCAAATAGAAGTCGCTAGGATCATTTTTGCAGATTCCAGAAGTCTCTGAAAAGTTACAATAAATGATCTCTGAGCCACATATATCAAAATCGAAAGATGACAGTATGTTCTAAAGATGTTCGAGAAGGTGTCGTAATTGGTTAAGTAACCATTATCCGAATCGATGGATTGGTAGAGGTGCAGAAGCTCCGATTCATTGACCTTCACGTTCATGCGATTTCAATCCTTTGGACTACACATTTGGTCGAATGTTAGGAAAAAGTCTTTTCCACATCAGGAGTTGCAAGACAGAATTCAACGACACTTTAATGACCTCATAGCTGATCCTTAACCGTTTAGAACCGTTTAGTATTCTTTAGAAAAAAGGATAGAATTGTGTATTCGTGGAAACTGAGAACATTTTGAACTCTTACTCTAACTGATTGAATATTTCATGTTTTTATTAAAATTTGTTTCAAATTTTAATGTGTTCCTTCATTTAATTAATAACTTAAGCCTTGGAATGATGTTATTGTTTTTGGTTTTTTATATGGTAGTTATTTTTTACTTTATACCAGCATCAGTTATTACTTTATTATTTTTAAATCAAAATATTCCGAAAACTGTACGCAGTATCGAGTTTTACCAAAGGGATCTTTTCTGCATAAAATTGAATGGTGTTCAATTCGAAAATCTAACCTCACAAAAGTTATGATTAAAACTACTCGGTATGAACCGTGTATTTAGCGCCCTCTATGAGAGTCAGATATAAAAATGAATTCATGCGATGTGTCAGCTTCCAAAACATATTCATACCCAATTTCACTACAATGTTGCCAGTAGTTTCGACATAATCGTGCAAAATGTCATCAAAATTTTTTTTTACAACACCCTGTATCTTGAATACGTAAGCGGTTACCAAAATTGCTTACCAAGCGAAGCACTTATCTTTCAGTGTTCTACCTATCCTAGCAACGGGGCCACCTTCTGGAACATCCTGTATATACAATTTAGAATTCTCTAATCAGTATTTCGAAACTCTATCTTAAATGTGTAGTCCTGTTTATCGCCAAATACTCCTCTGAAGTTTTCAGACAGTGACGCTTGTTGTCAACAGAGAGCAAATGCGGCACCCATCTGGCAGATAGCTTTCTCATATTCGAAAATGTATGCAAATTGTTCCGTACCCGTTCGATTGAGATCCCCATAGCCTCAGCAATCTCGTGCATGATTTCTGATGTTGTAACCTCAATTGGACGACCAGAACGTTCGGCGTCCTTTGTGGTCATACTACCACAACAAAAATCAATAAACCAATTGTCAATCTTTCCAATCGATGGTGTAGAGTCCACATAATGTTCAACAAGCGATGCTTTGGTTTGCCTAATGTTTTTACCATGCAAGAAATCATGTTTTATCCAGACGCGAAATTCACTTTTTTCATGTTTACAAAAATTATGAAGGTTGCTTGAAGATTTTTCGATGGATGCCAAAACAGAACTGAATGACGTATCGGTCTGAAAATTTTGATGCCTTCTCCTTCTAGTTAAAGATGGTACATCACATATGTTAATGAGATTTTTGATTCTGGCGTCATCTGTTTCATCTTCCACGAACTTGTTACCTT
The DNA here is from genome assembly GCA_958510875.1 of Endomychus coccineus. Taxonomy (NCBI): domain Eukaryota; kingdom Metazoa; phylum Arthropoda; class Insecta; order Coleoptera; family Endomychidae; genus Endomychus; species Endomychus coccineus. The sequence continues at coordinate 129,407,291 of OY294068.1, read as the reverse complement.
AGTTACAGTTTTGATGTTCACTTATAGTTACAAATTATTTGTGTTCCTATATTTTTTAGATATAAATTTTCAGAAAATAGGTCACACTAACACATGTGCTTATTATTTTTTTCTTCATCTAGCTAGCATCTTCATTGATTCCTCAGGACGGTACACTTTTGAAGTGGGCAAAAGTTGCCGGATTCAGCACCTTGAAAAAATGAAGAACGATACGGAAAAAATTGTATATTTATTTCCTGAATTCGCTTTTTTTCCCTAGTGCCTAGACTATACGTACGAACAAAAGAGAACGTAAAAAACTAGAATTCAGAAGAAACATAACAAATAAAATAACTACATTCTATCAACTGTTTGATATAAATCTAAAATGTTACTAACTTATTTTAAATTGATTTAATTCATCCAAATAGGAGCCAGATAGAGAACATAGAAAGGTTTCCATTGAAGAGATAGTTCACGTTATCTAAACGGTGTAACATAATATTGAAAAATGATAAAATTTTCTGAGTGTCGTAAAATACGATAAAGCTGCATCTCGGTTACATTTTTCTCGTTTTTCATCTTAACGGCCAGTTCGCCGATTCCCTTTTATCTCATTACAAGAACCGTTTAACTTTGTGATATGAACAATCCGATTAAGGATAATGTTGCTTACAGCAAACCAGTTACCAGACTTTAATCCTTTGAAAATTAGAAAGTATATTATAAGTCCATTAAAATCCTGCAAAGTGATAGTGTCAAGGAATATAATAAGGCAATTCATTTTTATTGTCGCTCTTTTTCATTCTATTCATCACGGCATATCTCAGTTATCAAATCGTGTATCAGCTACCTCACACTAGTAGCAGTCTAGTAGTGGACGATATCAAGTTGTTATGAAAAGTTCAAACTCGAAGTGTAAAAGAAGACGCAGACTGGCACGACCGCGGCAAGGATCACGATTCCGTAAGCGATCGTTCTGACACACACTAGTGGCGATCAGTTCCATATTTCGGCTTGCTGCTTGTTTACGAGGAAAAGCATGCATGCAGAGACAATGGATGATCGAGATGAATTGCTTTTACTTGTAGCCTTATGTGAAACAGGAGAAGGTAAGTATTTTGTTGATACTTATTGCTCGTGCCGTATTTGTATTGTATTGGGGATGCTTTGCACACTGCAACCTAAAAGATCTATTGGGCCCCCTTCTGCTGCTGCGCCCTTCAGGATATCTCAGCGACTATAGCAGTTCCTCCAACCCTGGGGCTTTAAGAAAGTTCAGTATGTTCGCGTTAGGTAACTGTCCCTCTTCTATTTGGTATGCCACAAGGTATAGTGACCTTGGTATCGTGTCCTCGGGTTTTGCAAGGTAGTGCATTCTGCGAGGATGTGGATGGAAGTTTAGTCGAGAAAAATGAACACAAAAATAGGCCAAAGATTCGAAAACCTGTGCAGTAAGATGGATCTTGATGCGGTTTATTGCATCCGATTCCTTGATTGCATTTACTTCATTTGCCCACTTTTCAAATCTTATACAAATGAGAAACTGCATTTCTGCATCGAAAGAATGCATTTTCTCATGTGCAATCTTTGAAGTAAATGAAAAAAATTATTATTCTAATACATTGTGGAAATCGACCCATATTAGTTTCTCGGGGGTTTTTGGGGTCTCTGATCATGAATATGATGTCAGAAAACCATATATTGTACCTGGAGACCCGGAAGTCCTGGTTGTGAGGGTTATCTACGAAGTTTTTCCGAAATTTGCTCGGAAATTGAATGAAAATGTTTACTGAGGGGTTTTCGAGGTCGCTGAACACGATGCTGAAAAATTCTACAATATACCTGGAAGCCAGGGTGTCGTATTTGTCTAGGTCATCTCTATGACAAGTGAACGAGTTTTCATAAATAAAATTAGTTGTGCGATAAAGTTGATGAATTTATATATAAAGGTAAGTTTTTCTGCGACATTTGTCGGATCCAGGTTTTCAAAATTCTGTAGCTGAAGAACTCTGTGTTTACCAAACTACTGTCTGTAAGACATTATTAACTTTCGTAATGCATGCAGTTTTGGAGAAGACAAATATTTGCATTAGATTTCCCAGAAATGCCGAAGATTTTGTTCAAGCAAAATGGTTGTGGTCAGAAAGATACCGTTTTTCAACTGCTATTGGTGCGATATACTGTACACACGTCAGGATTCCAAAGTTTCAAGTATTTGGTGATGAATATATAAACAGAAAAGGATACCCTAGCATTAATGTACAGGCAACTTGCAATGCAGAAGGAATTTTTACAAGTGTAGACTGCCAACGGCCAGGCTCTATGCACGATAGCAGAATTTTCAAAAATTCTGCTATCGGCCAGGCTCTATGCACGATAGCAGAATTGTTAAAAATTCTAACATATACAACATTTTTAAAAACAGCCCAGAAGAATTATTATTAGGAGACAATGGTTACTCTATATCGCATTGGATTATGGCTCCCTGGAGAAATCCTGCAACCCAAGAGCAGCAAAACTATAACCATGTTTATGCCGAGAGCGAGTAATAATTGAACGATGCTTCGGACAATTAAAAGCAAGGTTTCCTGTCCTCCAGTATAAAATTAGGGGTAAATTAGAAAAAAATACCATTAAAGATAATTTGCTGCGTTGTGCTTCATAATATCGCTTAACGTTTAAATGATGACGATTTTCATCACTCGAATCAAGAACCTGATGTTGAAATTAACATACAAAATAACGATAATCTGACATCAAATATGATTAAAAAGAGCGTTAACTACTCAAACGCTCTTCAATAATCATGTAAGTATCTAATAAATAATTTAGTTGTTGGATAAATTATAAATTGAAAATTAAAATAAATTCACTTATTTCCAACTAAAGATTTATTCATTAATTATAACTTCGAACCAAATTGAAATATAAATTTTAGTCACAAAATTAGAATGGACAATGTTATGTTCTTACGGAGTGTGGCTTCCATCTTGAAGTTTTTCTTTTCTTCCCACACTTTTACTTTTAATACTAGCTTCTTACCGAGCTTCTTATTACGAATCTGACATCATGTTATGTTCTTACGGAGTGTGGGAAGGGAAGTCTTAAGTCTGAATTCTTAATTAAAGATATCAGTTGTTAATTGAACTTTATTTGATATATACTTATATAAGTTGCATGTGCATGTGGTGCACGCTATGTTGCTGCAACAAACTGCTCCCACTATATTGAAGTTAGTCTTGCTCTATGTCACTCTATGCTGAAGGCACTTAGACTATAGACTACTACATCTAACATCTCCCCTCTTTTACAAACTAAGTTCTATATCTCACAGGTTTTACAATCATTCTACCCGACCTAGTTACAGGAAGGTTGTCAGAGGTACTTGGATTTACATATGGTCTACTATAGTTAATTGCCATTGTGCTTTCATAATCAGATTTACAATTTGTCAGATTAGGTTTGTTACTATCAGGTTTTTCATCGTTACAGCCTTCTTCGAAGGGGCTAGGTTCAACCATATCTCTACGTGGAGGTACAACCGGATTAGGCGACTGTCTGAGGAATGATGAATTTCTCCTAAACAATTTCCAAATTTATCCCTGACTAAATATGAACGTGGTGTATCACATTTTTTCATTACTTCATCTGGAACCCAGTGCCTACTTTTTCCTTTTGTATTATTATACAATCTATCCCCTGGTTGAAAACAGTCACGACATTTAGCATGTTGATCATAATATTCTTTCGTTTTGTCTCTTTTGTTATGTATTTGATCGAGGTCAATAATTGGAGTTTCTTTTAAAACGTTGGAGTGTACAGGTATTGTAGTGCGCAAGAGTCTATTATTCAATAGTTCACAAGGGGATACTTGATGTCCTGCTACAGGAGTTGCGCGATATTCCAACAGTGCTTTCTTTAAGTCAGTATTAGTCTCAGAACATTTTCTCAACATAGTTTTGGAAATACCTACGGCCCGTTCTGCCAAACCATTCGATTTAGGATATCTAGGACTCGAAGTTACACATTTGAAGTTCCATTCTTTGGCAAAATCTTCAAATTCTAGGCTATTAAATGGATTATTGTCGGAGACGAAAATAAATGGTACTCCTTGAGTCGCAAATATATTTTTAAGATTATTTATAACCTCTCTTGTTGATTTAGAAGAAAGTGTTTGTATTTCTAACCAGTTACTAAAGTAGTCAACCACAACCATGTAGTCAACTCCTCCAAACGTAAAAATGTCACAAGCTATTTTGGAAAATGGTATGTCAGGCCTGTCATGTAAAATTAATGGTTCTTTGATTGTATGTTTTGAGAATTTTTGACAAGTTTTACATTTAGAAATAAAGTTTTGTATTTCACTCGACACCTGGCCAGTAAAAAATTTTACGAGCTCTTAGCCTTAGTTTTTTCTATTCCTAAGTGTGCAATGTGAAGTTTATTTAGCATAGTGTTTCTTAGTAGTTTCGGTATGACCACTTTTTGATTATAGAGTATTAAATTATCTTCAATTATTAGATCATCTTTAATTTTATTAAAAATGGATAGTTCATAATCTGCTATTTCATTTTTCGTGGGCCATTTTGTTAAACAATATTGTTTTACTTGTATCAATAATGGATCACTAGCGGTAACTTTACGAATTTCATCTAATCTATCATCTGAGATTGGAAAGTTTCTATTTATAGAATGATCTGGATAAAAGGTCAGCTATGTACATAAATTTACCTGGCACATATTCAATAGTATAGTTATAATTTTAAAGTTTTAGTTTCAATCGTTGTAGTCTATTACTGACTTTATACAATTCTTTATGACATACTGTCACTAACGGTTTATGATCTGTTTTAATTAAAATTGTTCTGCCATATACAAAATTATGAAATTTTTTAAGGCCAAAACAAATGCTAAGTAATTCTTTGTCAATTTGTGGATATCTTTTCTCTGTTTCGGTTAACGATCTCGAACAAAAGGCAACTGGTTTACCTTTTTGTAGTAAACAACCACCTATCCCGTTCTGACTGGCATCAGTTTGGATCTCAATTTGTATTTTGGAGTCAAAAATTTGTAGGTTAGGTATTTTAGCTATTAGATTTTTTATTTTATTTAAAACTTGTATGTGATCTACCGTCCACAACCATGGAACGTTATTTTTTACTAAATTTCTTAAGGGTGAGACAAGTTCTGACGGATTTGGAATATAGTTTGTTAGGTAATTTAACATTCCTAATATGCGTAAGAGTTCTTTTTTATTTTTGGAATCTTCTATTTTTAAAACAGCTTCCACATACTCACTATCGCGTTTCATTCCTTCGGCAAAGAATATTTGACCTACATATTTTACCTGTGTAGCTTTAAACTGAATTTTCTTACTATTAAATCTAACTCCATTTTCTTTACCGCGTTTTATTACTTTTTCCAGTAGAGCGTCATGTTCTTGTGTTTCACCCGATATTATGAAATCATCAATATAGATACCAATATCAAGGTCTCCAAATATCTTTTCATTTTTTTACCTGTGTAGCTTTAAACTGAATTTTCTTACTATTAAATCTAACTCCATTTTCTTTACCGCGTTTTATTACTTTTTCCAGTAGAGCGTCATGTTCTTGTGTTCCACCCGATATTATGAAATCATCAATATAGATACCAATATCAAGGTCTCCAAATATCTTTTCATTTTTTCGTTGAAACACCTCGGGGCTAACATTCAATCCAAACGGTAAGCGTTTAAAACAATATTTCCCAAAAGGTGTTATAAAACAGGTGTTCCCAACGGCACATGATAGAACCCGTCTTTGAGATCTAAAACTGTAAATATAATTTTATTTTTTAATTTTAAACTTATTTCTTCAAGTGTAGGTATAGGAAACTGATCAAGACATATGGACTCATTAAGATGTACCGGATCAAAACAAATACGGATGGTTTTATTAGGCTTTTCAACTATTACCACGTTGTTGACCCAATCTGTAGGTTCTTCAATTTTGAATATTATATCCCGTTTGATCAACTTGTCTAGAGTTTCTTTTAGTTTCACTTTAATTGCATCAGGTACTCTCCTATATGAACTTACTTTAGGTACTGTATCCTGTTTCAGGATTATCTTATAGTTGAATGGCACCTTACCATCGAAAAGCTCTTTATTTTCACAAACAAAATCATTTACATTAGTGTATACTGGAGACTTTTGTGTTCCCAGTGCATCTATTTTTTTTACAAGATTCATCTTTCACATGCCTTAAGCTCAAAAACAGGTATTATTGTACGCTCCACAAGTAGAAATCTTACGTTGTACCGAACCTCTTTTACATCACAAGGCAGTATCACAGAGCCTGCGGTATCTATTTTTAAATTATCATAGTTCAGTACACAAAAAGGACTCTTTTAATAATATTATTTTTATCAAACCCTAACTGTTCATATAACTTTAGAGGCATACAATTACATTCAGCACCACTATCAAGCTTAACAGTTTTTATTATAAATATTTGTATCAACCGTCCACATTGGCCTATTTTCGGAGAAACAGTTTTTATTAATATTATGCATTGTTATTGAATCTATAAAAAATTTGTCATCATCTGCACCTGACTCGTTTTCATGTTGTACTTCATGTACTTTGCGACCAAATGTGGATTGTTTATTTTGATGACTACCATTATTTTTTATACTGGCATTTTTATAATTATTAATTCTCAATTTACATCCTATAGCAAAGTGATTAGGTTTTGTACAATTTGAACATATGTTACCAAACGCAGGGCAATTATTCCTACCATACCTTCGACCACATTTTAAACAATCATAGTATTCACTCTCACATTCTCCACTAATTTCTTTTGTAGCCTCTTGACGTCCCTGTCCTAGCTCCGTTATGTTCCCCCCCCCCCGCATTGAATTTTCTTATCAAAACGCTAGCGCAGTGAGTCTACACCTAGCACAACCAATTTTAAACTTAGCACACCTACACAGTGGCTGGGATGTGAGGAACCTTGCGGGTGGGGCTAGCATAACGCTAGCCCCCCCGCATCAAATTTTCTTACCAAAACGCTAGCGCAGTGAGTCTACACCTAGCACAACCGATTTAAAACCTAGCACACCTATACAATGGCTGGGATGTGAGGAACCGTGCATAACGCTAGCCCCACCCGCATCAAATTTTCTTACCAAAACGCTAGCGCAGTGAGTCTACACCTACCACAACCTAGCACAACCGATTTTAAACCTAGCACACCTATACAATGGCTGGGATGTGAGGAACCGTGCATAACGCTAGCCCCCCCCCCCCCCCGCATCAAATTTTCTTACCAAAATGCTAGCGCAGTAAGTCTACACCTAGCACAACCTAGCACAACCGATTTTAAACCTAGCACACCTATACAATGACTGGGATGTGAGGAACCGTGCATAACGCTAACCCAGTGCTTTCCAAACTTTTTGTACTTGCGCCCTCCTCTTTGGAAAAAAAAATTGTTGTGCCCCCCTTAATTTTTCTTACAATCCAATTGTAATTTATTTAATGGGCTACAAAATAATATACAATATTATGTATAAAAATACATAAAAAATAATTATCTATTTTAAGAAATAATAATATAATGTAATAAAAACAAATCTTACAAAAGTACAAAAAATAGAATTCAACATTAATACAACATTATAAAAATTTAATGTGAAAGGTGAGCTTGTTTTTCAGCACAAATTTTGCCAAACCGTGGTATCATTGAAGATATCGCGGTTCTCAGTTCCTTTTCAATCTTTAAGCAAGATCGATACTTTGTCTTTAAGACAACTACTGCAGAAAACTCAGTTTCACATAAGTAAGATGTTACAAAGGGCAATGAAATTTCTAAAGCTTTATTTGTTAAAGTAGGAAACTCGTCCTTTACTCGTAACCAAAACGTGACAATATTATTTTCGTGTTGAAACATCTGCTTTAATGTGCTGTCACTAGATAAGTCTATTATCATTCATATTTGGACATGTCAAGATCTTTAAAGTAAAACGAGAATTGCTCCCTTAAACTGGTCAAGTGTATTAATAAGAACTTTACTTTCTTCTATTTCATCTGCAAGACAGGTAATTTTAAAAGTGGGAAACATGTCAAAGTTATTATTTTTCAAACTTATTATCCACAGTTCCAATTTTCTCATAAATGCAGTAACCTTGTCTTTCTGGACAAAAGCATGAATTTGAGGCCCTTGCATTGATTTATTTAAAGTACTGAGTCTTTGAAAAATATCCACTAAATACGCAAGTTTTACAAGGAATTTCGTGTCATAAAACAAGTTTGCTTCATCTCTATTATTATCAGTTAGGAATATGGCGATCTCTTCTTTTAGCTCAAACACCCTTTGAAGTACTTTGGAACGAGGAAGCCAACGTGCGTCACAATAATATAGAAGTGATGTATATTCTGAACCCATGTCATTACACAATTTTGCGAAAAGCCTTCCTCTTAATGGGCTATTTTTGATAAAATTTACAACTCTTATAATAACTTCAAATACTGTTAGTAGATACAGTCCACTACCTTTGGGACAGGAAGTGTGACGTCACTTCCGGTCTGAGCTCCGATGTTTGCTATTATCAGGTCTCCACTTCCGGTCTGTGCTGGCGATGTGTGTTATCGGGTAGATAACGTTATCGGCTAGATAGCGTTATCAGTGACTCGGTCTTGCATCCAGTGTGTGTAATTAGTGTTATCGGGTAGATAACGTTATCGGCTAGATAGCGTTATCAGTGATTGTGAGTCACCCGGTCGGGCATCCAGTGTGTGTAATTAGTGTTATCGGGTAGATAACGTTATCAGTGATTGCGACTTTGGTTGTTTGTAAAGAGTGTGTTATGTTGTATATACAGGTTGTTTGTAAGAGAGGTCCCAAACACGTGGTGTCATGGCAGCTACCACGTGATCCTTCGGTGGTCAACGAGGTATCATGGCGGTTGTGAATCGATCGATGTTGTAGCTACATCGCCGCCATCTTTTAATGAACCGATGAACTATCATACTTAAATGTCAATGTCAGACCAGTTAACTTCAAACGACTACATCTATGAATGAACCGATCAACCGTCATGCATACCTGTCAACGTCAGAAATGTTAACGTCAAGGGATGACATCTATGAGGCGACAATTCAAAATATGACTGATGTTATAGCTACATCACCGCCATCTCTTAATGAACTATCATACTTCAATGTCAATGTCAGAACAGTTAACTTCAAATGACTACATCTATGAATGAACCGATCAACCGTCATGCGTACCTGTCAACGTCAAAGGATGACATCTATGACCTGCGTCATCACATTCAGTTTATACTAGCACGTGTAATTGAATACAATGGAGTCATTCATTAGGTAAACAAATAACAATAAGTGATATACTATAGTCTAGACTTGCTAGTAACCGAATTTAATTGTCGTTTCATTAGTCATTACTTACGTAAGCAGCTGTGAATACAATGGAGTCATTCATTAGGTCAACAAATAACAATAAGTGATATACAAGTCTAGACTTGTTAGTAAGCGAATTAGAACTGAGAGTTATGTTGACTACGAATTCAATTCTCGTTTCCTCAGTAATCTGTTACAGCTCAAACGAAACACATCGTTTTCACATATCCTGTGTGTGCTGTCTTCTATTGAACGGAAAATGTAAGTTTAATTCAATTATTTAATTCACTGCCATAAAAACATACTTGTTTTGTCTATTATTCAGAATAAACCTCTTATTAGCATTGAAACAGTTAAAAAATTATTCAATTCACATTCATAAAATAACAAGTACAAAATTGATTAATTATCTTTTATAAAATGACTTGTTCCAATTGTGTGTGTGTGTATTATACGAATTTAAAAATCCTCAATTTTATTCATATTGTTTCAGATTTATGATGGATCTAACAAAACTTAATCATTGTGCTCTTTTGGAGAGAAAACCATTGAGGAGAGTTCCAGAACTCGAAATCAATAAGCATTATACAATACTTCAAGCGAGAGTAGTAAGAACCAAATTTGGTGAATCCGTATTGCTCGAGTTCGATGAATTCTCTATGTTCCTACCCAATCGACTGACCAATCAGATTATCCCAATTTTGGAACAAATCAACATGAAACCTTATTTGATTTTGATATACAGGGGAAAAGAGGATGTTAATAAAAGCAACCCGGCTTTTAAACTTGAATTTTTAGAGCTCAAGTAATAAGAAATCTAAGGTATGATGTTTATACTAGCGTGTGTATATAGTCGATGAAATCATCAGTATTAATATGTCTCTTGAAGAATACACACGTAAATTGGAAGAATTAATATGTCTCTTGAAGAATACACACGTAAATTGGAAGAATTCGATGCGAAAGTAAAAGCTTTGAGTAGAGATTTAAAATTTTACGAAGATAAAAATATCGCCATAAGACAATTGAATAGTTTAAGTATTGGCGGAGAGAATGGTTATGTTAGTACCCAATTTTATAATCCTAACCTCAATTTTGAATGGAATCCTGTATACAAACGTTCCGAATCGAGTGGAACGTATTTATATATGTCCCAGGAAAGACCTGAGAAATGAGTGTAATCGAACAGAATGGCAACCAATGAATTATCAAATGATTAACGAAAATCAACTAGAGGTAATCACATACATAGTTCTCGAAACAATGCAGACCACCACCACCACCACCAATAACACATTCAATTATAAGCTCAAGCTATTATTTCCAAATGGTACAGAGGGGGATATTATGAAGTGGCAAACATTCACACCATCACCTACATCTGGCAAATGATCCGACAATCATCATGTTTACCACATCTCGTACAAAAGACATCTACACTCACATCATCTGCAATAGAAGGAGAAATCCCCAAAATTTTCGCAATGTTGTATTTTATTTTATCTTCTTTATCAGTGTTATTATTGGAAATGTTTGTTATAAATGTGAAGAAAGCTATTTACCATTTAAATAAATAATAATTATTATATAAAGGAGGTGTTTTATTAAAACAAACAAAAGATTGATAATAATATTTATTTCAGAATAAAATACATATCATTTAGGTAGTATTACATTCAGAAACCACTGCTGTAATTTATCCACATGTTGAACTGCACACATGTATTTTCCACCATCATTACGATGATTCAGACAGGTCAAATTGTTTGTTTGCTCGAATTTCCCCGTTTCACATTGAGTACCATCGAAACTATGAACATCTACGATGTGTGGGTAAATATCCAATTCTATACACTTCCTTCTCAAAAATTCGGCTTTTTGCTGTCCTCGGACATAAATATAGTCGACTGCACACAACAGAATCGATTTAAGAATATTATTTATTTCTTCATAATCCACATTCCCAGATACATAATCGAGTCCATGATAAGACTTTTGTAAATACCATACGGATTTTCGCTCCTTTGCATTTAGCGATGAATAAGATGTGTGCGGTTTGAATAAGGAATAATGACGTTTGAATCCAATTTGTATACCCATTTCTTTTGGATGGAAGGCATCGTCAATGAAGAACCCCTGAATGTCAACTAATGCGATTCTCATGATGATGCGATTCGCTTGAAGTTTCGATTTAGTCTGACGGATGTTTAATTGAGACTCTTGACAATTCCGGTGAGGGGGTAGTATTCCATCAAGCAATCGTGAATGATGATGCAATATGCCTTGGTATTGGCTGGAAATCCTTTATCCGCTTCAATCTCCAATCGTATGTCGACTGTTGATGATTTTACCGCCTCCTCTTGTCTAGAACAATCGATGATGTAAAGCGCGCGTTTTTTGAATTCATCATAAGCCAATATGGGATGTTTTGTTGTGGAATTCGTGTAGCTAGGATAGAAATCGGTATAGTTTTGGTGGGCTAGAACGAAATCTTCCTTGGCAAAGTCCAAGTTCATCCGTTCGTTAGGCCAATACTCTCCGTTCAGCGATAAGCGGATACTTGATATTTCCACATGATCGAATATTGTAGGATTAGCTTTCACATTGTTACGTTTATTGGTTTGGAAAAATACGATAACATACCGTGGTTTTTCGACGGACGCGCTAGTTTTCACGTGCAACTCGATCTGAAATGTCGAACATAACCTACAAAATTGGAAAAAAGCGGTTTTTCTTAAATAATTAAAAACTATAGCTCGGATCGGAAAAAGTTAAAGGAGAAAGTTGTAGGTATCTGTGTGTTGGGTACTTCATTCAGAGAGATCTCTCTGACTTCATTACGGATCACATTTTATGCAATTCTCCGTAAATGTAATATCTATATAGTTCAAGCAATACATGCATAAATTAATAACTGAAAAAAAAATAAGAGCGTATAGCAGATTAAATTTAAAGGTGGTTCATGCAACTCGATCTGAAATGTCGAACATAACCTAGAAAATTGGAAAAAAGCGTTTTTTTTTAAATAATTAAAAAACTATAGCTCGAATCGGAAAAAGTTAAAGGAGAAAGTTGTAGGTATCAACTAGATAATTATCGATATCTTTCTTTTCGAGTTATATTGAAAACCGTTGAAAATTGGGGTACGCTTCCGTATGTATTGTTTCCTGTACATGGCAAGCTAAGATAGCACTTTTTTTCTTAATTTGAAATATTGACTATTTTTCAAAATACATCGATTTTTCGAAAAAGACGCTCTCATAAATTGGCTAGATCTTCTCAGCAAATGGTCATTGAGTAACGATTTGGGGCTTATTTTCTTCATGAAGAGTTGTCCTATAACTTTATCGAAGAAACGTAGCGATTTTTTTAATTTTGAGGGTGAAAAAAATTACTTTGAAACAAAATTTCCTCTATTTTGATCATGTTTTCAATTTTAATTTTAGAAAAATGTCTTTAACGGAAATCAATTTGTAACATCTTTTCACGAATTACCTCCGGCTGCCGGAGTGTGAGGAAGCACTGCGCGCTCGCACTGAAAACTGATTTTGCGCGTTCAAAGTGGCTTGTGCTTGCAAAATCTTCAATGTTCCAGCTTCTGGATAACATACAAAAATCTTTTCGAACTTAATCTGGGGAAGCTCGATGAGATAAACACGAATATCGTATTTATTTCAGTCTTAGAATCTCGAATATATTTATTTTTTACATTTCCAATTTGTTTAACTTTTTAGGTCATTTAAATTACGATTTAATAACAAAACAGTATTTTCAATGTAATATCTCAACTTTTTTGCTCAGGGAATCATACAGACGTTATGCTTGCGGATCTCTTTAACAATTATTTAATTATTTCAGTAAATATTTCTTTATGATACAAAATTATTATAACTAACCTTATTTGATCATCATCATCAATTATGATGGAGGTGATAGGAGTAAGTGGGAACTGTCTTTTTTGTTTCTTCCTATTGATATGTTGGAAGAAATCATACCTCTACAAGGATGTATCTAAGAGAAACGTGAAATAATTAATGAATCAAGAAGAGTTTTAAAAAAGGGTATTTGAATAAAAACTCAGATGATTTTCATCGTTTTACACGATTGTCAATCATTATTTAAATCAATCTAGGAGAATGGAGATGCTACGGGTGTAGGATCGAAATCAACTTGTGAAGATTTCGTCAAATTACATCTTCAACGATGATTCTCAGAGAGATTATTGGTGTGAAGGTTTGCGCGATTGCGATTTTGTTATGTTTGTTCGGCGCAATTTTGCAAAGGATGGTTCAGAGGAATTGTTAGTGTGAAGGTTCGCGCAGGACTCAAACCACATCGAATATCATAACACCTCCAATGCGAATTCATTGATAGGAATTTTTCATGCATTGCAGACATTTCGAACTCTTCTAAAATCACTATCTTTGGAGTAAATTTTGTTGCAACCCTTTAATATTTATTCACGCACGCGCAAATCATACAACATTGTATTTTCCGCTCAAACTGAATTGTTCGTAGAGCGCTTCTTTAAACGTTCTAATAATGCGTCCTGCGTTAGAGGCTTTTTCATAGAATAGATATTGCAATGATTGATTTTATGTTTTTCCATTTACTTGTGATGAAAGTGTTTATAGAAGAATTACTTTCTAGGATCGCCTTGCAGATTCCTAGGTTTACGATGTTATTTCAGGAATATCAAACTAAACGCTTTCCGAACCTCGAAACGAGTAAACTTGAAAATGTAACATATAATTCGATTATATCAATATTTCAACATCCAACTCTGAATACATGGACTAGAATTTTGCGAAAAGGAAATTGATTAAAAATCTGAATATCTCTGTTCACACTATCCATTTCGCTTAACATACTTTATGAAATATGGAATGTATTATTATCGAAACGATTGATTATTCATCGTTTTCCACGATTGTTAATGATTATTCAAATCACCAAAATGAACTAGAATTTTGCGAAAAGGAAATTGATTAAAATTGTGAACGAAGCTCGGATCGGAAAAAGTTAAAGGAGAAGGTTGTAGGTTGATAAAGATCCACATGTTCACATGTTATATAAAAATCTAATGAATAGTTTAAAATATCAGAATGTTTGAAATATCGATGATTCAGATATTATATTTGATTGAGTATACTGATGTTGTAGCTATATAGCCTTCTATCAATAAGCCGATGAACTATCAGAGTTGAATGTCAATGTCAATGTTAGTGTACCTGCGTCATCACATTCTGTTCATACTGATATGAGAACGCAAACGCGTGTGAGTGTAAACGTAAGTAGGGTGAGGGGGTATTGTAAAGCAGTGTCTGACAAAAAGACATGAGAGTCGAGATGAATATTTATGGAAATAAACTACATTCTTAAAATAATCACATTTATCGTTCTATAGTAGCATTCGCGGTTAAACGGATGTTTGTGAAACATATCGCTAGCGTATTAAGATTGCAACGATGTGCGTTAGAAGCCGCAAATATTTTGATAATCAACACTTGTTAATATTGACCAGGCTCGGACTGGTCCCCAGACATTTGTTTCTCCATCGAACACGCTTCAAAAATTCCGCGATTGTAGATATACATATATGCTAGGCATTATGTCTAACCTAATATATGAAAGACTAGTTGTGATTGAAAGAAAATTTATGATGTTTTCATAACTTAAAAATATCATTTCCACTAATTTCAATAAACCAATTTTTCTTTCAGATCAATATTCATTGATTATGAAGTTAACTTTTTCAGATCTTAATATTTTTTGAAATAATTTCGTTTTATTTTTTCTATTAGTTATTGATTAGATATAATTTTTATCAATTTTAATTTGATTCAAAGGAATTTTAATGTTTTCAAAACAAAGAAACACATTTTCTCCTAATTTCAATTAGCGAACCAATTTTTCTTTCGATCATTATTCATTGATTATGAAGTTAACTTTTTCAGATCTTAATATTTTTTGAAATAATTCCGTTTTGATTTCTCTATTAGTTATTGATTAGTTATCATTTTTATCAATTTCAATTTGATACAAAGGAATTTAAATATGTTTTCAAAACAAAGAAACACAATTTCTCCTAATTTCAATTGTCGAACCAATTTTTTTTCAGATCAATGTTTTTAACCTAATATATGAAAGACTAGTTGTGATTGAAAGAAAATTTATGATGTTTTCACAACTCAAAAATATCATTTCCACTAATTTCAATGAACCAATTTTTCTTTCAGATCAATATTCATTGATTATGAAGTTAACTTTTTCAGATCTTACTATTTTTTTAAATAATTTCGTTTTGATTTCTCTATTAGTTATTGATTAGATATCATTTTTATCAATTTTAATTTGATTCAGAAGAATTTTAATGTTTTCAAAACAAAGAAACACATTTTCTCCTAATTTCAATTAGCGAACCAATTTTTCTTTCAGATCAATATTCATTGATTATGAAGTTAACTTTTTCAGATCTTAATATTTTTTAAAATAATTTCGTTTTGATTTCTCTATTAGTTATTGATTAGATTTCATTTTTTCAATTTTTATTTGATTCAAAGGAATTTTAATATGTTTTCAAAACAAAGAAACACATTTTCTCATAATTTCAATCAGGGACCTCCCCTCATTAGCAGTTCAAGTTTCTCATTTGATCAGATCTTAATATTTTTTGAAATAATTTCGTTTTGATTTCTCTATTAGTTATTGATTAGATATCATTTTTATCAATTTTAATTTGATTCAAAGGAATTTTAATGTTTTCAAAACAAAGAAACACATTTTCTCCTAATTTCAATTAGCGAACCAATTTTTCTTTCAGATCAATATTCATTGATTATGAAGTTAACTTTTTCAGATCTTAATATTTTTTAAAATAATTTCGTTTTGATTTCTCTATTAGTTATTGATTAGATTTCCATTTTTCAATTTTAATTTGATTCAAAGGAATTTAAATATGTTTTCAAAACAAAGAAACATATTTTCTCATAATCTCAATCAGGGACCTTTCCTCATTAGCAGTTCAAGTTTCTCATTTGATAGCTCTGAAAATTCTTTCGTTAAAATTTTGAAATCATCTCTTTTCAGATATGATGTATGATTTGATGGAACAACTAGCTTATGGTAGGCTGGATCCTGAGAAATGAAGTCTTCAGTTTTTAGTTTCCTCACACGGCTGTGTAAAAACCATCGTTTTGTTAATTTTTTGATGAACGGAATCTGTTCGTATATATCAGACCGCCGTTTTATCGCAGCCACAATTTGTTAACTAAACACAATTAACGCAAGCTCCCATAAAGTGAGATAAGGTATAATGATTTATTTGTTTCGTACAACCGTTTTCGATAACAATTTCTGCAGCGTAATATTTTTCATAATGTTCACAAACATACAGGCTGAAACCTCACACTTCTGAAGGTGTCTTTATATTACATATATCTGGAAGAGTAGCAGTTTTGGTTGCAGTGTATTTTGAGGCATATTGGCCGTTGTCGGTTTTCCATACAGGCTTTGTACACCATTTATTGCAACGGTATAGAGCGATAAGGTACATTATTTTAATGCAGTTTATTTCCCCACTGAAACCTTTCAACTATTTGCTTGACAGAGTATGTCAGCCTACACAAATATGTTTATATGAGGCTGTGTAAAAACGGTTTTGAATGATTGTTTTTACGGAATCTGTCCGCAGACACCCATTTTATCGCAGCCACAATTTGTCAACTGAACATAATTATTGCAAGTCTCCATAATGTGAGATAAGGTACAATGATTTATTTGTTTCGTACCACGATTCAAAACAGATATGATACCGTTTAACCACGAATGTTACGATAAGGTGCATTAATCTTAGTACAGTTTATTTTTCCACTCTCAACTATTTGCTTGCCAGCCTTCAGGTCCAAATATGTTTATATGCAGCTGCAATTCTCGCTATACCACACTGGCAGTGGCTTACAGGGGCGTACTCTTGAATTCAAAATTCGTGAGTTACCCCATTCTGGAGAACCTGTGAGCTGGATAAAAGATGCCCTGACAGGTATAATTCAGCGAGGAACAGAAGGTTTGAGACCTACCGATCAGGTGGGCTTCACATTCTGCTCGAAAGACTTCGCTCGTGGCCCGGGCTGGGTTGATTTCAAGGCGGCTAGCGAAGTTACAGTAGACGAAATATGGGCTCGGATTTCTTCAATTTATCAATCTAATTCTTGTGGTCTTAATACCGAGACCTTTTGTTTAGGCGTAACATCGATAAGAATGGCTGTAGGCAGAGGCCGGGGAGCCAACTACAATACATTCGATGAAGAAGAATGTGCCCGACGCAAAGGTGTTATCGCCATAAATAATAAAGATAATCTCTGTTTGCCTCGAGCCCTATCGCTATAGTGAAAAGCTATATCTTTAAAAAGAATGTATTTAGCGGAATGTAGTTTGAAGTTCGGCGAAATAATGAGTGTCGTGAAAAACATAGGTACGGAATTATGTGAGTTCTAACTATATGTAAATAGACTACAAACCCTAACTCGTTGAATTTCGTTGGGCTGCCACGCCTTGTACGACCCACAGGCAACACGCTTTCGAGTCGTTTTGGTCAAGCTTTCTTCATGTTTGTGGGTCGCTTGAATCGTTTTTCGAGTCGTTTTAATCGTTTTTTCATGTCGTTTGAATCGTTTTTCGAGTCGTTTTAATCGTTTTTCATGTCGTTTTAATCGTTTTTCGAGTCGTTTTAATCGTTTTTCATGTCGTTTTAATCGTTTTTCATGTCGTTTGAGTCGTTTCTCCAGTCGTTTTAATCGTTTTTCATGTCGTTTTAATCGTTTTTCATGTCGTTTGAGTCGTTTTTCGAGTCGTTTTAATCGTTTTTCATGTCGTTTTAATCGTTTTTCATGTCGTTTGAGTCGTTTAAATCGTTTTTCATGTCGTTTTAATCGTTTTTCGAGTCGTTTTCGTCACGCTTTCGTCACGCTTTCGTAACGCTTTCGTCACGCTTTCGTCACGCTTGCTGATCACTAACCTCAATCACATCATAACATGAGTGTATAGGTTGCTTTGTGCTGGATTACTAGATATTCGTTCGCCTGGTTTCCGAGGAAGCATAGAATGATTAATAACATGTTTTTCTATCGACATAATGCCTAGCATATATGTATATCTACAATCGCGGAATTTTTGAAGCGTGTTCGATGGAGAAACAAATGTCTGGGGGCCAGTCCGAGCCTGGTCAATATTAACAAGTGTTGATTATCAAAATATTTGCGACTTCTAACGCACATCGTTGCAATCTTAATACGCTAGCGATATGTTTCACAAACATCCGTTTAACCGCGAATGCTACTATAGAACGATAAATGTGATTATTTTAAGAATGTAGTTTATTTCCATAAATATTCATCTCGACTCTCATGTCTTTTTGTCAGACACTGCTTTACAATACCCCCTCACCCTACTTACGTTTACACTCACACGCGTTTGCGTTCTCATATCAGTATGAACAGAATGTGATGACGCAGGTACACTAACATTGACATTGACATTCAACTCTGATAGTTCATCGGCTTATTGATAGAAGGCTATATAGCTACAACATCAGTATACTCAATCAAATATAATATCTGAATCATCGATATTTCAAACATTCTGATATTTTAAACTATTCATTAGATTTTTATATAACATGTGAACATGTGGATCTTTATCAACCTACAACTTTCTGCTTTAACTTTTTCCGATCCGAGCTTCGTTCACAATTTTAATCAATTTCCTTTTCGCAAAATTCTAGTTCATTTTGGTGATTCGGATAATCATTAACAATCGTGGAAAACGATGAATAATCAATCGTTTCGATAATAATTCATTCCATATTTTATAAAAGTATGTTAAGCGAAATGAATAGTATGAACCAAGATATTCACAATTTTAATCAATTTCCTTTTCGCAAAATTCTAGTTCATTTTGGTGATTTAGATAATCATTAACAATCGTGGAAAACGATGAATAATCAATCGTTTCGATAATAATTCATTCCATATTTCATAAAGTATGTTAAGCGAAATGGATAGAGTGAACAGAGATATTCAGATTTTTAATCAATTTCCTTTTCGCAAAATTCTAGTCCATGTATTCAGAGTTGGATGTTGAAATATTGATATAATCGAATTATATGTTACATTTTCAAGTTTACTTGTTTCGAGGTTCGGAAAGCGTTTAGTTTGGTATTCCTGAAATAACATCGTAAACCTAGGAATCTGCAAGGCGATCCTAGAAAATAATTCTTCTGTAAACACTTTCATCACAAGTAAATGGAAAAACATAAAATCAATCATTGCAATACCTATTCTATGAAAAAGCCTCTAACGCAGGACGCATTATTAGAACGTTTAAAGAAGCGCTCTACGAACAATTCAGTTTGAGCGGAAAATACAATGTTGTATGGTTTGCGCGTGCGTGAATAAATATTAAAGGGTTGCAACAAAATTTACTCCAAAGATAGTGTTAGATCTGATTTTAGAAGATTTCGAAATGTCTGCAATGCATGAAAAATTCCTATCAATGAATTCGCATTGAAGGTGTTATGATATTCGATGTGGTTTGAGTCCTGCGCGAACCTCCACACTAACAATTCCTCTGAACCATCCTTTGCAAAATTGCGCCGAACCAACATAACAAAATCGCAATCACGCAAACCTTCACACCAGTAATCTCTCTGAGAATCATCGTTATTCTGAAGATGAAATTTGACGAAATCTTCACAAGTTGATTTCGATCCTACACCCGTAGCATCTCCATTCTCCTAGATTGATTTAAATAATGATTGACAATCGTGTAAAACGATGAAAATCATCTGAGTTTTTATTCAAATACCCTTTTTAAAAAATCTTCTTGATTCATTAATTATTTCACGTTTCTCTTAGATTCATCCTTGTAGAGGTATGATTTCTTCCAACATATCAATAGGAAGAAACAAAAAAGACAGTTCCCACTTACTCCTATCACCTCCATCATAATTGATGATGATGATCAAATAAGGTTAGTTATAATAATTTTGTATCATAAAGAAATATTTACTGAAATAATTAAATAGTTGTTAAAGAGATCCGCAAGCATAACGTCTGTATGATTCCCTGAGCGAAAAAGTTGAGATATTACATTGAAAATACTGTTTTGTTAATAAATCGTAATTTAAATGACATAAAAAGTAAAACAAATTGGAAATGTAAAAAATAAATATATTCGAGATTCTAAGACTGAAATAAATACGATATTCGTGTTTATCTCATCGAGCTTCCCCAGATTAAGTTCGAAAAGATTTTTGTATGTTATCCAGAAGCGGAAACATTGAAGATTTTGCAAGCACAAGCCACTTTGAACGCGCAAAATCAGTTTTCAGTGCGAGCGCGCAGTGCTTCCTCACACTCCGGCAGCCATAGGTAATTCGTGAAAAGATGTTACAAATTGATTTCCGTTAAAGACATTTTTCTAAAATTAAAATTGAAAACATGATCAAAATAGAGGAAATTTTTTTCAAAGTAATTTTTTTCACCCTCAAAATTAAAAAAATCGCTACGTTTCTTCGATAAAGTTATAGGACAACTCTTCATGAAGAAAATAATCCCCAAATCGTTACTCAATGACCATTTGCTGAGAAGATCTAGCCAATTTATGAGAGCGTCTTTTTCGAAAAATCGATATATTTTGAAAAATAGTCAATATTTCAAATTAAGAAAAAAAGTGCTATCTTAGCTTGCCATGTACAGGAAACAATACATATGGAAGCGTACCCCAATTTTCAACTGTTTTCAATATAACTCGAAAAGAAAGATATCGATAATTATCTATTTGATACCTATAACTTTCTCCTTTAACTTTTTCCGATCCGAGCTATAGTTTTTTAATTATTTAAAAAAAACCGCTTTTTTCCAATTTTCTAGGTTATGTTTGACATTTCAGATCGAGTTGCATGAACCACCTTTAAATTTAATCTGCTATACGCTCTTATTTTTTTTCAGTTATTAATTTATGCATGTATTGCTTGAACTATATAAATATTACATTTACGGAGAATTGCATAAAATCTGATCCGTAATGAAGTCAGAGAGATCTCTCTGAATGAAGTACCCAACACACAGATACCTACAACTTTCTCCTTTAACTTTTTCCGATCCGAGCTATAGTTTTTAATTATTTAAGAAAAACCGCTTTTTTCCAATTTTGTAGGTTATGTTCGACATTTCAGATCGAGTTGCACGTGAAAACTAGCGCGTCCGTCGAAAAACCACGGTATGTAATCGTATTTTTCCAAACCAATAAACGTAACAATGTGAAAGCTAATCCTACAATATTCGATCATGTGGATATATCAAGTATCCGCTTATCGCTAAACGGAGAGTATTGGCCTAACGAACGGATGAACTTGGACTTTGCCAAGGAAGATTTCGTTCTAGCCCACCAAAACTATACCGACTTCTATCCTAGCTACACGAATTCCACAACAAAACATCCCATATTGGCTTATGATGAATTCAAAAAACGCGCGCTTTACATCATCGATTGTTCTTAGCAAGAGGAGGCGGTAAAATCATCAACAGTCGACATACGATTGGAGATTGAAGCGGATAAAGGATTTCCAGCCAATACCAAGGCATATTGCATCATCATTCACGATTGCTTGATGGAATACTACCCCCTCACCGGAATTGTCAAGAGTCTCAATTAAACATCCGTCAGACTAAATCGAAACTTCAAGCGAATCGCATCATCATGAGAATCGCATTAGTTGACATTCAGGGGTTCTTCATTGACGATGCCTTCC
The DNA here is from genome assembly GCA_958510875.1 of Endomychus coccineus. NCBI lineage: Eukaryota > Metazoa > Arthropoda > Insecta > Coleoptera > Endomychidae > Endomychus > Endomychus coccineus. The sequence continues at coordinate 129,385,092 of OY294068.1, read as the reverse complement.
ATCCAAAAGAAATGTGTATACAAATTGGATTCAAACGTCATTATTCCTTATTCAAACCGCACACATCTTATTCATCGCTAAATGCAAAGGAGCGAAAATCCGTATGGTATTTACAAAAGTCTTATCATGGACTCGATTAAGTATCTGGGAATGTGGATTATGAAGAAATAAATAATATTCTTAAATCGATTCTGTTGTGTGCAGTCGACTATATTTATGTCCGAGGACAGCAAAAAGCCGAATTTTTGAGAAGGAAGTGTATAGAATTGGATATTTACCCACACATCGTAGATGTTCATAGTTTCGATGGTACTCAATGTGAAACGGGGAAATTCGAGCAAACAAACAATTTGACCTGTCTGAATCATCGTAATGATGGTGGAAAATACATGTGTGCAGTTCAACATGTGGATAAATTACAGCAGTGGTTTCTGAATGTAATACTACCTAAATGATATGTATTTTATTCTGAAATAAATATTATTATCAATCTTTTGTTTGTTTTAATAAAACACCTCCTTTATATAATAATTATTATTTATTCAAATGGTAAATAGCTTTCTTCACATTTTTAACAAACATTTCCAATAATAACACTGATAAAGAAGATAAAACAAAATACAACATTGCGAAAATTTTGGGGATTTCTCCTTCTATTGCAGATGATGTGAGTGTAGATGTCTTTTGTACGAGATGTGGTAAACATGATGATTGTCGGATCATTTGCCAGATGTAGGTGATGGTGTGAATGTTTGCCACTTCATAATATCCCCCTCTGTACCATTTGGAAATAATAGCTTGAGCTTATAATTGAATGTGTTATTGGTGGTGGTGGTGGTGGTCTGCATCGTTTCGAGAACTATGTATGTGATTACCTCTAGTTGATTTTCGTTAATCATTTGATAATTCATTGGTTGCCATTCTGTTCGATTACACTCATTTCTCAGGTCTTTCCTGGGACATATATAAATACGTTCCACTCGATTCGGAACGTTTGTATACAGGATTCCATTCAAAATTGAGGTTAGGATTATAAAATTGGGTACTAACATAACCATCCTCTCCGCCAATACTTAAACTATTCAATTGTCTTATGGCGATATTTTCATCTTCGTAAAATTTTAATCTACTCAAAGCTTTTACTTTCGCACCGAATTCTTCCAATTTACGTGTGTATTCTTCAAGAGACATATTAATTCTTCCAATTTACGTGTGTATTCTTCAAGAGACATATTAATACTGATGATTTCATCGACTATATACACACGCTAGTATAAACATCATACCTTAGATTTCTTATTACTTGAGCTCTAAAAATTCAAGTTTAAAAGCCGGGTTGCTTTTATTAACATCCTCTTTTCCCCTGTATATCAAAATCAAATAAGGTTTCATGTTGATTTGTTCCAAAATTGGGATAATCTGATTGGTCAGTCGATTGGGTAGGAACATAGAGAATTCATCGAACTCGAGCAATACGGATTCACCAAATTTGGTTCTTACTACTCTCGCTTGAAGTATTGTATAATGCTTATTGATTTCGAGTTCTGGAACTCTCCTCAATGGTTTTCTCTCCAAAAGAGCACAATGATTAAGTTTTGTTAGATCCATCATAAATCTGAAACAATATGAATAAAATTGAGGATTTTTAAATTCGTATAATACACGCACACACAATTGGAACAAGTCATTTTATAAAAGATAATTAATCAATTTTGTACTTGTTATTTTATGAATGTGAATTGAATAATTTTTTAACTGTTTCAATGCTAATAAGAGGTTTATTCTGAATAATAGACAAAACAAGTATGTTTTTATGGCAGTGAATTAAATAATTGAATTAAACTTACATTTTCCGTTCAATAGAAGACAGCACACACAGGATATGTGAAAACGATGTGTTTCGTTTGAGCTGTAACAGATTACTGAGGAAACGAGAATTGAATTCGTAGTCAACATAACTCTCAGTTCTAATTCGCTTACTAACAAGTCTAGACTTGTATATCACTTATTGTTATTTGTTGACCTAATGAATGACTCCATTGTATTCACAGCTGCTTACGTAAGTAATGACTAATGAAACGACAATTAAATTCGGTTACTAGCAAGTCTAGACTATAGTATATCACTTATTGTTATTTGTTTACCTAATGAATGACTCCATTGTATTCAATTACACGTGCTAGTATAAACTGAATGTGATGACGCAGGTCATAGATGTCATCCTTTGACGTTGACAGGTACGCATGACGGTTGATCGGTTCATTCATAGATGTAGTCATTTGAAGTTAACTGTTGTGACATTGACATTGAAGTATGATAGTTCATTAAGAGATGGCGGTGATGTAGCTATAACATCAGTCATATTTTGAATTGTCGCCTCATAGATGTCATCCCTTGACGTTAACATTTCTGACGTTGACAGGTATGCATGACGGTTGATCGGTTAATTCATAGATGTAGTCGTTTGAAGTTAACTGGTCTGACATTGACATTTAAGTATGATAGTTCATCGGTTCATTAAAAGATGGCGGCGATGTAGCTACAACATCGATCGATTCACAACCGCCATGATACCTCGTTGACCACCGAAGGATCACGTGGTAGCTGCCATGACACCACGTGTTTGGGACCTCTCTTACAAACAACCTGTATATACAACATAACACACTCTTTACAAACAACCAAAGTCGCAATCACTGATAACGTTATCTACCCGATAACACTAATTACACACACTGGATGCCCGACCGGGTGACTCACAATCACTGATAACGCTATCTAGCCGATAACGTTATCTACCCGATAACACTAATTACACACACTGGATGCCAGACCGGGTCACTGATAACGCTATCTAGCCGATAACGTTATCTACCCGATAACACACATCGCCAGCACAGACCGGAAGTAGAGACCTGATAATAGCAAACATCGGAGCTCAGACCGGAAGTGACGTCACACTTCCTGTCCCAAAGGTAGTGGACTGTATCTACTACTGTTTGTTAGTAAATCTTCACCCATATCTCTTGAAACAACTGATTGTCTATGAATCATGCAATGCGTCCAAATTGCCCGAGGAGCCACCTTTCGAACTAGTGCCTGTAGACCAGCGTTTTTTCCTGCCATAGATGGAGCTCCATCTGTGCATAGTCCAACACAGTTCTCCCACAGAATGTTATATTCATTGAAAAATTTATCAATCATATTAAAAACTTCACTTGCTGTAGTATTGCCTTCAATAGGTTTACAGAATAACATGTCTTCTCTAACATCAGTTTCCACAATATATCTTACATATGTAATCAAGTGTGCATCCTTAAGAACATCAGTAGCCTCATCTCCTTGCAACGCGAAAGAAGATAGTTTTACTTTTTCTATTAATTGATCGCAAAGATCTTCAGATATATCGGATATTCGTCTTCCCACCGTATTATCTGCAAGTGGAATGATTTTAAGTTGATCAGCATATGATTCACCTAGCATCGTAGCTACCATGTCAATAGCTGCAGGTAGCACTAAAGTTTCTCCTATTACATGGGGTTTTTTGCATTTAGCAATTCTATAAGAAACCTTATAAGACGCAAGCAATGCTTTTTGTGTAACAGACATGTTCTTTGAAAACATTTCTTTTTGTTTATTTAAATTCTCCAATTTTCTTTGGAAAAATTCTATTGTCTTGCCAACGTGATCTGCATGTACGTTTTCGAGATGCCGTTTTAATTTATTTGGTTTCATGCTGTCTGAGGCCAAAGTATTCAGACACAGCAAACACATTGGTCGTTCTTGGCCATTAATGACTTTACATGTAAATCCAAATGATAAGTACATTGGATCATATTTTCTACATTTAGGTTTACTATTTTGCGAAGATGTTTCGCTTTTTTCGTTAGCTCTTCTTTTGCCGTCTGCTTCTGCTTAATTCAATTTTCTTTTCAACCCAGTTACGTATTTATCCATCTAAAAGGGTTATTATTTTAAATCAAATAAAAATACTTTATAACAGTTTTGAAATTTACCTCAATATTAATTTAGAAGTGTACCAAAGCGAGTTTGTAGAGTTTGTAGACAATCTGCGTGGAAACGGGCGAGTTTAACCAACGTTTCTTAACGAAATGCCGCGTGTCTGCTCTCGTCTGGGCGCACGCATCCAGGTGTAGTCGCGTCGGCCGAGTTTGAAAAACCCCGCAGTCGCGCGCAATTGATGATAGTTCCACACCAGATGTAATGAGCGCTAGCGTCGTCGAATTAACGACGGCCTTGGCTCATAAGCCTTGTCGGGGCCTGCTGCCTGCTTCTGTTTACTGAAGTTTGGCGGGAGTAACCCCGAGAATACCCGGGATGATCCGAGTGCTTGTCTAGTGTTTCCTCGCGCTCGGCTCCAAACGGGAAAGCAAGATGTTTTCGTTCCAGCAAGAGTATGGATGGATTTTTTAGCATTTATACCCGAGAAATTCGCGGCGAGGATTGTGGATTACGTATAACCGTTTTTCTGATTAATTTTTTTGACACCTATTCGACTTTTTTGGTTTGTATTCGAAAATGATATTTTGGAATAAGCTGCGTGCCCCCCCTGCGACAGTCTCGCGCCCCCCTAGGGGGGCGCGCCCCCAGTTTGGAACACACTGCGCTAACCCCTTCCCCGCATCAAATTTTCTTACCAAAACGCTAGCGCAGTGAGTCTACACCTAGCAGGGGGTTTCAGTTTTTTCGTTCATAACTTCGGCAAACGATAGAACTTATAAAAATAATAGGGGTCTTTTATATAAAATTTTTCTCTAAAAAAATTGTGTTGAAATTGAAAAAAAAATTTAGTTTTTTCCGAATATCTCCGGAACTGTTCATCGTACAGAAAACAGTTTTTGTGAGCAATCTGTACTCATATTAAGCTATGTTTTGTGCGATGAAAAATTTTTGTTTATCCATAATTGGTGAAGATTTTGAAGGGGTAGTGGTTGTTTTTGTTTGTCCCCAACTTCTACACCGCTGGAAAAAGTACCAATGTTTTCTACACAAAAAAGGTACTCTTGGTCATTAGCTATAAAGTTGACAGTTTTCGAGAAAAATCAACCTTTATGTTGAAGAACATGGTCAATTTTTTGGTTTTCTTACTTGTTTAAAGAAGTTTCGTTTAATTGGTAAAAAATAAATTTTATTTCGAAGAATGGACAATGTTTTTCAACATGAAAGTTGATTTTTCTCGAAAACGGTCAAGTTTGGAACTTATAACCAGAAGTACCTTTTTTGTGTAGAAAATATTGGCAGTTCAAATGGGCATTTCAAAACCGTACTTTTTTCATTTGCGTAGAAGTTGGGGAGAAAAACAACTACTACCCCTTCAAAACCTTCACCAATCATGAATTTAAAAAAAATTCATCGCCCAAAACATAGCTTATTATGAGTAGAGATTGCTTACAAAAGTTGTTTTCTGTACCATGAACGGTTCCGGAGATATTCGCAAAAACGAATTTTTTTTTTCAATTTCAACACCCTCCTGTATCTCGAAAACGAAGTGAATTAGAGAAAAATTTTATATGGAAGACCCCTATTATTTTTAGAAGTTCTATCGTTTGCCGAAGATATGAACGAAAAAACTGAAACACCCTGTATATGTATATATATGATTTATCGTCAATATCTCAAAAACCAAGTAATGTGCTCAAAAAAGTTTTCAACAAAAGCTGTAGGAAATAAAAATTCCCACAAAAAATCATTCATAACATTTTTTGATTTATTTCGCGGTTCCCGTGTAAAACGCGTAAAAAAAATTAAGCTCTTTCTTAAAAAATAATTTAAATGATAGTTATTCAAAATCTATTTCCCTTCAAAACGAACGTTATTCACGGAAAATCGTATTTGGGCATATTTTTCGGAATTAGTCGAGTTTGGCAGACAGTACGCCTTAAAGAAGAAATGTAGTACCTCGTTGATGTGTCCAGGGATATAACTGAGTATAAAAAATGAAAATTGTGGAAAATTCTTGGAAAATCATAGAATTTTCACTTCTGTATCAGCGTCAAACGTGTCATTTTCTAGCTTTTCGTAGGTGTAGATTACAAATTTTACATCAGGTTTTTTCTAAATGATTGTAGATTTCATATTTTTCTTATTAAAGTTTTTCTTTTTTCTTTTGAATTCAGAACGTTTATTATAGATGACGAATTTTTCTATTACATTCATACATTGTCATTATTACATTATTAATATATTTATCATTATTGATTCATTAATATTCATTATAACTAATATCATTATAATTATTATCAGCATTATCATTATTATTATTATTATTATTATTATTTCTTATTATTATTATTGTTATTATTATGACAATTTTTTTTATCACATGTACGTGTATTCAAAATCTAAACCGTTATTGTTTAGAGTATTTCTTCTCCAACATTTTACGCGTGAATGGCACTACGTTGTCATGGTTAAACCCTCACACTCTGGATACTCACCTGTTCATATACTAAGAGACTCAAAGTTACGTACGTTGGTATGATTTATATTTAATGTAGGCGAAAGAACCATAATATAAAGTATACTCTGTATAAATATACCTAATGCATACTTATTTCAAGATAACGTTGTCAAATTTGTAATCTACACCTAGAATAACCTAGAAAATGACACGTTTGAAGGTGAAAATTCTATGATTTTCCAAGAATTTTCCCTAATTTTAATTTTTTATACTCAGTTATATCTCTGGACACATCAACGAGCTATTACATTTCTTCTTTAAGGCGCACTGTCTGCCAAATTATTGACTAATTGCGCAAAATATGCCTAAATATTATTTTCTTCTGACTTTTCTAATAACGTTCGGTTTGAAGGAAAATACGTTTTTAACAACTTTTATTTAAAAATTTATCAAGAAAAAGCTTAATTTTTTTTAACGCATTTTACGCGGAAACCGCTAGCTCCCCCTGATCCCCTGCACGTTTTTGCACGTCCCAGCCATGGTATAGGTGTGCTAGGCCTAAAATCGGTTGTGCTAGGTGTAGACTCACTGCGCTAGCGTTTTGGTGAGAAAATTTGATGCGGGGGGGCTAGCGTTATGCACGGTTCCTCACATCCCAGCCATTGTATAAGTGTGCTAGGTCTAAAATCGGTTGTGCTAGGTGTAGACTCACTGCGCTAGCGTTTTGGTAAGAAAATTTGATGCGGGGGGGGGGGGGGGCTAGCGTTATGCACGGTTCCTCACATCCGAGCCATTGTATAGGTGTGCTAGGTTTAAAATCGGTTGTGCTAGGTTGTGCTAGGTGTAGACTCCGTGCGCTAGCGTTTTGGTAAGAAAATTTGATGCGAGGGGTTATAGCGTTATGCTAGCCCCACCCGCACGGTTGCTTACATCCCAGCATTGTATAGGTGTGCTAGGTTTAAAATCGGCTGTGCTAGGTTGTGCCAGGTGTAGACTCACTGCGCTAGTATTTTGGTAAGAAAATTTGATGCGGGGGGGAGGGGCAGGGCTAGCGTTATGCTAGCCCCACCCGCACGGTTCCTCAGATCCCAGCCATTGTATAGGTGTGCTAGGTTTAAAATCGGTTGTGCTAGGTTGTGCTAGGTATAGACTCACTGCGCTAGAGTTTTGATAAGAAAATTCGATGCGGGGGAGGCTAACATAACAGAGCTCCCTGTCCTTGTTTCTTGCTGTACCTTTGTGCTGCTTTGCTCCTCCAATCTGTTTTTTAAATATTGTATGCATTTCTTTATCACCTTTTAATTGTATCATTTGGTATCGGCTTACTTCTGCTTCTCGACAAAACTCTTCTGCCTTTGTAACGTAGCTTAAATTTTGAAAGATCATTTAATTTTGGATCAGGCAGTAAATACGGATATTACATGTAATCTTAATTTGAACAGTTCATTATTTCAATAGATATGCGTGAACTCCGAATGTGTATTCCGTGATTGTCACTTTTCTAAATCTCCGTAATTTCGAATAAGTGTAATTATTCAAATAGATGAATCAAATTCATGCCCGTTCAAAATTGCATTTTATTCCGATAAAATATGTTGCAAAAACAGGGGTCTGTCCAAATTAACGCATCAAACTTAGTGCAACCTTATGTATAAAAAGGGCGAACAACCAAAAAACCTCCGATAACATTTATTTACTCCGCCGAGAGGAACTACCAAGATATCATGTGCGCGAATTTTAGATCTAAAAAGTAGCGTCACTTTTAAGCATTGTTCGGGACATAAGTAAAAAACCCTCGGCACAAAATAAGGAATTGGTGGAGCGGACCTGTCCAGAACCTCGGAAAACATATAAAAGCCGTGACCGATAACAGATCGCTCTCTTTTGTGATTTTGATTAGCAATCAATACAGTTGCCCTTTTGTGCTCTCTTGTGATTTTGATTTAGAATCAGTACCTTTGCTCTTTTGTGATTTTGATTTTCAAATAGTACCGTTGAAGTGAGATTAAAATAAGAATCGAAGTGAATTAATTATCCGACTTAAAGTCAGATTTAAACTGTGATTCAACAATGTTCCGCTTAAGTGAATTGTTTCATAGGGTAAATGATAGCTAAATAGTTTATATTTTGGGCATTACGATATATCTTCCGATCCGACCGAAATTTTAACCGTTTAATATATCGTAGTGTGATTTGAACATTTCACTTATTGTTGCTATCTGAAAATATTTACTGAATACCGCTCATTACGCTAGGAACTGCTTGATTTGTATTTTCCGCAAATTGATAATTCTGAATCATTTATCAACCGATTCCGTACCGCTGAATTGAATTTAAATACCGAACACATCGTAAAGTAGATATGTTGAAAGAGTTTTCATATATCGTTTGAGCTTCATTACATTTTCCGTCTGGGTGAAATCTTTGTAAATAATACCGTTCAATTGCATTTATATTGATTATTCCGAAAGTGTACTTAGAATAATCATTATATGTTTCAATATTTGGAATTCCCTGTTTTATTAAATTATTTCTGCTCCATCTTCAAACATGTTTTAACCAGGTATCGATTGTAATTAAAGCCTACAATTTTGATACTGTTTTCTGCCCATTGGACTCTGGTTATAATTCACTGCAGCTACCCTAGGGACAAGGCTATCTATAGATAGCAGAGTGACAAGCCTTGTGGTGAAGTCTTCAAAGAGGAGTAAACCTTTAGAAAATCTTGCGCCCGAGGATTTGAAGCTTACGCAGTAAGCAATTCACCGAAAAGTCGCAAGGTCACGTCATACCTTTTTTAGTGTTAAATTAGATTGTTGCAACAGCCTTTCTTGTATAGATAAATCTGTTACTCCACTTACTATTTTATCTCTTATTAGTGATTCTTCCAGTGTTCCAAAATTACAAACTGCTGCAAATACTTGTATCGAGGCTATGTACTGCTCAAAACTTTCACAATCTTGTTGAACCCTCGTGAAAAATTTGTATCGATCGAACGTCTCATTTTTCATTGGCTTGCAATAATTCTTGAATGCTTGTACTACCTCCTGATAGTTACTCCTTTGTGATTCGGTTAGATTAAAAGTTTGAAATTTTTTCTGAGCTTCCTCACCGGCTACATTGAGTAGTATCCTTTGTGTCATCATCTTTATATGACAGTCGCGCTTTTAAATATATATCCAGGCTTCTTAGGAAGTCTTCCAAGTTTTTATGTGTGTTATTATCAAATATTGGGTTTCGTGGCGGTTTAAAACTGCCTTCCATCTTGAAGTTTTTCTTTTCTTCCCACACTTTTACTTTCAATACTAGCTTCTTGCTTCTTACCGAGCTTCTTATGACGAATCTGACACCATGTTATGTTCTTACGGAGTGTGGGAAGGGAAGTCTCAAGTCTGAATTCTTAATTAAAGATGTTAGTTGTTAATTGAACTTTATTTGATATATACTTATATGAGTAGCATGTTGATGTGGTGCACGCTATGTTGCTGCAACCAACAGTGCAGTGTTGCCAGATATTGAAAACTAGAAGCGCCAATTCAATCACGAAATGTAGCCCAAAAGCGCCAACAACAAAATCGCAAAGCGCAATTGTGTAAACCACAGAAATATAACCAATAAAATTCATTTCAGTGGAGTAAACCTAGTTTTCTATGGCTTGGCAGTATTAAGACCATAGAAAAAAGAAATTATGACAAAATGGTATTTAAATAAACCTAACTTTGAAAATTAATTGAAGTTTTACGTAAATAAAAAAGTATTTTAAACATGTATTTATTAATTCTCAAAAATAACATATTCATTACACAATTGAATCACCTCTATCTCTTCAACATCCAAATTGGTTTTAGAACATTCTTCATAAATTTTGGAATTAAATCTTGAAAACATTGCTTTGGTTGGAACAAAATTTTTACAGCAAAGGTCGTTAACAAAAAAGTACGATTTTATTAAAGTAATCGAATTTAACATATTCAGTAACATCCTGTTTCGCAGTTTGCATTTTATTAAGTTCATAATCGAGAAGCTCCTTTCCACTGCCGCATTTGATGCCGGCAAACTGAGAAGTGTGAATGCAAACATTGCTATATTTTGAAACATAACATCACCCGTAGCATTTTTCATTAGAATTACTTTTTTCCAGAAAATTATAGTATCATCTGGTATATTTCCATTAAACACCTCTTCCCAATCTACATTTAATATCTGTCGGTATTCTCTTTCCATATCAGAATAATTTTCTTCACGGATGAAACTTAAAGGAAGTTCTGTAAACTTTGGCCTTATGGGATTGAGAATAACTCTTGGAGTAATAATTTTGACTTTGGAAAAAATATTTAAATGAGAAGGCATTCGCTTGACAAATTCTTGAATCAAAATTTTCAAGAATTGGACACATTTTCCTTTAATTTCGATCATTGTTTCTGGTATAATACAATGTGATTTTATTTCACGATTAAAGTCAAAGCCTAAATCACAATCATCTAAGGACAAATAGTTTTGCGAGAACAACATAGCATTTTCAAGTTTTTCAAGATTTTTGTCTAGATGGTTTAAAATTGATGGCTTTAAAATTTGTCTAGCAAAAGTCCATATTGCTGAATTAATTTCATTAAATGCTTGAAAATAATCAATATTGGATTTTTGAAAATACAAATTCATATAATAAATCTGTTTAAGTATAGGCTGCAAAAAAACCAATACCAATTTATTACGCTTGTCTTTATATGCATCATGCAACAATTTAGCTGTATGGCATCTTTCCTTATCGGCATGAATATTGAAAAATGTTTCCAATTCTACATATTGTTCCAAAATTTTTTCAACAGCACGATATCTCGACAGCCAACGTGTGTTAGATAGTTGTACGAATTTAGTAAATTTGTTATCAGTATTTATCAAAGCATACAATTCTTTATATTTATTAAGTCTTATAGTGCTATATTTAAACCAATTATATGTTTCCTTCAAGAGGAAATCTGTTTCGTCAGCAAAAACTTCAGAAGATTTAGAAGCACAGAGATGCAAACTGTGACATATACATTTAATGAGCAACAGATAATTCAAATTATAGTTCTTTTTAAGCAATGTGTACAAAGAATTATGCTTCCCGCACATGTTGGATGCACCATCTGTAGCAATACCTATTAAATTTTTTGGGTTGATTTTGCTTTTTATAAAAAAATTGTTAATGGCCTCATATAAATCTATGGCGGATGTTTGAACAACAGATATAAATGTAAGAAATTGTACAGCAATATCATTTTTCTTTGCAGAATAGTACCTTATATTTAGACACATCAACTTTTCCGTGCTTGTATCTGTTGATTCGTCTACAATAATCGAAAACAAAGAATCTCCCAAATCCTCAATTATTTCTTCAAAAATGCAAGGGCTAATAACACCCTTAATTATTGCAGAACATTTACTTCTATGAAGGTGAAGAGTATCATGATTTTTTTGTGAAGAAATCGGTGATTCTGATGCAAATCTATTAAGAATCTCTGATAGATGGTCAACACTTTTCACTGATGTGTGAGTAGCCACGTATGCCGACAAAACGATCTCCTTACTTTTCAGTGAATTATTAGATAAAGAAACACCTAAAAATATGAATTGGAATTAATATTGTATAAAGATTTAAAATATATTACCAACCAAAATTTGTCAGACTGGTTTAATTTCTTGCGATTTTAGATGCCTTCTGCTTATGTTTGTCCGTTTTTGAATGTCTCAGTAGATCAGCTCGGTGAGATCGCAAAACTGTGGAACATAATTTACAATAGCTTGAATTGTTTACATTAGTTGTTAACCATCCTACAATTAAATTAATATTCACCCTACCACCACCACGCCACCACGCCACCACCTCAAATTCCTTAATTAACAAAAGCATAATATGCAATTCACCCGAAGAATTGTTGTACTCCCTTTACTGTACAAGTTTACAGTAGTTATTATAAACATTACAATTTTACTTACCTTTGAAGATTAATTCCAACTCCCAATCTTTTTTATGTTGCTTGGAATACTTTGACCATTTTCCCATGTTTAATATTATTATTCTAGTTTTCAACTCGAAAATAACTGGTAAATAGAGGGAAACTGGGAAACACTAACGAGAAAGTCCAATCACAGAGGTAACATCTCTGGTGAAAACTGTTAAATATTAGAGCGTGAAGTTACGAAACATAGAATAAAAAATTTGCAAAAGCATTGAACTGCATAGAAGACGATCTTACAATATAATTAACTAAAATATCTATTCCAAAAATGTTGAAACATACATAGACTGTAGATTTTAAAAAACGTCTCCGAAAGAAGCAAAAATCGCCCAAATTGCGGCTTGCGCTTTTGGATAAAAACATGGAGCAAATCTTCATAAAAAGTCGCCCAATTGGCGCAAAAGCGCCCAATCTGACATCACTGGTCTTGCTCTATGTCACTCTATGCTGAAGGCACTCAGACTATATACTACTACATCTAACAGACAAAGAAAAATAATACCCTTATGAATACATGTTCTCTAATTATGAATTGTAAAAAAACTTGTCTTTATTCGCAACAATATTGCTTGATTTAAGTAATACGTCATCAGTTTGTTGTTGTTTGCTGAGGATTTCTTCTTATTGCAAACGACATTATTTCACCTGTTCCAATAAAACTAATCCTCGCAATTCAGTAGTTGATAATTTTTTTGTTTCATGAGTTTCAGGTAAATTATTTGATATTTTAATTTTCTTTATAGGTATAGCAGTACATGCTGCAGCTGCAGGGACAGGAAGATCACTCGATTAAGTAGAGGGATTATCAAGTAATATTTGTTCTTCTGCTCCAGCAGAAGTAGCGCCTACAAATGTATTTTTTTATACTTTAAAGAAACACATATATTAAAAATTTCTTTACTTGGTATTTTTTGAAGACGGGATCATTATGTACATGCAACATTACTAATAGTAACTTTTCCCAAGGCTTATAGACAATTGGTTTGTTGCCTGTCTTGTTGACTTCAAACTTCTGTTTAATATCCGCCTTCATGATACTAATTTTTTGAATAACTGCTAAGTAACTGCTGTAAGTGAGTTGTTAAAAATATCTTTACATTGCTGTACTAAGACATTTAAAGCGACCTCTTTTTCTAATTTAACTTGAGGAACTTGTGATTTATTATGAATTATTTTATGTTCTTTTAATTTGTGAACAAATATCAAATGCTCATCTATTTCTTCATCATTTTCAAATTCCTCACTTCCACTCGAATCTACCATAATTATTACAAACCCCTTTTTAATTATTCATGAAAATAACAGATATATTTGAGTGATGCCCACGATGTTGTATCAACGTCGGTACTAGAATGAATACCTATCTATAAAATATTGCGACTGTTTAAATTTGCAGGTCTAGACGCGTTGAACAAGCAATTGCTGAAGGGATGTAGGAAAAACAGCATTTGCTTGAAAATTTGAATCATGTCAAGATGTAGCATTTGCTATTACTTATAGCATTTGTTAATCGAGCAATTGCTTTTGCTGAAAAGCAATTGCATGAAGTAATTGCTTGGTTTTCATTCATTAGGCTCATTCACTGTACATATGTTTGAATTATTCCTTCAGGTAATTAGTTCACATCTTGTGAGTTATTATTAAACTGTTAAAAATGTATTATTTCGATCCAGGTGGGGAGGACCTAGAAATATATAGAAACTGAAAGGTTTCTGATGTTAATTTGAAAAAACATAGTGTTGTTACCTGGGAGCTGTCACATTCAAATTATCATTAACTACTACTTAATAATTCCCAACTGGAAAGGCAATTTGAAAATGACAAGGCAGGTATAATTTAGTTGGTGACACTGGTTATGGTGTCTGAAATTTTTATTAACATCATTAAAACAAACATAGCCTGATCAGTTATCTAATGAAGCATTAGTGAGACCAATAAATACACTTGAAAGGCTTTGGGAAGAGAAAATTTCTGATATCATTAGATAGCTATATGAAAGCAGATGTAGATACTGCAATGGTGATAGTTGTTGCAGCAGCTGTCCTACAAGATATAGCAATAGAGATGAATGAAAACCAAGATGAGATTGATATAACGGTGAAATGGAAAATGTAATAATTAACAATTACACCGATAATGGAAATGACCAATTAGCGAGGAACATATTAATCAATAAAATTTCAATTCATAACTACAGTTACCTATTCAGATTTATTGAATTATAAATGTACATAACATGCTTATATTATCAAATTGGACAAAAAATATGTATTTATATAAAAGTGTTGAAGCTTTTACAGAATATATGGTGGCTATAGAGCCACTACCTTCAAATAGTTCAATAAAATTCAAAAGTTTCATGTAATTCATATATTCAAAATGCTATATTGGTCAAATTAAAAGGAACATTTTAATTTGGTATAAAGAACATCTTGCCCATATAAAGAAAAATCTGAAGATGACTACTTGACAGCCAAAAAGTTCTCAGTACTTGAACAGTATTTCAAGTAGATAAGGGTGATTATTTTCATACTTATAGTGATATTGTTTCAGCTTTAACTATAATACAATGATGCAATTAAAGTTATAAATTTATGTAGCTTCTTCAAATTCTGTTATGACATATTTAACATTCTTGATTTTTCATCTAGTTATTGAACATTTCATTTCAATGTACTATTATTTTAATAGATTATTCATTGTACCTAATAGCTATTTTTTATCCAGAAAAAATCGTGTTCTTCCAGTTTTCAATACAATCATTGTAGAACTCTCACAGAAAAAATAACTCTAATGTTTGTATAACAAAATAATTAATGTGAATATTTTCACTTTCTCACTATAAGTAGTTTAGAGCATAAGGGAAGTATTGTAATCAGCCCAATTTCATTTTACAGATTTTCGCGTATCTTTTAGCATTTCTGAATCGATCAAGACTATTTTTTGACATGTGTGTGTAATACAAGAATCAGGAAAAACATGGTTTGAGTTTACCTCTTTTTTAGACCATAGTGAAATAGAAATATGCATATTAAGGTAAGCTCATCCAAATGGGGGAAGGTCAATTGATCAATTGATCACAGTTCATTGTGATATATGAAGAAGGAACATCAATCAATCAATGAACATTTTGATAATACCTGTGTACAGCGGCAAGGGAAATCAATACCAGCTTAGTATTATCAAAATATAAAAAAACTAGCCCATCAAACTAAGCTGCGATGACCTACCGCTTGGAATTTCGAAATCTGGAAACAAATGCATGGCCAACGTGTTAATCACCTAGGCAGCTACCGCAGATTCAGATAGAATACTGAACTCCGCATATCAACAGTATATGAACACTTTCCAATAAACCAGTAAATTTGTAATTTCATGTAGCTACTCAATATCATCTGTTGTTGCGTAGTTAACATCATAGCGATTTTAAAGTTAGAAAGACATTAAACAACAATTTCTGAAATATTAATTTAGATTAAAAAAAAAGTAAACAAACAGTTCTCGTTAAATACATCGTATATTTATTATTAGATCTTCCAACTCTTGACGGTCCAGTACTAGAAAAACAATTACAATTCAATGAAAAACAGCAGGAAACAAAAGGTTTAGATCGATTTTCGTTGTTCCGTTCTGAATTTTCTAAGAAGTGAACTGGCAGTTCTTCTTTTCAATACATCATACGTTCTTATTAATTCTTCCAGCTCCTGAAGTGACGGTTCAGAACTAGAAATAGAATAATGTTCTTTGCTTCTCCTTCAAATTTCAATTTCTTGTGATGAAAATCGTGGAAGAGTATCTGAAAAAATAAGGAGCTTCAAGAATTACAATGCCAATAATAAGAATATCATAGTGTTGTGTTATACAGATTTGAAATCAAATTTGAAAGTAAAAGAGCTATGAACTGTTTGTTTAAAAGATGTATCTTGACAAGATAATATAATAAATTAAATATTTTAAAACTTCACATCTTTATCAAGCAAAAATTAAGATTAAATTTTACCTTCTATTCCTTGTTTTCTTTCTAAAATCTTCCTCTTCTCAATTTTAACCCATTTGCTTTGTCATAGCCAGAGGTCATGCTCCATAATGCCTGGGTATTTTTCTTTCAATTCTCTGACTCTTTTAGTATAAATTTCTTTATTTTCTAGTATTTCTCTGAGAAAGAATGATCTAGCAGTTTCCTTCTCTTCTGTATTCCAGACTCTACATTTTACATATTTTCCTGTAAACAATGATATTAGAATATGTCATGTTTAGATTTTATGTCATGATATAGAATGAAAAGATGAAATAAAAGATTATTCTCTCTATTGCCACTACCATTATATAAAATCATTTCATTCATTTTAGCTTCACAGCAGGAATTCATGATGAAACAAAATCACCAAACATTATTTATAACATAGCACGTAATGAACAAACAGTATATATATTATAGATAAAAAACAATCACCCTTATCCACTAAATATACTATTAAAGTACTGAGAACCTTTTGGCTGCCAGTTTACTCTGATTATGGTTACTTGGTAGCCAAGAGGTCCTTTATTGGTATTTTTAGTGAATAAGGGTGATTATTTCTTATCTATAGTGCTATAGTGTATCCCCAGTGTGAACTCTTTTAGTGTTTATTAACTTTATATTCCGTTTATGTCCTCCAACTCATTTTTTGAAAAATTAAACCTGCACGAAGTCTTATAGACACTCACATACCAAAACTATCGCTGAGATTTAGAAGTATCGCCTATGTCTGATTTTTCTCATTATAATCAATCCATCTCATTCATTGAAGCTGGAGTAAAAAATTATTGTTTTCATAATTTTACACCAAATACTAAAGAGATTATGTAGCAAAATTTTGCACTATTTGGATAACGCATTTTGATTTTTTTCTTATCTAATGGATGTTTTAATTCAAGTTACAAACTGAATTCATCCCTCAGAATTACTCGCAAATGGCAATAGTACAACTGGTGGGTAGTTTTAATTTATTTCAAAATTAATACATTATGTTTTGAAACACCCTATGCATATTATTTCTAAATCTACCTCTATGAGAATTTTGACCTCTATACTGATTTGAACTTTGTTTATTATATTGCGGTTTGTAGTTTCCCGTGAACTCACTTGACGATGAATTTTGAAATCTGTAATTACCTCGGTAATTGCAACCTCGTTTTCCACAATTAGCACGCCCACGCATGTAAAAAACGTTTTGGTCTCTCTGTGGCACGTCTTCCTCTTTTGCCCCACAAATAGCTTCGTTCAATTTAGAATAATTCCTAGCTTTGATAATAGTTCGCAATTCTTTATTTTGTAATCCATTTGCAAACGCATTGATTGCTATCTTCTCATTAGCTGAACGTAATATTTGCACAGCATTTTGATTACCTTCCGCTTGAGTAATAGTAAGATCCACCAGTAATTCTTCGATATTTTCTCCAAATTTTTCAATAGACTTACCCCCTTGTCTAGCATTGCTTAATTGTACAGCTAAAACTGCAGAAGATTTTGTAGTTATGAAGTACTTTTTAAGATCAGCAATTAAATTCGTGTTAGTTGCATAAGTTTGGGATAATCTCAGTTTTGCGCTTTTTGAAAGACACATTTTTATAACATATGTTGTTAATAAAGCTTTACCATTGTTATCAAGTAACGCATCATATAACTCTATGGCATCAATAAGTTGTTGAGTAACTGTTTCCGTTCCGTTCATAATAGGCAACATACCCGCAGCTGTTTTTAAATCAAAATTACCAGCCATCGTTCTTTTTATATTTATGCTACTATGTTCTGATATATGTTGAGCTGTTTCAGAGAAATTCAAAGACTTATTTTCCTCAAACTCATTTTCTGTTAACCTATATTTTGAAATTTCCTCAATAAGCTCAATAAATTTTGAAATTGACTCTACATATGCCTTTGCTTCTTGTACAATAGTTTTTTCATAACCCTTACTATTAAAATTTTTCATTAATTCTACGAATTCTAATTTAAAATTATCTTACTTTTTAATCTTACGTTTAGTCACTTGAATGTCTTTCCGTCGGCTGTCATTATCCTTGTTGAGGTTTCGGTGTAGCACTTTCACTTCTTCCAATAGGTGTTGAAATTCGGTGATAGTTGACATGGACTGGTGACAATTGTTATGGTGTTAGCATCATTCTCGGACGTTCGGCACACTTGAGCACACTTCACTATTGCTTATAATTGGTGTTCATTGTTCTCATTTATTTTTCACTTGTAGGAAATTATGGATTTGAACTAAACTTGTTCCCTACTTCTTGCAATTTCTGTTCTTATTTTCTTCTTGAAATTCTTTTTACAGCGGTAACAAGAGAATGCTAATATAACTGCCACTAATAAGACAGTCCCGGTAAGTCCAAAAATATCTCGCATAGTTGTAATGCTTTGTCCGCCACTATTACCGGCTACAGCAACCACTACTTCTTCTTTCGTTTGCGATTTTTTTTTTCAAATTGTTTTACACTTACACTAACTTAACTGGTATGGACTCGCAAGGTACGAATTGGCAGGATCGCCATGTAACGTATCCCTATTATGGGGAGGTTATAGCATAATTAAAAGACAAACTTCTTCCCCATCTCAACTCTGATTTATTACTGTTCTAAATACATACATATTACAATCGACATCACTTAGCAGTTCATTATACCCGTGACCTGTTGGATCAGCAAGTATTTGCAAGAGTTGCATTTATGTGCAACTATTTGTTTAATATAAGTTCAATACACTTTAATACAATAATACTAAAGTATATTACATTTGATTTGATGCCACAATAAAAAATCAGGTCATGTATGTATAATATATGTTGTCTAGTTGTCATTTTAGTATTATTTTGTGGATAATGCATTGTTCGCCACTTTATTTATTTAACATAAGAAACTTTAATAGCTGTCAATTAAGTGAAATAGATGCTGTACTTTGTTGGCCATACATTTATTTGTTGCTCATTTAAATATTCCCAATAATAAATAATACAAGGATAAACAATATTTTGAAAATTGGTGTTATCGATTCCTTGTCCACACATTTTTCACTCTACGATGGATAAGGTACATTAATTTAGACAGCGCTAAAATTAGAAAATTTTGGACTTTACCGAACACAGCACAGTTGCTTTATGGTAAAGTTAGTTGTTAACTCCCTTTGAGATTGGCACTGTGTCGTGAAACAATTTGTGAGCATTATTTTCTAAACTAAATGTTACAAGTTTTGTGTAAATTTGAGTTTAATTCTCCAACTTCCTAAAAGTCACAGTTCCAGTAAACCGATACAAAGCTGTCCTGCAGATCTTTTGGATTATGTTTTGAATGAAAATGAAAATATTTCATTTCGTTAACTCAGATTTCAAATGGCGCTGATATATTCCAGAGGTACACCGAAGAATGGATAACTGGGATCGTTTTGTTTTAATAGATAATTATAAATTCATATTCATACGATATTTTACAATTAAGAAAATAGTGAACATTTTATGATATTAAAACCAGATTTATCGAAACCTACAGTACAGTAAATCATAACAGCAAAAAATAGGAGATCTGCATACTTACCTGATGCCAAATTCTTCTTTATCGCATCCATATTTTTTTTTCATTTCCAATATCAGTCTAGTACTATGATATTCTGATGGCTGAGCTTCGTAATAACCCATTTTCTTATAAGGGGCCAAAACTAAATCTGAATCAATAAATTCCAAGGATTTACTTGGAACTACATGTAAAATCACATCCTTAACAAATCGAACTACTTCTTGAACGTGTCTTTCGACTGCCTGAGTATAACATGGAAAATTCAGTATTTGTTTCAATAAATAAAAGTTTGTCATTATGAGATCTTCAAGTTCCTCGTTTGGAATGTTCCTGACAATTTGTGGTTCGGTAACAACATCCCACCCTATCATTTTCGTATAATCTGACGCGTCAGGTTCATTTTGGGCATTTCGAATCGTCAAACATCCGTTTCAGGTTCCAATCTGCAGTTTTAGATTATGCGCAAAGCTTCAATTCGATGTTCTATATTTTCATCCGCCATCATGGCTAATAAAACGTATTCGCATTGTGCGGAAAACTGTTTCTTTGAATGACTGGATCTATGACTCGTTTTACTGCAGGTTGTAAACAACGTGAAAGTTTCATCGTAAGAAACAAGTGTTTGGCGCTCATGTAACTTTGAGTGTCTTTTCTGATAGTGAACCAGACAGGTGCGTACACCTTCATAATAAATTCAACAAAACTTCTGAGCTTTGCATTGTGATTTGAAGTTCCAATATACAACCTTAGAATCCGACTAGCCTTCGTCAGCCATCGCGCGTCGTGGATTTTACCAGGTTTGGCATTTGCTAATTCTGGTGGGCAGTGACCGCTTGCTACGGTTCGACATATTTGCAGTGAATATTTTTGATCTGCTAAAATCCGCGATATCGACTGGTAAATCTGCACCTGCAGTGACAGGGCTAAATCCAACCACTAGTAACTTTTCACACCCGACTAGTTGTTTACTTATTGGACTGAAGTTGTTGCGGGACCAGTCGTTCGTCCATAATAATGTTCGAACAAATGTCTTAACGACAGTTCGTTTGCATGAAGTTGGCAGACAAGCCATTGCAATGGTCTTTCGAGTGCTTCTTCAATGTTTCGGATTAGACCATTCCAAATTCCTGTATTCGTGGGACATCCATCACATCCAACTGCAATTGCAAGTAATGAAAAAAATACTAAGATAAATTATTTTCGTAAGAATTGAATATGTTTTGTAAAACCAAAAAAAACAATTTTTTTCGCAATAATGATAAATAATTCTTGAAAAAATAATATTTTTGTGCAACTGTCCAAAAAACTTGACATTTCTGCGTCTCTATTGATGCGTAAATGTTGAGTTTTTTTCACTGCCAAAATAATTCACAAAATAAACATGAAATATTACTTTTTGAAGGATTTATTTTAACCAGAGTCAATTATTAATTGATTATTTATCATGAAACAATTTCATTCATTGGAATAATAATTGATAGTAAAGTTTGAACAATCACTTCCAACATAAATTCCTGAAGATGTTCCATGTTGCTGCTGATCAGAAACGTTAGATATTTTCCGAGGAGTTGATTCCACAATTTTTTCAGATATTTTAATTTGTTTGGAAGAAGATGGACAATTCAATATTTTCTTAAAAATCTCAATTTTGTTATTCAAACTATCTTCTATATATGCTTCTGCTACGGAGACAGATTTCCAACCACCGTGACGTTTTAGGGATGTAATGTTGCCCCCTGCATTGGCCAGAAGAGTTACATAGCTTCTCCTGAAACAGTGACCTGTCTTATACATGTCTTTTCCAAGCCATTTTGCAATCAAGCTGGGAATTTCTCGTATTTTATTTATCCCCACATGTTGGTTAATACATTTTCCTCTCGAATATTCCAAAAATAATCTGTTAATTTTTGTATGAGGCGGCCGTAGTGCTCTATACTTGCGGTATATCTCAATATAATCAGAATTTGAAACAGTAAACGTTCTTGCGCAATAGTTCTTCGTATCAGGTATTTTAACAATCAATATAGATCCAGCATCATGAATGGCATCAATAGTTATATGTAATAATTCTTCACGGCGACAAGCACCGCTGATACCCAAAATTAGAACAACCTACAAATAAAAAATATTGAAATTACTACTAATCTTACAAAATTATGATTATATCTGTACCTTATAAAGTGAATTTGTTTCGTTATCAGCATTTTGAATAAATTTATTGATATCATCCCTTGAAAAAACTTTAGATTTCTTTCCTCTGTATCCGACGCTTTTGTTCTTGATGAGGGTGACCAATTTTGAAAATTTCCTTATATCAATATTTTCCTTAACATTCAATGTACTTTTCAACATTGAGTAAACACTCCATAACGTAGGAGGTTTTATAATTTTTGATTTTTCCTCAAAATAGCATATAAGAATATTTTCAGGAACCTTTTTACATGTTTCTTGTCGCACCATTCACGAAATTTGTCATATTTTGTCTCATATACTAACTTGGATTTGTCCGGTAACATATTAGATACTATTGCATTTGCTTTCTCAGATATATCTGATGGGGTATCACTACCACTATCATAATCAACTTCCATCTTCTTGAAAATAACTTGAAATTGAAGCAACTACGAGCAAACACAGTCAAACATGCGGCGTGCCAACAAACCGTTTCTAGAGTAACGACAGAGAAAGACCACACTGGATGGTGTGAAATTATATTGGAAGTATTTATTTTTAATATATTTCAGACGATGTAAATTCACATTCAGTTGTACAAAAAATTTTGTTTGTATTTCGTCTATAAAATTCATGTTTTATGGCACACTCGAGAGAATTTATGGCCTAGACCGGCGGTCTCGGTCAAAATTTAACAGTCATCTGCCATTAAAAAAACACTCATTTTACGCACTTAATACAAAAAGATATTTTATAAAGACTAACACAACTAAATCTTCGAAACGAAATAGTTGCAATTTTTTAGCAAAAACAAAAAATTTAATAAAACATCAATTAGCGTAAAATGAGATTCTAAAGTCTTATTTGTCATACCCATTTTAGACATATCGTTGTCAGACGATGTTAAAAATCGCAGATAGCTTTTTGTATGTCCTCCGCACTATCAGCTTGCGGAATCGCTTGTCCTAGGTACTTTTCGCCAGGTTCTTTCAAGATTGTAATGTTCTCTTGGTGTTTTTTGCGTGGGTGACGTTTACTTCCTTCTTGTACTGCCACCAGAGTCTCATCTTTTCTCCCATCTAAGTAAACTGATCTGAGTTCTTCATCGTCAAGTGACATCTCACTCACAATTTTATGCCAGGTTTCTAATTCTCGTTCAATTTTGGATTGATTTATCACAGTCTTTATTGTCGGGAGTAATTATGCCATAATCTTGTAGGACAGCGTTGGCTAGCACTGCAGTGGCCCAATGTGATGTACCAAATCTTTCCATTACTATAACAGTGTTCCTCAAACTCACTCTGTTTTGTTGTGGTTTATTAAAACTCTAACACAATAAAAAGTATTTCGCAATATTATTTTAATTGAAATCTGTCGTTACTTGGAATAATATAAAACATAGATGAATAAAAAAGGTTTTCTGACAACAACCTTCAAAGTCAAAAGGAATTTTAGTGCCACTATAACTCTCAGTTCACCTGTGAAAAATCTCCTGCTGAGACTGTCGAACCGCTAGATCCTTGAGTGATTACAGGACTATCGTTGGCATGCTCGTCCTCTTCGATTTTGTGGTGTGATTTTTGGCTTAGTAATCGTCGTGTGAGTTGCAAAATTGTAATTCCCCTGTTTTTTCGCTGATCTTGTAAAAAGTCCCATGCTATCTGGGGACCTGAGACTCTTTATCACATGAGCAACTTTCGAAATTATAACACCTACATCGGGCAACATCGAAAAACTGGCCTTGCAGCTGAATTCTGAAATCCGTTGTATTGAAACTTTTGTTTTTCTTTCGGAACTTTTTGATTTTCTTTTACTTTTGAGCAAAGAATCGTAAGTTTCATAGAATTACTTCATTTTGTTCAACTGTGAATAAAAAAGACCTGAACAAAAATATATCCTGCCGTGTTGCATTACATCCGTCATGGTGCTTTCCCTGGATGGTTTTCGGGAGTTTTTTTCTCGGTTATTTTTGATATCCTTATTACGGGATTCTTGAGCTTCCTCCGAAAGCTTTCCGATGGCAGTGGTGCCCATTCGACAAAACGGGGACCATGTATTAGCACCTGGTGAATCGACGTAGGTATACAGTACCATGGGAACTTGTCGACAATCATTTCCGCAGTTTCTTTGCAATAATGTTCAAAAAGAGCTACATTTACACCGAATCTGCATGACAAGAATTGCATTATAATGTGAGCGCGATGAAGAAATTCGACGTCTAAACCCAGAATTTCGGCGGTCACAGAAGAGTTAGCAAAAAATCGCCTAGTTGTGTTGCCATCGTTGCTATTTCCGAATCCACCAACTTTTGGGGTGTCCAAGTCGCATCTTGAAACCTCCCTGCATTGACGATTTCCGCATTTGCACACTTTTTTTAACCTGCTCGGATCGCGCCTGCCATTTTTTAATTTCTAGTTTATATTCTAAGTGTACAAAAAACTCCATAAAATGTATCCATGCTTGTAATGAGGCTAAACCGAACTTATATTGTTCTTATTCGACTGGCAATGACATAACCTCCTCAATCTTGTTAATGTCTTTTCCGTCTAGAATAGTTTCAAATGGAGCAAGCTCAGCGATTTGATCATCAAGATATTCATTTTCCTGCAAGGTTGGGGTAACATTATCACGAATATACTCTATTTTTATTGGACTGCAGAATCGCGAAGAGGAAGGTCTAGGATTTTGCCAAATCAAGAGGTCTAGATCTTCACTGCTCGTAACGGTACAAACGATGTTAATAGCATACTCGAATCTGAAGCATTCTCGTCATCAAATGTTTGTTTGTATTGACTTTGACCGGAAGAACTGTCGAATCCATATTTTACAATCAAAACCAAATTTCTTACTTTTTCTCGAGATACTGTATTGATCACGGGCGTTTGTGTGGAAAGAATACTGCTTATTCTGTGATCCAACAAAGATTGTGATGGAACTTTTGCTGTTGTCTCAGTAACCTTAATACCTGGCGAATAACAACAAGATTTCGCCTCCGCAACTCTATGTATGATGGATACACACGAGTGCCATTCTCCAGTTCTCTTTTTCTTATCAACCGATACGTCTTCCTCGTCATCTTACCTTCAACAAGATCGGAAAGGGCAAGATCACCAGAAATTTCTGAACAAGGAGAATGTTCAGCAGATTGAACTGCTCTCTTGTATTTCGCAACTTCAGACGAGGATTTGTCTCCGATGTTCTTGATAACAGCAGCAGCAACGGCAGCTCCGGATGCCCGAAGACTCATGCAGGTTGCAAACGTCAACTCCGCCGGGCTATGTGTTTGTAGTAGATTTTCCGACCTCCGCCTCTTTGTTCGGTCTGACAACTCGTCGAAGTCTTTTGACGGACGACCTCTGTATTTCCCGCTTGCAGGTGGCTCCACTGGGCCGCCAGTCTAAAAAAATGCATTACAATCTTTATTATCTAAATGGAAAAGCAAATGAAATAACTACAATACATTCGATAATAACTATCAACGTATAATTTGTATTATTAAATATTCATATTTTTTATTTTTACCTTCAGTTTGATTGTTCCCTGCAGTCAATTCGCATTTTTCGACAGAAATTTTTTTATCTTCAATTGGTCATCTGCATGAAGTGTGAACTTTTTTAAATTTTTGCAGACACGCATTTTTCTAAAATGTCCAACTTCTCGCGATGTTCAAGGTAGAATTGCTTATTAATAGCATTGAAAAATTCCTCCCTACTGCATTCAATATCAGCGGTATTCGCTGAAACTACGAAAATTGAAAAATAAAAAAATTCAGTAATTTTAGAAATTTTTAGTAATTAAGTAATTTTAGTAAATTTTCGTTAATCAACAGTGACATTAAATCAAACATAAAGGTGGTTTTAATTAATGAAAAAAGAACATTCTGAGGTGCAAAGGTTTCCAGTCCAGCCCGTGTCTTTCGGTTACACACAAACGTACACATTCAAACAGCCATAGAAAGTGCAGGGGCACCTCGTGACACGAGAACTTATATGGAATCGATAGAAAATATTATAATCTTTCTTAAAAAAAAAGGACACCGTCGATCTCGATCGATCTCACTGCTATTTTCATAATTTTACAAAATGTTTCGATTATAAAAAATCGGTAAATAGCAATATTTGACGTGAATGTTTACACCCGTTATACATTTTAATTTTGTGTAACAACATACGTAATATAGTCTTCTTACCTTCGTCAACGATGTCCATTTTGCCGAATTGGAAACAAGCACTTTGAACAATAAATAAACGTCTTTGAACACCGATTGCATTTTCCGTGACTTCCACGAGATGAGAGCGCCGCACAGCTGACTGAGTTTAAGCCGGCATTACACGTGATGCGTGAGGGCCCAACTCATTGTGGACCCGCACCGATATGCAGTGGCGCCACCTCTACGAAATTACGGGGTACTAAATATGAAATTACGTTTTACATTTTTTCGATTTTTGTCCGCGTTTTTCGTAAAATTGGCTACTGTGGCGCAGGTTTAAAAATCTCATCATTTGTCGAACCGCTTCGCTTTCGTGTATCCATTGTGAATCTATAACATGTCATAAAAACAATCGAATTAGTAAAGCTGATAAAAAGCTAATCCGCAAAAACTACAATATTTATTAATTTCAATTAAAGTAATTTCATACTTCTACAAAATAACGTTTTTGGGTTATATCAGATAGCGATGTAATAACCTACCTTATTTGACGCGAATAAGAAATTAGACAACAGGCACTGACTTCAGTCTCTGTCACCGAACATACTTTGTTCAATTCTGGTGACCATTTACAATCCACATTTGTAATTAGGCGCCAAGATTCCTCTCCGAAAATAAGATTTTACGATTGACACATGACATTGACTTGATGTTTTCCGTTGTGAAGATCGCTGATTTAATTTGTATATCCCTTTTAATTTAGTAATTGCTAACCCTTAATCACAGGCATTCACGCACTATTTACTCTGCTTTTCACCGATGATGCACATTCACAGATGCTCAACGCTTGTTTATTTCTATTATGAGTATGTTATAATACCTCACTATTGCGGGAATATGTGATGTCTTTACTCGTGGATAAGTTTCTTCTTTGAGATTTCAACTTGTTAATTTTTCAAATGCTTGATGCGTTGTTAAAATTACAGCTACTGCTTAAATGTGATTTCAACTAATTGACTAAGTACATTTCTTGCAAAACTGTTGTGATTTTAACCTGATGAGTTGTTAGGAGCATAGCTACTGCTGAGATATCATTGTCAAAAAAAAACTCTACTCCTCCCTTGAACTCCACTATTAATAAGACTCAAGAAGCTTTTCCTCTGAGTAAGAATTGACCAATGAGGTAATTGTTCAAGAACATTCGGTCTTTTATTTTTACCTCCCCTATCTTGACCGTTTCATTGTTGTAAAATTGTATTCCATTGTTGTGAGCATCCACCAATAGCATTTGACTATTTCAAAAGATAGCATTATTAATTAAAATAGAAAAAAGTCATGCATGAGTATCAAATGGAGCTTGCACCTTTCAAGAACTAATATACTTTCGAATTTGGAAGATGAGAAACTTGGCACCAACATGTATACGTTTAAAAAAAAATATAGGTATAATACTCGTAAGCTTCCAAAAAAAATAAAGAAGAAAAGTAGCAGTCTTATATTTTTACTGTACCTGTTTGAAAAGGTTGTCTACTATGGTCTACTTTTTGTTCTTAATATAACACAATGAGACTGAAATAATCCGTAATAAATTCTGAAACCACTAATTATTATCAGTTTAAATAAAACTTTTTAAATTGATACACTACGGTTATAAAAATATAATACGGAGGGCTTAAAAAAACAGCCTCTGACTACCTGCTTGAAAATGTTGTCGATGATAATATAAGGGAAATAATGAAAAAAATGATGATAGACATTTTACATGTAATAGGTCACCCCGGTGTGATAGGTCGCCCATATATGAAGGACCTATCGATTTATTCGTAAACTGATTTTTCATGACATATGGAGTGACGGGGCAAAATTTGAAGAGGATGACTTTTGACCGTTTTTGTCTTGCAGTTGGCGCTTTTCACGGCACGCTTAAGAAAGGCGCTGTATCTCACGTATACTCAAGCTCTCTTCTTAACGGTATATCAGTCTTCTATTATATATTAACTTTATATTCCTATGCATCTCACTCCTCCGTCACTTTGACAACACTGTATAAAGTGGCGCCGCTAATACGCATTTGGTCATGTAACTCAATTATTCAACATGACTGATAACGATTTGAAACAACTACCTCTTGACAATTTTTATCAAAATCTAATGGAAACTAAAGACACATTGAATGAGAGGGATTGTTCTCTTGAGCAGCTAATGCTTGAGGTAATCGAGTAGAACAAACGATAATGTCAATAGTACAATTGGTGGAAAGAAATAAACATAAAAGTCCATGATAAAACGGATTGAAATTACAAAAATCCTAACACATGCTTCAGTAATATTAATAATATATTAATAATTATACTAAGCAACTCCGAATTTAGCGTAAAAGTACATAATATGAGAGATAATAAAAAATGTTTAACTCTCAAAATCTCATGTTTAAAAAGAAACCTGGGTTGATGCCTTTTCATCTTCTAGTGCCAAAAACAAAATGAATTAATTCCTCCACATCTTTTATAAACACTTCGATAAATACTTCCCTCAAGCAACAGTTACATTCCGAAAAAACTTAATGAAAAGTACAATTAATTTATGAATCCATCAAAATTATATAATTTTAATATTTTATTCTACGTTTGACCTTGTTACTAACATAAATAAACCATCTATATATCTGTCTATCTATACCCTTCTGTTAATAGCCATTCGCCATTATTATAATGTAAAAACCCACCATGGAATTTCATAGTTCTATTTCCTCTAAGTTCATGAATGTTCAACCACTGTACTCCTTCACTACCTACCGATGAGTATATTTATAGTTGAAGTTATGTATTTCGATTGAAATTGAATACCGTCTGAAGATGGTGTAATAACGCTCACACTCGAGTAACGGAAGTTATAAATCAAAGTGATATCAACATAGTAGCAATTGTTATTTTATTAGAAAGTTTACAATGGATTGTCTTCACGCTTTCAGAGATTATATCCAATGTTAATAATATAATTTAATTGAAGAAATATTTATGGAAATGATTATTACTTACTTAGTTTAAGAAACTAAAAATAACGAAAACTAGAATAATAGATTTCCAACGTTCATGTTATGTTCAAAATATGTGTAGTAGGTCTATGCGACATAAGGTTCTATACTTATTCTGAACGAACACTTTAATTTTCAACCAGTTCTTGTTTCCCATTCTATTCGCTTTGGGGCACGCTTCTCTTTGATGTGGTTTCTGAAACGAGCTAATACTGCTTTTTTCTGTTTTTCTGTCCAGGAAACTAGAATACGCGTCTCTCCCATTGCGACTGTTCCCTTTGCTTCATTGTTACATTGAACTCCTGAAATTTTATCTTTATGTCCTTCCATAACATCAACTCCAGTTTCGACATTCTTGTTTTGTTCCAGTGAATTACCACAATCATTATCTAACGGTGTCAATTTATCTACCTCTTTTGAAGCATCTTCTGCTTCCATTATATTTCCATCACAATTCACATCAATATTGTCTAAAGTCTCACCTTTAAACCGTCCTGCCTTGCCATTTTCCATAAGAATAAGGAGTTTCGGAATTCTGGTGGTTTGATAGAGAGTCTGTAGGATGATCGATGAATACCCAGCGTGTGACCCATAGACACGCTAGTTGTTCCATATTATTCTCACTCATGTTGAACAATTGAGTCAACGTAGCCAAATGTTTCCTCAGTCGAGTACAGGTAAGAGCTTCTGAATTTGCAGCACCACATTGTATAGCGTATTTTCTTAATATTTTGTAACCAACTATTGGTTTACCCGTATTCGGATTTTCGTACAAATAAGGATGTGGTTGGTTTTTTTGTCATCAAATTTCTACAAGAAATAATTGCTTCCAAATATTCTTGCAGTCGGTACTTACTTACTTGCCTAGCTTACCTCCAATCACCATTCTTTTGAAATTATTTATTAAAATTTCTTCAGCTGCAGCTATTGCTTCTGAGAATTTCTCATATCCTTGAGGATTCTCATTCGACACAGCTGCTTTGTAAGTGTCAATATTAATTCTCTCTAATTCACCTGGCCGCCTTCGAATAAGTAATAACAAACGATAATATATGGTTTCTAATAACGTAATCATATATTATCGTTTGTTATTACTTATTCGAAGGCGGCCAGGTGAATTAGAGAGAATTAATATTGACACTTACAAAGCAGATGTGTCGAATGAGAAGAAAAATGACGTTAAAGCATACGTTTCTAATAACGTAATGTATGCTTTAACGTCGTTTTTCTTCTCTACTAGCTTTGACAATGCAGCTCTATCTCCAGCAACCAAGCAGTTCTTCAATAATTTGAGGTTACTCGCAAGGGACACTATAGTTATTTTATTCCATTTCTGGAGACTTGAGTCTCTTGCTGCTTGGCTTGAGACGTAAAATCTCCAGTTACCATCTATCAACTGAATCAATGTTTTTCTTTCGACTTCTCTTTGTGCTGATTGTATCGATGGAATATTATCCGACTTTCTCAAACTATGCACTAGAGCAATATCGCAGCACTGTTTCAAGGTAGTACCCATATTCAATGCAAATTTGGCGATTTGAATATTTGTTTTTCAGTGTCATATTTCACCGCAGACTTTGTGGCAGAACGAGTGTCATAGAACCTAGTTCTGAGACATGATACCAAATCAGAAATAGTAGGTTTTATTTTTTTAACCTCAATTAGCAATATAGGTACCATTTTTCTCGATGTCACCATAATAAAATGCTTCTCCCTGTGAATTTTCAAATATCTAGAAGCAAATGTACAGATAAGGGGATCTTTCGTGGCTACAATGGAAATATGATCGGCTCTCATTCGGGGGAACACATCCGTTTTTAATAGTGCATCAACTCTCACGTGACGAATCATATAATTCTGAGCATCACTTTGTGAATTTTTTGCAGGACTGCTTGACATGAGATTTCCCGAACTTCAAGACGATTCATGAATTATTATTATACAGGGTGTCCCAATATTGCTGGGACACAGAGCTACCACGTATTCTAGAGGTCAAAATAAGTCGATTGAGCCCAATTTACCTGTATACCAAAATGTACCGTTTGTCCGTGAGAAGAGTTCAAAGTTTACTAAAAAAAATACATTTTTGTATGTTGTTCCGAAGTGCTTTATACAAATTTAATGAAATTTGGTAAATGTGTATTCTAGATGATTAGCTTACTTTTAGTAATCAAAAAAACCCAAAGAAAATTGTAGAGGGGTTGGAACCACCCTCACCCCTTGGCATTTTTTCCCCCATTTTTGTAGGGGTGGGAATACGGTTTTAAGACTTTTTTATCTGGAAGGCCTACTCATTATCTTCATTTTCTTACTCTTGTAAAAACTCCGTATTTTGCGTAGTTTTCAAGAAAAAAAATGTTTTCGCAAACACTGATAACCGATTTTCGGGTATAGGTTTAATAAAATTGTAATACAAAATTTAGTTGGCCGCGGACACAAAGACAAAACCAAATGTTATGATTTTGACAGGAAACATAGTTTATTGTTAACAGTAAATGTGTCAGTTATTTGTTCTCTTTTGCTTGTTTTTTTATTATTTCTTATTGTCATCACTGTTTTTGTTTAATTGTTATTGCTGTTGTTGCTGTTCCTTTGACGTCCCACAATTATGAATTTTCCTTTTAATGAACAGACCGACATGTTATTAGTTCTTGGATATTGTCAAGGTAACTGCCGCGAAAGTGTTCGCGTGTATCAAGAGAGGTATCCAAACCGGAGAATTCCAAACCATAAAACTTTTGCCCGAATCGAAAGACGTCTTCGAGAAACGGGGAGGTTGACCCCAGTAAGAGTTAACGCTGGAAGACCTCGACAAGCTCGAACACCTATTGCGGAAGAAGCTGTTCTTCAAATGATTGATAACAATCCTAATACCAGTACTAGAAGATTGCAACGAGAAGCTGGAATTCCAAAAAGCACTGTAAGTCGAATCATTAGAGATCAATTAATTCGGCCATTTCACATCCAGCCAGTGCAAGAATTGTTGCCACCTGACTACGAATTACGTTTAAGTTTTTTACAAACTATTCGGGAGCGCAGAGTAGTCGACAACGGATTCCATACTAAGATCTTGTTTACTGATGAGTCTTGTTTTACACGTCGCGGTATGACAAACCTACACAACGATCATGTTTATGCAGATGAAAATCCACATGCCATTAAAAGTAGACATTATCAACGTGAATTTAAAATTAATGTCTGGGTCGGAATTATTGGCGAATTTATAGTCGGACCGTTACGATTACCTGATCGTCTGAATGGCGATAGTTACCTCCGTTTCCTTCAACAAAATTTGCCAGAATTATTAGAAGACTTGCCTCTTAACTTGCGTAGAAATACGTTCTTCATGCATGATGGTGCACCACCTCATTTTGCACGTGCAGTAAGAGAATATCTTGGTGAACAATTTGGTGGCAGGTGGATAGGTAGGGGACAAGAAGCACCCATTCAATGGCCTCCGCGGTCTCCAGATTTAAACCCTTGTGACTTCTTCATCTGGGGAGAATTAAAAAGACAAGTGTACGAGGTTCAAATAAATAACATCGAACAACTGTGGAATAGAATTCAAAATGCTGTAAATGCGCTACGAGAAAATGACGATGTTTTAAGAAGAGTGCATTTCAATTTTTTACGTCGAATTGACCTCTGTATTAATGAAGGTGGAGGTCACATTGAACACTTGTTATAAAAATTATTGTTTGTCTTGTGTAAATGTATTGTGTAATTTGTGTCTAATAATTTTATTAAACCTATACCCGAAAATCGGTTATCAGTGTTTGCGAAAACATTTTTTTTCTTGAAAACTACGCAAAATACGGAGTTTTTACAAGAGTAAGAAAATGAAGATAATGAGTAGGCCTTCCAGATAAAAAAGTCTTAAAACCGTATTCCCACCCCTACAAAAATGGGGGAAAAAATGCCAAGGGGTGAGGGTGGTTCCAACCCCTCTACAATTTTCTTTGGGTTTTTTTGATTACTAAAAGTAAGCTAATCATCTAGAATACACATTTACCAAATTTCATTAAATTTGTATAAAGCACTTCGGAACAACATACAAAAATGTATTTTTTTTAGTAAACTTTGAACTCTTCTCACGGACAAACGGTACATTTTGGTATACAGGTAAATTGGGCTCAATCGACTTATTTTGACCTCTAGAATACGTGGTAGCTCTGTGTCCCAGCAATATTGGGACACCCTGTATATTATATTATATTAAAACGATATGAAAAATAATGATCAATTTTCTATTTAACATCATATTGAAAATATGAATTTATTGATTATACTTGGTAGATGTGAGAAAATTACCAACAGAACAAGTCGAATGAACGATATCCGTATTTGATGCCAATGAAGAAATCAAAGTTTAGGAGTATCCCAGATAAGATTTTAAGGGATGGAATGTTACCAGTAAGACATCAATTAGAAGACCAAATATACAAGACCATGAAATTATTGGGAGTAATTTTGTTCTCGTATCAATGAAACCAGCTTTCTTCTAGTAGGTTCAATTCATCACAACACAAATTACTCAATTTGTGGTCTAAATAACTCAATGATTAAAAATGTCTTTGGAACTACACATTCCTGATCATTTCGAAAGTTTTGATAATTTTCAAAATATATAATACGTGAAGATTGCTATATTTGGTCCCACGAAGGAATTATGGAGTTTACAAAATATTCTCAGCATTTAAGTCAAACCCTGTTTAATAATGAATGAACACAATTTATTCGCTGTCATAAAGAGAAGATTAATTGCATCACACGGGAAATAAATGGTAGGGCAAGTAAAATCAATTACATTATTTGAACACATGTAAGAGTGCTACCGCCAGAGATGGAATAAAATGAAAAACACTTCTTTGTAACAACTTTTCATAGCTTATGTTAGTTTTAATATCAAACGTTTTATTTTCGATCAACCATCAATTTTTTTGTAATATGTGATGGTACGATTACGTTTCAGCACGCATCAAGAATTTTGTAAAAAAAATTCAAGTTAGTGGATTAGGCAGAAATTAGTGAAATTGGGCAGCCTAATGCTTATGGAGAATCAAAAGTTAAAGTTGACAATAAAGATTCTTGACCCACGTATGAATTAATACACAATTCTCGGGAAATAGGTCACATTAACACATATATTTTTTTTTTATTTTTACCCTCGTCTTTACGTACGTTTCGGTCTCACGACCATCATCAGAAGACTTATTAATACAATAACCTGATTACTTAGAAATACTGTAATAACACAAAGCGTCCTTATCGCACAAATTCCGTTTAAATGCCAACGTCGCGAAACGAACGGAGACATGAAATCGGAACTATAACACAGCAATGTTGCAGCGTAAAAATTAAAAATCCACTATTAAGTAGAATCATCAATAAATACGAACACATTTCATAAATGTCTGCGAGAGACTAACAGACAAAGAGTTCTATCCTCTTTGCTAACAGAAGAGACCATCTCAAGTGTTCATTTAAGCGCCAGATGTCATAATTTATTAGGTGATAAAAGAAGGTCTCTGGCCTGTGAGAAATACTTTAGACAATTCTACCTAAAGTAAACTTTTACATTATAAGGACCTAAGTAGGAATTTGCAAGAATATTAATTAATTAAATTAGTATAAATATGACTTAGTGTTTGAACGTCACTCCTATGATTAACAGACTTGGAGTCACGTTTTATATGAATCATCTCCAGAATAGATCTTTTATAATAATTGGTTTCCTTAGTTAAAATATTAACATTCTTGTAATCAAATTGATGGTTATAATCAAAGCAATGTTTAGCAAGCGCGGTGGAATTTTCTAAGTTTTTGTTTCTTGTGCTATACTTATGGCCATACATTCTTTTTTGTAAATATTGTTTAGAGATACCAGTATAGGTCCCATCACAATCTAAACAATTTAATTTGTATACTGTGTGGGTTTGTTTATCTTTAGGAATTACAGGTTTTAGATTTGAGAAATATTTCCCAACACAGTTAGTAGGTTTATGCGCTACGTTTATATCATACTTTTTCAAACATTTCTTAATTTTCTCTGAGGTCTCCGGAATGTATGGTAAAGTTATATAATTGTCTGAATTACCTTTTACGTTATTTTTATATGACGCTCCATTATAAATTTTGTTTATTCTCTCTTTCAATCCTATTATTAAAGAGAGAATAAACAAAATTTATAATGGAGCGTCATATAAAAATAACGTAAAAGGTAATTCAGACAATTATATAACTTTACCATACATTCCGGAGACCTCAGAGAAAATTAAGAAATGTTTGAAAAAGTATGATATAAACGTAGCGCATAAACCTACTAACTGTGTTGGGAAATATTTCTCAAATCTAAAACCTGTAATTCCTAAAGATAAACAAACCCACACAGTATACAAATTAAATTGTTTAGATTGTGATGGGACCTATACTGGTATCTCTAAACAATATTTACAAAAAAGAATGTATGGCCATAAGTATAGCACAAGAAACAAAAACTTAGAAAATTCCACCGCGCTTGCTAAACATTGCTTTGATTATAACCATCAATTTGATTACAAGAATGTTAATATTTTAACTAAGGAAACCAATTATTATAAAAGATCTATTCTGGAGATGATTCATATAAAACGTGACTCCAAGTCTGTTAATCATAGGAGTGACGTTCAAACACTAAGTCATATTTATAC
The DNA here is from genome assembly GCA_958510875.1 of Endomychus coccineus. Lineage (NCBI taxonomy): Eukaryota > Metazoa > Arthropoda > Insecta > Coleoptera > Endomychidae > Endomychus > Endomychus coccineus. The sequence goes on along the minus strand of OY294068.1, from coordinate 129,349,067 downwards.
TAATTTAATTAATTAATATTCTTGCAAATTCCTACTTAGGTCCTTATAATGTAAAAGTTTACTTTAGGTAGAATTGTCTAAAGTATTTCTCACAGGCCAGAGACCTTCTTTTATCACCTAATAAATTATGACATCTGGCGCTTAAATGAACACTTGAGATGGTCTCTTCTGTTAGCAAAGAGGATAGAACTCTTTGTCTGTTAGTCTCTCGCAGACATTTATGAAATGTGTTCGTATTTATTGATGATTCTACTTAATAGTGGATTTTTAATTTTTACGCTGCAACATTGCTGTGTTATAGTTCCGATTTCATGTCTCCGTTCGTTTCGCGACGTTGGCATTTAAACGGAATTTGTGCGATAAGGACGCTTTGTGTTATTACAGTATTTCTAAGTAATCAGGTTATTGTATTAATAAGTCTTCTGATGATGGTCGTGAGACCGAAACGTACGTAAAGACGAGGGTAAAAATAAAAAAAAATATATGTGTTAATGTGACCTATTTCCCGAGAATTGTGTATTAGTTAAAGTTGACCATATTTTCATAATTATTGAAAGAAAATGAAAAAATTAACGAACGATAAATTATCTTGAAGATCAGACTTCCGCGGACAGCTAACCTTGAAAATGCTTGGCATCCGAATGAATTCCTCGTCATAGTAACACTACTCGATGCCGACGTTCCGCCAACCATTACAGGTGGTATCTGCAGGGCAAGCTTGAGCCTTGAACTGAAACTGATTCTTCTGATTTGTGTAGCGGTAGGTACCTTTGTTTCGGTGGTTGACTGATACGGTACTTTTCCTGCCGTTGTGATTAAGTGAGAAGTGGAATTTTCAAGGATGTGCTTCCAAATGTTGAGAAGGTAATATTATACAGCGTGACTGAGGATAATACTTACCCTATAACAGGAAACCCATCCTCGAAAATTCTATTTGGTCACATAACGTTGGGGCCAGGTACCAAAATATATTCAACCACCAGAACAAAGGCAGTGAACTATGTTGAGTGAAATGTTCACAACTTGAATGCAGTTATATAAAACAGGAGAATCAGTGTCAGTTCAAACTTGCCCTGAAGATACCACCTGTAATGGTTGGCGAAACGTCGGCATCGAGTCGTGTTACTGTGATGCGGAATCCATCCAGAAACAAAGTATTGTCAGGATTAGCAGTCTGCTGAAGTATACTATTCAAGATTATTTACTGTTAATTTTTTGTATTTCAACAATTATCAAAAAATGTAAACACTAACTTTTGATTTTCCCAAAGGATAAGACTGTCCAGTTACAGGAAACAACAAAATTTAGACGAATGCTGAAGCTGACCTGATCACATATGAAACATAAATGAGTATGAAATGAAAAATTTTTGTTTAAAACAAGTTGATTGATTGAAAATGACAATTAGGATATTGGAACTAATGAAAAAAATGCTTTGAAGATGTGTTTTATTTTGTTCCACCTCTGATGGTAGCACTAAAAAAATAGGAAATCAAGAAATTCTCTTTGCTAAAATTACTTGATAATCAAAAATGATACTAAATTTTACTCCCATGTGAATTAGCCATTAATTACGTAACTTTTTCCCCAATTAACCAAAACTGTCACGTTGAACCCACTGAATATTAAAAAATAGGGTGAGCCTAATAAGTTTATTTTGTGAATAATAATGATTTATGTTTACAGAAACAAGAGTTGAAAAATACATTTCATGACAAGATATGAACCAAAGAACAGATGAGTAAAAACGTTTAATATATAAAAACTAATTCAAAGCTTCTGATAAATGACTAAATTTTATGACAAAAAGATATAACCATATAAGATACTAAAGGCTAAGATAATATAGTAAAAGTAGGGTGAATAAAGTAAGTTCATTATCTAAGCACTGAACAATGATTTGTTTTAATACAAATTTCATGACAAGGTGTGATTCGAACTAGGCGAAAAATTAATACGTTTCATCTCAAGATATAAATTATGTAATAGGGTAAGAATAATCAATTATATTATCTTCAGGAAAAGGAGTAAACTAATAGATTTTATCCCAAGATAAGCTCTATGCTAGTAACAAGCGGTAAACATATTATGTGAATAAAACGTATTTGAATACTATAGGTTTAATAGTAAAATAATAGAATAGATGCATCTCATCACAAGCAGCGGCGGCCTTACCCATTGCGAGGCTCCGAGCGGCAGGACTTTGCGAGGCCCTTTGTCCTACGGAAAAGTACCTATGTGATGCGAAAGTAGGTCTGGTTGTTTGGTAGGTATTCGTTATGTTTGACGAGGAATGCTAAAGTTATACAAATAAATAAAATTTGAGTTTTAGAATATTTTAATTACATTGAAAGATTTACAAAATTAACAAATACAGAGATGATAAATTTTAAAATTGATGTTTGCGGCTTTTACTAAGACTAAAATCTTTAATTAAAGCACAATAATCTAACGAATGAGCTACTTACGTCATTTTCGATTGGATAGCAAGGGCTGAAAGCCGATCCTGTGTCATCGAATTCCTCAAATATGTTTTAATAATTTTCAGCCTCGAAGAACTCCTTTTAGCAGACGCAACCGTAACAGATGTGGTGGCAATAATACTCAGAACTATTTCGATAGTGGTGTAAACTTCAGTTATTTTTTTTTCTATTATGTATTTCAGCACCGAGATAATGTCATCGTTTTCTTTATACACACAGATGAACATATTCAGTTCTTCGTACAATTCATGTCCATGAATATCACATGATTCTCCTACTGTCATAGATATTTGCAAGTCGCTGCATTGCTTCAAAAGTTCACTATCACTAATTTCCTTTAATCTTTTATATTACACATGAAACCAAATATAGTCTCATGATGTTTAAGTGCCTCAATCCTAGGATGGCAGCTTGCGCGCACATTGTCGACAATAACATAAAAATAGTTTATTTTGAAAATCTCTTCCGCATTCAATTCATGAGCTTCATCTTCCCCTTCATAATCAAAATGCCTTTTATACGTCGTCTTCTGACTTCTTTAAACTGTCTGTCAATATCATTTTACTCGGCTATTTCTCTCGCTGTTACAAGGGATGACTGAAAACCATTTTCTCGATAATTATCGAGCCAATTTGTGAATGCGTCTAGGTGTTGTATAGCCACATCTAAGTGCATGTTTTCGCTTTGCCACATAACATTTATCTTTGTAAGAATGTCATACCATATGACAAGTGAAACTACAAACTCGTAGGTAGTTATTTCCTTTTCTATAGAATGGCATTCACTTACCAACTGACAATCTGTTGTATTTTCTGCTAAATCCTTTAAAGCATCACATATATCGCTTAGTTGGTATTTAATGGCCTTCACCGATGCTACCCTGCACACCCATCTAGTTTCAGAAAGTGGTTTTAGCTATAAGAATTTCACATGAGCATTTAAAATAGCCCACCTCTGACTTGAGCCGGCAAACAGAGTGTACAACCTTTGCAGTAAACCAAAAAAAGATTTTGCTTGGAGACAAGACGATGCTGCATCTCTAGGATGAGATTCCAGCTATGACTCCCACAAGGTAAAAAATAAGCTAGTGGATTAATTTCAATAATACGTTTTTGGACACCACTTTTTTCACCACGCATATTGGCACCATTATCATATCCTTGGCCTCTACAGTTTTGCAATGATATACCTAACTGTTCTAATTCTGTGATTATATAATTAGTCAAACTTTCAGCTGTGGTTTTTTCGACGGCTATGAAACCAATAAAATGTTCTTCAATTTCAGCGGTTTTTGTATTAAAAAAATCTTATAATAATTGATACACGAGAAACGTCGCGAGTGCAATCAAGAATAATAGAGTAATATTTATTATTAATTATTTTTATTCCAGCATACAATCTTTGTGCTGTCGACTAGAGCCGTGAGACTTTAGGTAATCACCCAAGTGTTTCCAATCACACACTCTTTCACTTGATCCAATATTTGTATTTTCTAGCCCGAATATTCGACACGGAAAGCAATAAACGGCATCCTTTGTTTGTGAATAAATCATCCAGCACCTATCAAGCTTTTCACAGTTAACTAATATCTTATTATAATGATATTCACTGAATCGCCGTCCATTACCATTTACGGGAAATAACTCAACCTTAATCCGGATTGGACCTCTTAATACAATCTCAGTTCGGTCTACATCAGTAGTTGTTATGGGCCACAAACCGGGGTCATTTTGAGGATTCAGATTTTCCATTCCAGCAGTCATGGATGTAGACATAGACTCAGACTCAGATTCGTGTTCTTGACTGGATAGCGTTGACGACGGCACCGGTGACCTAAGAGACAATGATGTAGTTAATTCATCATCATCTTCGCTGTTTTTACTTGATGACGGCGGCGGCACCCATGATGATGTGGAAGGAATGTTTTCAGCTGAATCAGGATTAAAGTCACTTTCAGTCAATAAATGTTTCGTATAGGTTCCTTGATCATCACTTTCTATATATTTATATAAAGATCCACGTAGATTTTCTTGTACCTGCTTTCTTTTGATAGCTCGTTTCGTTTTTTTTTAATTTGCTTGACGTGAGGGCCCTGCAAGAGCGAGGTCCCGGGCGATTGCCCTGTTCGCCACCCCCTAAGGCCGCCACTGATCACAAGAGATAAGAGCCACATATTAAAAAAGGCTCTCAATTTGGATAAAAGTGATTCAACATTCATAGACAGTTAAAAAGCATCTATTTTCTAGATCAACAAAATAACGAAATTAAATACTCATTTGTAAGAAACTATATAAAAAAATTCAAACTAGTGAGTATTATTTTACTAGCACTATAATTGCAGTCACATTCTATGTAATAAGAGTATACAAAGTGAAAAAAAAACTTCTGTATCAGTTGCATACATTATGAAGATACACAAAATATTAAAGCAGGAAGGAAACCATTTTGATCTTGCCTCAAGAAGAATCAGAACTCAAAGAACTCTCTTCCTCCAGTTCCTGTGTAGAAAGACGGTTAATGCAAGAGAATTCGAGCTGTATTTTGGATCTTAGCAAAGTAGTATTTTTTGTTTTAAATTCTGATACAGTTATGGTAGCATATACAAGTTCTTCATTAGATGGGTAGGTTCATTGTACATTAATACATTCCAAAAATAAAGAAAGTATTAGAAGAATAAGAATTCAAAATGCTTATTACAATGTAAAGTTTAGAATTAGAAATAGGCAGGAGAATCAAAATGAAACGCCTTCTTTTTATTCTGCTTATTTCCATGAATCCAGATATGCACAACGAAGGCATTTCTGCATATAGGGAATCTATTATCTATCTTAGCAGAATTTCTTGAACCTCATAAATTGATGGCATACTCAAAGTATCTATATATTTCTGGAAAAGACGTCGAATGTTCTTTTTTTTTGGGCGTTCGCCAAGCTAGTTTTGGTTTTGTAATTATTTTCATCAACTCCTTTTTTGTTTCCTTACGAATTGCTGTCAAGTCTTTTTCATGAGAATTGTTGTAATTTCCAATAACAATCCTCAAGTGAAACCTCTAAGATAGAAAATAGACCTTCTACAGCCGGCCGTTTTCTATTAGGTCTACATTCTGCTATATCAATCTTTGAAAGAGTGTCATTTTGGAACTGGCCAGATGCCTCCAAAAGCACCTTACCCATAACAACAATATCTGTATGAGCCTGTTTCACTTGATACACATTTTAATACACCCCCAATGTATGACCCATAAAGTCACTTATAATGTTTTATGTATTAATAGGAAGCATATCTGTGCATGTAACCAAGTATTTTCGAAGTTCATTTGCATTTAGCCTACTGTAATCAAATTATTTCGATGACAGATAAGTCACAATGCCTCGTCCGACTTGAAATAAGCCATCCTGCCAGGCAGAATCGGCTATACCAAACAAATATTGATTCTGCTGAGATATACCGACTTTGTTTCGGGTTTCTATAAGGATTTTAATAGATTTATATATAAGCTTTTTTGGAACTAAATTAGATGCCTTTTATTTAGTTTGCCTTGTGTGATGTATCTGACAAACTTTTCAGCATGTTTTTCTGTCATCTAGTAATTTGTTAACATACTCTTGTTCGATCATAACCATGCTTTCAATCTCCAATAACAACAACCTTTTTAATTTTTTTAACTCAATATACATGAATAGTCTGGTAGCGATCCGTGTTCTCGTACAGGTAGATTGCACAGGTACGAATGTACAATGAGGTAATGGTCAGTATTCTCAGGTGTTCAATAACACTTCTACAATTTGATCTTGAAGGTATTTCAGCAAGTATTCTTATGACCTTTTTTTGTTTTAGAAGTACACTCTAAAGATTATTTTCGTTACCCCATATAAGAACGTCATATGTTGCAATTGACTGAAAATGTGCATAATATGAACACAGTGCTGCAGTTTGTGTAGCGTTGTTCATGAGTCTCCTTATCATATAGGCGGCTGATGCCAGTTTAAGCAACAATTTCTCCACATGGATATTTCATTTCATGTTGTTCTGCAGGTGTATTCCCAGCAACTTGGCAGATGTAATTTCTTCTGGCCTGACTGTGAATGTAACCAACTGGGTAAGAGTAAGAGAGTAGAGTAGAGAGTATTTATTGCATGTATAAACTATTGTTTACATTTGTCAAATAAAACATGAAAATTATATACTCAGATACGTATATGAAAAAAAACTTAAGTAGTCAATATGAATGTTATGGCAACGTCTAGTGTTATAATTATGCAGATTATTATTAAAAACATATGTATCAGACAACATACCCATTAGTATGCAATTATAAATATATAGTGACGGAAAAGTCATAATTTTGAAATCAATAGAACTGTTTCCAACGTCATCTCTAAAACGTTTCTTTGTTAAGATTCACAACAGTTTTAAGGCGAAAAATCCTATCCGAATGAGGTGAATTACCCCAGCCCCAGTCACGGCATATGACATATGCGACTGAAATACGGAGAAGTATGTCATGCGCATCGCCTCGTCAGGCAAGTAGTTTACTAAATTTCTTATCAAGAAAATATGCTTCGAGATTTTCTTAGCTACACTATCAACATGACATCCCCAACTAAGGACTGGATCAAATAAGATACCCAAAAACTTTATGTAGTCAGGGTTTACAAAAGTAATGTTTCTGTGTGTCAATAACATTACACCAGTTTTGTCAAGGTTTACGAACAGTTCATTTGCACAAAATCATTCAAAAAGACTTTCTTGAGAATCACTCAAGCAAACCACCAAATCCCTTTTATTATTCTCGCTTCGAACAATACTGGTGTCATCAGCAACGAGCAGGAGATAAGCCGCTTCCACCCCGGAACCAGATCATTAATGTAAATAAGGAACAGTAGCGGACCAATGACAGATCCCTGTGGGACTCCACTGGCAACCTCACCATGTTTCGAGGAGGTTCCATTGATGAGAGTGTACTGTTTACGGATGGATAAAAAAGAGTGAATTAAATTACAGCTGTTGTCATGAAATTTGTAAAATTTCACTTTATCAACAAGAATGGAAGGAGAAACCAGGTCAAAAGCTATGCTTAGGTCATAAAAGAATGAGCCTACGATGAACACTTTTTCCATACCGCTTACAATGATCTCTATAAGTTTATTTACAGCATCATTGGTATCCCTATTTTCACGTAAGCCAAACTGATTGCAATAAAAAATGTATTCATTTGTAGTTTGATAGCTTAAAACCATTCATTTGCATGTAACAGGCTCTTGGTCATATCAATCATATCTCTGTTTGAGGCTTGTGTCATCGGCGAATATGCTAACTCTATCTGCATCTATGTTGTTTGGCAAATCGTTCAGATACAACAAAAACAGAACTGGTCCCAGTATGGATCCTTGAGGAACGCCACAGTTCAGTTCCAAGACCCGTGGGGCTTCGTCCTTATAGTAAACCATGTGTTTTCTTTCCTCGAGCTATGATTTGAAGAGTTTTGCTGTTTGCTGACACCATAGTATCGAAGTTTCTCCAACAAGATCTGATGGTCCACTCTATCAAAAGCTTTGCTCAGGTCACAACAAGCAAGCTGGATAGTTGCCCCTAATATATCCTGTATTATATCGATCATTGCTGTTATTGTAGACCTTCCCTTTCTATAGCCATGTTGATGGCTGGTGAATATATTATTTTTTTCGATAAACTTAATTAATTAGTCTTTTATAATCATTTCAAATACTTTACAAACTGTTGGAAGTAATGAAATCGGTCTGTAGTTTTATGGTTTTTATATGTCGTCTTTCTTGTGTATTGGAATCACTTTGGCAATTTTTAGTTTTGCTGGAAACATACCTTCGCTCATACATTTGTTTAGGACATATGTCAGTGGCTCTACTAGGCAATCTATAATCTTCTTCAACATAGAAGTGGACATTCCATAAGCATCCTTTGAGGATTCCGTTTTCAACTTTTTAGTGACTCGTATTACTTCCTCTTCAGAGCATTCAAACAAAGCAAAAGAACCCACAAGATTCACAACAAGCAAGCTGGATAGTTGCCCCTAATATATCCTGTATTATATCGACCATTGCTGTTATTGTGGACCTTCCCTTTCTATAGCCATGTTGATGGCTGGTGAATATATTATTTTTTTCAATAAACTTAATTAGTCTTTTATAATCATTTCAAATACTTTACAAAATGTTGGAAGTAATGAAATCGGTCTGTAGTTTTCTGGTTTTTATATGTCGTCTTTCTTGTGTATTGGAATCACTTTGGCAATTTTTAGTTTTGCTGGAAACATACCTTCGCTCATACATTTGTTTAGGACATATGTCAGTGGCTATACTATGCAATCTATAATCTTCTTCAACATAGAAGTGGACATTCCATAAGCATCCTTTGAGGATTCCGTTTTGAACTTTTTAGTGACTCGTATTACTTCCTCTTCAGAGACCTCAAACAAAGCAAAAGAACCCACAAGATTCATCTGAACTTTTTTGATATATTCCATTGGTGGTTTAACAGTCTGTGGTGCATTTGGATTTGTATTTATGCATATTTCTGTAAAATTTTTATTAAAATCATACGCTGTTAAATGTGATTTGCATGATACATTATTTCTACTTCTGCCATCCAAATTGTTGTTTATTTTCTGATTATTGTATACGCTTTGTTATGGCCTGCTTCTTTGTTCTTATAATTTCATTTCTATAGCGTTTTCTGAGTACTCGAAAAGCATCCTCGCATATTTGATCTTTTTTTACTTTCTTTATTGCTAACATTGCATCTAATTGTCGCCGTATTTCTTTTAAATCATCAGTATACCAATATATTTTATTTGTGTCATTTTCAACATTATCTTTAACGATCTTTTCCGGACATGTGCAATTCACCCGCATCATAGAGTCATCAGAAAAAAAATAAAGGGTTTGTGTAGCTGAAATTTCGCCATTATAAATAGAAGACCAGTCGGTGCTGAACAAACTCCCGTAGAGCCCTCACGTTTTGTGCAGATACGGCTCTAATCTTAACATACTTCACTGGTTGGCTTTTCACGATGTCACATGAGTGCAATGAAATATGGATACTCTGGCTCATAGGATCGGACAAGTGAGGATCAAAAGTGAAACACTCAACATCCGAACATGGTATACTGCTCAATACAGGAAGATTTTGATACTCGAACACGGTATGGTTCTTTGAACATTGGCCGCATTCCAAACTCATCAAATATGTTCAAAAATGAGACAGCTGTTCGATCCATTTCAATAATGTCACAATTATAATCTCTCACTACCAGTAGAGTTTTGTCTTTATATTTGCTAATTACAGTTGACAGAAGTGCATCCAATTTTTCCAGAAATGTAAGAGTATCTGCTGACGGACTCCTATACAAGCACAGAACCACAATCGCGTAATCTACAAGCTCTACACCCGATGTATTCATCTTCATATAGAAATTCCAGACCATTAACTTGTCTCGTTTTAATTTCGTCTCTACATACAATGAGCGAACCGCCATAGTTCTGTGATCGCCTAGAGTAACTGGCGGCTACCACGTAGCCCTCCAGTGATATCTGTTCGACACCTGGAATACCCATCCAATGCTCCGTTACACATGCAACATCAATATCTCCTAGGCTAAGAAACACTTCAAAATCAAGTTATTGCCCAGTGACTGTAAATTGATGTTTGATAGTTTTAATAAGTCTCTACCACATTTTATAGCACGTGCTTAAAGCGAAATGATCTATTTCTATGTTGTTTCCTGTGTTTCTTTTGTTGTGCCTTATACAATTGGCACATTCTTGATATTCAGATGTACATAGTTTTGTGTCGTGTGCCTCAGCATACTTTGAACACGCTATCACTACGCTTTCGCAATCTGTCGCCAGGTGTCCAGAGGCTGAACACTTGAAACATTTTCTCAGGTGATACGAGTTGTCAACTCTACATCTTCGGAAACCTACATAAAGAATTTTTGTGGTCATAATTTGGTTCCTGGTTTTTGGATCACCCTCTATTATTATATTCGTGTGTTTTTTAACAACTATTTTCCTAACAATTCTGCAGCAAAAACCAGGTATATCAGTGTTCATGTTATTTAATTGAACAATATCGGCGCTGAGGGCTTCATTGTCTACTGGAAAATCTTCTTTATTTGCGGCAAATATAATCAGTTTGGGATTTGAGGCAGAAGGCGTTGAAACCTGGTACTTAGGTAGGTAAGTTTTCAGCAATTAGTACGGATCCATCGTTTGTTGTTCTTACATAGTTTATTTTCGGACATAATTTAGAACTAGATATCTCCTGCTTTATGTTCCTCGGGGATTCCAATGAACTCTGTTTGGTTACTGACTTAATAGATTTTTTCCTGGTTATCTGCATGTTGGAGTTCAATAACCGCTGTAGTGGCTGTTTTATCAACGATTTTATCACACTGTATTTTTGATGCCTCGCTATAAGAACTAATCAATTCTACGTATTTATGGTTTTTATCAACACTTTTATCATTTTCTTCTAATTGATGAATTTTTTCTTTTTGTAGACAACTTGAATACTCTATTTCTGTTAACAATTCATTTATTAATCCAATTTCTCGTTTCAGTTCCTTTGTTTCTAATTGAGGCATTATGAATTCCGTTTGCGAGCTCATCGCTGAGTCGGGAACACACTTTCGGCAGAGAAAACTTGTCTTCTCAATTTTCACAACTTTACACATTTTTTCAAAGCATACCTTATGGAGAATTGTATTACAATCTGCATTACTGCAGTGAATAATATTTTCAGATATAGACTTATTACAAAAAGTACATTTGTCAACGCTTATGTTCTGTTTCAAGTTAACATCTTTATCTTGATTTGTGGTTGGCTTGTTGCAGGTTATGTTTTCACACTGGATACATTTCCATTCGCCAGTTTTATTTCCGGTTCGAAGGACTAACTTTTTAATAAAGATTTGAAAACTACTATGTTTATTAAGAGCAATGTTAAAGCTACAATAATTCATACAGTAATGATCCCATCTACAGGTGGATCTTATATTTATAGCTACTTCACATCTCTTGACCTTGCTGGATGTTATTCTAAGCATTAGTCATGAATTTTATGATGAATAGACTGAAATGTCTCATTCATGAAGATTTATCATTATTAATATACTAATCTATTGTTCTATTACAATGAGTCATTATAATTAATATAATGAAGAGCATCTTTATAGGATATATAACTCGTCCCTCTTTAAGTTGAATTATTAAGGGTAAATCCCTTTATATTACAATTGAATATTTTCCAATGGTATTCCTATTTCTGCAATTTTGTTATTTCTTTCAATCATACGTGCAAAGTACAAGATTATGAAAATTAGGATTACATAAAGAATAATTGTCCATACACATATATTATTATGATACACTTTCACTAGTTCAATTGATTGAATTTGTCTCTATTTGTTGAACAATTGGATGTAGCTCGTCCAAGTCGATGTTTTCTAACTGAAGTGGTGTTTCGGTTGGTTTATCATTTATTTCAGTTGTTTCCATCTTTATATTTGGTATTTCAACGTATGTTTGTTCCATTCCTGGATTTTGATATGTTCTTATAGTTTCTTCTTTATATTCGTTGTTTTTGCATTTCACAGTGACTGTTGTTTTTTTTTGGTACTACAACAATCCATTTATTGTCCGTTATCTTCTGTATTTTGTTTTCCAATATCTTCATTGGCTTGGGATGACATTTGTTATAATTTTGTGAAAACGATAATAGTTGAGTCTCGCATGGGCTGTTGTTTGTTACGACTTTGGTGTTCCTTGATTGACATAGGTATTCACTTTTCTTAATTTCTCGACATTCATCATTGAACATGGCTGGCGTATCTGTTTTCATTCAGGATTAGATATTTGGTTTGTGGTATTATTGATTGGAATTGGGATTCTCGTTTGATTGGGAATGCAAATAGATGATAATAGTTGTAAAATTCTGATTCTACTGATGGTATCTGAAGAATAAATACAAGTTCCTTATTTTTTATATATCCTTTTATATTTATTATTTTTTCAAATAACAATATAGTTTCGATTGTGGGTTCATATGGCAATTTACATTTTGAAATTAATGGCTTAATACTTATCAATTCTTGTAATAATTCTCTTGATTCAATTAATGTTGTATGAAATGTATTTAACTTGGCAAACACTACAGCATTTTCTAAAGTATCTCGGATTTTACCCGTTGTCTCTAAAGCTAAATTAATTTGCGTAAACACATTGATTGACATTACTAGTGAATATAGATCTGATTCTGTTTGATTAATTAGATTACTTAATTCGTCAATTTTTATATTCAATGTTTCTTGATTATACTATAGTTTATTGATTGTTCCATTTATTCAGTAATTTTTTTTATTTCTACATCTTTTATGTCTCCTTTTGCTGATTTAATAGAGATTGCTGGGAGGCAAATGCAGATTGTCCATCTGTAACAATAACATGTCTCAAATTTTTTAAATCTACGTTTTTCTTTACTCTATCATTTTCAATTAATGCTACATTTTTATCACTTATTTTCTTTATTTCATATGGTCCTACATTCATATCAGCTGTCTTAGCTCTTTTTGTTCTATAATTTTTCTCGTATACTTTCGAACCCACTTGTAATTTTTCTAAATAACACTCTTCATTGTGTTTATTTGCTGTATTTGTTTTGTGCTTATCTAGTTTTTCTTTAACTTTGTTATATGTAGTTTCTAACTTATCTCTATGTTCTTTTACATAAGTTTGGAACAATCGCTTGTCATAATCTATATCATACGGATTTTTTTTATTGAATCTCCCTATTGTTAATTCTATTGGTGTGAAATTTGTACTTGCATTTATCGAGTTATTATACGCTATAATTGCGTATTTCATTTAAGTTGTTATTGGGTCTTTATGATTTTGCTTCAGTAATCTTATATGTTCCAGAAGTGTTGAATGTAATCTTTCAATTAATCCATTCGATTCTGGATGATTTTCGGTAACGAAATGAATTTTAATTTTATGTATTTCTAACAAATCTTGGATTACTTTACTAGTGAATTCTGGTCCGTTATCTGTAGTTACTTGTTCTGGTAATCCGTAATAGGAAAAAAATAATAATAATAAAGATGCTTGACCCAGTATGAATTATATATAAAAAAATTCTCGGGAAATAGGTCACATCAACACTCTGTTTTAAATATTTTCGTCTTTACGTACGTTTCGGTCTCACGACCATCATCAGAAGACTTATTATGTCAAAAGAGGGGGTTAATTGAAACTAATTAGCACATGCGTCCATATCGCACAATTTTCAATCGAAAAGCCTACGCCGTCGAAACGAACAGAACCACGAATAATCGAAAATTGTATCGTTAATATTAAAGTATAAATTTTTTGTAACAAGAATCCACTGTTCAGTAATATTCTTATAATATACAAACGCATATTGCTATAGTCTCAAAGCATTTGAAGTTCGAAGCTATTTGTTGGTATTTACTCGAACCAGATGTAGATTTATGACGTACTTGAAAATGTTTTAGACCTACATTGGAATTTACTTTAAGCGTTCTCCCTAAAATATACTTTTAACATTATAAAGACGCATGTAGGAATTTGCAAGAGTTTTAATCAATCAAGTTAGTATAAATCTGACTCAATCCCTGAATATCATTCCTATGATTTACAGAATTGGAATCCCGTTTTATGTGAATCATCTCCAGGATAGATCTTTAATAATAATTGGTTTATTTAGTCAAAATATTAACATTTTTGTAATCAAATTGATGGCTATAATCAAAGCAGTGCATAGCAAGGGCGGTGGAATTTTCCAAGTTATTATTTCTTATCCTATACTTATGGCCGTACATTCTTTTTTGTAAATATTGTTTAGAGATACCTGTATAAGTCCCATCACAATCTAAACAATTCAATTTATATTCTGTGTGGGTTTGTTTATCTTTAGGTATTACAGGTTTTAGATTTGAGAAATATTTCCCAACACAGTTAGTAGGTTTATGCGCAACATTTATATCGTACTTTTTCAAACATTTCTTAATTTTTTCTGAGGTCTCCGGAATGTATGGTAAAGTTTTATAATTGTCTGAATTACCTTTTATGTTATTTTTATATGAAGAACCATTATAGATTTTGTTTATTCTCTCTTTAATGATAGAATTGAAGAAATTTTTTGGGTAGCCATTCATTTCTAGTGTATTGCGAACAATTTTTAAATTTTTGGGACGGTCCTCTGCGTGGGACAATTTCACCGCGCGGTCTGTAAGGCTGATTATGACACTTTTTTTTTATAACAAGCTGGTGCAACGGAATTGAAATGAAGATAACGTTGAGACCAAACTTCTTTAGTGAACCAAGAAGTTTTTATCTTTCCATCTGCATCATGCCTAATGTTCATATCTAGGAAATTCATGTTTTCGTTTATTTCTATTTCACAAGTGAATTGAAGTTTACAGTGGAAATTGTTGAATTTTTTAATCACATATTGAATTTTATCGTTGGGAACACACATAAGGCAATCATCTACATACCGTTTAAAGAATACAGGCTGAAAATCTAATGAATTTAGAACAGATTCCGCTAGGCATTCCATAACGAGGTTAGCAATGGTAGCTGAAATAGGAGATCCCATTGCTGTGCCGAAAATTTGTCCAAAATATTGCTCACCGTACTGTGAATAAGTGCATTCTAAACAAAACTTTACCCGCATTTATAAAATCCGATTGATCAAGAGGTGTGTGGTTTTTAATCTCTACCCAACGTTTTTTGATGCAATTCAATGCCAAAACGACAGGTATATTTGTAAATAAAGAAACAACGTCCAAGGAAACTAGTTGATGGTTTACTGGTACGGATTGATTTTTTAAAAATTCATTAAAATGCCATGAGTCTTTCACATAAAATTCATTTTTCCTATTATATTATTGGTAGAAATTTTGATAAATTGTAAGTAGGCGCTCCAATATTACTTACAATGGGTCTTAGGGGTATATCATTTTTTTGTAGTTTCGGAAGCCCATAGATATAAGGTGCTAGCCCATTATGGCAAATTAATTTATTTTTTAATTCAATAGGGATTATCTTATCTTTATGCCATTTATTTATCAATTTATTCATGTTATTTTGTACTGATAAAGTAGGGTCAGATTTTAATTTTTTATAAGTTGTTTCATCATTTAAAAGGTTTCCTATTTTGTTTTCATAGTCATTTCTATGCATTATGACGGTTTTATTACATTTATCCGCGTTCAAAACTAATATTTGAGGGTTAGCATCTAAGAACTTTTTTGTTATTTTTGTATGATAGTCAAAACGATTCTTTGCAATACCTATTTCTGCTTTCTGTTTGTTCTTTTTGTTTGTCAAGATGTTACAAACTTTGCTTCTAATTTAATTTTTTTCTTCTAAATTTTTATTCTAATTCCGCATTCTAGATTTGCAATAATATTGTCAATAGGCAGTTTTTTATTATTATTAGGCAATACAAACTTCGGACCTAAGCTTAACGTGTGCTGTACCTCATCCGGAATTTTTGTGTCGGTTAGATTTTTCAACCACTGTTCATTGATATTTTGTTTCTCATAAGCTATGCCTTCCATTAAATTATTTATCTTTTTAGATTGAATGGCTTTGATTTTGTTGAAATTTTTTTCGAAATTGTTCTGTTTATTTTGAAAAAATTGCGATATAAAGTTGCTATCAAAATTTTGATAACAGGTTTGTTTAACGAATTTAATTCTGTTTTCAACCTCTGCTACATTTGCACATGCTTCTTTAATGCACAAGCTAAAACAATTTTTATGAAGAGAATTTAATAATTTTGCGTACGCCTTTTTATTTTGCACCTTGCTAAACATATTCTCCTTTGATTTAGATATAATGAAATTTGGATATACTTGCAAATTCCTACATATTACCAGAAAAATTCTACGATTCGATCTTCTTTTTCACCTTTCAGCAATACAGCACCTAGAGCATAACTACTAGAATCAGTACGTATAATGTACGGTTTACTCTCGTCTGTTTGCTTCAATATCGGAGCTGACACCAATAGATGCTTCAACTTCTCGAACGCTGATCGGCATTCAGGAGTCCATTGCCAAACGGCTTTTTCTTTGGTTAAATCGCTAAGCGGTCGAGAGACTTCAGCGAAGTTTTTAATAAAGCGTCTGTACCAACTAGCAGTTTGGAGAAAAGATTGCACTTCTTTAACGTTACACTGTGGCGAGCGTTCCCTTATCGCAGAATTTTTTCTGGATCAACTGAAATTTCATCCGAAGTAATGCAATGTTCCAAGTATTCCACCTTCGCACACGCAAAAACAAACTTCTTACGGTTAGCGCGAAGTTTGAATTGTTCAAGTCTATCAAATACTATTTTCAAATCATATAAATGTTCTTCAAATGTACTGGAAATAACAATGATATCATCTGAGTAACTTAGAAACAAAACATTGCCTAGACCACGTCGAAATTGGTCCATTAGCCGCCGAAGTGTTCTAGGAGCTCCTTTCAAACCGAACGGCATAAATAAATAACTAAAAGTTCCAAAAGGCGTAACAAAAGCAGTCTTATCTTTGTATTTCTCAGATTTTAACCTGATGATAACTTGATCCTAAATCAATTGTGGTCATATACAACGATCTTTTATCTGCATGACGTAAATCATCCATACGCGGTAGAGGATACGAATCATTAATCGTAATGGCATTCAACTTTTGATAATCAACACACAACCGAATTTCACCATCTTTCTTCCGAACGAGTACTATCGATGCAGACCACGGACTCTCACACTCTTCTATTATCCCTTCAGTTAACAGCCGATCTAAATCGACCATCAACAATGATTTCCTAGCTGGAGACATTCGATGCGGAGGCAACGCAATAGGAGGATAATTCCCTCTGTTGATATGATGTTCTGTATAGGGAGTCGGCTCTCCCCCCAGACTGGTATATTCTCGTGCTCATTCAAAAAATCATTGATCCGAGAACTTTGTTCATCTGTAAGCATGGTATGGTTCCTTCTTTTAAACGCAAGTTATCAATTTTTTACTTCCAGGAATCGAGTAAAATTCACCGTAATATGCTCCTTATGGAACGTTTGGCGTTCACGTTTCAAAGAATCATACAGTACTTTACCAGCAACACTGTGTTGGCCGTGAACGAGGCACAGTGAGTGTATCGATAGTGAAAAGTTCCATTGGAGCCGTCTTAATTTTGTAACAAGGACAATTCGAACGAATATACCCTGGTTCGCCGGAACCATAGCATAAGATTGAGGAACTGACAATACACCGGTGACGTGTTGAGTGGCATTGACTCAAACGAACTCGGTCTAGAGTAAATTCAATCACGTAAAGACTCCTTAGCACGTGCATATGTTTTGGACTTTTCGTTTTCCTCAGAGTACCTAAACATAAGTTTCCTACAATCATCTTTAATGTGTCCCGGATTCTTACAATATTGACAGCAAATGCAGTTTTGAATGTTTTCAGTATCTTTCCTCACTACTTTATCACTACGATCAAAAGTTTTTTCAACTAATCTAAATTTTGCTAAAAGTTCATTGAAATTTCTTACCTTAAATGAACTTTCTCTCTAATTCTACAATTTGATAGTCCATGTCCAATTGAATTTCTTCTGTTAAAGTGCAGGTAGGGAGTTGTGCTAATATCGAACACATTTTGTAAATGAAAATGTTCGTAGGCGTTATTAAAGTCCTATTCAGTTGCGAACAGCTCACGATAAACTTTATAAGACCAAATGTGATTCTCAAGAGAACTAACGCCTCATCCAATGTTTGTACTGTTGTCTTCACTCTTTGATATCACGTTGCCGCGAACCCATCAAACAACATCGGGAGTTCTTTGAGAGCATTTGAGTCGGATACTTGAGCACAATCCTTATATATAACAATGGCATCAATATAAGCATTCACTTCTGAGTCTTTAGAACCATCAAAACGAGATTAACACTTCGAAAAGTTCCCACTAACAGGAACTTCCTGTGTAGTGGTACCTGCTGCAGTTATTCGAGATATAAGTTCCGTGAATTGTTCGTTGGTCAAAACTACGTTTGCCATATTCTCACTCTCTAGATTATGTTCCTCTTAAACCATGTGCAATTGTATATACAACGTAGAAAGTACTTGTGACCAGTCAGGTTTTCAATTGGGCTTGATTTTCACAACGTCCAGGCAGTTAAAAAAATGTACTTACAGTCTTTCAGCGACCATGAGTATTTTACAAAGTTCCAACTTATTGCAGAATCTCAACTTTGTCGAACTTGATTCAAGTCACCACATGGAAGATCGAAACACACTGATATTAAGGAAATTTCGGATGGAAATAGTAGTCCACGAGTAACAAGTCATCAGAG
The DNA here is from genome assembly GCA_958510875.1 of Endomychus coccineus. Taxonomy (NCBI): domain Eukaryota; kingdom Metazoa; phylum Arthropoda; class Insecta; order Coleoptera; family Endomychidae; genus Endomychus; species Endomychus coccineus. Next base: position 129,330,179 of record OY294068.1, on the reverse strand, counting down.
TTCTTAAACTGAGTTTCAAAAGAACGTTAAGAGTTTCTCATTCTCAAATGTTGACAAAATGTTCCACGTCCATCAATCGGTAAACCGGGAGCACAATGAAACAATTTTACACCCGACACGAGAATAATAACCGATGCGATCTACTAAACAAATCCTTCAAGTTTTCTAGTCACTAGTTGGAGCGCCACTATGAAAGGATATTAATAGTTTAATGATTGGATTTCATAGAAAACACTTTGAAGGGTTGCAATTTTAAAATGTAATGAATCTACAGTTACAATTTAGAAAACTCAAATATTACCTTGACAGTTTAATCTTAATTAATTCTCCCTAAACGTCATCCTCTACTTCTCTCATAAATGGCCAGATCATTTAATAGTATGCTTTACTCAGGGATGAGTAAATAGGATTTGTTATACTACTTAATTGAAAAACAAAGTCGCATGTTATACATAAACCTATGATGCCTAATTATTTGCAGAAATATATTATTAACAAAGTTGTATGTTGAACTCAGAGCTATGTTACTCCAATAATACAATTTAGAAGCTTACACCTTTTTTTTTGGATTTTGTGATGCATTTCCACAAGACATTTTCATTTTACATGGTTCTATGGATAGCTCGCGATACATAGAACCATGTACCTTTCAAATCTGATTTTGTCTAATTTTGTTACATAGGGGAGGGTAGTACTAAGTGAGACGAAATTAACATTTTTTACTCTAATTTATTTATTTTTCTATACATCCGTTTTCTTTTCATTTCATTTTATAGTATAATTTCTCCGCTTTCTAAATTATACACAAAGAAGAAATTAACCACAAAAATAAGCAAAATAAAATATATTTTTCTTAAGTGCGATCTTGTCTCATTTAGTACCTGAAAGTGTACCAAGTGAGACTAACAAAAGTACCAACTGAGACATACAATATTATATACCTTCAGTATAAATTTAGAAAAATCAAATAATCTTTTTAGCGAATATTAACAGAGCTGAAGTTAATTCTGAATTTGTACAATTTAGACTGTCGCTTTGTAGTGCCTGGAACAGGATCTGGAAGTACCATTGCTATATCATTCAACGCAACAAAAGATGTATCGGGTATATCTGGAAACACAAAGCAGTTCGAAAATTTAAGGCTCTTACGAAGAAAAGACACTTCGAACTCATCGTTAGACACTCCTGTAACTTTTGAGACATAATAAATTTGTTTTGGGAACCTAATTAAAACAAATTTGTCCACTGAGACATCTGCCTTGGACACAACGGTATCTTCAGTTTCATCATCGGGTACCCAGTCTTCAGTTTCAGAAAACGTTTCATATTCGGAATCTTCAGAGGTATCAGTGTCTGTCGAATCCCGTTTCTTTGCCTTCTTAATCTTTTGACGCGGTTTCTTAGGTCCCCCCTTCTGTAACTCACTTATATTTCGCTTAACTTTTTTAGTTAATTTTTTTGATTTTTCCTTTTCTATCAGTTTATTCTTCTCAGGCGTTTCCGTTATTATTTTACTTCTTCCCTTTTCTTTTCCCTTTCTAATTTGTTTTCTGGGTAATGCTTTGGGAAATCCTCGAATATCTTCGGGTGAAATAAAGCTAGTTTGAGCTATTTGTGTAGTTTTTGGAGGTGTTTTTTCAGCAGGAGGAACATTTTTGTTGTGTATTTTTACTTCTTCCTCTGATGGACCGGGTTGATTTTCCTTATTTTCAGTTTCTTAATCATTAGAATATGGTCGGTCAGTTACAAACGAAGTTAAGAAGTCGGCGTCCTTAAACACATCTGGGTCAAACGGGTGAATTCCTGATTTTCTGAATCCCGCGACTATATTACTAGGCGTAAAAGATTTTTGGAGTGCTCCTGAAATTCGTCCTGCTGAATCGTATATGGTCATAGGAACTCCAGGATGTTGAAGCATATACTTGTCGCATGCAGCATTATAATATGCTTTAAAAGGTCCGTAAATGGAAATATCAAAAGGTTGTAATTTGTTACTACAATGAGGAGGAATCGTCAAAATTTGAACACCTGCTTGTCGAGCTCTTTCTACCACCTTTAGAGAAATGTGACTTTCATGGTTATCATATATAAGAAGGGTTGCGTTTTCTTTGGATGAATTGCTATGAGCAATAAAATGATTTAAAACATCCAAGAAAATTTCTGAATTCATCCATCCACTTGGGTTTGCAAAGCCTAAAGCACCTGTTGGACCATCTTTTAGCATATGATTTTCAAAGTTTTTCCTGGGAAATATAAGTACCGGCCGATGCCGAAATTATTCCACACATTGTGACTGTTTCCCCCCGTTCACCACTTGTAGATTGATAAACCTGTTTTACTCCTTTTGGAGCAACAATTCGTTTTGGACTTTGAACTGTTTGGGTGCCACTCTCATCTGAATTGTAAATACGGGAACCGTCTGCCAAACTAGGGTATTTCTTCAAAATCTTGGACAAATTATCAAAAAATATTTTAACATTGTGTACATTAAACGAGGTTAGACGTGATAAGCTACATGCTTCTGGTTTCCGAATGGAAATCTCATTATTTCTTTTCATGAATGGGTATCAAAATTATTTTTAATCGCAAGCTCATAAGCTAGCTTTCTTGTAGCCTCTACTGTCAATCCGTAAGCCATTTTACTGCAAGTTATAAGATAATCAGCAAATAGTTTTTCTTGTTCAGGTTTAAATACTTGTCTATGCCGATAATTTGGTTCCATTATCGCATCAGGCTTATCTTTCTTTTTTTTACATACCTCGCTAACGTTTGAAATTTTATATTACAGCGGTCAGCAGCAACTCTCAGCGTTAAATTTTCATTGCAGACTAAATTAACTGCATGTTCCATGGTTTCAGCACTTGTAATGCCAATTTTTCTTTGCTTAGGTTTCCGCGGCATCTGTAAAAAATGTACCGATCTCTTAAGAAATTATAAATTTAGTACTAAAGTGAGAATTATTATATAGTGATATTTGCGTAATTATATTATGGTACTAACTGAGACAGTCTCACTTAGTACATTCTGATGCCACAACACGAACGCCCTCAAAAAGAATATCTTTGTTAATATCAATGTCTATGATCATACAGAAAGTACGGTTAGTAACCAAATATTACAAATATCACATCACATTCACAAAATTTTGTGAAACAAATGTTATACAGTATAATACATCGATATAAGAAAGTAACTAACTTACCTTAAAATTGGTTTTTGTATAAAAATACTGTAAAAATCATCTAAAACAATCTATAAAGTCGCAGAACGTTTTGCTTTATGAATGTCAACACTGACAGTAAACGTAATTTGGAGGGAAATTTAAATAGTTATTCTGATTGTCTCACTTGGTACGCCGTCTCACTTAGTACCCTCCACCTACACCCTTGTAATACTCAGGCAGCAAATTAGAGTATTATATATCATACCATTATTATTTTGGATGATATACCAATAACAGTATTATAATCTAAGATTATTATAGGTGCGACAGTCGCTGTAACGGAGGAACTTCAAAATTGATTTCCTGGCGCCTTAAGATTCCATAGCATTTGAGCTTTGAATCATCACATGAAAAATTCACTGAATTTAAATTGTTAATAGATAAAAGATTGCAAAAACGCATGTCTCATAAGAATTATGGAGAATCAAATTTTTTCTTCCAGGTTTGTAAGCTTTATTTTTATTTCTGAAACGTAAGTAATGGTTAGATTTATAACAAAAGGGATGATATCATCTAATAGAGTGCGATAAACTTATTCGAAAACGTATATCGCATAACGAAAAATATGGACAATAGACTTTTCCTTCTTAAGTGTGCAAAATTACCGGAATTATTTTTCATTTAAACTTCATTATACATGTGATTCCTTGCAAATTGTAGAACCGCATTTATATTATGGTTTCTAACAGGTTTCCGTTTTCGTTTGCGCAAAATCGAAAAATGGGGATATTTTTTAAATGGCTCGTTGAAGTCATTTTAAAAAAAATTATCGATGTTTTCATGAACCTTCAGTTTTGAATTGTCTTTCCTAGGCTGCAAAACGGAGTTCATAGGTTTTTGGGCTCCCGAGTTATTAAGACTAAAATTTGTAAAATATTTCAGTGTGAGCTTAATCTGTGACGTAACGGTTAGACTCACAACAAAACGGATGATATCGTTTAATCGAGAGTGATAAACTGATTCGAAAACGTATATCGCATAACGAAAAATATGGGCAATAAGCTTTTTCCTTTATTAGGTGTGCAAAATTACCGGAATTATTTTGATTTTTAAACTTCATTACACATGTGATTCTTTCCAAATTGTAAAACCGCATTTACATTATGAATTCTAACAGGTTCACATTTTTATGTTTGAGCGAAATCGAGAAATGGGAATATTTTTCTAATATCATAATGAAAAAAATATAAATGTTATCATCATGAAGCTTTAGTTTTCAATTGTCTTTCGAAGGCTGCAAAAACGGAGTTCATAGCTTATCGGGCTCCGGAGTCATTTGAAATTCGGAAAATATTTGAGTTTGAGCTGAATCTGTGATTTCCATTTCCGTTTGTGCAAAATCGGAAAATGAGGATATTTTTTAAATAGCTCTTTGATGTCATAATGAGAATAATTATCAATATTATCATGAACTTCCAGCTTTGAATTGTGTTTCGAATGTTCTAGAAACGCAGCTCATAAATTATAGGACTACCGAGTTATTAAGACTAAAAGTGTGAAAATATTAAAGTTTGAGCTTAATCTATGATGTAACGGTTAGACTCACAACAAAACGGATGATGTAATTGAATCGAGCATGATTCAGAAACTTATATCGCATAACGAATTAACTGTGATCAATTGATCACCGGACTTTCCTGATTTTTGTTAGCAAACTGGCTTTCGGACCCTCCTGCGGACCATAATCACAAAACATCTTGAATTTTTGAATTTTTATGTTCTGAAATATGAAGATAACTTAGATAATTTAACATAGGATTATAAATGTTTTACGTTTATTCTACTTTATAATCTTATGTTAAATTATCTTCATAATTCAGAACATTTAATTCTATATCTCTTAACGTACCTACACGAAACTGGCCAATTAGGCAAAGAAGCTTTGAACTTGTTTATATTTAACCTGAACATTTTAAGCTGAGTTCAGGGTCAGTTTAATCTCACGACGAAGTACAAAACACTATAAAATCGCCAACTAATAGGTCCGTTTTGAAATGTAATAAAATGCCCCAAATAATAACTTCTCTACAATTGCTTTTAGAAATCACACAGTTTCCGTTTGTGGTTCCATGCTTATTGCAGTTGGTGATTTCTTTCATATGCATAAGTGAACAGCAAGCCAGATTAAACATGAAGTTTCGACAGCTATTTCTCAATTGAGGCCTCGTTATGTTCAAATCCCAACCCATGCAGAGAGAATAAATGAAACTCGTCTAGAATTTTACAGGATAGCCAGGTTTCCAAATTGCTTAGGTGCTATTGGCTGTACACATATTAAAATACAATCCCATGGAGAAAGCAATGCCGAAATATACAGAAATAGGAAATGCTATTTTTCTATCAATGTGCAATGTATCGGCGATTACATACATTGTATGCCGCTGACCTGGTTCCAGTCATGACTGGACCATATTCAATATGAGAGGAATTCGTGGTCGGTTTGATAAAGAAGAATTTGGCGATAACCTTCTAGTGGGTGACATTGGTTATGCAATCACATCTTACCTGATAACACCATTGAGGAACCCGTTAATACAAGCTGAACGCCTGTTCAACGAATCAAAAATTAGAACCCGAAATCTGATTGAGAGGTAGTTCGGTGTATGGAAGCAACGCTTTTCAATATCAGCATTAGGAATACACTGAAGAAAGAAATAATTGAAGCTGTAGTTGTAGCAGCTGCTGTACTCCATAATATAGCTTGTGAAAACCACGAAGAAGCAAACGATGATTTTGCATGTATCAAAGGTGAAAAAACATATTGATTGTTTTATCTTTTTGATTTATGAATAATAGAAAGTAATATTATAAAACTGATTTCCTAAATTTAAACGATTTCTTAAAATTCCCATTGGAATTGAAATTGAAATTGAAATTTATTTGCACCTCATATACATACATAAAAGTAAAATTAAGGTAAGTCATAATATGACAATGATCTTGTCGAATATGTATGAGTTTGAGATACTTTAGTACTATTGTCTTTATTATTAAAATTGTAAGTGAGTAGTTTCAGTATATATAGGCTGGCGAAAATCAAAATTTTATGTGTTTTGAAAATATTCCTGCAGGATTGATTGGGTTTTGAATTAAAAATAATTCTTAAAGTACGCTTTTGGCATATGAAAACACGCTTCCACTCCCTTGACTGACCCCATGCAATAATATTATAATTCAACACAGAATTTACCAAACCGTAGTAAACTTCAGTCAGTGCATTAACATCCAAACAATTTTTCATAACCCTGAAAGCAAAGCATAGTTTATTCAACTTTGTACAGACAGAGTCTAATTTATTATCAAAAATGATGCCCAGAAATGGAACTGAATTAGTGAGTTGTATTTTATGTCCATTGAAATTCATAGGCGAAATAATCGGAGAATTAGCCAATTTATGAGAAAATTGAATACATGATGTTTTATTGTAGTTAATAATTAATTGGTTTCTTCTGCACCATTCATCAAGTTGCTTTAGTACACGGGCAATTTTTCTTTCCACTTCTTCTGATGAGTACCCAGTTATGATTATAGTGGTATCATCGGCCTACATATAGATTTTACCATCATTGATGTGTTCCATAAGATCATTAATAAAGATTAGAAATAAAAGAGGCCCTAATACACTGCCTTGGGGCATTCCAAGATTGACAGAAAATAATTTGGAAAATTCCCCATTTATTTCCACTCTAAAATGTCTGTTCGAGACAAATGACAGTAACCATTTATTTACGGTGCCACGTATTCCAATTTTATCCAATTTAGCAGACAAGAAAGAAGGCTTTAATGTATCGAACGACAGAGAGAAGTCAATAAATAAAACAACAACAATTTTCTTCTTATCAATTTCATTATGGATATTCTGTAGAAGATCTGTGGAGGCAGTTTCGGTGGAAAAACCTGATCTAAAACCATGTTGGGAATCTGTCAAAATATTGTGGTATTGTAAGAAAGAAAAAACTTTTTTTTTGTATACAATTTTCTCAATAATTTTGGAAAATACACTTACTACAGAAATTGGTCTATAATTACACAACTCTTCAGGATTACCTTTCTTAAGAATAGGTACGAGCTTTGACAGTTTTAATTGATCAGGGAACTCCCCAATTACAAGTGACGTGTTAATAAATGGCGTTAGGAAAGATACAATTGAAGAACTGTTTTTAAGTAAAGTTATTGGAACCTCATCTAATCCAAAGTTGATTTTTGACAATATTCCATAGAATTTTTGATTTATTGCTGGCTTTTAGAATTTTCATGGAAAAGTACTGCTGTTTTTCAAAACGAATTTGCTTATTTATTATTTTTCTCAAATGTTTGTACTGGATATCCAACCTTTCATGTTTGAAATCTTCCCTCAAGATATTCAAAGATTTGAGATTATCCGTGGCATTATATAGGTGAGGGCTAAAAGTAATAGTACTGCCATTGATTTTTGTTGCTTTGTCACGAGGCGACAGAGTAGGAGTAGGAAAACATGTATCAAATGCGCATATAAATTCAGTCCAAAAATCAGAATAAATTTCATTGATGTCTGTACTATTAAATGAAATATTTTCAGTATGAAAGACATTGTCAAATTTACTAATATTAGCCATAGAAAAATTTCGCTGCTTTGAGAAATTGTGTTTATCATTATTATAGTTAGAGATGGAATGATTCCAAACAAATTCCTGCATAGTGTGGTCAGAAATGCCTGGCTCAAATACAGAGTGATAACTATCATTTAGGATATTTGTTATTATATAATCAAGCGCACTACCTCGGTTAGAGTTTTTATTGTATCTTGTTGGCTCATTAATTAAGCAAGATACTTGAAATGAATCTAATAGATCTTGCAATGCTTTATAATTAGGCTCCTTTTTAAGTTTATCGATATTTGAATCTCCTACAATGATAATTGAATGAAATTTTTTTACAATGATGTTTAGTAATAGTTCCATGTTGGATAAAAATATACTAAAATTACTACTTGGATTATTCTAACGATACAAGCAAACTACACATACCTTATCATCCAGGATCAGAGAACAACATTCGAAATGCTTTTCTGCAGAGAGAGAATCAACAGGAGGACAGCTGTTACATCTACTTGCTAGGTCATTTCTAGCAAATATAGCTCTTGTTGCAACAGACCGCGAAAATATGGAGACAGGAAAATAATTACCTATCTTGAAATTTTTAGCATCACTGGTCAGCCAATGTTCACTAACACATAATAAGTTAGGATCATGTTTACCACAAAAGAGGTCCAGTATGTTTATTTTATTAGATATACTCTGTATGTTAATATGAAATAGTTTAAAAACAGATATTGGTAAGGAAGTAAGAATAAGAATAAGAATAAGAAATTTATTTATCCGTTAAAATATACATTTTGTGGACAGGTCAAGATAAATGCATATACATTGAAAAATTAAGCTAATAAATTAATAAATAAGTACTATCACATGTTAAAACACTTAACATTAAAAAAATCTTCAACAGAGTACAAGCAATTTTCCAAAAGGAATTTTTTAATTTTTGTTTTGAATACCGAAATTTTATTAATTGATCGGATATCACTACGCAATTCATTAAAGAGGGCAAGACCAAGTTTATTGCTTACTTTTAATTTAGTTTTTGGGTGTACGAGTTTGTCACAACCTCTCGTTGAGTAAGAGTGATAATCTGAATAAGTGGTGTATTCATCCAAGTGGAGTTTTACATCCATAAGGTGTTCATAAACAATTAGTGAAAATAATGACATTATTTTTAATTCTTTAAAAACAGAGTTTCTTGTTTTAAACCTTTAATAGCTCTTACGGCCGCTTTTTGTAATATGAATTTTTTTTCTAAATGAGTATGAGCAGTGTTGCTCCATGTTATGAGACCATACGACATTATGGAGTGAAACAGACTATAGTAAGTTACAAGGGCCACCTCCTCGCCAGCAATTCTGTACATTCTTTTAGTTGCGTAAACCGCTCGAGCTAATTTCTTACTAAGATAGGTAATGTGATGTGACCAGTTTAAAGAACTATCTATCACAACACCAAGAAACTTAACAGAACCAAAAGAGTTAGGCCGACACTGAAAATCAAGTATTTGAGTTTTTGCTTCATTAAAAAAAAGTTCTTTTGAAGTAAACCAGTTGGATGCCGAGGTGACAACACTGTTATGATCAATGTCATTAAATGATTTACCCTTAATTAAAAAGTTTGGGTCATCTGAAAAAAGCAAAGAAAGGCATTTATTTGAAGAAATGATATTTGGTAAGTCGTTAATATATAGTAAAAAAAGAAGTGACCCCAAAATTTAACCTTGGGGCACACCCCGTAGTATCGGCATTTCAGTTCTCAGTCCACCTAAGTGATAAACCGTTTTTGTACGGTCTCTTAGGTAAGATGATAAAAGTTGAGAAACAATACCCCGTATTCCAAAATAGTCAAACTTGTTTATCAAAATGGCGTGTGAAACACTATCGAATGCTTAAGTCAGTACACTCGGGAGTACTGCTAATACGTTGTTGGGTAACGGTTAGTTTGTCCATAGATCCCGTCGCATAGGAAGGACTCCCGAGAATACAGGTCTTCAGAGATAGTTATTTCGTCTCCAGGGGTACTTGACGTTTGTGAAAAAACTTGTTGATTGTTACTCCTTCAGGCCAAAGCTGAGGGCTCATAATTTGTTCCAAATGCGGGCAAGGAAATGATAATTTAAAGAAAGAGTAGATATCTGGCCTTTTTGCGTTGAGTTTTTGGCAGCTTACGCTTGAGGCAATTTGTTTAATAAAATTTAGTATATCATCTTCTGTAGTATCTGTATGCAGTCTACTGATATGGACGTGCGATAAATTAATTTTAGGGGCACTTATTAAAGTTTTGTTGGACGCCGTACCGACCAAGGGTTTTATTTTTCTGTTAGATTTTAAACTTGGCGGGGTCTCAAGTGGTGCACGATGTGCTTTTTCATTTACTACATCTGCCCATGATGAGCCATCCTGTATAACATCGGTTCCACATATCTTGGGAGGAAAGGTTGTTAACGGTAGTTCATCTACATTTGTGATAATATTTGTAGTGCCAGTATACTCAGATGGTGAGTTTTTATTACTATTAGAGTTTTTAGCATCGGTCATGTTTTTATGCGAGGAATTTACATCTGCAACTTTGGTGTATTTGTCGTTTATAGCAGTTTTGTTATCTTTTAATAACTCCATTTCATGCGAGATCCGTTTGATATGATCGCTTTGTTTGTTGATTACATCTTTTAGACCCTTAATTTCACTTGTAATGAAGCATCCTTCACTACTTACACATAAATTTGAATATCTCAGTAGAATCGAATTACATAGGCAAAGTTAAGAGATCAAACTTCGTGCACATCTATGTATAAAAACTGGTGAACAGAATTCGCCAGCCGGTCACCTGTTCACGTTACGTCACACGCCGCGATCTGTATAAAAGCCAGCCCATTTCATAGCGAAAGAGGACTGACTTGCCAGACCAGCACCGAGATTGACCTGCCGTAATCTAAACAACCCGAAGCCGTTACTATTGTGCAAATCCAAGAAATAGAGAGTGAGTATTAATTGCCGTTTAAAATCCATTCAAGTCATTGAATTAACATTCCAGGATATAAGTCCGATTTCAAATTCGAACTTTGTTTATAAATTCAATAGTCTACAAAACAATCCTGATAGCTTGGACGAATACGATCCAGCTTCTGCGAATTGTTTTTCTAGAGACTAAGTTAGGATATTGTCCGAGACCGATTTGTAGAATTGTTAATAAAGTCACAGCCGAAACCGCTGGAAAAATCAATCCTTATAGCTTGGACGAATACGATCCAGCTTCTGCGAATTGATTTTAGGGGCTACGTGGTGATTCTCTCCGAGATCGACTTGTGAAATTATTAAGTCAGTCATAGCCGAAGATAGCTGACAAATCAACCTAGTCCGTTATACCCCGTTCCGTAAGAAATTACGTCTGAAATACAGGTCAGAGCGAATACACGACCCACGCTCCGTCGGAGTTAAAAGTGTACTAAATATTTAGATTGTCGCGATTCATTTCATTTGTAGACCTACACTGTAAAAAATGGGTGTAATTTTAATGGTGTAAATTGGTAAAATTACTACGATGTACTGGCAACTATTACCTCATTTTTGAGATAAAGCTTGAAGTACCTAAAAGTTGGAGAACATTTACCAGGTAAATTTGATTCTGGTGTATTTTTACGTTACAGAATAGAAAATTACCTCTGCGTGAATAATTTTACCCTAGATTTGACTGGAAATTTATAATTATCGTGGTAAATTTGATACCATTTGGATAAATTTACCCACTAATAGTGAAAATTTATTCAAATGGGTGATATGATCGTACAGTTTGACATCGTATTATGAACCGGTTACATGGATGATTGATCAACTAATAGGAAGCTGACTTCAAGAAAGTTGTTAGGGTTGGGTTGGTATGTTAAAGGGTTCCATTAGCTAATCAAGTATCCGATAACACACATGCAGACTTGGAAAAATAATTGTCATGATGATTAAAAATTACAAAGTATTTTCTTGTGCAAATTAGTAAATATACAGCGACAGTTAACATCTTATGTTTTTGAGGTTAGAATATTTAATTATAGAAGAGAAATATTTTGTTATACACTTTATTACACAACACAGCCGCTATTCTATTATCTATATGTCTATTTATTAAATAGAAAAACTAAGCCGTTGTAGTATTAAATTAATAAAATTTCTTTAATATGCATATAAAATACTACCAAAAATATAGTAGGTACGATATGAATGAAAACTCTGAATCTTCGGTTAACAAAATAATATCAATTCAAATTTCCCTCAATCGGTTCTGCGCTCTAACCTGATTCCGGTATTGACATCGACAGATGGTGTCTTCTCTGTTTTGCGTATACGTAAAGATATTGATATCCCTCTCTATTACACGCTACTAATGGTCTCGAGCGAGAGAGATACAGCTATCGTACACGTTTTGCATAGTCGAATTTCCCAGATTGCATTGCAGTTGCAGTTTACACTTACTGTCGTGTTGCATATGAGCTTCTGTTTCTAATTCAGTAAGGATCATTTTCATTCTAAAACTTTTAAATGAAATACATTTATTAAACAGTCGATTGTTTCGTTATTGTGAGAACCGGAATACTTGTTTTCTTGGGCCCCTTTGAAAGGTAGGTTGATGGGTTTCTTTGCTGGTTTTGTACCTATATTCGCCTTTTATGTCTAGATTTCCAAGATAGGTACACATAACCTGTACGCCAGCAGAACTTATTACATTAAAAATAGGTTATTACTGTCAAATATGCAGACATGGATTTCCTACATTAAGGCAATATAATTGTCAATATTATCACAGACAGGTGTACGGTGTAAGATTTATTTGTACCCGGAAAGTGAGTATTTAGTACGTTTTTATCTTTCAAATATACTACATTTTAATTTCAGGTGAATTTTGTCTGATGAATTTGTATTTTACAATAATTCTATTATTTTGTTTTAATATACTTTTCTTTCCTCAATCGGAATTGTGGTGCAAGTAAGTTGGTTATATATATATATATCTTTGTTTCTTAATAATAATGTACAGAATGATTTTCTCATTGTTGTCATTCGTGGTTTTCTTATAGAGAATAATGCTCTATTAAAGGTAGGTAGTAAATTATAATTTGGTTTGCATCGTTCTAGGCCCAGTACGGTTCATTTTATATATTTTATTTTTATAGAAAGGCTTCCTATTTTTCTTGTTTTTTCCATTCCACTATTTTGAATCTCAATTTTCTCTATTTTTGATTCCCCCTGGCCCTAATATGTATGTGTATTGCTTTTCCTCATCTCCCTTATTCTAATAATAAATATTTTTGAATTTCAGGTAGTCTTGTTACTTTTGTTGCCGTCCCAGTATGAGGTTTTTTTATATATAAGTTTGTAACAATATTAGTTATTTGTAATTTTTTAAAGAATTTTTTATAAACTTTTGTAATCCTGAATATAAGTAAAACAAAAATTCTCGTTTCATTTTGTTTAGGTTATTGTATTTAGGTAATGATTCACAATAGAATGTTAGAAGAAGGGCTAACATGAACTGGTTAATTCATCTTCCTGGTTAACGATGATACAACAGAATTTTTCAGGGCCAAATCATCTAGGTATTTCGTTTACAAACAAAATTACAATTTGGTGTAAATGTATCTGTAAAATTAACAACAATAATTTTATCTATACAAATTTACATCAAACTGTAATTTCATCTATACAAATTAACATCAAAGTGTAATTTTATCTATACAAATTTACATTAGAGTGTAATTTTATCTATACAAATTTACACCAATGTGTAATTTTAGGGGGTAAAATTACACCAACGTGTTTTTTTCTCTGTAAAATTTACACCGCCAAGGATTTTTACCCGAGCAATGAGTAATTTTCCCTTTTTGGTTAAAAATACCCTTACGCGTTAAATTTACTCCGTGGAATGGTGGCCGCCCAGTGGCCACCATTTCTTAGGGGAATTTTACCCAAATATTTTTTACAGTGTAGGGACAAAAACTTGTCTACCATCTCACGCAGATGGTGGAGACTCCCGACGATAGGAAAACCTCTAATTAGCGCGTTATTTTATACACGGAAACGAACACATTAAACGGCCTGTTCCTAGCCACATTTTGTAAATAGATTGTACATAGCTGGTGTAAATGTAAATAGAGATAATTAATAAACTTAGTTAAGCAAGAAATATCTGTTTTATTTGGCAATCCACACGAAAGAGAAACAGCAATTTTAAAACCTATATAAAAAGGGAACCTGGACCCTCAAGAAACCCGAGCAGGTCAGTTACTGTCATAAGAGGACAGTAAGTGACAACCTCCCCACTTGTAATTAACCATTCAAGCGGAAGGAGGTTACAAAATGGCGCCCGAGATTCAAAGTAACGGAAACTAGATAGAAATTGCTCTCTTTGATTGCCAAATAAAATGTCATTAGTAGAGGAAGATATTACAGGGGTCGGTAGCAAAGTATCGTGGGTATATAGCAAACGAAAAGACGAATTGGAAGTGGAACTTGCCAAGTTGGGATTAGAAACAAAAGTTACTGTAGACGAATTGAGAAAACGGTTAATCGAATTCTTACGAAGTGAAATACCTGGGGGGAAATCCAAAATGGAGAAGAATAATGACAGAGGTAAACTCATGGATCAGGTCCGTAAATGGGGTGTACACTTTGAAGGGAAAAGGGACAGCCTGGAATTCTTAGAACGATTTTCCGAGCTCAGGATAGCATATGGAATTGAAGAAGAAGATTGTCTGCAGGTATTGCCCGAATTATTGAAAGGCCAAGCCTTATTGTGGTATAGAAACAATAACACACAGTGGCAAACATGGTCGGATTTTATAACAGATTTTTAGTTATATTTCCTTCCAAATAACTATCGACAGGATATCCTAGATTCAATCGTGAAAAGGGTGCAGGGCCCTCAGGAAGACACAAAGGAATTTATAATTGCTTTGCAGACTCTGTGCAGAAGGAGTCAAGTTATAAACAAACAAGAGGAATTGAACAGAATTTATAGAAACCTGCGGCCAGAAATCCGACGGTACGTTAGGCCTAGGGATTTCTCTTCTCTGTCGGACCTAATCCAACTCTGCGAAGAGTATGGAAATTTACAGAAGGAGATAGGGGATGATCGGAGAAAATGTAGTATAGAACCAAAAGATACTGTAAACTACATACAAGCGAATAGAGCATTGCCACGGAATATAGATCAGCAAGAAGTATGTTGGAGATGCGGTGAAAAGGGACACCGGCGTTTCGAGTGTAGGGGCACTTTTAAACGATTCTGCTCGCGATGTGGCAAACAGGGTATTCTGACTCGAGAATGCCAATGCAGGAATACGAAACCGGGAAACGAGCGGACGTCCAGCGGACAAGCAGGAGCCGCTGGGACGTCATAGAACACATACCTGTAATAAAGGATGTATCCTCCACAACCGAGGGCACAGTGGACCCGAGGATACATTTTAAGGTTGCAATAGGGAGGCAAGTGTTCTCAGCACTAGTGGACACAGGATCAGTTAGGTCCTATATTAATGAGGAGGTGGCCGATCATTGTTCAAGATGGAATGTTCCACAACAAGAGGTCAGACAAAGGGCGTGTTTAGCGAATGGGGCCACAGTACCAATTAACCGAGGGTTTTATATCAAATGTACTGTGGATAACCAAGACAAGGAAGGACATTTTCTGGTCTTACCGGGAATGATGTCCCAGATTATTTTAGAGATGGATTTATTATATAAATGGCAGATAACCATTGACCTGCGAGAGCCCGATATGCCCAGGAACGCGGTTGAGACCCAAACGGAAATAATAGGTAGTATCTCTAAATTGGAGACTAGTCAGGAAGAGAGACTGAAAGCATTCCTGAAACACGAGCTGGGGAAATTTATAGGCGTGAAAGGATGTACGCCGCTGGTTAAACACCAAATCAAGCTGAAGGATCCCACCCCTATAAAACAGCGGTATAGACCACAGAATCCCGTAATGCAGGAAATTGTGGACAAGGAGGTAAATAAAATGTTGGAAGAGGGAGTAATTGAGCCATCGAACAGTCCATGGAGTTCACCAATAGGGCTCGTCAAAAAGAAAGAGGGTAAGCATCGGTTCTGTATAGACTTCAGGAAAGTTAAGGCCCAGTCAGAAAAGGACGCATATCCGTTACCGTATATTACTGCCACGCTTGAAAAGCTTAAAGAAGCAAAGTATGTGTCTACCCTGGATTTAAAACAAGGCTATTGGCAGATTCCGCTTACTCCCGAAAGTGAACCTGTCACTGCCTTCACTGTCCCCGGCCGAGGACTATATCAATTTACAGTGATGCCTTTCGGATTACATTCAGCACCAGCCACATTCCAACGCCTACTCGATAGAGTAATAGGACCGGACATGGAGCCAAATGCGTACCCATATATCGACGATATAATTGTGGTTAGCAAAACCTTTGAGGAACATTTGGCCCATTTAAAGTGCTGAGAAGATTGAGGATGGCCAATCTGCAAATTAACGCAGAAAAATGCCACTTTTGTAAGCCGGAACTACGGTATCTAGGGCATGTAGTGGGAAAAGAACAGACCCAGAGAAAGTGGAAGCTATCGTGAAAATGAATCCTCCAACGAATGTATGTAGCTTGAGGAGATTTTTAGAGTCGCATCTTGGTACCGCAGGTTCATTCCTGAATTTTCAAAGATGGTGGGGCCTTTAACGAAACTATTGAAGAAACAAATGAAGTTTCAATGGCTTCCCGAGCAACAGGTAGCTTTCGAGAAAATCAAGAAAAAACTTACGCAGGCTCCGGTTCTAACGTGTCCTGATTTCTCCAAACCATTCACGCTGCAAACAGACGCCTCAGATAGTGGGCTTGGGGTGGCCCTCACTCAAAAATTAGGTTCACAGGAACAAATAATAGCCTTTGCTAGCCGAACGCTAAGTTCCTCAGAAAAGAACTATTCCGTGACGGAAAAAGAGTGTCTAGCCATTATCTTTGGAATTCGAAAGATGAATATGTACTTAGAAGGTTACAAATTTACCGTTATCTCTGACCACAGGGCTTTAAAGTGGTTATGCGATTTGAAAAACCCATCCCAGAGGCTGGCCAGATGGGTCATAGAACTGCAGCAATATGACTTCGAGATTGCGTATCGGAAGGGTGTATTAAACAGAGTAGCAGATACTCTGTCCCGAGCCCCATTGCCGGATCACGAAGAAGAAGAAGAGATTGCCCTTATCGAGCCTGTTATACCGGATCCCTGGTGGGAAAAGAAAGTTAAAGCCGTCAACGAAAAACCCGAACTACTTCCGGATTATCGAGTGGAAAACGGTAATCTATACAGACACTTTCACGAGGCCAATGATTACACGGAAGGAGTCTCCCCCGAACCATGGAAGTTATGTGTTCCAAAGAATGCCCGAACACGGGTTCTGTACGAATGTCATGATGAGAACACGGCAGGACACCTAGGGATTAATAAAACAATCGCAAGGGTGGCTCAGAGATACTACTGGCCTGGTATGTTCAGGGAGATATCCCGCTATGTGAGGAAATGCGAGCACTGCTTGAAATACAAAGCTTCGCAACAGGCACTTCCGGGATTCATGCAGCAAAGCAAAATATCCAAACCATGGGAAATGGTAAGTGTGGATCTAGTAGGACCCCTACCTCGATCGAACAAATCCAACAATTATTTAGTAGTGCTGCAGGATCGGCTGACCAAGTGGACAGAATGTCAAGCAATTCGGACAGCAAACACGGAAACTGTCATGAGGGTGCTGAAAGATAGGGTGCTTATGAGACTCGGATGTCCCAGAGTGTTAATTAGTGACAATGGGGCCCAGTTTGTCGCTAATAAATTTCGGAAATTTTTAGAAGAGTTTGGAATCAAACATAAACTCACCCCTCCCTATACCCCACAGGCCAATCCAGTAGAGAGAGTTAATAGAGTGGTAAAAACGATGATTGCGCAATATTGTGAGGACGATCACCGTACATGGGACGCATATTTGCCGGAATTAATATTTGCCATCAATACGGCCCGACATGACTCAACTGGATTTACCCCCGCATATTTAAACTACGGGCGAGAAGTGGACCACCCGAAGACTTTGTTCCGGGAAGTTCAGGGACCGGGTAGCGACGATGATGATGGAAACCCCGATCCTACTAGACATGAGGAACAGTTAGGAAAATTGAGAGACGCCGTCAACATCGTCAAATTACAGTTGAATAAAGCCTTCACTATCCAGAGTCGACACTATAATCTGAGACGGCGCGATTGGGCACCTAAAGTAGGGGAGGAGGTCGTGTGCAAAGAACACCCGCTATCCTCGGCAGCTCAAGGTTTCGCCGCTAAACTGGCCCCGAAGTTCGCAGGCCCGTTTAAAGTGAAGAAAATCATTTCACCGGTAGTGGTCGAGCTGGAAAATGGAACTAGTCGTAAACCCGTTCGAGTCCATGTAAAGGACTTGAAAAAAAATTAACTGTTAACTAATGTAATTTTCTTTCCCCAGGAGTAAATATGACTTCAGTTCCGGAAATTAGAACTCCCGGGAAAGACGCCGAGGCTGCCATCCGACTGGGAAAGAGGCTGCACGATCTATTTGGTTCCAGTCCGGAGTCAAGTCCAGAACTCCAGCTGTACTATTCGCCGATCCCCAATATGACACCGCCTACTCCCGATCTACCCCAGCAGCAACCGTCCCTACCAAAGAAACTATCAACCCCTTGTGTAAATAACCCCTGAAATATAGTGACAGAGACACCGTTAGTGGTATAAATAGATTAAGTGTAGATAGTAAGAAACCATATTTTAAGAAACGTTTACGTAAAATGCATGACTATAGGGTGTATGATCCAACCAGCCGGCTTGTGGCGCGCGTGAAAATACCGTGGGACTGTGAGGTCAAGCCGACGTACGAAACGTATCGTACGTTCGAAAATTTTCTAAGAAAGAAAGGGGGGTGTGTAATGAAGCATCCTTCATTACTTACAAATAAATTTGAATATCTCAGTAGAATCGAATTACATAGGCAAAGTTAAGAGATCAAACTTCGTGCACATCTATGTATAAAAACTGGTGAACAGAATTCGCCAGCCGGTCACCTGTTCACGTTACGTCACACGCCGCGATCTGTATAAAAGCTAGCCCATTTCATAGCGAAAGAGGACTGACTTGCCAGACCAGCACCGAGATTGACCTGCCGTAATCTAAACAACCCGAAGCCGTTGCTATTGTGCAAATCCGAGAAATAGAGAGTGAGTATTAATTGCCGTTTAAAATCCATTCAAGTCATTGAATTAACATTCCAGGATATAAGTCCGATTTCAAATTCGAACTTTGTTTATAAATTCAATAGTCTACAAAACAATCCTGATAGCTTGGACGAATACGATCCAGCTTCTGCGAATTGTTTTTCTAGAGACTAAGTTAGGATATTGTCCGAGACTGATTTGTAGAATTGTGAATAAACACACAGCCGAAACCGCTGGGAAAATCAATCCTTATAGCTTGGACGAATACGATCCAGCTTCTGCGAATTGTTTTTCTAGAGAATTAACATTCCAGTATATAAGTCCGATTTCAAATTCGAACTTTGTTTATAAATTCAATAGTCTACAAAACAATCCTGATAGCTTGGACGAATACGATCCAGCTTCTGCGAATTGTTTTTCTAGAGACTAAGTTAGGATATTGTCCGAGACCGATTTGTAGAATTGTTAATAGAGTCACAGCCGAAACCGCTGGAAAAATCAATCCTTATAGCTTGGACGAATACGATTCAGCTTCTGCGAATTGATTTCAGGGGCTACGTGGTGATTCTCTCCGAGACCGACTTGTGAAATTATTAAGTCAGTCATAGCCGAAGATAGCTGACAAATCAACCTAGTCCGTTATACCCCGTTCCGTAAGAAATTACGTCTGAAATACAGGTCAGAGCGAATACACGACCCACGCTCCGTCGAAGTTAAAAGTGTACTAAATATTTAGATTGTTGCGATTCATTTCATTTCTAGACCTAGGGACAAAAACTCACGCAGATGGTGGAGACTCCCGACGATAGGAAAACATCTAATTAGCGCGTTATTTTATACACGGAAAACGAACACATTAAACGGCCTGTTCCTAGCCACATTTTGTGAATAGATTGTACATAGCTGGTGTAAATGTAAATAGAGATAATTAATAAACTTAGTTAAGCAAGAAATATCTGTTTTATTTGGCAATCCACACGAAAGAGAAACAGCAATTTTAAAACCTATATAAAAAGGGAACCTGGACCCTCAAGAAACCCGAGCAGGTCAGTTACTGTCATAAGAGGACAGTAAGTGACAACCTCCCCACTTGTAATTAACCATTCAAGCGAAAGGAGGTTACACACTTAGAAAAGATGAATTAAGTTCAGCAATGGCTTCTTTAAAAAACATTTTAAGTTCCACAATTTGATTAGTAATGGAAGTATGAATCGAATTACAAATGCAAACAGATTGTTGTTCCGGAGTAACAAGAAATTCACAGGCAGCATTACAATTAGTACATTTCCAATTTCTTACAGCTTTGTTGGAGTTTAACACTTGATAATCTTTAATGGTCATATTACTGCACTTTAAATGAAAAACTTGTCACATTTAGCACAATTGATAGTATCATCGTACCGGCTAATTTTAACGTCGCAAACGGAGCATATTTCTAATTGATCTCATTCTTCAGCATGTTACATCTTAAGTTCATGCTGTTTCTCAGCATGTCTCATCTCCTGTTCCAGTTTCTCTTTCATACAGCTCACTCCTACACTACGGTCTTCAAGCTTGAGATAATCTTCCAATGTATTTGTTTCGGTTTTGTTAAAAGGTCACTAAAATCATTAATTTTACTAAGATCGGAGCAAGTACGGAAAGTAGAGTATCATCAACAAATAAAAACTAAGGCACCAGATTGAATATTACAGACCTAAATTAATATTGAACATGGTTGGCTATCTATCTATTTTGATTCTGTGATGGACATTGATGTTTTCTAGGTGCTAGGTTGCTGGTGGAGACTTAAATTAAGATTAAAGATCTATCTATTTTGATTCTGTGGTGGACGGTGATGCTTTCCAGGGGCTAGGTTGCTGGTGAAGACTTAATTTAATATTGAAGATGGTTGGCTATCTATCTATTTTGATTCTGTGATGGACGGTGATACTTTCCAGGTGCCAGGTTGCTGGTGGAGTCTGAAAAAAAACATCAAATTAAAATATGACTATACAAAATCGGGTGACTTGGTAGGGAGTTCAAAGAAGTCAAGCCGCTTTATCTTATCAAAAATGTTCCCAGGCGGAAATTTACACTTCAATAAATAAATATACTAATTTGATCAAAGTTCCACCTATAGTGTTAGTTAAACAATTTATTCTAAATTTTCAGATAAGATGAACTTCAATATGAGTACTATAAAAGCAGCTTGAATGAAGTTATGCAAAACTATAAAAAAAAACTCGGAAAGTGATAAACGAGATCACCAATAATCCTAAAAAGAATACAATAAAACAAATAGAAAAAAAAATTTAATAACAACACAATTGTAAACAATCCTCAGCAAATTGCAGAAATTTTCAATAATTATTTCATGGATATAGGAGGAAAACTCACTGCTAATTGCAACACCGAGAATGAAAATTCTGTACACTTAATCACGAATGAAAGTAATACAAATAGATTTAATGGTGGAAGTCAGTGCTTTGTGATAATTTATTATATTGATATAATAAAATAAAACATTTTCAATTTGTTTTTTATCACATATATTATAGAAACAAATCGTGACTATAGTTTCGAGACTAGCGTGTCATCTTCAAACTAATACTAATTTATGAAAATATGAATAATCTTTGCTATTTATGCTACAATATAAGACACAGGTAACAAGTGGGGTTCCGGTTGAGAAAATACATTGCTAAAATAGTATAATTGCAATTGGGTAATGAGGTAGAGTTAATATTGTGATAAGAACATTTTAATGGGGAGGTATAGATAGATAGATCTTTATTTAAATAGGATATCCTAATATACAAATCAGCTAAAAAAAAAGTTAAAGTAAGAGATATGTGGTACATATTGAACAATAATTGCATTGAAAAAATATGCTATAGAATATATCACAAAAATTAAATAAAATACATTGAAAAAGTTAGTTTAAATAATAAATATCATATTTGTGCATTTGAAACAAATTTCTTTAGTTCATTTTTGAAAATGTTCAGAGATGGGCTACTTTTAATTAGATTTGGTAATTTATTGAACTGATCGAAACTTTTGAAAATCAAAGAGTTCATGGTGTTTTTGTGATTTGTTCTATTAATATATAAATCATTATTATTTCGAGTTAAGTGGTGGTGAAGATCATGATTGAAGACAATGTACTGTTTGAAATAACATGGCCCTAAATTGTTCAGTATTTTGTATACGAATATCATGGTGAAATAAAACAGTCTTTGGGAAATAGATTGCCAATTTAAAACATTAAGCATAATATTAATAGGAGTATCCCTACCGCACTTCAAAATGATCCTCATACCACGATTCTGAAGTTTTTGGAGTTGAGACAATTTATTCAGATTGAATAGATATAGGATAGAGGAACAGTAGTCGAAGTGTGGCTGAACAATTGTCTTATAAACTGTGATTCTTGACTCAGTTGATAGATTTTTGGCAATTCTAGAAAAAAAGAATAATTTCTTTGAAATTTTTTTATGAATATAATCAAAATGATTATCAAATGATAAAGTATTATCTATTTGGAATCCCAGATATTTAGTTCTGTTCACTATTTCAATTTTTTTATCATCAATGTTGAGATTAATATTTTTTAGGTCTATTAGGCTGTATTTATATTTGGTAGTGATTATCATTGCTTTTGTTTTCAATACATTCAGCTTGAGTTTATTCATTTTCAAATATTGGTTGACACTTGCTAATGTGGTATTCATTCTTTCTATTGCCATTTCTAAGTTGTCATGACTGCATGCCAATAGGGTATCATCCGCAAAAAAGTTCAGAAATGCGGAATCAACAAACAATGGCATGTCATTTAAATAGAGTGAGAATAGAAGGGGACCCAGAACACTACCCTGGGGAACTCCAACATCATTTGCAATTTCACAGGAGTATATATCATTCACTCTAACACGTTGTTTTCTATTGGTCAAGTAATTAGATAACCAGTTGTACACTTTCCCTTCTATTCCAAATCTATTCAATTTGGCTAGTAGTATAGACCTATCAATGGTCTCAAATGCTCTTCTGAGATCAAGGAACACAGCCATAACAAACTTATTATTATCCAGTTCGGTTTTGAATTTATTTAGGGAAAGTTGAACTGATGATTCGCACGAGTGCCTTCTACGGAATCCCGATTGGTTATTTATTAAAATATCGTTTTTTTCAACATATTCAATCAGTTGATCATATACCGCTGTTTCAAGTACCTTCTCAATCGGAGGTAAAGTATTGATTGGTCTGAATGCATTCGCTTTAATAGTATGAGGAATTTTAGGTATCGGGACAATACTACTTTTCAGTCTTTCAGGTATATGACCAGCTTCAAGGGAGGTATTGATAAGATGCAATAGAACATGACCGATAATCTCAAAAACTTGTTTCAATATTTTGGAATTTAAAATTTCATGAATACTGCACTTATTATCCATAGAAAGTATAATTTTACGTAGGTCTGTTAATGTAAGTAATCTGAATTCTGAGAAAGTTTTATATATATTATATTTTTTATTGCACCATGACTCCATATAGTCAATACTCTCAACTATTCCGTTTATGCTTTCTACAAAGTATCTATTGAAGTTATCTGATATTTCAGAATTATCAATTTTCAATTCACTTTCTTCAATATCTTTGGTTATTCTGGATTCACTTAATAATATAATTTTAGGGTTGTAACAGACTAGACTTTCTTGTAGTTGATCCTTGTTTTTAAGAAGACTTTGAATATTCAGGTATATAATGTCTGTGTTTAATTGTATATTAGAATTATTTTCTACTTTTTTGAGGAACTATTCGAAATTTTGTTGACAATCGTGGGTTTATTATTTACATATCTAATTGTTTTAGAGTTATCACCGCTTTCGATCAAGTTTTGTAATTCACCCTTAACCCTTTGATAGTACTCACGCTGAGCTATAGTCTGGTCACCAAATATTTTTATAGTTGGAACTGCTATGAATTGTTTATTTTTTAGAATATATTTTGCATCATCTGATGATTGGAGTACTACTTTGGTTGGGCGGGTTTTGTTCACTACGGGTTTACCTAATCTGAACATTTTCAAATTGATTTTATTTACATTAAAATTTTCGAGAACTTTTTTGACAGCTTCAGTATCCTGAGAAATCCTTTCGGCTTGAGATTCATTAATGTTCAAAATGATGAGGTTTGATGCACGATTTTGTAGCTCAAGCATTTCACAAATCATGTCTTCTTTATCCATTTCACCAACGCTACTCTGGGGCCTAGGTGGCTTAGCAATTTTCATTGCTTCAACTTCACTCCTCATGTCGGAAATTGCTTTTATAAGAGCTGGAACTTGATGGAGGCCAGATGTACAGTCTTCACAGAGGAACTGTAGTGATCTCCTTTTCAACTGCATACATTTTAATTCACTGGGGCATAATTCCGAACAAGCAGAATTGCTATGAATGGGTCTCCTACATGCATCACATTCGAAAAATGATTCATTTTCCTCAAATTCCACTTTGCATTTGAAACACCTGGTTGACATGGTAAAAAGTTCAGAAGAATCACCCAGAGAAAAAACAACAAATAAAATACGGTAACAGACAAATTGCTGATAACACAGATAAGGAGG
This sequence comes from Endomychus coccineus, assembly GCA_958510875.1. Lineage (NCBI taxonomy): Eukaryota > Metazoa > Arthropoda > Insecta > Coleoptera > Endomychidae > Endomychus > Endomychus coccineus. Next base: position 129,305,532 of record OY294068.1, on the reverse strand, counting down.
CAGTTTCTTTTTATGTTGAACAGATGTTTTTGTTAACCTTCTATAAATTGTCACTCAAATGGAAATTTATTTGCAATATTTAGAGGGTTATTATTCACTATTTACTAGAATTGTTGTATTTATATGAAGCACAGTTGCACAGAGCACTTCAGAAACTTTACTTTGATATTATTTTTAACTTTATTAGATTCGTGAAAACTAGGTAAAAGTGGTATTATTGTGGAGCTACACGTATATGTTGTTCACGTTAAGAGTTCACGTCGTAGGTATAGTTGGAAGGCACAAGAGAAATATGGAAAATTTCACGTTATCAAGACATCAAACATGCAAGCATTACTGTGTCAAATGCTTTTTGAACGTCAAAGATAAAATTAAAGGTGATTTTAATATGTTTCTCATACCAAAGACAATAACTTCTTACTTTTTAAGGATTTGATTCAATAATAATAATAATCCTTATTCACCTTAAAAACATACAAGGTACAGAAGGTAAGTCAAACAAAAAATTGGTACAATGATTACTGAGATAATTAGATGTCGGTAGTGTATGTGTAAGAAATATGAAATATGTAATATAATATAATAAAAGATTTCCCGTATATATAATTTATGTAAATTTTCTGCCCAGGAAAACATTCTTATAAATCATCAGGAGACAAAAGTTATCTGATAGAGTAAAAAAGTTTTTGTTGGAAGAATGATTTCACGCCATTCTTGAATGAATTGTGAGTGGGTTTTGATTTGATGTCAACTGGTAAAGCGTTATAAAAAAAATACATTTATAAACTGGAAATTTGCGAAACATAGTGGTTTTGTGAGGAGGTAAACGGAGATTTATGGTCCTTGTGTTATAGTCATGAACGTCAGATTGTTGATGAAAAGTGTTGAAATATTTCCTGGTAACGTTAACGCACTTCATGATGTAAATAGAAGAAGAACTCAGGAATCATTCTTTGGAGATGAAAATTTATACATACAGTTTTTCCATTGTTCAAAATCAAAGAGTTTTTGTTGCACCAGAACTCCATTTCTGTGCATGTCTTATGAATTTTGGTTTGTACTTCCCCAAAAGACTTGCCTGAAGCTGTTGTTGTTATGTCACCTACAAACATTGTTACTATAACCTCGCTGATAAAATTTGGCAAGTCATTCGCAAACAATAGGAACAATAACGGTCCCAAGATAGATCCATGAGGAACCCCTAGTGAAGCATAGAATTCTTCTCAGAGTTCGTTGTTAACTTTTACAACAAGGTGGCGGTTTCTTAGGTATGATTCAAATCAATTTAATAAGATACCCCTCATGCCAAGGGTGTATAGTTTTTTAGTACAAATTCGGGATTCAAACTGTCGAAAGCCTTAGACAGGTCGAAGAGAAGGGAGACGACGTAGTTGCTTCTGTCAAGTTCCATGTAAACATAATCCATGAGTTGATTTGTGGCAGTTTCCATTGACATTGAAAGATGATTGCTAATTTGAACATATCTGGAAAGGTACCTGTGTCCAAGGATAAGTTTATCATGCGAGTCAAAGGAGGAACGATAATTTGTGGAATTGTTTTTAAGAGTTTGATGCTTTACTATTACTAACTGACCATTCGAAATATCTGAGTAAACATTCGCATACTGAATTAGATTTTCTTTCTAGGTAAGATTTCAACAAAGAATGCATATTTCCTCTAATACCGTAGAGATGAAGTTTACTCAAAATTATATCATGTGAAATGCAGTAAAACGGTTCGGTAAGGTCTCATAATATAGCACTTGTTACACAGATTTCTTCAAATTTCTAATGATGAAGTTTGTTATTTGCATAACAGCATCAACGTGTACAATTATTAAATTAGTGAAATTCTTAAACAATAAAACTTAACGATGATTTTATTTTTCAAAAATAGTTGGAAACTTTGTAAAACATAATTTCCACTAAGCGAGTGCTTCAAATGAAACGTATTTTCTAAACAATTTCTTGTACTCCGCCTTTCAAAATAAATTATTTACGAGACAAATTCCAAATGTCGAATGAGTTTGTCAAGTTTTAGTTTAGGAATTTTCTCTTAGATTGATGACTAAAGTTTGACATGTGAAATTACTTAAACTGAACTGTTTAATTTCGTCCAAACATTTAGATTTGCTTTTTGTAGAACTATTATTATTTATTAGTTTTTAATGCCTATTGTATTTACGCCTGTGATTTGAATTCAATGTTGTTTTGGATTAGATTGAAATGATTCAATTAAAGTTAATAATTTTCAAACATGGTTTATTTAAAATGTTTGATCATGTCATTTAAGGTAAATAAAACTATGCAGTTCAACAAAACGGTTCAGTTATTAAGCTATTGCATATAGCTTTTATCGCAGGCTTTGAGCGCGGCGACCGAATCAAGAAAAAAACAAAAGATGTAGATTTCCGTAACTAGAAAAACAAAAAACAAATACTGTAACGAAATATCCTGGCACCCACCATTCAGCCTACCATGTAGCTCGGCCGAGCTTAAAATTGTTGAAATGTTTCGAAATGTTAACTTTGAACCTTTTAAAAGGTCGTGATAGCCCCAAACTGGGACGAAAACTGTTTTGGATTGGTTAATTTTCGATAAATCGAATGACGTTCACGTGAGAAGCTCGTAGTGCGCGAGTTAGAAAAAGTGCATATTCACGGTACATAGAACGTCTTAACGAAGACTTTTCGCTCCATGTCGTTAGTTTATGAACGGAGCCAACTAAATAGCATAGTCTCGGGCCCCAAAATGTCGAATAAATAGGAAAATTTAATCAATACAGTTTTAGGTATTCTCAGCTGACACCTACTAGCAACTGACGTGCCACGTACGAAAGGGAATTTTCTAGCTACTTAAATATACCGAAAGCGGGTAAAAGCCCAAAATACTTTATTACAACTGGCGCCGGCCGCACGGGGTTCGAAACGGCCCCAAATTAACAAAATAGAGGTAAAATGTATTAACTCTAACTTACGTGCAGCGAGCTCCTGGAGGCATATGTCAAAATGTTTGCGTTCGTAGCTAATTACATAAGACGTCTGGAGTTCATGCAATTGTGTTTTTATACAATTCGAACCTTCTAATTTCGATAGGCCACGTGAAAATCCCGGAACCGGAAGCGTTATCGAAATCTGAACGTTAAAACTTTCGTATAAAATTGTGTTTGCAAGTAACTGTCTCCATAGATAACTCTACTACCGGTAGTAGAGTTATCTATGCTTGTCACAGAATACTCTTCATAGAGATCAAGATGATACTCTTACGTGACGCCTTTTATGTTTACCCTACGTGGCGTCTTTTGGTGCTACACTATATGTTCAACAGTCGATAGAAAATTTGATTTTGAGTTCCTATTAACATATATGCAGACACTTAGTTTTTGAGATACAGGGTGTTGAAATTGAAACAAAAATTTCTTTTTGCAAATATCTCCGGAATTGAATATCGTACAGAAAACATCTTTTGCGAACATTTTCTACTCATAGCAAGCGCTATGCGATCAAAAATTTTTTTTACTCCCAATTCGTAAAGATTTTGAAGGGGTAGTGGATGTTTTTCTGCCCAACTTTTTCCAGTGGCGTAGTGCTATGCAATAGCTTTACCGCGGCAGTTCCCGAGTGCCACACGTTTCATTTTTTTAACATATTGAAACACATGAATGCACAAAGTTACAAAAAAAAATGAAAATAAGGTAAATTTGAAATATTGATCATATTATGTACACATCAATTTATATAATTTCAAAATATTGCAAAAAGAGAAAATTAGATAGCTCCAGGTGTGAGTTTTTTCAGAATAGCATTCTTCACTCGTAATAATTCAATCTCGGTTATTGAGGGGTAACTTGAATCTGCAGATGGACCATCAAGTGAAGAATTTATAATTTCTTTTCGGACGTCAACTATCGTTTCTTTTGCGCTGAAATAAATAAAAAAATGTAAGCAATTTGAGAAATTGAAAAAATGTATATTAAAATTATGAAAACCAATAAAAACTTGGATTAAAAACAAAAAAAATTGACCAAGATCAAATAATTTGAATAATTTCTGAAGTATATCTCAAAAAGATCTTTTATATTTCCAGTTTTTATAAGGTTATGGAAGGTAAAAATAATCACCGTATCGGTGTTCTTTCAGTATATTTCCCGCATTGGTATTCTACCCATTGCCTTATGAGATGTGGAGTAAGTAACTTATAAATGTCTTTATTCTCTCTATAAAACCGTTTTACTTTTTGAAAATCAATTCTCTTGCTTTCTTGATGGAGAGTTTCCATTGCAGTACTTTTCCCTTTTGAATTCCACGATTTTCTCAACTGTTTTCTACCTGAAAATGCATGTATGTCACGGAATACTTTCCCCAGTAATAAAGTATTTTCACCTAATATATAGTTCAATTCTCTTTCTGTTACGTTGTAATTTGCAACATCACTGGAAAAGTTATCTCGCATCCTTCGAGTTTCTTCTGGAAATAAATGGTTATAAATGAACAAATTTTTAATGTTTGCTCACTTGATAAAATTTCGACTCGTTCAGCTCAGTGCCAGTACCGTCCAAAGACCGAGATTCGACAGAATCTTCACTTCCGAAGAATATTCATTTTTTCTCCTGCACGACCTTTCTCAAAACACTATCACTCAACAAATTTATTATTTCATTTAGAATATCATGTGAAAAGAATTTTTATCCTGTACGACCCATCCACGCGCTCAAATCAGAAAGGTAATTTTTTCTCAGCTCTAGTAATTGACGAAAGTTAGAATTAATTTCATCGTGCCCTCTTATTGCCAAACCTTGGCGGCACAAGAACCTCAAAGAGGTAAAGATAGCCATCAGGCAAGACTGGGCTCTTACCATTTCGGATTTGATTTGTTAATTTAGTTTTGAGGCAACTGTTTCAGCTGATACGGAAGCTTCTTTATGTGCATTTGAACGTTCGTGAGATCGAAACTTTTCTAGCGCCTTTTTCCAGTTGAAAAAGCCAACTGAAGTGAAAACATCTTCTTTTTTCGTGCTAAAACTCAATAAAGATTTAGCCTCGGCCTCTTTGCAGGTTTTACAATCAACCCGTTCAGCTGCAGCATCATATTCAATCCAGGTAAAACTGGACTTCCACACGGAAAAAAATGATTGGCTATGTTTACTAAAATTTGGATCATTTCAACAAAGAAAATGAGTACCTATAGAGACAGCAAAAATCTGAGTGGATGTAACAAAATTTTCCTTCTAATTAAATGTTGCTGTATCAGCTAATCCACCATGTATCAGAAGCAACAGAATTTCATCATATCTTTGTTGTACAAGACAATACTTTTGCTAATCCCAGCACACTGTTTTGTTTCACGAGCAGTTTTCTATGCGTACTTATAACAATTATACTTAGCACCTTTATTTGCTGCGCGAGTCACGAGAAGCAGGTAGGAACTGAAAATATGTTTAGCTATTATGGCAAATGTTACTGCAGTGGGAAACAATGAATTTAACAATGCCAGCCAAATATTATAGCATCGGTAGCGAAAATGTTTAGCTATTACTGCAAAAGCTACTGCTGTGGAACACAATATATTTAACAACATCAGCCAAATATGTTTGCACCCATAGTAAATATGTTTAGCTATTATTGCAAATAGTACTGCTGTAAGAACAATGTATTTAACAGTTTCAGCCAAATTTTTTTGCAGCCGTAGCAAGTAAGTATAGGTATTATTACAAATGCAACTGCTCTAAGAAACAATATATTTGGCAGTTCCAGCCAACTATATTTGCACATTCAGCAAATATGTTTAGTTCTTATTGTCAATGCTACAGCTGTGTAGGACTCGATATTTTCGACAATATCAGTCCGATATGTCTGCAACAATAGCGCCTCTTAATCTGTTGGTAGGTAACCACTTCTTCAGCTGTAACAGATCCTGTAGTGATATAATCAACCTTGGGATACTCGTGCAGCCTTATGATAAATTTATCTGAGAATATATAGAAAAATTATTTTTTGAGCAAATAATAGCAGGGTAACTAGCTATTCCCAATATTGGATGATAGGTATGAATATTATATGAAAAAAAGGTATAAAAAGACATTATGAAAATGATAGCTATTTATTTCTCGAGTAGGTACTACTTCAATTTGTATAATAATAATGAACAACAAAAATTAACATGTTCTACATATAATGTATCTTCAAAAGTCCACTGTCACACAAACTCCTACTGTGATAGTGAAGAGTTTTGTATCTAGACCAAAGCTTTCTCAGCATATTTATATATAAATTATAAAATGAAATTTTTAACCAAGCTCAAATGCAAATTTTGGTATAGCAATTCAAAGTATGAAAGATGAAAATCAAATTACACATCATGTAACATATTTCTCAACATAAAAAAAAATTCTTGATGCTTATACAGACTGTAAAATAAGTGGGAGATTATAGCTACAATATTTAAAAAGCACATTTCAAATAGCATTTTCTGTCAATATGCAATAGAATAAATAATAATGTACTAAATATATAATATAATAAAATATGAATAAAATGAAAATATTTTTATCACGAGTGCAAAGAAAATGTCCTACGTTGAAGAGTTGTTTTGGATTCTATTGTGTGAAACAAAAGTGCTTTTCGCTATTTTTACTGAGATCCTTATATTATTATATTTATGCCTATTTTTCTCATTTCACATACCTATTAATTTTCTTTTAATTTTTTAGGAGTTCTGTTGTTTTAGGAAATAGATGTCCAAAGCAACTAATTTCATCTATCAGACCAAATAATTCAAAGTAACAAAATATACCTCTCTTTGCAATATGTGACATGGCAGGGGATCAATTAAATCTTTGAAGAAAATGAAAATTTTATTATTTCTCAAGAAAACTTCATAAGCATGAAAATGTTCATTGAAAAGAATATTTTCAGTATCGAAACAAATGAAACCAACCTCGTCATTACACATCAAAACATTCTCGATAATATAAAATGTTGGAGCCATATCATTTAAACTTCCTATAATGGCCACACCTTTTCTATATGTTATGCCATTAATACGTATCCATTTATAACGATAATTTTGGAATAGAGTATTACTATCAATTTTATGTTTGTAATTTGGCCCAAGCAAATAGTTGCGTCTTAGAACTTCATGATTTGAGAATCTGTTACACAAAATCAGCTGATGTTTCAATGTCAAAGTATAAGTTATATTCCTTCTTGATGATTACGTTGGCGGTCATTTTAGATTGTCGATGTTTTGACTCAAATCTCATTGATGATATATGTCTTAAGGGGCCCACCATTTTCATAATGTGTGGGTAATGAAGAAGGAAATGAAATTTTGGCTTTAAAGTATCCTTAAACAAAATCAAAAAAAGCTCGTTATGTTCAATGATAGCTATATCTAATTGGTGTGCCATCTGAATTGAAATTACATTGGCCACAACGATATCTAAAATTTCTCGAAGTGCTAAATATAATTCCCATACCGGATCTGATATGGGAATGAGATCACCAACTAATAAACCAAAAAACTTGATGAAGCACATCATTTCAGAGGCTGCCATGGAAAGTTTGGTTTTCTTTACAAAATTTAGTGAGACAAGTGGAGGCTTATTTTTCAAATCAATATGATAACTAAACGTTTTTATACGAAAATTGAGAATTTCCAATGAAAAATATTCCTTAACAGCGATATGTTTCAAAATGTTTATGAGGTCATAGTGAGCAACCCCTTCTAATATGTCATGCATATAATCTACACTTACATTATTTGTGACATGAAATGTCGGTATTTCATTTAATACACATGATTCTTTAATACCAGTTTGACTACTATCATTAAGAATAATGTGCTCATTATAATTGTTCTCATTACGCAAAGTTACATTTTGAATATGACATAAATGTTGTGAAACATTTTTTGACAATGTGCAAAACCTGCAATAAAAATTGGACGAAAAGCTTTCCACTAAACCTAGCATAGAATGTAGCCCAAGATTATCCCCTAATACTAAACCTAACACGAAATAAATGGTTTTACTATTTCCATCAATTGTTACATCGATACCATTTTTTTCTAAAAATATCAATTCCTCAACTACATGTTTAAGGATCCATTTATTTCCAAATTGTTTCCGATCATCAGAATGAAACAGGGCTACTAAAATAATGTTATTCAAGGTGCTTCGATATTCTGGGGGTAAGAATGGTAAACTCATATATACAGCTCCTAATTTATACAAACCTGCATGTGAACCTAAGGGATTATTTGTTTCATAGTCGTCAAAATACAAAAAAATCGTATAAACAATATCATCATTAGTATAATTATTCAACTTAGAATGCCATAAAGTGCTCTGTATAAAATTTGAAACATTGTTCCCTCCACTCAAATAATGAACATATGCATTAACTACTTTGAAAAAATCTGGTAATTCAAATAAATTTTTCAATACATGCCTCACTGGTATAAATTGTGCTGTAACATATACTTTTCTCAGAAATGAACTTGTTTTTGAAACATCAGCATCCATTCGATGACCAATTTCATATGTAATGGGTTTAATCAAGCAAGTTGATTTTTCAAAATCTTTGAATCGCAAATATTCGGAGGACAAGTGTTCAAATGGATTGTTCGAGTGATCAAATATCAAACTTGTGTTTTGGTTGAAACTGTCATCAATGCCCAAGGAAGTCAACTTATCACTTACTCTTTTTGAATAATTTCTAGAAACCCCCCTTCCATGAAATTTAAAAATGCGTCAATTATAACTTGCACCATATTTCTTGATAATGACTCTATGGAATACAATTTTGTTATGAAAGTTTTAGCTTGAATTCTGATTAAATTTGCATAATTCTTCAAATCACACTGATCATTCTCTTTATCATTAGGAGCTACTTCTTCATCTGTGAAAAAATTAGTAGTTTCACCCTCATCAGGATATTCCTCATCATATTTACTGTTTGAATATTCACCTGAACTATTTTCATGCTTACTTACGAGATGTTTTCTGAATGACTGATATCGATTGAAAATTCTTTGACAATCCCCTTGACTACATCTGTAAATACTTTCAGATGTAAGCTTGAAATGATATGATAATCCTCCCAAAGATTTGGTAGCAAAATTGCACATAAAGCAAAAAAACATATTTGTTTTGTTATGATCTTGGACAATTTCCATACAGAAACCTAGCTCTCTCTGTCAATTTTAGCACATTGACTCATTATTGGTGATTATGTTCCTAGTATTTGTAAGATCGTTGAGTATGGTCTTCAACCCGATGAATTTCTTGTCTCTATCCGTGTGAATGTCATAAATAAATTTTTGTATGAACAACCATACCTGCTCACTCTCGATTGGGTATTTAGCATCAATGGCAAAAAATATCTTGAAACATATGTCTATAGCTTTTATGAGGTTTGGCACTTTATATAATTGTTCATCAATTTGAATGTATATGGCTGTGGTGTCGTTTAGAGAACCCACAATGAATGGCTGTAGAGTGGCTTTCCAACGAAGGAGTTTTGTCTTCCTGGATTCCACAATATGGCTTAGCTTACTTACTTTCAAAAGTTTTCCATCTAGAAAAAATTTTAATTAAAATACTCATGTAATGATAATATTCCAGAGGGGTTACCCGAAGTGGACTCGTTTTCAATGGCTTCAATTTTCCCAATAATATTGGCATCTCTATTATTTTTGTAGTGTTTTATGACAACATTCAAAGCTCTCCCATGTTCAGAGTAAAACGTTAGTTCCTTTCCTGGGTACAATTGTGAAAAATCACTCTCAAGCTGCAACAGAATCAACCAGTTTTTGTTGATAAAAATGAAGTTGCAAATCTTACTAATTCAAGTCCATCATCCTGAAGCAGAGCTGGATATTTTTTTAAATAGGAATAAATATCTCCTTCTTTTATAATGGATCGTCTGATATTGAAGGTTTGGTTCCAATAATTCGTAACCATAGACGTTGTATTATTTTCCAACCACAGGAGGAAATCTTTTACTTCATCTGGGAGCACTTTATTCTCTAGAATCATAATACGATTTTTTACTACCTGTATAAATGTACAGAATAATTGGTTAGTTGACCTAATCTTTTCGATTGTGTTATGCTTATTTGCAACTGATTCAACCGTAATACCATTACTCAAATCCAAATAACTTTTGAGATAGATACCTAAATAAATTTTCGTCTTTATCAGAAATAATTCAAAATAATAATTTTATTCTGAAAAACTATTTATAGTTCAATACTATAAACAACAATCACCCGTATCCACTAAAGTTACTGTTAATGTACCAAGGATCTTTCAGCTACCAAGTAGTCATCATCAGAGTAAACTCGTGAGTTTAAAGGTCCTTAATGTTGTAACAGTATTTTTAGTGGATACAGGCGATTGGTTCTCACTTAAAGTTTAACAGTATATCCACAGTGTGAACTGTTTTTATTTTATAGTTCTATAGTTTACAAAGAAACACAAGTTAAACACTCAACAGATCCTTATTATCTAATTAAGATGAAGCAATTCTATAAAATTAAAATAAGCGAGGAACAACTGACACTCATTCAAAAATCTGCTGCCATTTGTGCATTCATATCTATTAATGCCCAAAATTAGTATTATTTTATGAAAGAAATTGAAACATATTTCCCAAAAAGGTTACTTTCTCATTCGTATTTCACTTATATCAACATATTTTACATAATTTTAGTTTATATAGGTACCTACAAACCTGGCTCAGCTGGGGTCTTTGGAGAAGACTTTTTACTTATCAAGCCAACTTTAGCGAATCTTCTTCTTAAATTGTAATATTTGGTGAAGAGTTTTCCTCTCCCTGATTTATTTCCATTTTTCTCCACTGTACAAAAGTAACAGTCTAGAAGAAGCTATACTTTACTAAATTTTATGTAAAATTAAAAATGATTGTTACTTTAGTTTCCGTAGGGAATAGTTGTTGGATAGAAGTAGCAAAATCATTCAAATCTTTAGATGAGAGCCTGAAATAGATGACATCACTTTACAGAACTATACATGACATATTTCATTATAACATTTAAAAAATGCATACGTAGATACTCAGACCAATTCATTCATATTTCATCAACCAAATGTGATCTCTTTCGAAACAAAAGATAGAAATGGTTCATTCATGGTTACAAAAACTAATTTAGAGCAATGATTAAAAAAAAATACATTCTCATCAGGATTAGTAGTGAAACTTTGTTTGATTAGCAAAATTTGGGTGAAACTTAGTTGACAGAGCGCAATTTCCGAGTAAAAGTTACTTCCAATTCGAATTAAATATACTGTTTTCACTGTCACCTAAATACTTATTCAAATTTGCACTGAAAATGAGCAAAAGTAACGTTTGTAGCCAATATTTTCAATCCTAAGATCACAAGCCTGATATCCAGTGTAGTATTCCTAACAAACGTGATTTCAGTTTTACAAGTGACTTCAAATCAGGTTGCAGAGAAATATAATAAAATTGATATAATCACCTTCTATCTACGTTGCCATTCAATTGATGTTCAACCACAATGTCAACCAACTTCAGTCTGGTGTCTCTGTTGAGAATGCCATATTTTTGGTAATATTCCAATATGTATAGACCTTTGCTGCTGGTACGTAACAGTTCATTCAGCCTGAATGTGTCCTCATTCCTCACACGCACTTTCTTTACAGGAGGTTCTGGTGATCCCACAAAACTATCAAGTGTATAATCTGTATAAGAATTATTCAAGTTAATTTCCAGTAATCTAACACATTCTGGCATAAATTGTTCATGTATCAATATCAGCATCAACATAATGGGATGTTATCTAGTTATGTACAACCCTGAACAAAATCATCTTATCCCCACTGAATAATTTACCTCATTCACTTACTTAATGGTTCCGTTCCATATTCGCTATCAGCAGTTGTGCTCTGTGTGTCACTTGGTGTAGCAATGGATATGCCTGACAATGATTGGTTGCTAATAATTGAAACTGTGCTCGTATTTGACTGAAATTTCAATAACACAATATCAGTTTTTCCTCAAAGAAGTGCTATGCAAAATAGCTATTCAAAAATAAAATGCAATTAAAAAGTTATCAAAACAATGATCTCCGGTAGGTAGTACAAATGAATAAATAAGGATAAAAAAGTATAAAGCAGATTAATAAGTGGAAGGCTCAATTTACCCATTTGGAAAACAAGTTATTTTATCATAGTTTGTATATAGAAAAAAAAGGGAGAACGTTTTTGTTCATCAAAAAAATTTAGTTCAACTTTCGAGGTTTTGAAAACACTCTTATAATGAAACAATGAAAATAAGCGGCATTGAGGAAATAAATTTAGAACATAAGTCTGTATAAATAATGAAAACATTACTTCAGGTGGGTCCACTATGACAACTGGATTCTGGTAAGCTTTCAATTTCTGTAAAATTTTCAATCTGTCACCGAGAAGGGGTACTATTTCTTTCGTAGATGTTTGATCTAATAATAACAATCCTTCGAAATCTATATGATGTTCTGGAAAAAGAAAAGCTAATGTGATTGTGCGACTACCATATTGGAAATTTCAAATTATAGGTAAGTTGTTATAGAATTTATAGGTTGAACTTTTTTGTATAAATATAATAAGTTTTTATTATCAAAACAATGAAAGATTGAATAAATAGGTCTAGAATAATGTAGATTCCTCAAATTTCAAAATATATCACAGTTCCAATACACTTTTTCAAATCATTTCAATATATTCGGGTTTCTAACAAACCTTGACCGTATCAAATTCTGAATTCTTTATGCAAAACTTTGAAATATTACTAAGGTCAGGTGGGGTAAGTGTGTAGCAGAATATTAAAAGTTCCTATATTTCCAAATCGCATTTTCAGACCATTTAAAATTTGAAACTAATATTTCAATACAATATTTTAATGTGTATTACCTACAAATATTTCACATTATAACTTTCCACGATAATCACGTCGCTCTATTTTTCACTTTTTTCAAATCTATGTCCGTAGTACACACTTCCCACTTTACATGGGGGAAGTGTGTACAAGATTTAATTTTTAGCTAAGAATCAATAGGAATAGAATGTGGGGCAAGTGTATAAAAGTAGAATGTGCAATCTTCCGTTAGCTATTTGAATATTTCAAATAATGGTAATACTTTCGTAGTTATAAACTTTTTTATTATTGAATTAACAATGAAGGTGGCCTATGCTAGGTGAATAAACAACTTAAACAACTTATTCAATATTATAATTAGTAAAAGTAACACTGAAACGGTGCAATCCCCTTTTGGTGACCACTGGTTCAGGAAGAAGCATGACAATATCCTCTGTTCCAACAAAACTTCTTTCTTCTAGATCTGCCCATATAAATGAGCTAGATGCAGACACATCTAACGACTTCACCTTTCGTGTGAACTTGATTTCAACTTCATTGTCTGCTTTGTTTACTGAAATGATTTGGCCAATATAATGTTTACGTGATTTCTTAGTAGAACAAACCACCAATACCCAATCATTTACATCTGCAGTTGTTCCTTTTTTGTTTATTTGATTCACAAATTCGTTCAAGTCTTGTTCTTCTCTAAACTCTTCATCAATATCATGGTCAGAATCCTCATAGCTTCCTTCTTCCTCTCCTTCTTCAGATGATATTTCATCGGAGTCCACAATTGCGGGAACCTTTTTTGTCTTTGCGGGCTTCTTAGTTTGTTTTTCTTTTAGACGCTTAGGGGTCTTCTTAGTTTCTTTTTCTTGTAGACGTTTAAGTACTTCTGGAGTAGTTATTATTTCTGCACCAGTGGCAACTTTTCTCTTCTTTTTTTTTGGATCTGTATGTTGGTGTTGTTTCACCATGTCTAATAACAGTTCTTGGAATGATACCTGAGGCTCATTTGAGCTGCCAGCAACTGACGGTTCTTCAAGTTGTCCATTATGTTCGTTTTCTGGAGGAGACTTGTTGAGGTTCTGCTTGTGTGTTTCCCATCGCTTTAACGCTAACGTATCATAGTGTTCTGCTGAGATAACACTTGAATTGAAAGGATATATTCCTCCTTTTCTAAACCCATTGATTATAATTTCAGAGTCTGTTTCAGACCATATTTTTCCAATCAATCTACTGAAATGTTGTTTGGGAATTCTTTGACCCTGATTATGCCTTTGCCACTCGACAAGTTGGGCATCCCATCTTAATTTCAGCGAACGAAAGACACTCAAATCGAGTGGTTGAAGCAAATGACTCGAGTGTGGCGGGAGTTTTAGTATTGTAACGTTATTTTTCAATGCACATGATATTAGACATTCATCTATATGGGACACATGACCATCATAGATGACGAGAACAGGTCTAGCATCACCGATTTCTTTTAAGAAACCTTTCTCAAAATAATTCTAAAAAAATTGAGATTCCATCCATCCGTTGGCTGTAGCGGCATAAGTAGTTCCTGGGAAATCTTTGCCTGCTGGCGCAACCCATCCATCCCATATATTTTTCCTTTAAAAATTATTAATGGGGGCGCCTTATGTCCTGTGGCATTTGCGGCCATTAGAACTGTTATGTTATCTCTTCCGCCTCCTGCTGTGGTTCTTGAAGATGCGGTTCCCTTTTTTCCCACAATTTTCACCTTGGAAGGATCAAGACAAAATCCAGATTTATCCAAGTTCCAGATAAATTGTGGTTTATCTCTCAAATCCAAGTCCTTTAGGGTCTTCTCCAGTAATTGAAAATATTCACCAATAATAAATGGGTCCATACACTTCTTTCGAGAAAATTCAACCGACTGGGGTTTTTTAATAGATAAACCGTGCCGCTTAGTAAATCCCAAAAACCAGTCTTCACCGGGCACACCATGTTTAAAAGGCGTTTTGAGTTTATTGCGTACAACATAATTACCTACAATCCTTAAGATTTCGGTACGACTCAAGCCCCAACCCCATTTTTCCATGGTTGTGATGCCCTCCACTAATTGCAGTTCCATCTCCAATGGAATAGCCGTACTCCGGCCCTGGGTGTTACTTTTTTGACCTCTTAGTCCCCTTATGTGATAGTTTACTGTCATCTTGGGTATCTTATATTTTTGACTAGCTTTATAGGCGGTGATTCTTCCACTCCTAACCTCTTCCACTGCCAGTTTTAAATCTCCTTTAGAATAAGATTTGGCCCTATCACTTTTTCTGACATACGTTTTGGATTGATCACCATTGGAAACGCCAATTGCTGTAACAAACAACGTGTTCAAACAATAATAATATTGGTAATTGGGGAAAGTGTGTATTATTACACAGTTAGCCGGGAATAATAGTACACACTTCGCCGGATTAAGATTTGACCAGGGTAAGTGTGTACCATCAACAAATATTTAGAAAGAACTATCCTCGGATTAAAATACCTTCATAATGTTGTAAATAAACTATTTCTTACCTTCTCTGCATAAAAAAAGATATTAAAATCCAACACAAAACGCCGATGATACTTGATTGTAAAATGCACGCCTCGCATGAAATGCGCACTCAACGGTAGGTTCAAACAGAATGACATTTTCTAGATAAATTAAAGCGAAGAGATTTTCGGTTTCATCTGACCTTGGAAGCATCTACACTCTTCTCTATTGAGCCATAGATGGGGCGCTAGTATACTAATCATATAAAGAAATATCTTGACTTTACACACTTACCCCACCTGACCTTACTACAAAAATACAGTGGGTTAAAAACAATGTTTTGAACTTACCTTCAAATATTTGCGTCAGGTGCCCGAAGCCCCACGATTCCAAAAGCTCTCCGACAGACATTCCGTTGAATCTCAATAGCTTTAGTTTCAATACTCAATGAATACAGAGATGAATAATCATAAAATCATATGATCATACTCAATATTCGCAGCAATCATCAGAAACCAGTAGAATCTAGAGTGAAACCGATACCAAGCCACATTTACCACATGCTCATACAGCTTCAAACTTCAAACAACACTTGAACTTGAATTTTACACCGAACGAAGCGATCAACGATCACACACGGAAATATAGCGGAAAGTTTTTTGAAATCGATCCAATTAGATTGCAGCATGTTACCGCGTTTTCACCCCAACAAGACGGAGCTTGCCGCTTGCGCCGTTGTTTACAACTTTTCTCTGCTATGCCACAGCCGAAACGCGAAGCCGACAAAGACAAAGTTACAGTCGGCAAAGCGGTCAATTTCCGCAAAGAATCAAAGTAACGCTTTCTGTGGTAGCCAATCAGAGCAATTTCTTGTTGCCACGTGTATTGAGCAAATATGATTTGCAATCAGAACAAATAATTATGCATATGTTTGTGATCTCGGCTAATTTCTGTGCATCTTTCGCGTCAGGCGTCACAGTTAGATTTGCGCGCGGAAGCTCAATATTTACGTCGTAGGTATAATAAAAATAATAGTAAAACATCCTCTCTATTAAAGGCGGAGTTTCGCTATTGTTATTCTTCAACACAGAATTGCAAAATAAATACGTAATGAAAATGTTTCGATTGATGTTTTATTGATGAAAAAGCAACTGAATTTATATCAGATAGAAAGGTGCCTTCATTATAGATACCTGGGTATGACATTCGTTTTTTTTTTGCTGTGAAATATTTGAAAAACTGAGATAAGTACTTACAACCTACATTCACAAGCATCGAATTATGCGAACCTTATATGTGGAACGCCGAGCGTACAAAAGATTTTGAAACAAAGCTACCTATACCTACCTATACTATCTTCAATCGAATAAATTGTTTAATATACGGAAATAAAACAAAACTCGATCGGATACATACATACATATTCTTTCTTCATTGATCTCAGCAAATACGATGTTACAAAACATATTGGTCATTGCAGCATTATTAGTAAGGAGTACAAGCCAACAACATGTAATAGCTGGACTAGATAAAGCTTCTAGCCCCAACAGCAAGAGAACGATAGCATTTTATATTATCATCTGTAGCAAACACCTATTTGTAATGGTGGCATAAATGTTTCATCCACAGTTAAAAAAGTTGTTGCGGGAGCAAAAATTCCTCCAGCAATTCAATTTTTGTTATGAGTAGCAAAGCATTTTTTTCCGTGCATGATTTTTGAAACTTTCCATTACTTTTAGGTACCTCACTTGCCTGACTAGCTTGATTTATAGCTCTAGGTACCGGTACGTTACCTTGGCAATCATACGAAGTGCCGGGTTTGGGCGACGGAGATCTAGGTACATCTTACAAACGTGTTTTTTTTACAATAAATCTGTCTTTCGTTATCCAATATTACTAATACAAACCACACATATCATTCACAACATCAATTATAATATTAGGTACAGCACAGTGAAAGTCAAGCTACAGCAATACGGCGACGAACTGAGTGATCCACAATGAGCGTTGTGTATTCGTTACTGTAACTCACCTGTCAAACTGACGTGCGCCCGCCCTGCACTCCCCTCTCCAACTCAGTGCCGCCAGCGGTGAACCACGTGATCCCGGTTCTAGCTACCAGTAATGCCAGTGATGGAGCGTTTACGCACAAACTGAAAATTCCCCGACTCCCCCAAAGATGCTTGACGATTGTTTTCCACAACAAAACTTCATTACATTACAAAGGCAGTGGATTATGTATTCATTCGTGCAAATGGATAAATCATTTTTATCAGACAAAATATAGATACGGAAGTTTGTTTACAGTTTTTAATAGTTTGTTTATGGTTTGAATGGTACTTTTTTGGGAAGGGGGCCGAGCCCGCCTTTCTGAACATTGGGGGGCTGAGCCCCCCTTATCACAACATTGGGGGGCTCGAGCCCCTTGGGCCCCATGAAATCGGCGCCCATGCTACTCGGTGAATCATCAGGATTTGTACGTTTTTGTTCTGAAAATGAGAAATTTTAAGTGAATAGAACAATTTAAAACATCATTATATTGGACACCTCATAGGGAAACACGCTTTGCTTACTAAGTACACAATATACAATTCTTACTTGATAAGAAGTTCGATTTGCTCTGTTTATTGCCATTAATAGATACAGATTAAGCAGTTTCAGATTGCTCGTCGAAAACAATGTTTTTTAAATTATGAAGTAGCTCAAGATAAAGAGCACTTTGATATTTTGTTTGAAGAAGAGAAATTTTCCAACAGTTTAAAAATTTTGAAAATATCATCTTGTTTCTGAGTGAGAGTATAGTAATCTTTGTGAATATGTCGTTGATGCGACATAAAATCCGAAAGTCGGCTTTCCAAACGATCATCTTTAGCGAATTCTGTTTCGGTGGCAATGTGTTGTCTCATAAGTATGGTTCTAAGAAGAACCTAGTTTTTAATTTCCGATTCTTCAGAGAATTTCCGTATCAGCCTGCAAGTATCAAAAGTTTCTTGGTTCGACTTTTTTGACGGCATTACAAATAAAAAGGGATTTTCTTCAGACACCAGCTTTCTTTCTATTAGCTATAATTAATTTTAAAGCATTAATACCCAGTTGACGATCAATGAACAACGCATTGTTCCTGCCTAGCTACCCAGTGAAGGTAACTCGAGCATATTTTATCATCTTTTCTTTCGCCATTCCATCGTCTTCTGGTCCTAAAATATCATCATCACTCATAATTTGATGTTGTTCAAAACCTTACAGTTGTATTCGCTGAATTTCCCCTGGTCCTTTGCGATTGAATACAGCTAGGGCAACAAGTATGCTCAGTACATGTTTCAATAGAGAATTTTTCTCAAGAATTTTCGAGTATTGATAATCCTAATCATCAAGATAAGACCTGAATTGGGCTATTTCTTCTTGGAAGTTTTACTTTCTTACGTCGCGTATTAATTTTTGGAGTTGTAAGACTTTCCTTATTTATAGTGACTACGAATCGAATTTCTGTAAAATTTAATAATCCAGGCAATGAGCCGGGATTTCAGCTATAATAAAAAAAAGTAAATAAAATAACAAAGTATTTCTCACAATATGATTCATCATCAGTCAGGGTTTAGGATCCTGGTGAGGTTCCCAATTTCCCAAAATTTCGAAAGTTGTATTTGCAGGCTGTTACTGAACAGTTAAATTTGGATTTTGGTCTAGATCAAAAAGTTCTATATATAGAGATTTTTTGTGGGATTCGGTTAGTGGTGCTATCAGGATCATTCATAACACATAAAACCTCACCGGTCCCCCTCCCCCCCGCACTTAGACGCCAGAAATGGCCCCAAAAGGGTAGTTTCGAATTTAAAATGCATCAAGGCGGTTTTTGGGTCGCTGATCACGATTTTGACGTGAGAATAACTTTAATTTGATTCTGGGGGTGGAAAATCGGCAAGTTGTGGCCATTTTTGGCCCCCAAGGGGGGGAAGGAGCTTATGTGTTATGAATGATCCTGATAACGAATCGAATTCCACGAAAATTTTTCTATTCTAACCTACATGTCTTTTTATTTTATTTTCCGTTCGTTGCTTGGACTATAATTTTTTTTTCATTTTCTTCTCACTATTCTCATCTTTACTCTGCATATACTCAGTTTCTAGGACTCTACACACTTGTTTCATTAGGTTCGATAAAGTTGTAGCTGTGGATGGAGCTTGATATGTGTTGTCACTTTTAATTCCTGCAACTTAATCTATACTTTGAATAATCAAATATCCTTTTGAAACATTTAACAAGTACGACAAGTTGTTGACAGCTAAATCAATTTTTTGAGCAGCCAAAACCAGTTTTCTCAAGTTTCGTAGGTTGGCACTAATGAGTTCACTATTATGTTGCTCAGTATACTTCAGGCATTGATAGTTGCCAAATACAATAATGGCCTCATCAAATCGAAGTATCTCTTTAATTTCATCATTTCGAAGATCTGAGAATATTCTGTTTCGAAGATCTTCACTGACTATCTTATGAATATTAAAATCAAACTTATTAGCTTCTCCCTAAATGTTTCTTCTTTTAGATGAACCAGTCCGCGGTTGACATCTGCTTAGGTGATGTCTTAGGTTAAATTTCAAAAACTTGTCCAAACATTGTGAACATGTAACAAACACAGTAGACTTTCAATTGCTTTTTCGACACACTACCATTATATTTTCATTAGAAAGCTTTAAATTATGTTTTTGTAATTTGCCTCCATTTTGATTTTCTAATTGACCCATTAACGAACGCAACGTCATCACTCGCCGTGTCTTAATATCCAAAAAAGCACGGAACTTTTTACGAAAATTTTTAGGTTGGCGAGCTTGATGCGGAACTATCTTGTCATCATTATGTCAGTTTAAATGACAGTGTGTTTGAAACTTATCGTATTGCTTCTTATATTCTATTCGGGATTTATCCGGTAGCAAATTACCCACGGTATTTTGGGCAACTTCACGTATTTCAGGGGGCGTACATGTAAGGCTCTCTTCCATATTCATGGTTTGTGACAGAGTTTTGATAAAACAAAAAGCGATCACAGAACCACTAAATCAAATTTTCACTTTCAAAATTAAGATGTTACCAACCACCATAAAAATCCCTAAATGGACTAAATTAAACATTTTTGTTTAAAAACGGCATAAAAAGGGCAAATTACAAAAAATAGTATAAACAACTCGTTTCCTAAGACCTTGAAGCACTCATTCTTTAAAAAAACTCGTGTCTTCGCCACTCGTTTTTTAAACTTGAATTCGTGCTTTAAGACGAGTCTTAGGAAACTCGTTCTTTAATATACTATTATAATCACCTTTTCTCCTCAATCGATCCATCAATGTCGTTCTTTGAGATGTGTTTGTGGAAGCACTCAGAATTCTCTTCACATCTGTTTCTTCTTTGTGCACATTTAAATAATGTCTAGAGATTTCAGCCATAGATTTGTCACAATAACAACAGAAATGCTTTTTTTGAGAATGACACATACCTGACACAGAAAACAAATTGTTAGAATATCATTCATCTTCTATAATGCTTCAACAAAAACAGAATGAAAAAATATGCTTTAATTAACTTAGTTCGATAAGGAAAATAAAAAAATGTTGTACCTTTTTCCTTAGTTTCAATAGATTCAACTGGTTCAAAACTCACATTTAAAATATTTACTCCACCATCTTTGTGAATCATTTCTTAAAATAGAAAAAAAAATTGGCCAAAATAACTGGCATGTACAAATATGTTTATACCCGTTTCATGTTCTTCTACATAAACACTTTGGAAGGCAGAATCTAAACTAAAAACAAACTCACAATTTTCAATATCTATTGCTTCAGCTGATGGAGATAACGAATCGAAAGTATCTTGGATTGATGTTTCTAGAAATCAAACAGTTTCAATGGAGAAAACGCCTTCATAAAAAGGATATCACATTACCTGCTTCAGATTGTGTCACTCCTAGTGAATGAGGTTTCACATTAGCTTGCTGATGTCAATATCAATCAGCGTTTCTAGAAATCTAACAGTTTTGATAAAGAAACTTTTAAAATTAAATAAAAATGGAATTAGCCAAGTTTTGGAGCAAAAGAATCAATAATAATCCTAAATAACTTCACTGTGATGAGATTTTGTAGGAAAATCACTACTAATTATATTGTTAGTGAAACTCAAGCTCAAGTTTAGTTAGAAATTAGATTATGGAGTCCAGTCTCGATCTCACATTTTGGCATTTAAAATAAGTAGGAAATATTTTGATTATAACATATTAAAACCTCATAGAATGTTGATAAAATATTAAAATATAACAATGAAATTCAGTTATGTGTAATAGATTAAGAAACCCTATCAATAATCAAAATATTCCAGTGCTATCCTCACCAGTACATCCTCTTAGCTCAATCAATACAACATATGTAAGTATGTTGGTTCTTATTCTGTTTTTTGATCACAACAACAAACTACACACTTGAATTTACGAAAAATTAGTTGCTGAAAAGGGAAGAATACATCTTGTAGAACGACGCTATTTGTTAATTTATTGTAGGTAGTTAAAAAGTAGTTATTTCGTTATTTTCGTATATACTCGTATATACTTTAATCTTGAGCAATCCTTGTTTTGAAGTGATTCTGGATATTTATCATTGATAATGATACATTCGGCCCTTTTTGGTGGTTTCCTATAGGGTAAACTGGCCTAAAATGGCATAGTACTTTTTGAAACTAAAGTAAAGTAAAGTAAAGTTTATTAGGAAAAAAAATAGATTACATATTCGAGTTTACATAGGTATCTTGGAATTAAATTTCACAAAAAGATATACATTTTATTCATAATGTTTCCTTTACAAAAAACGCAAATTGATATCATCTCTCATATAAGCTAAGCTTGTGCATGAGATAATGATAAACAGCGTTGTGTGAATATCGCTTTCAGTGTATATGTTACTGTGAATGTCCGAAGCAGAGTGTATGTTTGTTATTTATTCTGTTCTTTATGTTTTCGGTCATTCACCAGTGAATGTTATCATACACCACGACGACTTGGTTAATCTTCATTCTCTTCATGATGAGTTAAATTATGAAAATTTAGCAAAGATATCGGCAAAACAGAAGTTCGGGTCTGATTTAAAATGAACTCACAAATTGTTACAATAAATAAAATCATAGAACTATAATAAATAAAACAAATTTAATTTGTTTATTAATCAAAATCTTAAATCAGTAATACAAATAGCATTACCTGCCAAGTAAGGTAAACAATAACGTACACTTATTATTATTGCTATTTATTGCCCTATTGGCTATAGAATTCAAAAAATATTCATTCGTTACAACGTACCTACGCATAGGTAATTAGGTATTACAGCATTTTTCGCTATAAGAATAAAAAAAAATATTTATTAGTACATGGCAAACTGTTATGGCATTAAGTATTACAAATAACTCCACGAGCTTTACAGTTACACTTCTTGGTGTTGCATTTTTGTGCACAATTGCAACGCTTATATCCTTGTCCTCCAAATCTTGATTCCAAAGCAACAATTTCACGAATTAATATTTTTGTAGAAGAAGTTTCAGAAATATTGATAAAATTTTCCTTACTGATGCAAAACTAATTTCTAGTATACATCTGTGATAACGTTCCATGTTTTGTAGCCAATTGATAATAGTCACCATCCACATTTGTAAAACATGTAAGGATATTTCTGGAATCTGTATGACCTCTGTCGACATCAGAAACACGCAACCTTACAGTATCTCCACATTTTGCAGGAAGAAAATTTGCCTGCGATACTTAAAGCATTTTTTTCCCTTAATCTTGAAGTCCAAGTTTCGCTAATTCTATATTTCTTTCAGATGCCTCTTTTCTGTCGCACAGTAAACATATTTCGGATTCTGATATTCTGCCCTATTAGCGGTGCGGCGACGGGTGGTCGGCGTCGAAAAAAGAGAGAACAATAGCACTCTAACTTTCACTTAATTTCGAACAAACACTGGCGTGTGTTAATATTCACGTAATTAGTAAATTGCAGTATCTAAGACACACAAAATTGCCTTGGAGTATGTTAACATTCACCGGTGTATGTCCAAAACAAAAAAAATATTGAAATAATTTCGAACTTACACCATTAATATTGGTGATTGTCGACATACACTGGTGCATCTTAACATTCACTAATATCGGACATTCACAGTAACAAATACAATTCATAAATAAATCTAAATTGTTTCGTACTCATTGAGGAGTAATGACTTCGAAGGACCAGTGTTATTTTGCTTGAGATAACACAAACTCTTTTTGTTGAATAGAAAGCACTTGATTATTATAAATCTATATTACTATCAACAAACAACAAACGATAATGCTGAACAGGGTAGTTCTTAGACTATTTAGTATTTACATTTACTTTCTGGATTGTCGTACCGAATATATAATGTTACTGCTTGAATGCTTGCTGGCTACTCGAGACTCGCGGCTGGGGTAGTTTTCCCCCACCGTTCTAGCATCATCTTGTACTTTAAGTACGCTCGTACTTAACATTCTGGGCGCCTCGAACCATCGGTTTAAAATTAATCGAACATTCACTTGAAAGTCAATATTAGCAACAAAAACTGTCCAGAATTACACGCTACATGAATATAAACTAAAACTAGCAATAACAACTGGAATAATCTGATAACCATTGATTAGTCTTAATAAACATTAAAGTTTGTAACTAAATGTACTTCACAAACATAGTTCCCTTATGTACCAGAGAATATATTATTCTATTGGGTTTTCGCCCATTGGTAGTAAGCAGAAAGTGCGCACTGCACGTTTCACCAATTTATTGTGAGTTTTCACTGATACCACTCTCACATAACCGTCTTTTCCCGGGTGCACATCCACTATACGACCCCTCTTCCAACATAAGGGGGGTGTTGGATCCTTGAGTAATACCAGAGTACCGATTGTAGGTTGCGGCCCATGTTCTACCTGCCATTTGGAGCGTGGTTGGAGATGATTCAAATACTCCTTGGACCATCGTTGCCAAAAGTGTTGCCGCATTTGCTCCACATGCTGCCATCGTGATAAACGTCCGAGTTTCAATGTAGTGATGTCGGGTTCCGGAATACAGATTAGTGGGGCTCCAATTAGGAATTGGCCGGGTGTCAAAACCTCATCGTCGTTAGGATCTTCGTTTAAAGGAGCTATCGGCCTGGAGTTGAGGCAAGCCTCTATCCCTGTCAATAACGTATATAATTCCGCATATGTTAAAACTATTTCGCCTAAAGTTCTTTTTAAATGAAATTTCGCAGACTTCACCCCGGCTTCCCAAAGTCCTCCAAAATGAGGAGCTCTTGATGGTATAAAGTGCCTCTGAATGCCCTTATGGTGAACCTGATTCAAAACTTTGTCTCTAAATTCATCGCTTTGAAATAGTTTTTCTAATTCATTGTTCGCTCCCGTGAAGTTGGTAGCGTTATCAGAATAAATGTGTGATATTAGACCTCGACGCGCAATGAATCTATTTAATGCATTTAAAAAATTGTTCGTAGTTAAATCTCCCACTAATTCGAGATGAATTGCCTTAGTGGAAAAACATACAAAAAGCGCAATGTAGGCCTTAGTTGTCCTTTTGTTTTTGATTTTCCCGTCCTTAACTAGATAAGGACCGGCATAGTCTACACCTGTATTAAAAAAAGCTCTTGGAACGATTTCAGTTCTCGCAGCCGGTAAGTCGCTCATTCGGGGTGTGAATTCCATAGGTGTTAAACGAGAACAAACATAACAATTACGCATGACGTGTCGTACTTGATCGCAACCCGCCAATGGCCAAAATTTCAATCTAATTGACGCTAAGGTTGCGGTCGGTCCTGCATGCATTAAATTTTGATGTTCTTGAGCTATTATTAATTTGGAAATAGGATGTCTAGGTAGTACAATTGGGTGTTTTTGGTTATAATTAATATCTGCATTACGTAATCGCCCACCTACTCTTATTATCAAATCTTCATCCAGGAATGGATTCAAATTTTTAAATTTTCTGCTCTACAACTCTCTGTTGCCAAGTTCAGCCAATTCCCTTGAAAACTCTGTACCTTGTAACGTTTTTACTATATAAATGGTTGACTTGGACAACTCTCCCGGTTGTAACTGACCTGTTAACTTATTATTCCGACAATTATGAATAAATCGAAAAATTAAAGCCACGATGCGTTGTAATTTTTTATATGACGAGAATTTAGGAAAGTCTATTAATTGGAGCTTCTTAGTGTGACTGAAAAGTACCGTTCTTTTGATTTCTGAAATTTCAATTACTTCTGTCCGTGTTATAGGCCATAACCTTTCATCTTGTTGGAGCCATTTCGGACCATGAAACCACATGCTACACTTTTGATGTCTTTTAGAACTGCCTTCATTAAGTTTGCTAATAACAATGCCGCACATAGCTCTAACCGCGGTACTGTTACAGTTTTCAGTGGTGCTACTCTCGATTTCGCACATAGTATATTGCAAGCATATGTACCGTTGGAGCTTTGTGTACGAACATAAATACTTGCACCATACGCCTTTTGGGACGCATCGGCAAATCCGTGAAGTTCAATCAGCTGATATGGGAAGTCGTTGATTACGGATCTTAGAATTTTAATTGAGTTTAATGCAGGTAATTCTTGTAGTAATTGCTTCCACCTAACTGCCATTATGTCCGGAATTTTTTCGTCCCATCCTAATTTCATTTCCCATAACGCTTGAATTATCAATTTTGCTTGAACTACTACCGGACCGACTAGATTTAAAGGGTCAAAGATTTTTAATGTGATAGACAGAATTTTTCTTTTGGTATAATTCTCGCTCATATCATATTTTGATATTTCATACCTTAAACTGTCGTAATTGCAGTTCCAATATAAACCTAACGTTTTTGCATCTCCCTTCAAATCAAAATTGAAAATAGTGTTTGGTTGGTCGGAAGTAGGTAATATTCTTGAATCATTAGCAGCCCACTTTTGCAACGTAAACCCGCCTAAATTTAACACCTTATTCAACTCATCGCGTAATGAATTGATTTCTTCAATTGAATTTGCTCCGGTTAACACATCATCCATATAAAAATCTTGTAGCAATACCCTAGAGGCATTTGAATATGTTGACTCATTCTCGATTGCCGATTGTTGCAGACAGCGAACGGCTAAAAATGGTGCAGACGCGGTACCATATGTTACGGTTTTCAACTGATAAACCCTTAACGCCTGTTCACTATCTTCTTGCCAACCAAAATATTTGCTGAAACTGACGGTCTTCCTTGTCGACCCAAATTGCCCTATACATTTTGGCAATATCTGCGGTGACTACATAACGATGTAGTCGAAATCGCAAGAGAATACAGGTCAAATCATCCTGTAATTTAGACCCGATTGATAAATTATCGTTCAAGCTTGTTCCGGTCGAGGATTTCGCACTGCCGTCCAAAACCACGCGTAATTTGGTGGTAATACTGGTTTCCTTCAAAACTGAATGATGGGGGAGATAATAGCAGTCAGTATGATCATTTGTGATAGAAATAGTCTCCATATGATTTAGTCGAACATAATTCCTCATAAAGTCCACGTAGCGTTCTTTCAAGTTACTATTGTGTTTTAATTTATTTTCTAGTGCGAAATATCGTTTGAGTGTAAGATCTCTAGAATTGCCGAGTATTTTAATATTATTTACGAACGGAAGTTTCACAATAAAATGACCATTTCGATCCCGTTTATGAGTGTTTACAAAATGTGTTTCACAATAATCCGTGCCATCCTTAACATCTGCCCCTGTTTCGGCAGGCCACTGGTCTATTTCCCAGAACGCCTTCAATTGTTTATCTAATGCCCTTAGCGATAAATTGCATGTAATAGGCTAAGGTTTATGACTATGAACCACTCCGCCGACAATCCAACCCAGGCTGGTTTCTTGAAAATGAATAAGACCATCGCTTTTATTTGACCCTTTCCAAGAATTTGCCAAAATAACAGCCCCTAGTAATAAATCGATCTCTTTGGATTCGTAGAATTCTGAATCACCCAAACATATGTTTGAAGGAATGTGAATATCGTTTAATTCTAATGATATTTCCGGTAATCGTTGGGTAATTTCGTTCAAAACAAAACAATTGATGTTATATTTCTTCGAATTATAATTAGAATTGAATTCAAGCTTGACTAATTTATTCATTTCACTGCGAGATCCGTTAACTCCCAAGATTTCTCCTTGAACATCTAAATAATTCAATTGTAATCTATCACATAACCGTTGATAACAACACTTGATTTTGGATGCTATCCTTAACATGTGTTGCAATTGTTTGAAGTGATCCCTTAGAAACTTCTACATGGATCAATGAATTGTGCTTCTGATTACAATGTCGGCATTTCGCGGCTTTGCAACTATCAACGGAATGATTTTTTCTGAGGCAATTTGAACACAATTTCAATTGGCGGATTTTATCAATGCGTTCAGGAATACTGAGATGCATGAATACTCTACATTGATAAATAGCATGTGGCTCATTACACAAAAAACATTGTAGTGGGTTACGTTCCTTCACTAAATTTGTATTGCAACTTGTTGCTGATGACGGTTTACTAACATTGTTTGGAAATCGGTTATTATTGTCTCTTGGTTTATGATTGAGATATTCCTTGGAGTTGAGTGATTCTAATAAAAATGATTTCTTGTTCATGAAACTGATTAATTGCTCTAAAGTTGGAATTTTGTTAGATAGAGGCGATTCCCATTCCCGTCTCGACACAAAATCAAATTTCAAAACTATAATCATAAAAATAAGCGCATCCCATTTTTCTACCTCTTGTTTTAATGACTTTAATGCCTGTGTATTAATGGTTACGATATTCAATAAATTTCTCATAGATGTTGCAGAATTGTCGATTAGATGATGTCCTTTTATTAGCGCCAAAACATGCTCTTGTACAGTAAGCCGTTTATTATCAAAGCGGTTTCATATGCGATGTCATAATTGTCTTCAGTAATCGAAATTGATAGAATTGCCTTCTGAGCTTCATCTTTTACACATGATTTGAGGTAATGCAATTACGGAATTAAAAGTATCAGAGAAAGCAGTCCATTCTGAGTAATTTCCCGAAAATGACGGTAAATCTAACGTGGGTAACCGTACGGGATTTAGACGTATTTCCAATTGATTTGGAGGTTGATTTGGACCTTGTGAGGCCGATACAGATTTTTCCTCAATTATTTTCAAAATGCGTGCTTCTAAATCATAATATTTTGATTCAAAGTCATCGCGTTCTTTGAAATGTTCTTCCCTTTGTTCTGTGAGTTCAATTTGATCTTGAATACTAGAAAATTCTTTAAATGCATTTTGGAGATTCGGTAAACGAGTTTTCAGGTGATAAATATCATCAATATTGGTAAATTTATCGACAAAAGTTTTAATTCTAGTTACCGCAGCTTTAACTAGACCACGCCTAGCAATCAGAACCTTGATGTCGTTTTCCATCATTATATGCGATGAGGAAATTATAAACGATATTAACAAGAATAAAAGCCTACCTTGATTTCTGTTGACAGCAACTGGTGCGACCCTCTGGACCGGGGAATTCTGATGTTGATTATTTTTTCTTGAATGTAATCGCCACATATGCTGTCACGATCCGACTCGATTGGACCAATGTTTCGTACTCATTGAGGAGTAATGACTTCGAAGGACCAATGTTATTTTGCTTGAGATAACACAAACTCTTTTTGTTGAATAGAAAGCACTTGATTATTACAAATCTATATTACTATCAAGAAACAACAAACAATAATGCTGAACAGGGTAGTTCTTAGACTATTTAGTATTTACATTTACTTTCTGGATTGTCGTACCGAATATATAATGTTACTGCTTGAGTGCTTGCTGGCTACTCGAGACTCGCGGCTGGGGTAGTTTTCCCCCACCGTTCTAGCATCATCTTGTACTTTAAGTACGCTCGTACTTAACATAAATAATACAGTAAAAACATTCATTACTATGGCTAAACAATATTATCTGATAACCAATTAAAAAATGTAACATAATAAATAAACCAACAAAAATAACGAAATATTCAAGGGAAATAAAGTGAAATATATTCATAATAATAATAATAATAATAATGTTTATTCAAGGATAAGTTAAATAGTTCATACAATATATTATCAATTAGAATAAACAAAAATGATTCACGAAGTACTAAGTACTTGTTGTGAATAATTAAGAATTTTAACAATAATATAATATGTAATACATTTATTCAGAGAAGAAAGAGGAGAATACCTTCATATAGAACATAATTTTAATCAATTTTAGTTGAATTCAATTCTGCAAAAGGTTAAACGATTCATTACATAGCCAGACCTTAATTTTTGATTTAAATATATTTATTGAGTTTACTAATTTGAGACTTTGTGGAATTTTATCATATACAATAGAACTTAAGTATGTGTAACACCTCTGCCCTATAGATTTGCGACATAATTTCTTAGTTGTTGTAGCATTTTTTCCCCGAGTATCATATACATGTTTATTAAAACTTAACATACTTGGATTTTTATATAGCTCAATGCAAATTGACTGGATATATAATTTTCTTATTTCAAGAAATCCTGACTCTCTAAATAGTGAGTTTGATGGGTAAAGTTTATTTTTTTATATATTATTTTTATAAACCATTTTTGCAAAATTTTGAGATTATGCAAGTGGGTGTCATAAATTCCACCCCA
This sequence comes from Endomychus coccineus, assembly GCA_958510875.1. Classification (NCBI taxonomy): domain Eukaryota; kingdom Metazoa; phylum Arthropoda; class Insecta; order Coleoptera; family Endomychidae; genus Endomychus; species Endomychus coccineus. Next base: position 129,275,412 of record OY294068.1, on the reverse strand, counting down.
GCCAAGAATGCCATATGTAAGGTGCGATTGTACTAGCGCATAGTAGAGAATTTTCAATGTTTTTAAATCTAAGAAATCACTTAACAGTTTGAATTTACTCAAAAGACACCGTATCTTTTTTATTATTTGGTTTATATGAATGTCCCATTTTAGATGACTATCTATAACAACGCCCAAGTATTTTATATTGTCGCATGAACATTCTTCTTTACATTTTGAATTATGTTTGATTTTCAGTTTGTTAAAAGTCGGTAATTTATTTGAGTAAGACGAAAAGGGAAGAAATTCGGTTTTATCTACATTGACTGTCACTTTATTTTGATCAAACCACGCAAACACTTTTTGCAGATCAGATTCGACAACTTTTCGGAGCGTTGACCATGATTCATGTGTATAGAGTATGGCTGTGTCATCAGCAAAACTGATCAACATTCCCAGAATATTTAGTTTCAGTAAATCATTCATATATATACAAAATAGAACTGGGCCAATCACTGTTCCCTGTGGGACACCATATTTTACTATCGAAACATCACTAACTTCAGAGCCAACTTGAATTCTTTGAGTTCTATTTAATAAATAACTTTCCAAAAGATCATACGCTACACCTCTAAAACCTAGTTTGTGTAATTTAGCTAATACTGTTTTATGACATACACAGTCAAATGCTTTAGTTATATCAAGAAATAGACATAAGGATTGTTTACGTGAGTCCAAGGCAGAGTAGATATTTGATGTCAATTTGGCTATGGCATCTTGTGTGGATCTACCAGACTGAAAACCATATTGGTTGGTTGAAATTATATTATATTTTATTAAGAATTTATCCATTTGTTTTTTGAATATTTTTTCGAATATTTTAGCTAAGTTGGAAATAACGGAAATCGGTCTGTAATTACATATTTTTTGTTTATCTCCACTTTTAAATATTGGTCTTGCTATTGCTACCTTGAGTAGGTTTGGACAATATCCTTGGTCTATTATTTTGTTTATTAATATAGATAGAATAGGGGCAATTTCATGTTTTATATGTTTTAGTGTTTCAGCTTTTATGTTATCAAGTCCAGGCATTTTATTGTTTTTTAATTCCATAATTGTATCAACTATTTCTGTTTCAGTTACGTGGGTTAAAAAAATTGAGTTTGGTAGTGAAGTAGATTTACTGGGAGATACATCCTTACTGCTAATTTTAGATGATAATTTTTCGCCAATGCTTGTATAGTAGCTATTGAATAGATTGGAGATGGTTTTCTGATCATTATGTATAACTTGATGTTCATCTTCTATACGATTTATTATGTCATTTTCTTTTTTATTATCATTACATATATTTTTTATAGTGCTCCATAATGTTTTTGCTGATGTGTTGTTTTTTTCAATAAGGTTTTTATAATACGTTATTTTTGTGTTTTTTATTAGTGTAGTTAATTTGTTTCTATATTTTAAATATTCAACTTTTAGTTCGTTATTATTGGTATTTAATTTTAGGTTTTTATACATTAAATTTTTCTTATTAATAGAATTCAGAAGTCCTTGTGTTATCCATGATTTTTTTTTTAATTTTATGTTTAGGTATTTTGATTGTGAATGTGCATTTTTGAGTTGCCATAGTAATAGTGTCTGTAATAATTTGTGTTAATTCATCAAGAGATTTGGTCATATGACATTCCCAATTCATAGATTGTAAATTTTGTCGCAACATGTTATAATTTATGTATGTTTTATTCGGATTAATATGTTTCCCTTTCAAACTTTGTGGTGTAGTTAGATGTATTAAAATTGGATAATGGTCTGATATATATATTATATATATTGCAGGACGTATTTCATTACTTTTAAAAACATTGGATTTAATGAACAAATGGTCAATACATGTACCTAGGTTTCCTCTTGATGGTCTTGTGCTTAAGTTTATTAAAGATTTAAAGCCTTCTGTACCCAAAATATTTAAATACTCTTGACAATAGTCTAAGCTAGAATTAATGTTTATGTTAAGATCTCCAGCAATTATTTCGACTTCGAATTTATTTTTGTTTGTTATATTGAGATATTCTTTTAGTTTATCATTAAACTCATATGGAGACGTTGAGGGGGGTCTGTATATAGCTATTATTTTAAAGCTCTTATTGTCAATCGAAAAGGTTAGTTCAAGAACATTTATGTATAATTTATCTAGGGTTATGATATTTGATTCAAATTTTATGCTTGTTCTTACATATGCTAAAACGCCATCATTTTTATTAATTTGACCTGAATTGTAGACTAAATTATACCCAGGAATATTAAATATATTCGGATTCAACAGATACCAAGTTTCGGTGAGTTATAATATCATATGCTCCTAGGTTAGTTAAAAATAATCTAAATTCATCAAAATTTTTGTTTGCGCTCCTTATATTAAGATGAATCAATTTGAATTCATTTGTACATTGTGGGAATTTATTTTTGTATGATTGAAGATCTTCTACAATCATTGTGTCTATAGGTTTCTCTATTTGATCTCTAATAAATGTATCCATGATTGAAATATGTATAATTAAGAACAATAATTTTTATGAACAGACCACGTTAGGCTCTAACAAAACAATAAATATGTGATTATATAAGAATTTCTTGACAACAACGTAATTTGAAATCATTAAAATTGATTGCATTGACTGATTAAGATTGTTAGAGATTTTTAGACGTAAAGAATAATTATAGCGTTTTGGTTTGTTAAATTAGAATGATACACAAAACACATTGATATATGGTACAGAATTTACCTTATAAGTTATAAAAAAAAAAAAAAATTTTCTAGCCTCCTTTATTGTTTAATTTCGTTGTGTGAGTTTTTTTTCCTCAACCACTGATCTTGTTTTTGGTCTATCCTTTATCACTCTAGATGCTATTTCAGGCTTATTGTTTTTGATGTGTTTCACTTCACAATCACTATTTACAAACACTTCGTCCTCGATTTTTGATTTAACAGTTGGTGTTGAAGGTGCGCTGGTTGCTTTTCTTTCAACGTTTTCTTCAATATTTAGTTCCTCGGAAGTATATGAAGTGCCATTTATAATCAATTTATTATTCTTAATGAAAGCATTTTGGTGCTTATTCCTAGCTTCTTTCAATTTTTCCCTCAAGATTTTATTTTCCTGCTGTTCTTGAATCGTTTGATCGTTGTTTATGAATATTCTGGTACCCTTTAATTTCTTTGAATTTGTTGTGATTTCTAGTTTTTTCAAATATGATATAAGTTCTAATTTAATGGGCCGTTTCGTGTTTGATTTTCCTACAGTATAAACGTTGTTTATATCAGAGAGATTTATCTCTACATCTATTAACTTTTTCAATTGCTCATTTATAAAATCTGCTAAAAGTATGTTTCCAGGGGGATTTAATCCAAAAATCATAGCATTATTTCTCCGGTTTTTGCGGTCACTTACTTCCAATTGTTTCCTCAACTCATGGTTTTCCTGTTCCAATGTATGTACTTTATGTGTTACTTCTTCGAGTTTTAATAATAATGTTGTTTCGGTGCTAACTAATTGTAAACAGATTTAACAGATGCAAATTTGTAACTTCTGTTTCACTATTCATAGTTTTTATTTCTGATTTATAGAAACATGAATTCTCATACAGTTATCGCTTCAATAATGTGGTATGCTATAAGAAGTATTTCTTTTATCAATAGAGAACAGTTGTATTTCTTTGAAGAATTCAATTATGTAGGGTAATTTACGTTTAAGTACTTATACTGTAAAAGTTAATGTACGTCTTGAGTCTTTTATTTGTCGAGGTCGTGCTTTACATATTAAGTTTTACGTACCCCAATTTTCCGTTTTTAATTCGCAGTTGAACTAGGGAAACTTCACACATTTATACACGCCTGCACAAGGATGCACAACATGATACATATATTTTTGGACGAGGAATTCGATTCATATAAAGACAGATTAACTATTTTAAATAAGTATGTACAAAATGTGCAATTGTTGTTTTGAATAGTTTATAGTTTTCAATTATCGCAATAACTCATAAAATTTGGCTAAGTTAACTTCATGTAATAGGAAGTTCGTAACTTTTTTCTTGAATACATACTTGGAAGCAAATGATTTTACTAAGGCCGGTAATAGATTGTAAAATCTAGGTGCAAGGAAATCTGCATATCTTTCCCCAATAGACTTTTTACAAAGTGTTGCAGCTATATGGTTATTTAATACTGATCTGGTTTGAAGAGTTGTAGTTATGGCATTATACTTACCATGTATTGAAGTTGAACACGCTTTAATATAAAGTTGGTATATGTTACACACCTGAGCATCCTGATACAGTTGAATTGTGGGATAAAACCTGTTTTTTTTGTATATTATTTTTAGTATCCTGTTCTGTGTTGTAAATAGTTTTTTCAAAGTACTCTTGTAAACTCCGCCCCATCTTATTATACCATACTGTAAAAGTGATTGAGCTAGGCTGTAATACATTACTCTCATCTCTTTCAGGTTCAATAAATTGCTAAGTTGGTTAAATAAATAAAACAATTTTCTCACTTTGTTTGTCAACTAATATATCATATTACTGAAATGACCAGTTTGAAAAGTGAATAGAGGAATAGATAGCCTGTTTAATTAGTTTTTATTAGATTATAAAAAGTAAATCAATAAGTAGAATATTTTTCGACAGATATCCATTCAAGCGAGATATCCGTTATCCATTTTACCCACACTATTGTGGGTAAAATGGCATACAAGAATAAAAAGTAGAATAAACTTTGGAAAATTAACATTTCAGTATTGGAACTAATTATACATGCAGAACTATAAAAAAACTTATTCTAAAAAATAAAACTAACCTCTAAAATATAAAAATGAAACATATACAGGTTCGGAAATTATTTATCTTGGGTATGGTGGCTTCATGAGAGCGTAAAGAATAGCTTGCTATATGATACAGAGAGCATTACAATTTCAGGCCGGTCAGCTCAGAACGTAGGACGTTAGTATCATACCAGCACCAGTCGGGCGAATGTGCGAGTAGCAGTTAACGCCTCGGGTGGGGTACGGGGAGGGGCGCATAGCAGTGCGTCTCTCTTGTTTATGTGGTATTATCATATCATTGCATTCCTTGTTGCATGTGTAGATTTATGTCTATACCCCAGAAGAATTATTTCCGATACTGTATGTAAGGTCTTAAGGATACAGGGTAAAATGGCATATACTATTGACACACATCACAAATGTAAATTTTAGTTTTAGGACTAATTCCGGCGCAATGGACATGTGCCCATTCTTTACAGTTGCAGCACTTTATCCAGAGTTCTCCTGCTTTCGATTTCAAAAAGGCTTCTCCACAAAACAAACATAATGCATCATCATTGTCTTCCTCCTTGTCGAATATTCCAGCAAAAAAATCGATCTCCTCCTTAAAAGCATCACTTGGGTCTATGTGTAAGCGTTTCTTTACTTGCCGTGCCGACTGTCGCTTCACTTTCTCCAATTTTTCCACTTCTTTTTGTTTTATTTCTGCCATGAAGGGGCTGCTAGTTAGTACCGTACGAGTTTTCTTGCGCTTCGTTGTCGGAGCTTTTGATGTTGATGGCATTGTACTCAACGTTAGTGGAACAAAACATTCTTCTATTCCATTACCAATTTCTGCAGGATGAGTTTGGACTACGTTAAATGTTTCAGCTGAGTGGGAGTCCACTGCTGATGTAACTGATTGGAAAGCATGTGGGACAATAGATTGATCAATCTTACTGGAAGGTGCAAATAAGTGCTCGGGAAAGATGTCCGGATTTATGGGCCAGAGATCAGCATTTCTGAAACCACTAGTTGCGTTCTCGATAGTAGCTGCTCTTTCATATGCTGCACAGAAAACCTTAGCAACTTGCATCTGAGTAATTAATTTTCCGTCATTTCATCTAACTTTTCTAGTCACTTCTTTATTCAAATAGGGTTTTAGAGGTGCGAAGTAGAACACATCAAGGGGCTGGATGCGATGTACAATGGGCAGGCAAGCACAACAACACTGTCCCGTTTTCTTTGGCATATTCCAAAACTGCCCAGTTTTTATGGCTGACGTGTCCGTCTAACACAAGCAGTACAGGTGACTCCTTAGTTGCATGACTGAACTTTTGGAAATGGTGCAACCACTTGGCGAATAGGTCACCTGTCATCCATCCAGATTCTTGAGGAAGGCCCTACGAACCTGTCGGAGCTCCTTCTAGTAGCCCTTCCTTCCAGTTCTTTCTAGGGAAAATAAATGTTGGAGGAACGTAATTGCCTATAGGATTCGTACAGCACACGACTGTTACTGTGCTCTTTCAGCACCAGCTAGTGTACTCACTTGCTTCTTCCCCTTAGCTGCGAATATCTTTGGAGGATTTTGGACGGTTGATACTCCCGTTTCATCCACGTTATAAATCTTCTCTGTCGTAATCTTGTATTTGCTTATAACTTCTTCATATACTTTGAAGAAATTAGCTATAACTGGCTCATTTGAGGTCATTGCTCGTGCTATGGATGTATTTTCTGGTTTCCTCAAAGTGAGGTCTGGATTACGCTTGCGGAAACCTCTTACCCAGTCCCACCCAGTACGTTTGGTAGTTTTGTTGAATCTGTGGTCTATCTTAATAGCTTCCACCCAATCGTAGACCAAACGTCGTAAACAGGTAAGCCCAAACAGCCGTTGTTCTAATAACTTAATATGATCAACTAACATTCGTTCTTGCATTTTGGTAAAAGTTGTAGAGAATCTGCCAAGACCTTTCTCACACTGTTTAATTCTCTTATTAACATCTGCAGCTCGTCTTCTTAGTGTGGTAAAAGGGACATTAAATGTTTTTGAAGCTTTCAGCCAACCCATTTCCTGACTTTTAACGTCTTGTATAGCATTTTTCATCGCAGTCTCGTCCCATTTTTGCCTGTCAGTTTTTCTGACATAATCACCGACCATTTCTGAAAAGAATACATATTTCTAAATATTGTTAAATATGGAGGAAAAATATTGGTTTGAATTTATGTTCTTATTAAAATTGTATGAGCTTAAAATGGCATATCTTTCAGACTATATGCCATTTTACCCAACATGGCAACATGTCGTTTTACCCATACCAGACAATCTGCAGTTAACCTAACTTCCAAAAACTATCCTTGTGATATGAATTGAAGTGAGTATAATAATTTTGCACAAATATATAGTAGTCAATACATACCTTACGGATTCCTGATTAAAACGTGCCACGTGAAGTTATACAATATTTTGGATGTTGGAACAGAAATTATGCATCACATAGAAACACGACAACCTCTCTAAATATTCGTTGACGCTAGCTACACTAACATTGGTTAGAAAGGATATTACCAACAGTGTTGCCTACCTTCCAGTATGTTCAGACGGTTTGTAATTTGCCCGCGTTTTTCAAAACAAGCACTATGCCCTTTTACCCATCTTTTCCATTTTCGGCCAGTTTCCCCCATTTTATGTGGTCTCAAAAGAATTTGACAACTACTTTCTTGTGTTCATCTGTCCAAGCAATTAAGATTTTTTTACTTTCTTCGAAACCTTGCTGTAGCAGCTACTTGGATTCCCATGGTCACTTCCGACTGTTGGAATTTCTGTATCGATAGCGTCTGGTAACTCATCATCTGAGTATGTGCGAAATTTTTCCAAAAGACTTTCTTTCATTTTTATTTCAATCTGATCAAGATTTTTGCCCCTGAATTCACCTGCCTCCCTTTTTCCTATCGAAAGTAATACATTTGATATCTTAGCTGTCTGGTAAACATAATCAGGTAACATATATATATACTATATACTATATCTGACATACTGAAAACTTGTGTGAGAGTAGCTAAATGTTTGCGAAGTTTCGTTGTTGTAATTGCCTCTGGATTTTTAGTTCCGCATATTTATGTATTATTTTATAGCCGCAAATTGGTTGAATTGTACCAGGATTTACAAAGAGGTACCTATTTTGTTCATCAAAATAATTGCCTCCGCATCTTCACAGCACTCTTATGTGTTTTCGAACGTCCGTACTGAAAAGTACAGGAACACATCGTCCTCGCTTGTCCCTGATAATTACTCGTTTGAACGTTTTCAGTAAAATCTTCGCTGGTGGGTTATTATTTTTGCAAATTCTTCCTAATCTGATGCGTCTCTATCAATATATTTGTTATAGATTCCAAGTGATAGTATCTGCAGTTCTCCTTGTAGCCTTCTGTTGAGTAGGATGACTGCAAAATATTGTTTCCAACAAAATAGTGTAGTTGTGTTTATCGAAACTATTTACTGGTAGAGTTTTTGCAGCTCCATTTGATTTCATTACTAAATAGATCCCCAGTAGTTTCAAGTCGCTAGCTGATGGTATAAAGGTAACTTTGTCGCATTTCTCAATATTTAAATCATCTGCTGCCTGACTGGAAACTTCAAACTGCCATTGTGATTGAATTAATTGAATCAGTCTTCAATTCTGCTTCAGCTTCTGCCATTGTCACTGTTCTTGTAATATTCTCCCTCTCATGTGCAAGAACAATGGCTAATCCAGTACATTGTTTCAAATTAGTTCCCATATTGAGGGCGTGGGTGGAACGAATCTTTTTCTGCGTCATATCTCGCTACAGCTTTCGTAGGTTCAACAAGTAAATCGAACATGGTTGGTTTTAAAGTTATCATGGCTTAACATGGATGATATTGACGATTCCCTTGTCTTCATTCCAATGAGTAATCTCGCAAGCTCCCTCATTTTTCTAGAGGTCACATTTATAACATTTCTAGATATCTAGCACCGTAAGCACAAATTAAGGTATCCTTTTTTTGCAACAATTGAAATTTCATCAGGTTTTATTTTAGGAAAAATTGTTTCCCTCAGTTGCCGATCTATCTTCAACCTTGTAACTGATACATTTTGAGCATTTGCTCCATGTGCTTCATCTTTCTCGCTCAGGCATTTGTTACTATGACGCCACAGTGACTTGGAGGAAAATAGTCCAAGACAGTTGTTACATGCTAATAATTCATCAATTAACCGTGGTTTCTGCACTGCTTTTGATACGTTATTACTATTTGGAAAATTGCCTTCTTTTCTTATTAATTCAAGAAGTTGATTACGTTCTCTACTCTTTTGAGGGTACGAACAAATCTTTTGTACATCCACTTCTAAAGTGTGATTTCTTTGTAGATGTCTTGAAAAATTCAGCAAAAAGGTTTCGCAGTAAAAACAAAAGTCTATTTTTCCTTCACGAATGTCGCCATTGATTTTATATTCTCCTAAATCTTTTAGTGAATAATCTGTTTTGTCTTCAATGGAACTTCCGAAGTCCCAACTTCTTCAATTTCGTTTTGAATTATCAAGGGGTCCCGATGGAATTACATCTTGAGCATTTCTAGGAGATTCATTTAGAATATCCTGTAAAAGGAGTGAACTAATAAGCGACGTTCAGCTTCTTGACCCACTTGGAAATTTTAAAAAAATGTTCGGAATTTAGGTAATTGAATAACTGATAAGTTTTTTCATCTTTACATACGTTTTGTTACGATACGACGTCCTTCAGAAGATAATACATAAAACACCAGTAACATGACTCAAATAGCAAGAATGTTTTTTAATTCCTAAAGAATCATTGTCAAAAGAATTACTTGATATTATTTATGTCAGTTTTTTATCATTGGATTTTCAGTAGACATTCTGTTACTGCAAAAAACTAATGTATTATTGGTAAATCAGCTTAAAAGAAAATGTTTAAGAACTTTCAAGCCATAGTGAAGTGGCTCAAAAATTTCAAATGTCTAAAACAACGTCAAAAAACGGTAGATACGTTCCTATAAATACTTTTGTTATGAGCACAGTATATTCCATTCAATAATAAATGTAATGTCTCAACCACAGAGAGAAGATAAATTTACTTTTCAGTCTCATCATCTTTTTTCATATAGATGACTGTAATCGGGTTGTTACATTTAACAAAATGAACTATCAGAGTTCATACTGTGGATACACTATAACACTTAATTAAGAAATAATCACCCTTATCCACTAATAATACCATTTCAGTACTGAGGACCTTTCAGCTACCAAGTAGTCATCATCAGAGTAAACTAAATTAGAAATCAAAGTGTACCTGTTTAAATACTATTATTATCCCCAAATAGGAAGGTCCTCAGTACTAAAACAGTATTTTCAGTGGATAATGAGGGTGATCATTTCTTAATTTAGTATTCAACAAGATGATAAATTGTGAAGCACACATATTTGCTATTGAAGATAATTACCAGTGCGTTACTTTAAATATGCACTAATCTGAAAGTGTGAGCATAGTAATGACTTCATTTTTGGGAGTCTAACTAGTCGACCGAACTCGTAATTAATTTTGATAGTTTAATCTTCAAAAAAACGCTATCAACCATTATATTGTCTTTCAAATCAATAATTTACTAAGTTTATTTCTCATTTATTAACTAGCCCGATAATTGGACTTAGTTATGCAGAAAGCTCAGAACCCTCAAAAGTAGAGTTTTGAGTTAATCGATATTATTAATTTTTTTTCCCAACCCTCAAAAGTAGAGTTTTGAGTTAATCGATATTATTCATTTTTTTAACAGTAATTTAATAATATACATTACAGCCTAATCAAAACATTTAACTTTTTATTTTTATCTGGCAAAATATCCCATTGTTAACAAAGTGAAACTAAAAGAAACATAATTTCTTCAATATTTTGAAAAATACAGCCATTTTTTTGGGGGTTGGTTGCGTTCTGCATTATTATGTATTAGTAAGAAAAAATAAAATTCAAAAGATCTAGACAAAGGAAAAATCATTTAGTGATAAAATAATTCTATTAAACATCTTCCAGTTCAAAATCAAGACTAGCTATGTTTTACCCATCGATATCTTCGTCAATGTTGTCATCTCCTTGTATTTTGTTGTAGAAATTTTGGCAGTCTGATGAGATAAGATGCATCATCTCCTTAAGATTTGCAAGTTTTTTTGCAGCGATCATATTACCTTAGCGTAGTCATTAAAAAAAAGTCTTCCATTTTGATTTTCGTGCTGTTCCTTCGGTCCTTTTTTTTATATCAATCTTGTGTACAGGTGCGTCAAATGAATCGTGCTGAACAGTGAGCTGGAACGGTTCATCTTTTTTTAACATAATCGATCTTATTTTTAGCCAGTTTATTTTTTGTCCGTCGATGCTTGTTTTTCTGTTGACGATTTTTGTTTCAATCATATTGACACTCAAAAAATCACAGGTGTTCATTTCCGTTACCACAAAAGGTTTTTTTTTCGACATTGTTTCGTTACCTTCACATATTCGGAGGGCAAATACAATCTTTGCTGGTGTTTTAATGCAGACTCAATTTGAGCAAAATCAGAGCCATTGGATAAAAAACTGTGGCCTGAACATAAAAATTTTAAAGTAATATCAGTCAAAGTAGGGGATTCATGTAAGATAGCTTTTAACATAAGAGTTAGTTTAATATTCCGGTTTTGTCCACCGCATGAATCACTCCAGAGAATGAGATGTTCGACGCTTTTTTCTATGTGAGCATTTATGTGCTTAAGAAGGCAGGAACCTACCTCTTGAGCCCCTCTTCCTGCAACGCCTTCAGCCCAAACGTAACAGAATCTCTGATCGTGCTTTCCGTTATGAATACCACAGTTGTATACCCAGAGCTGCCTTTTGTAGAATACAATGTTTGTCGGTATTCTTGGTAAAGGTAATGTTTTTTTCTAAATCAACTGTAAGGCACTCATATTTTTCATTTTATTTAGCCAACTGGAAGTCACATCTTCTTAAATTTTGAGCAATTTCTGCGTCTTTTAGGTGATTGGTATAATCTTTTTGAATGCTTTCTTTCTTTTCCGGGTCAATTTCGTTATCAATTTGTATCTTCAATCTATCGCACCTATAACAGGTATCTTTTTTGAGTGTCTTAAATTTCATATTGAATCGTTGGTAAAATATTTTTTTATGGGATGGCATGCTTACAGGGTTTTCAATTTCTTGGCTATACATCTCGTACATTTTCTGTATTGTCATTTCCGGGGGCAAAAATTCAGCGCTTGTTTGTTCTCTACGATAGTGAGATTTATATTTTGGAATTTTTTTAATTTGTTCAATTACCTCCTGAATTTTCGCTTCTGGAAGTTTATTTTGCCCTCCTTGGCTAATACCTCTTTGGTCAGTTAAAGAACCTCTGAATTTCTTTAGGGCGGTATTAACTTTAAATGTTGTGATGTTAAACGTTCTAATATACATTTCACGGCATACCACTTTGTCTTGTATTTTATAGCACCTTGAAAATTTTCTTCTTTCTGGATTTCTACCATAAAGTCGTTTTTTCGGAAGCTGTACTCCCGCTGCGATAAAATTTACCTGGCAATCATATGAGCCTAATGACCAAAATCTTCCAAACTGAAACTTTCGTATTTCGACAGGTACCTGTTCGGCACATTTTAAAGTGCAATTACAATCGTAATTTATAAATTCTTTTGGTCTAATTCCTCTCCCTTTATAGTTGTAATATTTTTCATTGCTATTCCTTTTCTTTTTCCTTTCTGTCCTGTTTCGATTTTCGAATTTTCTTTTTCGTCCTTTTTTTGGTCTTGCCTCGTTAACTTTGTTTTCTAAGGGGTTTTCTGTTGAATCGCTATCAGCAACGACATGATCGCTATCACCAACGACATGTTTTGAACATGTTGGTTCATAATCTGAGCTAGAAGATTCATCACTTAAAGCTTCGTAATTGGGGTCAATGCTTTCTCTTCCTCCCTGATAAAAGCTTTGTTAATAATAAATTGCTTGTCTTTTGTTATTGTTATTTCCTCACTAGTACATGGAATTTGATTATTTGTAATAGTATCACCTACTTTTTCATTTGTTTGAGAGGAGTCTATTACTTTTTCCGTTCCTATTTCATGAAAACAACAGAAAATGTATTATTAATTCTTACTTTAACAAATATTGCTGAAAACTTACCTCTCTCTTATTCTTTTTGTTGAAGCAGATTGAAAATTTTACTGGTACGGGAACTAAACATGTTGTATCACAAAACAACACACTTTTTACTTACAAAATATCATTGAAACACTTGAAATGTTGCTAAGTTCACGAGCCAAAATACACAAAACAACAATATAATTTTGAGGTTATGTGAAGATTCCATAACGCAGAAAACTACCAACCCACGCAGTGGCGTCAACAATGTTCTTGCTTTTAACAGATTTGTATTGACGCAGAAGGCAACCAACCCACTTGGTCGCATTAAATCACTATTGAAACCAACCAAGTGGATTGGTATTTTTCTGAAAAAAACGAAATCTTAGAAGGTTAAGAAAATGGGTTGGTTAATACAATAACAGTTATTAATTTCAGTTGGTAGGTTTCTGCAGTTCAAACTATTTGACATATAGATACATTTTATGTGTTTAATACGAATTTAAGCCTATTGCGGGTCAATAGCATTCTGCATAACTACGTCCAATTGTTGTATAACGTGCCCTTGCGGCTTTTCGGTGAATTGCTTACTGCGGTAAGCTTCGAATCCTCGGGCGCCAGATTTTTCCCAAAGGTTAACTCCTTTTTGAAGACTTCTGCTAGGGTCTTCACCACAAGGCTTGTTACTATGCTATCTATAGATAGCCTTGTCCCTAGGGTAGCTACAGTGAAGTATAACCAGAGTCCAATGGGCAGAAAACAGTATCGAAATTGTAGGCTTTAATTACAATTGATACCTGGTTATAACTTAGCTCGTTAAAGATGGAGCAGAAATAATTTAATAAAACGGGGAATTCCAAATATTAAAATATATAATGATTTTAACAAGTACACTTTCAGAATAATCAATTTAAATGCAATTGAACGGTATTATTTCACCAAATTACACCCAGACGGAAAATGTAATGAAGCTCAAACGGTAAATGAAAACTCTTTCAAGAAGTCAACTCTACAATAAGTCCGGTCACTAAATTTAATTCAGCGGTTCGGGATCGGATGATGAATGATTCAGAATGATCAATTTGCGGAAAAGTACGAATCAAACAGGTCTCAGCGTAATGAGCGGTATGCGGTAAATTTTTAGATAGCAGCACTAATAAATGAAATGTTCAAATCACACTACGATATATTCGGTTGGTTCGGAAAATATTGTTTGCACTAGTTTTCCGATTGTACGATATCAGATTTTACTATGTTTCGGTTAATTACTCTAATTGAGTTTATTCTGTCATCTCACCCACCCTTGTACTAACTTTCACGGAGAACCCGGTAATTGTGTGACAGTGTTAGATTTTATACACTTTATAGATTCAGAATCTAGACAATTAGGGTTTATACTTCCGGGGTGACACAGTGTGCATAAACCCTAACTATCACATCTGCAATAACCCCTATATCCACGGCCGAGGACTTCTCATAGTATTAAGGGAATTATTACGATTCTCAATCACACAACCACCCCCAGCTTATACTTCTGGAGTGACACAGTGTGCACAAGCCGTTGGTGGTTTGGTCGTCTTAGGATATACTTATACTTCTGGAGTGACACAGTGTGCACAAATATACCAAAGACGCCCCTGTCGTTCAAACATACACACTCTGTACGCACCACACAATTACTTGAATATTTCAAGTCACGCGCGAATTCAAATCGTGCGCGATTCGACCTATGACTAGGATAAACTCAAATTCACCAATTCAAATTACTGAATACTACGGAACTCAGGGATCGTACAAACGTTTACCAATTACAATAACAATCATAAATTACTGAAATCAATATATCGTAATGCTCAAAAATATAAACTATTTGCTATCATTTACCTTTTTGTAAAATTCACAAACACAAACGGAACACTATTGTTATTTCACAGCTTTTAAATCTCTGACTCACACTCGAATAAATTCAAAAACACTAGAGAGCTACTTTACTAATTGAAAATCAAAACCACAAGAGCTACTACACTGATTGAAAATCAAAAACACAAGAGAGTAACTGCACTGATCGAAATTCAAAAACACAAGAGGGCGATCTTTCGGCTGTCACGGCTTTTATATGTTTTCCGAGGTTCTGGACAGGTCTGCTCCACCAAATCCTTATTTTTGTGCCAATAGTTTTTACTTATGCCCCGAACAATGGTTAAAAGTGACGCTACTTTTTAGATCTAAAATTCGCACTCATGATATCACATCAGTTCTTCCCAGCGGAGTAAACAAGTGTTATCGGAGTTTTTAGGTTGTTCGCCCTTTTTATACATAAGGCTGCACAACGTTTGGTGTCTTAACTGGCCAGACCCCTGTTTTTGCAACATATTTTATCGGAATGAAATGCAATTTTGAACGGGCATGAATTAGATTCATCTATTTGAATAATTATACTTATTTGAAATTACGGAGATTTAGAAAAGTGACAATCACGGAATACACATTCGGAATTCATTCATATCTATTGAAACAATGAACTGTTCAAACTGAAATTACATGTAAAATCCGTATTTATTGCCTGATCTAAATTAAATAATCTTTCAAAATTTAAGCTTCGTTACAGTTGATAGATAATTCTTAATAGTTACATACCTCCTCACTTCTTGGAACATCAGGCACATAATCCGGGTCGGCCACACTATTGTCATCACTGGAATAACATAACTGAAATGTTACTTTTAAAATTTACTATACTTATTCTATATTCTATATATCCTTGAAATCAGAATTAAAACATCTATCATCTGCCTTATTATCAAACAATTTCTCCCATTACAACATTCAAAAAGCCATAAAGAAATACACTTCACCTAAAATTCCAATTCGACCTGAGCCAGAAACCCTCCCACCTGCTTTATCCTCGGCCTATCTTCCATATATTCAAAATATAACAGATCGAATTTCCAAAATCCTCAAAAAACATAATATTTCTACCCGTTTTTCCACACTTCCGAAATTATCTCAGTTTTGCAAACCTATCAAAGATCCCCTTCCCCCTCTCCACTCAGAAGGTGTTTATAGTATTCCCTGTTCTTGCGGTAAAGTCTACATTGGTGAAACAGGTCGTACAGTAGCTACTCGTGTGAAAGAACATGAGCGCTGTACAAGACTTCGTGACACCAGTAGATCTGCACTTGCGGAACACAAGTTTAACACAAATCATCAAATCCTTTTTGAAGATACTAAAATCCTAGTCCGAGCCCCAAACTTCTATCAGCGAAAAATCCTTGAAGCTATAGAAATCCTAAAACATCCGAATAATCTAAACCGTGACTCAGGATATTACCTTCCCAACATTTGGAAACCCATCCTCGAAAATTCAACTTCGCACATGATCGCACAACGGCAGGGTCAGGTGCTGGAACGAAGTTAACCACCGGAACAAAGGCAGTGAACTATGTAGCGTGAAGGATTTTTCCTACAATAAATACGGCTACAGAAACCAGTAGAACCAGTTTCAGTTCAAGCCTCAAGCCTGCCCTGAAGATGCCACCTGTAATGGTTGGCGAAACGTCGGCATCAAGTCGAGCTATTGTGACGCGGAACCCATCCGGAAGACAAGATTTTTTAATAAGATTTATTTAGTTTCTTAGCCTGATAATTTATATGCTCAGTAAACTCTAAATGTGCATCTAGTGTTAACCCGAAAAAGTTGGTAAAATTTTTAGAAGGGACTTTAAACCCATTCAAGTTAATATCAAATGGATATATCAAAGAATAAGTCATTAATTGGGACATTTTTAGTTGTTCGAATAAATAATATTGATACTCCGATAAAAACTGTTGTAGCAAATACAGTAGTAACCATGTAATCCATGAGCAATTACAATTGGCTTTTCGTTTCTGTATGAAAGGTGACAATTTGAAAAACAAAATGTTTTCTTGTTGCACCTCACATATTCAAAGAGCGATTATTTATTTATAAAATCAGATTTATCATAAAGTGTTTATGCTCAGTGGACTGTACTCTTGATGGTTTTTTTTTTGGTGCGAGGTGGTTGAAACCCTTTATGGGCACCTTATGGTCCTGTAACAGCCCATAAGGTAGTGTGGGAGTCCCTGAGTCCCGAACTTAATCACCTCAGATATACCCACTAAACACTCCATCTCGTGTGGTAGGCACGATCCTGCAACCAGGGCAGTCACGATGACACTTGGGCCTGACAGCCCATTGTATCTTGCCGCATCACTTTCTCGGGCCATCGGAAAAACTACGTAGTCGCTGGATTCGAACCCGCGACCGGCAGTCACAGTGATTAGAAGTTGGGTTTGTTTTCAAATTAAAAACGGCTTAATAACTTTTTGTTCACTGACACAAACTGTCACGACGCTACTCAGATACAAACATGGTAGACATCTTTACCCAGCACCCCTCCACACAGTATCCGCAAGTTATATCGGTAAATTCAAATCAAATAAATTAAAACATAATTCCCTAATATAGTCACCGCCTTGAAAGGACAAACTTTCAACATAACAAGCATGAATATAAATAACAGTAACAAGGCTTAATACAAGTTCATCATACATTGTTTGATTCTTTGTCACACGACCCATTGCGCACACTACACAGGACGACACATTTCACAGAACTACTTTCCATGTCGTTGATTGGTAGAGAATACAACCTGGAAAAACTAAGCTTCACAACGCCATCAACTGTTTTGATGGTAGCTAAACGTACAATACCATCTTGCGCCATGTGAACATTGACAAATACGTCCTAATGGCCAACACAGAGACATTTGATTGGTGTCCTTAACGAGAACTAAATCCCCAACCTTTAGGTCGGAATTATGCTTCTTCCACTTTACTCTCATTTGAAGCTCAGATATGTATTCTTTGTGCCAACTTTTCCAGAAGTTCTGGTTGAGTTGTTGGATTCTCTGATAAACTGACAGACGTCCTTCATTTAGATGCGTGACATCTGCTTCTGGTATGCTCGTAAGGGTGCGGCCAATTAAAAAATGAGTGGAAGTTGTAGGTAGAAGGTCATCAGGTTCTGCTGATAATGGGAACAAGGGACGTGTGTTCAGGATTCCTTCTATTTGCGTTAGCAACGTATGAAACTGCTCGTACGTTAAACATGCATTACCTAAAACCCATTTATATGATATTTCGACGACTTTATGCCCGCCTCCCAAAGACCTCCAAAATGAGGAGAGTTTGGAGGAATGAAACTCCAACTGACTGCTTCCTGTGCAAAGGATTTTGTTACAACTATTCTGATTTGACGTAAGAAGTGATTCAGCTCATTTCTTGCACTAATAAAGTTGGTGTCGTCCGAGAATATTTTAGATGGTTTGCCTCTACGTGAAACAAAGCGTCTAAGTGCCATAGCAAAGGAATTCGTACTGAGACTTGAGACTAACTCGAGATGGATAGCCTTGACGGCGAAACAAACGAACGAACGTACATAATGGTCATTTTACATCCACGACCCTGGCGATCCTTCATCAAGAATGGACCAGCATAATCAACTCCGCTTATAGCGAACGGATGAGATGGAGATACGCGCAATGCAGGTAAGTTACCCATATGCGGAGAGGTAAATTTAGGCTTAGTTCTAAAACATCTAATACACCTACGACACGTTTGTTTTGCTACATTTCTTCCCGCGATAGGCCATAAACATTCGCGTATACTTGTCAACAATAATCGCAAGTGCTCGCACTCAAAAATCAACTTCGTTATGTAATGCTTCGCAGAAATAATAATAGGATATCGTTTATCATATTCGAATGCTGACTGCGAAAGCCTACCCCCTACTCGTATTATGCTGTTCGAGTTCAAAAATGGATTCCACTTAAGTAGTTTGCTTTTATAATCAATTAGTTTGCCTTCAGTCAATAACCTGTACTCATCGGGAAAACTTTCTTGTTGAGACAACCTCAACAAACAGTAATAAGCTCTCTGAATTTCCGCGTGCGAGAGTGTTCCTACAAGTTTAACATCTTCACGCAAAGAATTTTTTGTAAATCGTAAGCAAAACGACGTTACGCGTTTCAATTTATTCAATGTCGAGAATCTACTATATGGAAATTTCCCTTCGTCTTCCTCTAACATTGAAACATTTATCGTATTGATCTTCAGTTCCGGTATAGCTTCACTATTTAACCTTGAATTTGGCCAGTATTCTTCACTCTGACATAGCCATTCGGGCCCGTGCCACCACAACCTAGCATCCGCTAGATCTGTCGGATCTAGCCCCCTAGTAGCTGAATCGGCCGGGTTATCGCTGGTTGGTACATAATAATAATAATAATAATAATTTTATTCAATAAAGTAAAATAATTGTACAATGTTTTTTGTAATATAAAGTATTAGTTTTAGTTAGTGATCCTAGGGTATTCTAAATATATATATACTTTTTTTTTTTTACATTCAAACCTGGTCGGGGCTGCTGCGAGCTCCGACGACATCGCAGCAGTCGCGCCAGAAAAAACCTAAAAGGCGGTTAACCGAAGCTACTCCTGCCCACCGCACTGAACCAAAAGTGAGCATAAATATAATGAAAAGAATCATTTAAACAATGATTTTGATTATCGTTTTTCAGCCGATGAACAACTTCATTTCCTAAATGAAGAGTAGTTCATTGGATATATGAAAATATTCTTCTTCAAATTAAAGCATGTATTCATTAATACCAGGAAGCATTCATTTGACGAATGAAAATTATACTTTGTTCTAATAATTACTTGTCTTTTTATTAATGAATGATGACGAAATATATTCTTTGCCTCAACGAAATAAATTCTTGAAATGAAATAATACCTGCATTCATGTTATGATGAAATTCATTGAGAAAATGAAAATATTCATTGTTATGTACTATTATTTTTCATTCGCTCAACGAATTCTTTGGTTACATCAATGATCTTGTTTCATTGTTTCTATGAAGTAATATTCATTATTCCAATGTAACCTAACCCGGGGGTTGGGGTGATTCCACACATAGATATATATATATATATATATATATATATATATATATATATATATATATATATATATATATATATATATATATATATATATATATATATATATATATATATATATATATATATATATATATATATATGTTTCTTCTTAGGTTCTCGCGGACGTAATGTGTAGAACTGGATTCTCGGGTATTGATCCGCGTTGTGTGGTTTCGGTCCTCAAAAGGACCAATTTCACGACGTTTCGGCAAAGTCGCATTTGCCATCTTCAGGTGATTCGACCGTAGAGTCTGGAAAATCTAGGCGAACTGTTCGCCTAGATTTTCCAGACTCTACGGTCGAATCACCTGAAGATGGCAAATGCGACTTTGCCGAAACGTCGTGAAATTGGTCCTTTTGAGGACCGAAACCACACAACGCGGATCAATACCCGAGAATCCAGTTCTACATATATATATATATATATATATATATATATATATATATATATATATATATATATATATATATTTATCCTACTACTTTCCGAGCGTCCGTACATTGACGGATTGCTATCTTCCAAGCGTCCGGTTCCTACAGAGCGTCCGTATACGGACGCTTGGAAGTTTCCCCGTAGTAAGTCATTCATACTTGTTCGCTGAACCCTTTGGCAAAAATTTGTCTGGACGCTCAGATGCTAGTGCAACCTGTCGTTTTGTGTATTAAAAGTATACTGATAGTACAACGTGTCTGCCGTTAGAGGCGTTCGCTACAATTCTTGTGTATTAGTCAGGTGTATGCAGTACTTTCAGCCTGTCGATTTGTAGGCGTCCTCGACGTCAAGGAGAAATGACAACGCCGTATTCTGATAGTTATTCCGCTTTATTCTTGCATTTCAAACTGAGCGTAAGCAGTTGTTTTGATTGAGCATGTTTATATAGGAATTCCAGTATCTGACTATGGTTATTACTAGATTATTTATTACTTAACTGGGAAGAAGCGTACATTACAGTAATTATAAAAAACGTTATTCCGATATCCATACTTAATAATTGATCGCACTTATGGTTAGCACCAAACTTATCATGTAGGCGGCACCACAAATTGATGCGCTCTCTTCCACTTTACGCATTGATTGTTATCACAAAGATGGGTATTGACAAATATCTGATCTTTGAGATATCTCGAATAAGATTTATTACATCCATGGAATCTGTACATTACGCTCATTCTTTGTTCTTTACAATTGTATGGTTTTTATTTTAGTAGATTTTTATTGTAATGTATTGTTGGACTTCTAAAGAGTATCATCCTGACAGCGGAAACTCTTGAGGAATTCTGAAATGTCGATACTCAGAGCTGGTGTTTTTTCGAGAATAAACATATCGAACAGTTGGATCAAGTTGTTCACTAGTCGCATTAACAATAATTTTATATTGAATAGATAAACGCTTTTTTTTCCGGAATCCGCATTCTCAATATAAAAGACAAGTTTTAACTGAACCAAAATAATTACACACCCACCATATGATTTTTATTATTTGTAACGAATTGGCGAGGCGGCGCGCGGCGTGTTGGGTAAGATAAGGGTGTACGTAGGGGTTAATAAACTTTGAGGTAATATCAATTCATCGTTATTCCCAACGACATTATTTTTGTGTCGTCTCATTATCGCAATTAAGAGATAATTTTACATAATATGTTTTCGTGTATTGCTGAAAAACCAAATGATAAATTCCGTAAAAGTAAACTTCTCTGCAACTTGAAGGTGTTCGATGATCGGCGAGTCCGTAAATATAGGTTGAGATAAATGATAATTTGATCATTTGGTTGAGATTATAAGTTTTGATTACCTTAGCAGCGTAATTTTTCTTTAGAGTTTTAATCAAAAAAAAGAGTTGCGACATCTATATGGTGAATCAAGCTAATTAAACTTTTGTTGTAGAGTCTATTGAATTAAATTCGATCCCCACATTTTTTTAGTTTAAGCCGGTGAGAGCTAGGTTGATTTCTATCTTTATATTATTAATATTATTCAGTTATTAATAAATTTTTTATATTCCTTTATATATTGCCTTCACTCTCATTTATACATTCCAACCGATTCCTACAACAAATCTACTGTTTGCCCTCCTCCATTTTATTGAAACTGTTGTGAATCAGGACAGCAGCTGTAATTCTGAAAAACAAAAATGTCCCGAGTAGGAAATTCCCCAGTTATCCAAAAAACGGTTATTCGGGGAGCTTATCGTGTGCCCGTTTCCTTTCCTCCATCCAGATAATAATATTGAGGCCCATAGGACTTAAATCATTACTGATTATGTTTTCTTTCATGCGAAAGGTGATCCATATCTAGATGTCTATATAGCATATCCGCAATTTCATATGCCAAACTAAAGAAAAATTCATATCAAATCGAGTCCGGAAATATTTCAATAAAGAGCTACGGAGCTTTAAAGGTGAAGACTGAAAGATGTTTTTCGTTTTATGACTCAGGAACCATAACATGCCAAGCTTTCAATTTTGGTAATTTGGCTTTAGTAATTATCGATGCAAAATTTTTTATATGGTAGGTACCGGTCGACGAAGCTTCTTAACGAAAGCGACGGTACGGGGAACTTGCAATACATTTGCTGCTTTATTTTGGATCACATCAGTTTATTTTATTTTAAAACTAATTATAGGTTTTCGAGAAAATTTTGCTTCAAAAAAGTATTCTTACATTTTTTTTCAGAAACAACGTTTTCATGGAAAATCTATTTGAAAATGGTGGAAATGGACCTTTTATAATTCCTCCTCACTTAAATGGTGAAACATATTTCAATTCATTGGAGAACGACCTTACAGATCTAATAGTTAATGTACTATACGCAAATAGATCAGTAAGTTGGTTTATGCATGATGGAGCACCTCCTCATTTTATTTAGATTTACCCTCAAAAGAGGATAAGTCGTACAGTTCCGTGGCCTCCTCGTTTACCTGACTAACAATCCTCAGATTCTGTTCCATGGGGTTATTTAAATGTACTAGGTGCAAAATGAAAATGAGAGAAATTTTGAACAAATAGTAATAGAGCAATACGAAATAATTCGGAATAAGGATGGCTTATTTGAGAGAGATCAACCATGAGGAATCGACTAGAAAGACGGACATTCCCAGCACATGCTATATTTATTAATTTTTGCCATTTAATCATGAATCGAGTTATATGGCATAAAGTATTTTCTCGTGTAGCGGCCAAATGATAAATGCAATCCACTTAAAATTTGGACACTATAAACAAGGAACTATCATACTTATCCAATTGAAATACTGTACTTAGGACCTTTCAGCTACCAAGTAGTCATCATCAGAGTAAACAGAACTGTATTGTTAGTGGATAAGAGCGATTATTTCTCATTTATAGTGTTATAGTGTGAACTCTTTCATAGCTTATCAGAAATTTCAACACAAATTATGGAATGATGCTCGAAACTTACTGGCTTAAAAGTTCAAAGAGGTACGACCGTTTTTGAGTTATTGAGTAGTACGGATTGTCGAAATACTCGACACTTTTCGCTCTGTTTCGCGCGTCATTTGGAGCGCTAATCATCTGGCCGATTGCCGATTGTAGAGAGAAATATTATAACAACACGTTCACTGCCGATTACACCAGCAGGTGCGGCACCCGATAAAGGGATAGCGCGTTCCGTCAATAGTCCAAGCATTTAAGGAGGAAAATCGACGATTTTTGTCCGAATTTCTGCGAGGTCTAATTTTGGTCTATTCTATGTATTTTGACACGCTGAAAACGATGGGGTAGTTTAAATTTGCATTAACTCTGTGCTCAAAAAGCTATGGCTATTTTTTGGAAGCAGACGAAATACTCAAGTTCTCGATCTAAAACCAAATTGATTTGAAAGATTTTATTATTCTGCACTCATTATCCAAAATTCAATCATTTTGGTCCAAAGACATAGCTTTGGCGCCATTTTGAAAATTTTGGACAGCTTAAAAATTCAAATCTTTCGGGGTTAGACATTTTTTACGAAATTCAAATTCTACTTTCTTTAAGAGATTTTCATAGCGACTATTTTAAGTCCAAGCAGATCGATTTGAGTCGAGTAGAAATGAAGCTATACTAATAAATGTGTTTGGACCTCTAAAGGGCCCAATTTTGGGTCTATCAACAAAGTCTTAGAACAAACTACAGAGAAATACATCGGCTATTCAGGTATGGAACAGCGTATGGGAAATTGTTCACAATTTCAAGTTATAACGAATTCCATCATAAAAACTAGCGCGGAATTTCATTTAATGGCAACAAACGAGGGCCGGTACAATAGATTCCCCGCGAAATAATACTTTTTTGAATGTTTTAAAATGCACCTAAATGCTTAAAATCATTTTGTGTGAATGTGTGAGTGTATGTAGATTAATAAATAATTGTTTTTTTTTCACATTTATATTTTTTTTTCTTTTACATTTCATATTTATTGAAAAATTATCTATACAGGTATGTCTAATTATTCACAAATAACCTAAGTTTTCGTTATCACTGTCAGCATATATTGCTAATGATGTAATATGATCATTATTGATATACGGATCATCGTGATCCGCTTCATCATCTAAGTGTGATAAAATTTGATCGTCGCAATTGTCATTGATAACATCATTGGTATCGTCATCATCTTCATCATCGTGTTTATTTTCATCCATACACTTATCAAAATCATCATCATCTAATATACTGATTTCTGGCTAGGGGCAATTAGAACATACTTTACCTTCACAATGCTTATATAATGAGCTACAAGGTAGTCCTAATTTTAAGCACCAAACCTGAACTTGGTAATAAAAATATGTTGCTTTGCAGCATCGTCGTATTTTCATATGGTTACCTTGTGATGCCTTGGCATAATGTAATCGTTCGCTGGCATGAAAAATTGGGAGCTTTTTGTTTAACACATTTATTAGCAAATTACAATTCCCGATCTTCCATACTCGACATAAGATTTCAACAAGGTAGCCATATGAAAATACGATAATGCTGCAAAGCAACATATTGTTAGCGTGTTCAACTGATGGTGTGTTGAATATATATTTTGTAGTACATAGTTTATTCCAAGTAGGAATGATCATAAACAGCATGGTAACTTAATGATTATCCATGTTTTTCCTTTGACAATTATCTCGCTACATTGAAGAGGAAAAGACATTCAAATTCATAGAAGAATAGTTAAGAATGATATTCTAATATTCATATAAAGAAAAATATCTGTTCTGTCAAAATAATATACAACAAAACGTATGATTCGAATGATGTAATCATACTGTTGTGAAAAATCATATTTTGGTAATTTGTTCAAATCTATTTTCTAATCTGATAACGGCATTTTATTAAAATATAAAAGAGATTGGATAAATCACCATTTACTGAAAACGTTTGATTACACCAAACATGTGTAGTGAGTAGTGTATCAACGTTTTTCTAAATAGTGAATAGAATTTTTATTTAAGAGCAAAATTATTAAAGCTATCAACACTTTTACTGAATTTATAATTGAACGTTTTATCCTAATTTTGTGAATTAAAAAAATTGAAACGTTGAATTTACTTCCAGTTGATGGGTAAGTATAACATCTTTCGAACGTATCTTAATATGTTGTTACATACCTAAAATTAAACTTCTAAGTACATCGTTGTTTTTTGTGTGTTGTAGAACACGTTTTCAAATTCATCAAACCATTGATCCAACGAAATGGGGTTGGAGGAATAGTCCGAATGGACTTACTCCTATACAAACAATAAAAATGCACGTCCCGATGAATTGATCGAAATATTCCCTAGTGATTGTAAATAAAATTGTACTGGTAAATGTTCGTGAAAAATTTAGGATTACCTTGTAGCTCATATGTAAGCATTGTGAAGGTGAAGAATGTTCTAATTTCCCCGAGTCAGAAATCAGTATATCAGATGATGATGATTTTGATATGTAACACCCTATAACCACATCATGTCACGCTCACATATACACCACACGTTTACATACACTCACGTTTACATACACTCACATTCACACAAAACGATTATAAGCATTCAGGTGCATTTTAAAGCATTTAAAAAAGTACAGTTTCTCGCGCGGAATCTATTGTACCGAACCTCGTTTATTGCCGCTAAATGAAATTCCGCGCTAGTTTTTCATGATGAAATTCGTTATAACTTAGAATTGTGAACGTATTTCCGTACGTTGTTTCAAATCTGAATAGCCGATGTATTTCTCTGTTTGCTCTAAGACTTTGTCCATAGGCTGGTAATGAGAACAATCTTTTCAATCATTTCCAGGAATATTATTAGTTTTACTGAATTAAACACAACCGATTAGTCAGAGAATATCTTTGCAAAGAAATATTGAAATTTCTATCCTATTCGAATAATAAACTATAAAAGAATTACTGTGGATAGCACTATGAATAAGGAATAATTATAGTGAATAAGGGTGATTATTTTAACGAAATAATAAATATAACTACTTTGTTATACTATCACTGATATTTAATATAGTCGTTACTATAGTTTCAACACTAAACGTGTCATCTTCAGACGAAAACGAAGGTATGAATTTACAAGTACTCTATCTACTATATATAGGTTAAAGAAGGAATACAAACAAATTAAAACGAAAAATTATACCTAACACCGGTATTTTGGTATCCTTTGATGTTTCTAATATGTTTTCAAATATCCCTCCCATTGAATGTCGACATTTAATCAAAAATATCTTAGAAAAGTCACATATTAATCCTTAGATAAAATCAGAAATAGAACAAATTTATGCCTCAGTCAAAAGTACTGTCAGTTTAATAACAAATTTTATACCCTAAATAGCGGATTAGCTATCGGTTCTCCATTAAGTCCACTTCTCGCAGATATTTTTATTTCTCACAAAGAAGATACTATAATGAGTTCTGCCATAACAAAAAACATATTCAATTTTGGTACAGATACCTAGACAATATTTTAGCAATCTTTAAAGGTACATCTATACAGTTAGATGTTTTCTTATCATTCATCAATGATATTTATCCCAACATAAAATTCACATTAGAGACAGAAAAGGATCACAAAATAAATTTCTTAAACTTAACATAATTACATCATAATAATAGCATCTCATTCGACATTTACAGAAAACCTACTTCCACAGATACCGTAATTTGTACCTCTTTACATAGCCCCTATAGTCATGAACTAGCTGCTTTTCATTCAATGATACATAGAGCGTTTTCCCTTCCCTTATCACAAGAAAATCTTAGTAAAGAATTGGATACAATTAAAGTTATTGCTACAAATAACGGTTTCGTTCCTCAAGTAATTTCTGAATTAATAAATAGAAAAAGAAAGAAATTAATTTACAATAGCACTTATCCCTTCATGAAAGACAAAGATAACTCATTAAAATATGTTTCTTCAACTTATTTTGGTCCTATAAGCGAAAAAATTGCAAACATGTTATCCCATCATAACCTGACCATCAGCTTTAAACCCCCAAACAAATTATCTCATATTCTGTTCAATGCAAAAGATAAAACTGACAAATTCAAAAGGCCCGGAGTTTATAAACTAACTTGTTCAGAGTGTGATAGATTTTACATAGGTAACATAGCAGTTAGATATAAAGGACATTTTCGTTCCTTTAAAAATAATAAAACCGATTCTTCATTTGCAAATCATATTTTAGAAACAGGCCATACCTTTCCTATTTTGAATAATGTAGTCAGGATAAAATTTCAAAACTAAATATATTAGAGTCAATTTGAATTTTCAAAGCAATGAAGATGTATGATAATAAGATCCTAAACGATCAACTAGATTTATATTACAGTAATCTCTCCAATGTATTAATAACCTGATTTTCGTATTTAAAGTCCGTTAGTAAACATAGCCGCACGACTAAGGTTCTCTAGGAACTACCTAATCACGTAACCCCTCTCTGGTTTTTCCTAGAACTATTTCCTATAGCCATAAAATTTGTTTGTATTCCTTCTTTAACCTCTACAGGGTGAGTCAGTTTTTTGTAGACAAACTGCAACAGGAGATAAAACAAATGTTTTTAAGAAGAAAAGGCCCCGTAAACATATGTCGTAGAAGGTTCGATTTCGAGATACAGGGTTGAAATTGAAAAAAAAAATTCGTTTTTTGCGAATATTTCCGAAACCGTTTATCGTACAAAAAACAGCTTTTGTAAGCATTTTCTACTCATAGTAAGCTATGTTCTGTGAGATAAAGAAGAATTGTTTACTCTTAATTGGTGAAGATTTTGAAGGGGTAGTGGGTGTTTTTCTCCCTAACTTCTGCGCCACTGGAAAAAGTACGGTTTTGAGACAACCATTTGAACCGCCAATGTTTTTACACAAAAAGGGTACTCCTAGTTATAAGCTTTAAAGTTGACCGTTTTCGAAAAATTAATTTTTATGTTGAAAAACATGGTCAATTCTTACTAATTAGACGAAATTTATTTAAACAAGTAGAACAAGTAACAAAATCAAAGGATTGACCATGTTTTTCAACACAAAAAATAATTTTTCTCGAAAACGGTCAACTTTAGAGCTTATGACCAAGAGTACCTTTCTTGTGTAAAAACATTGGCGGTTCTAACGGTTGTCTCAAAGCCGTTTTTTTTCCAGTGGCGTAGAAGTTGGGGAGAAAAACACCCACTACCCCTTCAAAATCTTCACCAATTATGAGTAAAAAAAAATTTTTATCACACAGAACATAGCTTACTATGAGTAGAAAATGCTCACAAAAGCTATTTTCTGTACGATGAACGGTTCCGGAGGTATTCGCAAAAAACGAAATTTTTTTCCAATTTAAACACCCTGTAACTCGAAAACGAAGTCTTCTACGACATATGTTTGAGGAACTTTTCTTCTTAAAAACACTTGTTCTATCTCCTGTTGCAGTTTGGCTACAAAAAACTGACTCACCCTGTATAGTAGACATAATACATGTTGAATTCATACCTTCGTTTTCGTCTGAAGATGACACGTATAGTGTTGAAACTATAGTAACGACTATATTAAATATCAGTGATAGTATAACAAAGTAGTTTCATTTATTATTTCCTTAAAATGATAAACTATCACGAAGTAACGGCTTCCACAATTGAATTTTTGAAGGGTGATTATTTCTTATTCATATTGCTTATTGACGATAGTCCATAACAACAAGGTTGAGAAAATTCTCAACCAACCAGATAATCCAATTCTACAACATGAGGTCAGTTAATCACAACATATCTTATGTGAAACGTACTTCTCTAATCAACTCAACTGTAGAATTTTGTTTCGGACTTTTAATCGCCGATTATGAAAGTCTTCACGAATCAAAAACAGAATATCGTGACGTATTTTTTTAATTTTCATTACTTTTGACTCGTAAAATCCTTCCTATGAATTCAGCTACCTTAAATAAGATTGCTGGGCGCTCAGAAATGTGCAGAATGAAAGCCACTATACGCGTACTTTCCGATATTCAGACATTTAGAAATGTTTTTTTGGATGCTTTGAAATCGGTAGATTGTGAATGTTATTCAGCTTTAGCGGTAGAAACATGTGGTGAACGCTCAGAGTAGGAGATGGGAAAGGTGTTTGTATATAGTACTTTCAACTACTGCCGTTGGGTTATAGAAAGATTATTATTCAGTTATATATTTTTCTGTCTATACAGAATAAGAGAAGGTTTCGTTTGTTTTTAAGTTTGATTATGTTGAATAAAGTGCGTTTTCAGTTAAGGAATTTTTCATTCTCATTGCCTTTAAATTTAATTAAAAATTTATGCATGATCACCTCAATTCCCATAGAAAATTTTGTTTGGTTAGAAAAATACGCAATTACAAGTTAAATAATAAATTTATCTCTACATTTTCTTATAAAAAATACATTACATATTGGATATTTTCAATTTTGAACTTTAAATATAACTGAAATGTTCATCAGTTATTCAAGAGAGAATATGATACGCAATGTAAATTTTGGGACTGTTATAGAGGACCAACAAAACAGTTTTATTCAACAACGGTCCGAAAGGATTAGCATTATCTTTTGATTTGTAGAATCCTTCATATCGATTATAAGCCTTCTGAACTGGCAACATCGCTGGACGCTTAGAAATGTGGTGTATGAAAGCAAACTATACACCGGGGACGCCGAGTACCCGAAATTTGAAAGCTTTACTGTATATTTTGGACGCTCAGGAGCGGCTTTATGAACGGACGCTCTGAAATCAGTAGAATGCAAATTTTAAAAATTGTTTCCTATTATATGAAGGCTATGAACTTATTACGACCTCTACTGTTCAAAGATGGAATATATTCATACGTTATAGTAGGGATTGCATGAGAAATACGCAGTGGACGCTCAGAGTAGGAATAGTGAAAAGACGCCCTGGAGATAGCGGGATGTAAATATATATATATATATATATATATATATATATATATATATATATATATATATATATATATATATATATATATATATATATATATATATATATATATGTATATATATATATATATATATATATATGTATATATATATATATATATATGTATATATATATATATATATATATATACATACATATTTATATATATACATTTAATTCTCGGAAAATGGGCACACTAACACAAATGCTCAAATGCTTATTATTTTCGTCTTTACGCTTACGCACGTTTCGGTCTCAAGACCACAAGACCATCATCCGTATATACATATATCAATGTATAAAATGTGATTTCATAAAACTTATTGTATCACCACAAGCCGTTCTATCGCACTAATTTCAATTAAAAATTCCCACGTCGCCGAAATGAACAGAAACACGAGTAATCGAAATTATAACACATTTCGATTGCTCGTGGGCATTTTTAATTGAAATAAGTTCGATAAGGACGCCTGTGGTGATACAAGTTCTAAGAAATCACTTTTTATAAATTGATACGTCTTCTGATGATAGTCGTAAGACCGAAACGTACGTAAAGACGTAAATAATAAGCATATGTGTTAGTGTGACCTATTTCTCGAGAATTTCATATATAATTCATACCTGGGTCAAGAATTATTATTATAATATTCACGGTGAGACTATTTTATAAATGTGTGAATTTAAACCCACAACAACACTCCCGCAATGTGTTTCTGGCTACGACCTTGCATGTAAAATGTAATACTTACTTCTTTGTCGCTAATATACCTATAATATAATCCAATTTGTATTGGTAGATTCTTCAGGGTGAGTTTTAAGGATTATTATAATCTGCATCTTACAAAAAAACTTGTCCTGAATAATAAATAATAGAATTAAATTAAGAATAGATAAAGAGGCGTGGATTATGATTGTAGCAGATCAAGAATAAACAAAACCAAGTAGAAACAATGATTTATTTGTTAGAACTTAAATATTCTATAATATATTGTACCTTCGGATATTTACAAGGAGTTTTATGTTTATTAAAAAAAGATTCTATAAAATTATAAAACATTTCGCTTTCCACTGGAAACGCAAAATCGAAGAGATACATTAATTTAAAACAAACATCGAGAGCCCTGATGACATTTATGAATTTGAAGCGTATATCGTCAAAATTTAAAAATATTTCATCTATTTCGAAAATGCTTTTACCCGTACCATATATAGATGGTTGTAATGACTCTTTGCTTTTTTTGAGGTGACTGATTCTGTCTTCAACTTCACACAGAGTACCACCAACAAAAATCACCGACTCCTGCGAATCTTTTAATGTGAACTTTGTGGTTGATTTTTTACCAGTCACATCCTTTTTAACCATTTTAGTTGTGGGTACCAAATAGCCATGCAACGCCCAAATTACAGCAGCGTTACGTCCATCTGCAAAAGTATGAAAACTTATACAAGGTGTTTATCATCTCCAATATATTAAACGACCCATATGCATATGTACAGGGTAAGTCAACTTATATATACATCACCCTCCTACAGCCTTTATTGTAAGAGTTAGGAAAAACTTCTTGTATAAAAGTTATAGGTCCAGGATTTGTCATCACTTGAAAGAAATGAACAGCGCAAAGTTGGAAAACATCACAAAGTCCATTTTTAGATGGAAGACACACACTATATTATCTTTAGAACCAATTTTTATTCTGAATCTAAATATATACAACACATAATCTGCTCCTAATTTTGGAAATATTTGCATTTAGTTTTTTTGAAATTAATCAGGAACCTGTAAGATGCTTGAGGTAGGATAAAATTCAACCAATCAAAAGAAATTAACATGACAGAAAAAAGTGATGTCTACTTTATTTTTCTGCGCTTTCACTAATTGTGATAGCCATTTTCTAACCTATTTTAATTTACTTTGATTTATCTTTAAAAATTCCATGCTACTACCTGATTAATTTTTTTTATACTGAACTTCAAACATTTCCAAACCCATTGAAAAGAACATGCATGTACTAAGCATTTTTGGAATCACAGCAAAAATACTTTTAAGAATTTGAGAAAATTTTACTTTTTTCCCGATTTTGCGCTATACAATTGATTTGATTGATATAAAAGTGTGGTGTTTCAGAATGAACCTTACAACTTTTATATAGGAAGCTTTTTCTAACTCTATAGAGGCAGTTGGGGGTGACTGAGTATGGTGACTCATCCTGTATATATCATATTAATTACTTATTTTCGATAACCATAATTTTGGAAATTAGTGGACATAGAGCAATGAATAAATGTGGATTCTCAGTTTTATTCCACTTTTTATTTACAAAAAGTCATGACTAACTAGATATTTATCTATACGTAGCTAATCGTCGATTCACCCAATCCCAATACATAGAATTGATGCTATTGTCAGAAGACTAATTTATTTTAAGTTTAACGACTAAATTAAAAATAAGTGGAAACTTACTTTCAGAGATTGTGTTATTGTTATCAAGACTTTCCAATAAAGCTATTACTGACTTGTCCTTAACATGATTTTCTGTCATCAAGAAGGTATGGATTTTTTTCCAGATTGTGTCCCATCCTTCCAGTAAACCATCCTTGTTACTATTATTGAAAGCTGCCTTGAAATCCATATCAACCTGATACAAATGTAAATTCACGTTTCACGCTACACAAAAATCAAAATAAAAAATTCATACCAGTCTATATCCAGACGGATTTTTATAGAAAGACCATTTTTCTATTATTTCAGCAGTAGTTTTTGAAGTTTTAATGAAGTAAAGCCGGTATCTCCAACATGCCATCCACGTGGCATCAAATTCCTCTGATGTAAGGTTATCGAATTTAAGGGCCCTTAAACAACTCTCTGCTGCATCTTCTTCCGGTTCTGAAAATAAAACTTTTTGCAATTTTTTTATATAGTCCAGCAACACATTACCTACCTAATACAATATCTTCGTGTTTCGATTTTTTCTTCGCTGTTTCCGTTTTTCCGTCTATTACATATTTAGAAACACCTTTTCTAAACGATGTTACTGAATTGTAGTACTTGGCGTAAATTCGACCTCTTCTTTCTGTGCGATAATACTCCTATACATGTAAAAAATTGAAATTTATTATGAAAGTTCCAGTAGGTATAAAATGGTGTATAATTTCAAAATAATAGCAAAAACAACGAGAATTGCCATATAGAATAATAAAGTCATGGAATAGATTAAGCTAGAAATATCAATCGCTTTTGATTGCCAATAACTAGATACCATATTATTTAGTTC
Source organism: Endomychus coccineus (assembly GCA_958510875.1). Classification (NCBI taxonomy): domain Eukaryota; kingdom Metazoa; phylum Arthropoda; class Insecta; order Coleoptera; family Endomychidae; genus Endomychus; species Endomychus coccineus. Next base: position 129,241,779 of record OY294068.1, on the reverse strand, counting down.
AAATAGCTAAAATGTATTATCAATTGTATGCACCCGGTGTAAATTTTGAAAAATGTGATAGAGAACTAATTCAAAGAAAATTCTTTCAGCCTACCAATTTCTCAGTTGGAAATCTCTCCAGAACTTCTTTTTCAAGTTGATAACTACCAGACAGGGTTAACTTGATTCCCTTGTCATCAAAATAATGTGCAATCAATGCAATTAACGAATTTCTTTGTTCCTCTTGAAAATGAGAAAATTTGTTATAGTACTCCACTAAAATATTTCCTTTGGGAGATGAATTCAATATTGTTGACAGATGAATTTTAGTTGAACTAATATTCTCAATTAAAGACGGAGAACTGCGATCGTAAGGTAAAAAACGTTGTTCAACTTGAGAAATCAGGTGGTGTCTGAGGTCTGCTATTAGGTGAAGACGGCGATGAAGAGTTGGACCATGATTTAAAAATGAATGAATGAATTATTGTTGTAATGATAGTTGTTGGCTTCGCTCATAGAGTCGATGTAAAACGGCAATTCAACATTCATCTCATCTCATCTTATATTGAATGGGCTGCTTCTCGACATAATATAAATTGAAATAAGGAATAAGCACACCCGGAAAATCTGTGTGAATCAAGTTGAAAAAGTCAAATCTTAAAAATGTTATGCTTTAATAAGAAATGTTCCAATAAATCTAAATTTAACTCAATTTCAATCAGTTACAATTTTCAAAATTTGCTCATATATTTGAGACAAGCCTCTGTAAGCAAAAATTCCACATAGTATTTTTTTGGCAAATTATTATTAAGAATAAAATTATCGAAATGTCCACATTCCTCAAGGTCGTATGACACTATTGACAATTCTCTAGAGAATTTCTGACATAATAATTTTTGTAGATTTCAACAAGTTTTCCGATTTTGCATCCATTTTAGTGTGATTGAAGAGTATTTATTCATCATAAGAGTATGATAACTATCAGTATGAGCAAATTAGTGAAATATTACACTAATTCATTGTTCAAAATTATTTCCGGATAATTATTTATGAAATTTGAACTTAATTCCTGTATGCTACTGAGAAAATTATTTTGTCAACAATTCTCTAGAGAATTTTGCATAGTGTCATATGGCCTCCATGGTGTATTTGTATGGTATGGCCTGCAGGCTTGTGTCAGGCATTGATTAATCAATGTGTTAACTTAAGAATTTCCTTATTCAATGCTGGAGTTCAACGTAACAAAATTTTGTAGCTTTACATTTTTTATCATAGCTCTGTCATATTTTATGGGTCTAAATGAATACAGATGGGAATATAAATTGACAGGAAGCACACACAACTTTTGGTTAATTGCACTCCAAGATTAAGTAATGAAATTAGGACTAATTGATCTTGTAGTATTCTTTAAGACGTAAAAACGTTCTTCCTCGTGCAGTTTTAATGAGTCTTATAGGTGGTCCAAGTATCTGATCAGGTGACAGCAGGGAAAAAGAACCTAAGTTGTTGGACGCAACGTCATAAGCAGCAAAATGCCTGTCAAATTTTACATTTTCTACTTCCTGACAAAAGAAGAAAATACGATTTTCTTCAAGAAGAGCAATTTCTAACATTTTATGAAATAAAATATCATCATTGATCGATGCTAGGTAATTTTCACACTTGTATTCGATCCCATTGAAATAAACTTGAGAATAAAATGTCGTTTTATCTTCTGATGATACTTTAAGTTTTTCATTGACGATATTTTTATAATTACTCGATCTTTTATATTTGTTATCTAAATTAAAACTTTCCAGTAAATGTGTTCCTCCCATCAGTTGACAGGCGAATTTCAATTCATATTTTCTTGCCAGTGTAAGACAAATTTTTTTTCGAGACGTTATACAATGTGAGTATATCTTAAACTGTCGATGTTTTGCTTCATATTTAAAACACCAAAGTTTTCTGAGGGGCCCAGATTGTCGGATTATGTTCGGATAATGAATTAAATTGTGAAACTTTTGTTTTAGTGTATCATTAAACAGAGTGACGAATTTACTATTGTGTTCTTTGATTTTGTTTTCAAGTAAAATTAGGTTTGACTGGTCAATTTCAAAACACAATAGAATATCTACGATATCGATAAAGTTTAAAAAAAACTCCCAAACTGCATCATCTGAAGGAATAAAGTCTCCAACCATTGGCGGAAAGTACAAAACGAATGTCATCATTTCTCTTGCCGACATTTTTAATTTACGTTTTTTAAGATGATGTTCTTCGATATTACATGAAACGTTTACAATTTCAATGTAACCATACTCAAAATTGTTCTTACGAAAATTTAACTTGTCCAATGTTAAATATTTCATATTTAATATGAAATATTCAATAACGTGACATAAGTTATAATGGCAGACACCCTCAAAGATGTCATGCATCATATCTACATAATAATTTTTTACCACATGGAAGGATGGGATTTTATTGAGCTGAGAATGCTTTAGCACTCCCATATTGGCATTGGTTGCATCGCTCTCATAATTCTCAATAGTTCGAATTAGATTATAGTCTTCAGAAGTCAACTTTTGACAAATTTCTTTCGAAGCTCTACATAGTCTACAATAAAAATTACTGGAGAACGATTTGCTAAAATTCAAGAATGAATTCAATCCCATATTAACCCCAATAACAAATCCTAAGATAAAATGAACATTAACAATTTCATTCTCACCGTTATCGATTGGAATTCCCGTCATTTCTAAATCTCCAATTTGATCTATGAGAAATTCAAAACATTTCTCATTTCCAAATGTTTTTAAATCCTTTGATTTTACTACTGCAGCATAAAAAACATTCTCTAATTTGGATTCTTTCATCGGCAAAGTTGGAAATGAATAATATACATTACAAATTGAATGTTTTCCTGAATGCGAACCAAGGGGATTATTTATTTCCAAGTCGTCTATGTACAAGAAATAAGGAATTATCACTTTTTCAGGATATAAATCAAGTTTTTCTTTCCACAGTTCACCTTGCACAAAATTTGTCAATTTTGTACTATTTTTTAAACTTTCCATATAATTTAATGTAGGACATAATAATTTATTCCTCTCGAACAAAGTTTTAAATTGAAATTTCAAGGGCATAAATACACTACTATTTCTTATTTCTTCATTTATCAAATTACCAGCACGATGAACAGGTTTTATTTCATGATTAAACGCGAACTCTTGCAAGCTATCGGTGTAACCTTCGGTTTTTAAAAATTTGGAAAACAAGTACTCTGACTTAAAAAATTCAAAGGGATCTCTACAATTTGACACCAAACTAGAAAATTCGTTGAACAAAGATGAATTGACGTTTTGAATATTACATCTGGCAAAATCCATAAATGTATTTAATAGAGGCTCAAGTGTGTATTTATTAACATGTTTTTGAATGTTAAGTACATCTTTCCTCGAAATGTTGTCATTATTATAAAGAAATAACAAAAACCGTGATGCATACTGAGTTATTTTCTGCTGAAAAGTACCATCGAATTCTTCATGTCGTATGTCGGTCATATCGTCAAAGTAATTTTTTTCTTGTTTAAAACATGATAATGAGAATGAGCTAACCTCGGAGCTAGCAGAAGGGCTGTTATTTGAATTTGTTGTTTCATCTATTTCGTTAAAACTGTTATTTGAACAAGATTTTCTAGACAAGTCACATGCTGAATGGACTCGATTGACATGTCTTTTAAAAGAAGCCAAATTTTGAAAACTTTGACTACATTCCAGGCACCTGAACGTGCAAGTGGAATTTAGATTATGGAATCGTTTGAAATGGTTTGTTAGAGATTTAAAATTTTCATGGTCATATTTACAAATAAAGCATAACATATTTGAGGACTTTGAAACGTAAACTTTACCTTATTTCAATTTAAAAATGTTTATTTCGCCAATTGATGCACTAGAGTAGGTCGGTGATACACACTACAACTACAAAATAGTTCACTACTCAAAATGTTAGATCATAAGTACTTTCATTCAACTTACCTATGTATTTTTCTTTGGAGTTCTATTGCGCTATACTGTGAACCACTACACTCTTCAAAGCTATATTCCAAACTAACTTGTCAGTTCTTGTCGATAACGACCATTCGGTGGAATATTATTACATAGAATGCATAAAGGCAGAGTGTGATCTACAAAATAGCTTCATGTGGCCAATGAATATTATACATTAATTGAAAGAAGAACACCTACATTCATAGCGTTGATGAAATTTATTCTTTAATATAATGTAACGAAGTATGAAACATTTTTGTTTTCAAACTGTCAATGAAAAATTTACATAACATTGATGAAAATTCATCATTAATATTATGTAAAATTCGCCTAATCAGTTAATGAAGAAATCGTTACAACAATGACGAACTTCAACGAAACCATACATAAACAGAGTTCATTATTTCGATGAATAAGCTATCATAATATCGATGAAAGGGTTTATCATCCTATAAACGCGAATTCATCGATTTAATGAAAAACTTCACTGGGACAATGAAAAAATATCAATAACCATCGTTCATCAATACTATGACTAATATTTTTTTCAGTGCGGTCGGTAAGTAGCTTCAGGTTCCTAAATCGTGTGCCCTAAGTATTCTAATTGAACCCAGAATGACTGCCTTTTGCATCCGGTCTATCAAGATCTGCGCCGAGTTCCTACAGGCCGGAATGATCTTCAAGTTTGAACGCAGCGAAGACCGAATTCCGCCCAAAACACCGATGATCAGAACCACTAATACGACCTTGTGGCCTGGGTATAGCGTGCGGAGCTCAAACAGGAGATCTTGATATTTTGTCCATTTTTCCTCCTCTTTCAAGACTATGTTCTTCTCTGCCGGAGCGGAGAATTCGATGTCATACATAGTCTTGATTAGTTTATCGAGGAGGACAACGTCATGCCTATTTGCTTGTATGGACCTGACGATCGGAAACGGATGATTCCAGAAGATCTGGCATTTTCCGTTTCCGACAACGGACTCAATATCTCCTGGCGTGTAAGGCAGCACCGGCTCTTGGTCTATTCCGTACGAGTGCCTTAGATGGTAATACAGCACCCGTAGGGCCACATTATGGCGATGAGTGTACGCCGAGGCCGCTTTGGCCGGACATGCCGACAGAAGGTGGAAAAGCGTCTCAGGCGCCTTTCGACAGGCCCTGCAGCTGACATCAGGGACCTGCACACCCATCACATTGCGGCGATAGACCAAGGTGTGAATTACGCCATCTTGGCAAGCTGCGGTAAATCCCTCAGTCTCGGATGTAAGCCCGGCTGACCTTAGGTAGCCGAAGGTCAGCCTAGTTGACAAGCCGAGCGTTTCGATGTTTCGATAGAAAACACCGTGTATCGGCTTGTCAACATGCCGCCTGAGCGTAAGATCTTGCTCCGCGGCATTTATTTGGGCTTTCAGGCGAGAAGGTAGGAGCTCGAGGTTGCCCTCTAGTCGGCCTTCTCGACTGATCTGACCAAGTTCTTCCGCAGCTTTTTGTGCTGCCTTAACGATAAATGCCCCCACTCCGGCCAATTCGTGACTTTTAACAAGGCACAGGAGAGGTTCCGAGCTCCTAAGAACTTTACAAGCTATACTCAGAACCACACTTCGATGCAGACCCTCCAGACTGAGGAGTCCCCTACCTCCCCGATGACGTGGGAGATAAATGCGGCAAACGGACGATCTAGGATGCAAACTGTGATGGATATGCATCATTTTCCGGGTGTCTTTATCGAGTCTATGCAGCTCATCGACCGTCCATTGCACCACTCCAAAAGAGTGTAGCAGGACTGGAACGGCAAGCATATTTGTTGCAGACACCTTGTTCCCACTCGAAAGTTCGGAAGACCAAATCTTTCGAACAAGGTTTCTGTATTTGCTGCGGAGAGCCACCTTTACCTGGGAAGCGTCATAATTAGGACGCTGTTCAATTCCCAGGTATCAATAGGTCTCTCCAGCATCGAGGTGTTTAAAGATGCTTCCGTCGGCAAGCTGCATATTCTCGTACACTTCCGGAGATCGTCCTCTCCTCAAATGAAACACTGCGCATTTGTCCAATCCCAACTCCATGCCTACGGCATATAATATTACATATTCGTACAATAATTCTATAATAATTCTAGCAAAGATAAAAGTTTGAACCAAATTTTTAATTTATTTCATTTTAGTAATATTAAATTTTAATTTTTAATTACATGAGAATTTCATTAATCTTGCTACCTGACATTGTTATCCATAGTTTTAGCTTTTTATTGAAGGATTGTGGTGATCCATAGTAGTGTTTTAGTTCTATTGGTATAATATTATAAACTTTAGTCATATAATAAGCGTGAAATTTTTGAGCAATAGTTTTATTGGTTTTTTGGATCAGACATTGTTTTGAGCGAGATCTTGTGTTATAGTCATGTTGGAAATGATTCAATTAATGCTTGTTTTTATGCATATATTTTAAAATTTCGAAGGCATACAGGTCTCTTACTGATAGTACATTAAATATTTTATACAACTCTTTAGAAGAGAATAGTCTTGGTTTAAATAAAATTATCTTCAGGATCGTTTTTTGTATGATATTCACACGATTAATATTAGATTTAAAAGTACCATCCCAGACTAATGGACCATATGTAATTAAAGAGTGAACCATAGCATAATATATATTTTTTAATATTTCTTTAGGCATTACATTACGCAGTATTTTGAATAGATATGCTACACGTTTAATTCTGTTTACTAAACTGTTCATGTGTTCATTCCATTTTAGATGAGCATCTATTATTAATCCTAGATACTTAATATGCTCGGCTCTTTTAATTTTTGTTTTACATGAACAGTTTACTTTATTGCATGTATATTTATGTAGTGTAATGTCATTTAGATCCTTTATATTTTTTTGATTACATGTGAAGCATAGGAATTTTGTTTTTTCACTACTTAATACTAAGAGATTATGATCCAACCACGCACAGAATATTTGCATACAATTTTCCGCTTTTTCTTTTACTGATTCCCATGAGACACCATCTATTAGAATGACTGTATCGTCGGCGTATGTAATAATATTAATATTAACCTCTCCGATCTGACTAAATGAATCGTTCACATAGACAATAAATAATATTGGCCCCAAAACTGTACCTTGTGGTACACCGCAATTCACTGTTAATGGAATACTACATACATCATTAATTTTTGCTATTTGCTGTCTATCCGGGAGATAGCTCTTTAACAGATCCAAGATGTTACCGCGAAACCCATAATTTTCTAATTTTTTAAATAAGATAAAATGATTGACAGTGTCGAATGCCTTACTTAAATCCACAAATATTGCCAAGCATGGTTTCGATACATCTAAATTATTATACAACTTAGAAACAAGTGCTAAAATAGCATCTTGTGTAGATTTGCCAGATCTAAAACCGAATTGATTTGGTGCTAATACCAACATTTTATCTAAGTAATCATTGATTCTTGATGCAATAAGATTTTCAAATACCTTGGCAATATTGGATATCAGAGAGATTGGGCGATAGTTTTGAACTTCAACTTGTTCTCCTCCTTTATACAGAGGTATGACTACTGCTTTTTTGAGACATTCAGGAAATATTCCAGTTACAAATGATAAGTTGAACAATTGTGTTAATGGTGAAATAATATATGGAATAATACGTTTTAAAGTGTAAGGTTTAATGTCGTCATGCCCTGCCGCCTTTCCTTTATTTATTGAATTGATTATCTTTAATACTTCAGATTCCAAGATTGGTCGTAGAAAGATAGACCCATTTAAACATTTCGTTCATTTAGGTTTGTAATTGTTATTGTGATTTATTGATTTTGCTAATTCTGATGCCGTATTATTGAAGTATTCATTAAATTCATTCGCTATCTGTTGCTTTAACTTTATTGGTGTATTTTGTATACTAATCTCTTTGATTTCGAAGTTTTCTCTTTTTTTAAATTTTGTGATCTCATTTGTTAATTTCCAAATAATTTTTGGATTGTTAAGATTATCATTTATTTTATTTTTATAGTAATCTTGTTTAGTTTTTTTCAATTAAGTTGACTAATGACTAAATGAATCGTTCACATAGACAATAAATAATATTGGCCCCAAAACTGTACCTTGTGGTACACCGCAATTCACTGTTAATGGAATACTACATACATCATTAATTTTTGCTATTTGCTGTCTATCCGGGAGATAGCTCTTTAACAGATCCAAGATGTTACCGCGAAACCCATAATTTTCTAATTTTTTAAATAAGATAAAATGATTGACAGTGTCGAATGCCTTACTTAAATCCACAAATATTGCCAAGCATGGTTTCGATACATCTAAATTATTATACAACTTAGAAACAAGTGCTAAAATAGCATCTTGTGTAGATTTGCCAGATCTAAAACCGAATTGATTTGGTGCTAATACCAACATTTTATCTAAGTAATCATTGATTCTTGATGCAATAAGATTTTCAAATACCTTGGCAATATTGGATATCAGAGAGATTGGGCGATAGTTTTGAACTTCAACTTGTTCTCCTCCTTTATACAGAGGTATGACTACTGCTTTTTTGAGACATTCAGGAAATATTCCAGTTACAAATGATAAGTTGAACAATTGTGTTAATGGTGAAATAATATATGGAATAATACGTTTTAAAGTGTAAGGTTTAATGTCGTCATGCCCTGCCGCCTTTCCTTTATTTATTGAATTGATTATCTTTAATACTTCAGATTCCAAGATTGGTCGTAGAAAGATAGACCCATTTAAACATTTCGTTCATTTAGGTTTGTAATTGTTATTGTGATTTATTGATTTTGCTAATTCTGATGCCGTATTATTGAAGTATTCATTAAATTCATTCGCTATCTGTTGCTTTAACTTTATTGGTGTATTTTGTATACTAATCTCTTTGATTTCGAAGTTTTCTCTTTTTTTAAATTTTGTGATCTCATTTGTTAATTTCCAAATAATTTTTGGATTGTTAAGATTATCATTTATTTTATTTTTATAGTAATCTTGTTTAGTTTTTTTCAATTAAGTTATTTAATGTATTGCGATATGTTTTAAAATTTTCTTTCATTTGTAAATCACTGGAATATTTTTTTAGATTCAAGAACATTTTATTTTTGGTGTTAATTGAATGAATAAGATCATTTGTGATCCATTGCTTGCGTTTATGAAGTTTATGACGTTTGAATCTAGTTGCTTTTTTAATAGATTATTCAGTAATTATGTTTATAAATGATTCAGTAGCGGTATTAACATTATCACTATTAATTATATTGTGCCAATCTAACTGCGACATAATAGAATCTAATTTCAAATAATCGATAGACTTAAGTTTATTTTCTGTTTTTATTATAGGAGAATCAGTTTTAATTTTTAATAAAATGGGGAAATGATCGGTAATTTTACATTTTAATATTGATGTTTGAAAATCATTCTCAGGTTTATTTGTTTTTACCATAATATGATCAAGACATGATTTGCTAGTTCCTTCGACTCTTGTATATGTATTCATAAGTGAAACATAGGCATTAACGGCAAGGTAGTTTAAATAATTATCAGTATGTAAAGGTAGCGGAGCTTCTTGTAATATATTAATATTGATATCCCCCATGATTACTTCTGTATCTAGTAAACAATTCTCTGTAATGTAAGAATTTAGAGAGCTGTTGAATTTATCAATATCGTGATCGAATGTTCGATATATTTCCGTTATTCCTATTTTATTGTTGTTTACATTTAGTTCAATACGCATGAATTTGCATGACTTGTTCGTGATTGTTTTAACTTCATGATGTAAACCCTTTTTTATATAAATAATGACTCCGCCGTCATTTTTATTCATTTTTGATTGGTTATAATATATGAAGAGCCAGCGGGAAAAACGATGAATGTAACAAAGACATGAAATTGCGCTAGATCATTTTTAAGTCTTTAAACTTAATTTTTAAGTGTTAAAAATTTATTGTATAATTCAATAATGCTCATAATTGAACATTTATATTTTAAGTATCTATTGTTATGTTTTTTATAGAATCTGAATTATAATACCCCAGAAAAAAAATGAGGATCGCATAAACCTACACATTTCAGCGGGAAGAATGATGATAGTAGGGAACTAAATGAATGTTATTTTCCCATTAGTGTTGGAGAAATGACTACATTCAAACATAAGTGAAAAATACGTTTAGAAAGATAATTTTGTGAATGAAAATACAATTTATTAGCGTTTTGTATGATGAGGAAGACCCAACAGGTACTTTTGTGATTCCTCGCCACAGTATTTTGAGAGTTTCGTCAAATCGTTGAATTTTTCTGCTGAAAGTGGCAAAAGTCCTGAAAAAGATATAAAGAATAATATTTTTTTACTTGACCTGATCTGCCTGAAAATTTACCTTTGTATAAATAATTTGGGAGACGAAATTCATTCGTATCTCTGGTGGTAAATGGTTCTCCCACAATATCCACAGATTCCCAAGGACCATTGTAAGTAACTCTGTAGTACACTAATCTTGGATGCTCAGCAGTTATTTTCAATTCCTTAATAGGTCTTGAGGGGAACGGACATTTTTTCTTATACAGTGGCCTCAAATGTTCTTCCCATGATCTGGAGTAGGTTTGCTTCACTTCTTCTACATCAAACGGTCCAGGCTTGACTCGAGCACTTTTCAATACCTCAAACCAATTACTTGGCACTTCTGTTCTTGCCTTTTGATTTACCATGCCAAAATCCTTATCGCACTCCATGTATGAGTGTCCGCGAATAGGAAAAGTCGTCTGAACTTCATAAGTTTGTCCTCATAGTGAACAATGTGGTGTAGAAATCGGAATACTGTGTAGTTTTTGTTCTGCCCCCCACACGAGTCCAAAAATATTTGTAGCTGTTTAGTACTTGGGTGCAAATAGTTATAAATAAAATGATGAAGTAGAGAGCATACGTCATTACTTCCCTTTTTCCCAACAGTTTCGGGATATCCATAGAAAACACTTTGTTGTTATGCTAAGACGTGAACATTGAAAAATTACATGGAAAGTTGTCTGCTGTAGTGAACGTCATTGGTGGAGATGTTTGGAATAGGTAAGTTTTTTGAATAGTCCATGCAAATAGCTTCAGTAGTAACATCTTTCTTTGCTGACAATTTGGCCTTTCTTTTTCTGTCATAAAAAGTGTTTGCCTTGAGTAGATGAAGCTTTTTTTCAGTTTCAATTTTATTTAATTCAGACAATAGAGCTGGTTTTTCTTTTTCTACACAGTTTCTCACTTTAGTTTCTATATTTTTCAGTTGAACACTCACTTCGTCACACTTTGAGCACGTGTCTGATCGTGGATACCCAAAACTGATATTGAATTTTTCGTTAAAGACTCTTCGATACACGTCGTATGACAGCTTGGTTCCCAAGTTTATTGTTTTGAATAGGTTATACATTTTACGTATGTTTAAATCTTCCTGTAAGTATGTTTTGGATGTTTTGCACACACTGTAATGACTCGGTCTTCCTTTAAATGAACCAATGTGTCGAATAACAGCTGCTAGTGTTGCTTCAGTTCTGCTTGTATGTATACCTCGGCCATCTTTAGATGCTGATCCGGAATTCTTAAGCGAATTTTGCAAAAATTGTATCCTACGACCTGTAACACCGTGGAGTGACAAAAATGCTTTGTAACATACTTGCACATCTCCATTTGTGCATCTCACTCGGTAATTGTATGAAGCATCGTTAAACTTCTGAACACCTGCCTCTGGGCCTTTTGGTCTATGACGCTCTACAGGAATGACAGTTATTAAACCGGCAAGGTATGTATTCTGTTCATCACGCGTCTGGTACTCATTAAACAATTTTAAAATCTGTCTGTTGTCATCTGATATCTTTGTAAAACACTTTAATCTTTTGCACTGACAGTCCGGGCCAAGTTCGTGACATGCTAACCTCAGCTTCTTATTGACATCGGTCATTCTACCATATGATTTTCGCTTTTTAGTTTTTTCTTCCATATTGCACAATACTTTGTTTCAAGAGGCACATGCAACAAGCACAACACGTCTTCCCGAAACTCAAACATTGACTGAATTAAGTACGTAAATAAAATAATAATAGACTGCAACGAGATATCTGCATCTTGGACCTTCAGCATTTTTCCCACCTACGCATGTAACCTCAACGTTTTTTTCGCTTATGGCTCATTTAAAAATGCAAATAAAACCGGACCTTTAGTGTTTTTCACGCATTTGAAGATGCCATAACATTCGTCTCGCTGAGCTCTACAATTTGGTACCTATATTGCAAAATGGCCGAAAAATAGAGTTTCATCGTTTTTCCCGCTGGCTCTTCATATGTTAAAATTGTCCAGACTGTATACATTTTTATTATCTATATGAAAGGTTTCAGTTAATATAACAATGTCATGTCAGTTTTGTAGTTTCTCCATTAAAATTTCAAATTCTTCAAAATTTTTATGTATACTACGGATGTTTGAGTGTAGAATTTTCATGTAATTATTATTATCGCAACTACTTTCTGTAAAAAAATTATATGCCTCTGTTTCTGTTAAGCTAACATTGTTTTTAGAACAGAATTTGCTTATATAACTTTCCATTAGAATAATTTACAATATCTATAATGAAAAAGAATATTTTTGAAAGTTTTAAATTTATTTTTGTCTTAACAGAACTGTTAGGTAGGTATTATAATTAGTTCGTTCTTTTAATAATTCTAATTTCATTTTAAAAACATTACAAAGGGAATCGTAGGCATCATGTTTAACATCATAGTCAGTTTTATACCTTTCATTTGAGAACAAACAATTAGTAGACTTTTCAATAATATTTGAACAATCTTTGTCCAAATGTTGCTCTGAACATTGAGAACAAACTATGTTTCCTTTTTTACATTCTTGTGATGTATGATTATAGCCTTTACACTTATAACATCGCATTAAATTAAAATTTTCAAATACTGGACATTTATTATATCCTATATTTATTTTGGTACATGCTATTAATTTTGCCAATGCGGAACCATTACAGTCGATTACAGCATATAAACGATCACCTTTTTTTGTTGTCTTTGAAAATTTAACTTCAATTTGGTCTTCGATCAATATAAAATCATTTTGATTCCTAATACCCTCAAGAATCTCCTCGTCTGATAGCTTTTTATCAATGTTAGCAATTGTTATTCTTGGTTTTCGTAGTTTTGTTTCACTTATAATATAGTCTGCACCAATATTGGTTGATATTTCGTTCTTCATTTTTTCTTTTGACTTTAAGCTGTCACACTTAACCATTATGGACCCATTTTTGGTATTTTTTATTGCCGATATACCTGCTCCAATTTTACCAGGATTGATTTTATTTCCTAGTTCCTTTTTCGTTTCTGAACATTGTTGCCGTCTTTTTGGTTCTATTATTCTGCATGGAACACTTTGTTTCATAATTGCTGGTTGTACCTTTACTTTACTGCTATAGCTCATTATATCATTTTGTTGCTTTCTTTCTTGATGGTGTTTCGAGTTGTTCTTCCAATAATGCAATGATCTTGTCTTTACTTGAAATAATGGATTCCAATAATTTAAAAGTATTAAGTAATCTTTGCAAAAGAATTTCATAATTCTTTCTTTTGAAATCAATACTTTTACTTCCGAGGAAGTAAGGCCTGCACAGTTTTTGCATAGCGTTTTTTTACATCCGTCACAAACAAATATGTTTTGATCTTTATTATTTGCTCTTAATTGACAGTCGTTACATTCCATTTTATAGAATCATAATGATAAAGAAACTTCTAGAATATGTTGACTACCAGATGTGTGCATAGATAACGATAAAAAATTGAACTTATACGGCAGGTATTTATAAGATTAATAAGAACAGATGTACTGAAATTATTTGGTAATAAATGTTATAATTACCCTAATTTATTAGACTTGCTAACACTGTATTTTTATACACATATGCAAGTCCGTTTTTTTATACACATGTACATACAATTTTTAAGTATTACTTTTATCTCTCACTCTTGCTTTTAAGCATTGAAATGTAGAGATGATGAGACAATTATATAGCCACAAATTATAAATTTGCCATCTGTATGCTGCAGTCAGATCCTGAATTTCCGCGACCCTGTTCGCCACAAACTGTTTCGGCTGACCTGGATTAGTATTAATCTAAGCTAATACTAATGTGAAGTCTGACCAGCATATGCAACGCGTGATACTCAATTCCATGGAATTTACAACCTTTGATAAAAGACGCGCCAAAATGAATGCACCGCTAAATTCTGAGCGAGGGTTAGTTGTGGGTTTCAAGGGTGATACTTTCGTTTTTGATGTCAGAAGATGTGCAAAAACATTTCCATGATTATCGACCGATCTCACATATTTTGCTGCAGCATAAGCACACTGCGACGCAAAGAAATGGAGCTCGATTTCTTTGTGATTGCTGCAAACAATCTTTCATGTTATTTTCAGTTCGTTCAACGCGGAAATATTTTCTCGAAAATTGCACCACATGTAATGAAGCTCACTTGGGAGAGATTCATCCCAGGATAACTTCTCGAGCCATACTTCCTGCAGAATGATTTTGCCTATTACAGTACTAGCACTTGAAAGCCCCAATGGATCAACAATTTTTGCAATGGATGGGAGGACCGTACGCTTTGTTACCTTATCTGATTTGGACACATTAATTTTATATATCAATACATCGGAAACATGAGACCACATTAGCCCCAATGTTGTATACCATCCTTGGCGCCAAACTCGAATGTATCAGGAGAGCTATTTAAACTCGTTAAAACCCTGCTTTCGTTGCTTCTCCACATACGAAGTTTGAAACCACCGCTTTCTAAAACTTCCGAAATGGTTGTACATATACTGATTGCTCCTGGTACATCGTCTGCTCCCGAGAGTAGATCGTCTACATAAAAATTCCGTTTTATGACCTTGGAGATATTGGAATTCGTGGACTCGCATTCAAAGGCTAGTTCATGCAAGCAACGGATCGCCAAATAGGCTGCTGACGCCGTGCCATATGTAACCGTGTTGCGTTGATAGCCTCCTATCGGATCTGTGACTCGCTCTCGCCACAGAATCTGTTGGTACCGCCTCTCGTCTGGTTGCACCAGAACTTGTCTATATATTTTCTCCATGTCGCTAGTGAATACTACTGAATACTTTCGAAATCTTAACAGGATTGATATATTGATACTGTTGAATGCGTGGACCCACCATTTGTATATCATTCAAAGATACGCATGTGGTAGTACTTGCTGAGGCATCGAATACCACTCGCAACTTAGTGGTTGTACTTCCTTCTTTAATTACACCCTGATGCGGCATGCAGTAAGAATCAAGATGGTTATCTCTTCCAAAAATGCTACATACGTTTCTTGTAAATATGGATTGAATCAAAATTTTCTTTCCAAGTTTAGGAATCGTTTTTCAGCCAAGTTTCGCGAATCGCCCAACCTTTCCGGTGAATCTTTGAATGGTATTGATACTATGAAACGTCCCGAAGAATCACGTGACACGTTGTTTTGAAAATGTAATTCACAAGCTTTTTCCTTCATTGAATATACCTCTTTCGACTGAATCTCTTTTAACTCCCAAAATTTACTCAATTGCATTTGTACCTCAGTGTTTGAATCACATCTCACTAAGTTGCAATTAACATTTGATGTAACTGACTGTTACCTCAGAGGACCCGATATTATCCAGCCTAACTTAGTCTTCTGTAGAACTGTTTTTTTGTCGCCCCTATTAGAATATCGATCGTACTAGATTTACAAAAATCCGGATCAGCTAATTGTATGTTATTAGGTATCTCTAACTTTGACGCATTCATTTTGTGCGCCGGAATGTCATTCGCAATTTTCGGTACCACTAAGAACGGAATAATAATTTCAAAGAAACCTTGTTGCGACACTATTTTCGCTTCACACCTCGTTTCAATGTTGGATGTCATCTCATTTAATCGAGATATCCGTATATCTATTATCTTTGTGCATAATTTCAGTTTATTACACAATTCGGTAGTAATGAAGCTCCCTTCCGAACCCGAGTCTAACAAAGCGTTTACGCGGTATGAAATGTCCCTGTTACGGACCTGCACAATTGCGGTGGATAACAAAGTTCTGAATTCCGTAATATTATCAGTCCAGCAGCCACCGCCTGTTTTTTTAAGTGATTAATAACAGGCTGAATCTTTGTGAGTTCGTTCGGTTTGACGAGACGCCTAAGTTTTTCCCCTGTGCAAATTCTCAAAGAGGTAGGTAATGAAGTGCGCAGGTATAGAACATGTAGATTTGGTAGGGTGTCGAAATTGTCTGACTAACAGTAAATTTTTTATTGAAATTTTAAGATAATATGATATGAAACTCGGAAAAACAATTGTCCTACAAAATCGATGGCTTGAATTAGAGCGTCCTCCACGCCGAATATGTCGAAATAACGAGATCATAAAAATCATGAATAACCAGCTGATTTTTTGTATGCAGCCTAGTAAATATTTGTATAATTGAATGGCCACAAAGTCCTACAAATGTAGTGGTACGTTTTCCTAGTCCTACGCTTTGAAGTTGTCGATTCCACGGTAACACTTTTTTCATTAATAACAACCTAGGTTTCATTTTGTCCTATCGGGAATAATAAATAATAATAATAATAATAATAAATGAACTTTATTGTGCTTAGTAAAAATACATGTAACTATGCCTATAATATAAACACAATAGGTAAAAATTCAGCCAAGGCTGATTTTCATTTTTACCCGCTATGAAAGCAAATACAGATTATTTATTCAGATTACCTTGTCTAGTTAATAGATACTTCATAATATAAAGTTTAAAGTTACTTTCGTTCAAACTAAGATGTTTGATAACTTCGTTCAGAAGGACAGCAGCCATATAAGCAAAACAGCCTTTAAATTTTGACGTTGAATGTTTGGGTATC
Source organism: Endomychus coccineus (assembly GCA_958510875.1). NCBI lineage: Eukaryota > Metazoa > Arthropoda > Insecta > Coleoptera > Endomychidae > Endomychus > Endomychus coccineus. The sequence continues at coordinate 129,224,823 of OY294068.1, read as the reverse complement.
GTGAACGAGTCACATCTAATATTTATAAAGTATATCATAGATCGTTTAATTAATGAGGTGAGCAAATATTCTGGGCATTTATTTTTCAATAATTTGTATAATAACATGATATATAAGTATTTGACTCTGCTTTGTATATTCAATATTTGTAACTTATTTAGATAAGGTGATATATGTGTACGATATTTGACTCTACAGGAGTAACGAATGCAAGCATTCTGTATTTGTTGCAGTCGTTTTTTGTTGTGTGCCGATAGAAAATTAAAATAAACTGCACTGCAATAATCGACTTTTGGTTGGATAAGGGCATTACATATTTTTAATTTAGTTTTCTCAGGAATTATATTTTTGAATTGATATAGAGATTTTAGAATAATAAAAGCTTGTTTTCTAATATTTGTCACATGAGAATCAAAACAGAGGTTTGAATCAATTGTGACACCTAAATTTTTTGCACAATGGGCCAAGTCAATGTTTTCGTTATTTAATATTATATTTATTTGACTTATATCCAATTGATTTCTTAATTTTTCTGAGCTGATAATTAAGAACGTAGACTTTTTTGGATTTATTTTTAGGCCATTATCATCACACCATTTGCTCAAATTCATAAGTTCACTGTTTATATTTTCTATAGTTGGGGCTATATTTAATAGCTTACAGGATAATATAGATGTATGTCATCTGCATACATATGTAAAAAACAGTATATAAATATGTTGACAATATCAAATGTAAATATACAAAAAAGAATTGGTCCAAGGATACTCCCTTGGGGCACCCCATCTTTAGTAAATAGTAAACTGGAAACACTGTTATCTAATTTTACAGCTTGACTTCTTTGGCACAAATAGTTATTGAACCATCTAAGTGCCGCACCTCTTATTCCTATATAACTTATAAAGTGTAGAACACAAATTTACCATTGTTCTACACCAAAAGTGGTATGTATTTCCAGGAATTGATATATTTTGTCCACATATTTAACTTTACATTTCGGTACAGAGTTAAATTCGTAAACAATTCTGCTCTCTTGCAAACAGTTTGTAAAGTCTCGCATACATCACAAACACAAATATAAAGATGCCCGATAGTTGGGATGACGAGATCATCGGATATCATTCCTCTTGTTATAAGGAGTTCAGAGTCAAGGCTAGATATTTATCTTATGAAAGGAAAGACAATCAAATATTTTAAAGGGGGTATCTGGTCAAATCGATATAAAAAATCGCCTGTATTGCCTAAAAATCTTGCTGCGTACGTTCGGTAGAATAGAGAATAAAATAGTCCACCTAGCTCCGAGTGTATTTAACACGCTTTTATTAGTTTCACCTGTATGTTTGCTTGCTTGCTCGCTTGCTTGCTTGCTGGCTTGCTTGTTTGTTTGTCAGTTTGTAACCGACTTCTTAGAACTTGATTTTGACCAACTTTGAACGGTCAGTATTAAGTTTATCTAATTATCCTGTTAAGGGTCGCCAGGATTAATTAATTTCCTCACATATGCTCTGTGTGAGAGAAATAAAGCATGCGTGCGTGCGGTCTGTGCATGCGTCACGTCTCTCACTCTAGCTCGAGCACTTGGCTTAAGCATGTTAGTAGATTCGTGTAGGCATATAATCAACCAACGACGGTTGATAAGGCAGGAATTGCAATTAATGATAACAAAATTTCTACCGAGAAATAAATGTTTGTATACATTGTATCAATTTTTATAAAATTCCGTCCATACAATTTTATACTCAAAATTGCATTAAATATTATAATAAATTGTATAAAATTTTATACTGAAAATAAAATTTTTCGAAGCGTTATAAAATTTTGAAATTGTATGACATTTCATCTAGTCATTTTCGGCATGGAAGCTTACGTAATTTTATAAAATTTCATAGATTGATACTTAGATAAAAATTATAAAGAAATATTAATATTTCTTGAATAATTAAAAATAATAATGATCACATCGAACTAAAAAGTGGAAAATAAATATAGTTTAAAAAACTAAAAAACACGCTTTAATGATCAGTCGAACTAAAAACCGTAAAATAATTCTTGCGAATTCGCTTATCATATAATCGCTAATCCATAGCGAATCGCTTAATATAGGCAGAAAATATGAATAAACGAAAAACATTAGTATTATTGTGAAAAAAGCGAAAAAGCTCGATAAATGAAAAATATGGAACAAAGCACCGCACAATTTTTTTACAATAATACTAATCTTTTTCGTTTATTTATATTTTTTTTTCTCAATATTCAATATTCTTGTAGGACTAGCGATACAGACCCATTTTTTGGTAGGACACTGTTTGATTCAGGCAAAGAATGCACTAACTGAACATGTGTTTTTTTTGTCCTACGGTTATTAATGAAAAAACTGTTACCGTGGAATCGACAACTTTCAAGCGTAGGACTAGGAAAACGTACCACTACTTTGTGGTCATTCAATTATACAAATATTTACTAAGCTGCATACAAAAAATCAGCTGATTATTAATGATTTTTATGATCTTGTTATTTCGACATATTCGGCGTGGAGGACGCTCTAATTCAAACCATGGATTTTGTAGGACAATTGTTTTACCGAGTTTATTATCACATTATCTTGAAATTTCAATAAAAAATTTACTGTTAGTCAGACAATTTCGACACCCTACCAAATCTACATGTTCTACACCTGCGCACTTCATTACCTACCTCTTTGAGAATTTGCACAGGGGAAAAACTTGGGCGTCTCCTCAAACCGAACGAACTCACGAAGATTCAGCCTGTTATTAATCACTTAAAAAAACAGGCGGTGGCTGCTGGACTATATACGATGTTAGCGCGACGCTCGTATCTGAAGTGTTGTCATGATATGATTTATTGAAATGCAGCAACATATGATGTTTAAGCTTGCATTTTTTGCATCTTACGGAATTACATTTGTCCACATAATATCGTAGTCTTAAACAATTATCGCACAGCTTGAGGGTTTTTACTCTGTCTGACCTCTCTTTTGAAGAAAGTTTCAGGAATTCTTCACACTCGCGTATTGAATGTTCACCTTCGCAGATAACACTAGTTTGCGCTAGTACATAAAAAGATTTCACTTTATGCCTAATATCACGACGCGCATTGTTATTATTATATTGCTTTTCCGTACGATTGCCGGGATCTAATGTTTCTAACAAGTCTGCTCTGCCTCTTAAAAACTGCTTAAGATACTCTAATGTGATTCCATCATTCGTGTTTTTGAATTCTTCCCATTTCCGTAGAGTAATTCGATCCAATTTTGTGGTAACAATGTAAATAATTAGTGTGTCCCATTCACACACTGGCCTAAAATTTCTAAAGATCGAAGATGTATTGTTAAATCGTCTATAAGTTTGCGAATTTTCGCCGCCGACTCCCTTTGTAAAGGTTCTAGATCAAATAAAGACTTAGCATGGTTCCTTTTTAATAAGCGCGAATTATAAAATCTAGCACAAATCAAATCCCACGCTACTGTATAATTGGCTTCAGAAAATGCCAGGGCTTGAATTACTTGCGTGGCTCCATTTACTAACGACATTCGTAGATAATGGAACTTTTGCATATTACGTGTTGTCGTGTTGCTATTAATCACACGGAAAAAAATCTTGTTGAGGTAACCAGAATTTTGACAAGACTTACGTTTAATATGGGCGGGCACAGCCAGATATGTAGTTGTGTGAACAAATGCTACAAAGTCAACTGATTCCAGTTACATCAACAATGTTAATCTTGTTGAAATTGAACTACTATATTCTAGCCAATATGACCATTTGGACTAATTATTCTAACGAAACCAAATTATTCAAATGGTTATTTATTTTGTTAGATGAAGTATTTCATGTAGTCACGTTTTCTTAAAAGATAGTTAGTTTAACAAAAGTGAATATGTATGGGTCACCTTTAATTTAGTTACAACAACATAAATCTAGTTTCACTTTCTATACATTCTTGTTAACTTGATTTTTATATTGATAGTCTCAACAAACTGAATTTGCTAGATGAACTATGTGTATTGCCAATTGAACTATTTCATATAGTTACTTTTTTGTACGAGTAACAACTAGTTAGACTTTCAATGCTTCCTTGTTAGATTTACTGTTTTGTATCGTTAATTTCAACGAAAATAGATAGTTGACACGACTATTTGACGTAGTTCTGTATACATATTGGATTGTTACTTCCACAAAATAAACATTCATCAAACAACTCGAATCTAGTGATGAAAAAATTGCAAATTAGGTGTATCTACGCATAACCTATTGTACCTAAAAAAACAATAAATTTAATATAAGAGAACTACCATATTAAGGATATTCTCCTAAAACGGACACTGTTTGTATTTCTTGTTGTTGTGTTAATAGCTTTCCAGTTGATTCATTTCAATTTGTTATAGAAAGACGCGTGCTTCGTTAATTAATTTATTTGCAAACTGTCATTCAAATCACAGCACGCTATAAAAACATTTTAGGGATATCTATATAAAATCATAGATGTGAATATAAATAGTACCATATGCCGCCCCCTATTGAAAGGTCAGGAACTTTCAATTTATGAATACTAACAATACAACAAAGTAATAAGAATCATGACATCTGTGAAATATAAATCTGTGATCAAGTCCATCAAAAACAAATATGACCATTATTATGGTTCTCTTGAAATTAATGATACGAGTACAGCACTACACTTTAATTTCACTGTCATTTTTAGTTTCGATGGGAAGAACACATAATTTTGCTGCAGGTCGTTGATATGTACCACGGTATAGGAAAGGCTGGTATAGCCCAGTCATATTAGGGCTTTCACCTCGGAATGAAAGATAATAAGCTGCAAATTGGTATGAACCTTTGTTTTGTCATTCTAAATGTTGTCTCAAAAGTCACAATCGTTATCGTGTCCGCGTCTCAAGATATTCAAGGTCAAAGGTCACAAAAATCGGTTTTTCGCGAATATCTGGCTTCCTATCGGTTAAATGAGATTTGCATTTATTATAAAAGTTGTAGGCTATAAAATTCCCTACAACTTTTGTTTAAACTTTCTTTTCATACGACCAACCGTTTTGAAGGTAGAGCGCGAAGAGTGCACATCGTACAGTCATATACGGCCTAATGCAAGGTCAAGCGTGAGTTATGGTTATCAGTACGTTATAAAGTCAATTATTTACTTGGAAATTATAATTATTAAACAATGCCTATTATTTATGTACTAACTATTAATTATTTATATTTAATTAAAGTAAGTAACTTGATTATTTATATATAATTATTCATATTTAACTATTTAAGTATAAAATATTATTAATTCTGGATTATATATTTTAGTTTTATTTTAAGTTGAAATGATAGTAAGAGTATATATTTTACACATATTTTTATTTATTATTAAATACGGCATAATATACATTTATCAAAATGTGAGTTCAAATATCAAAAGTATCTTTGTTGATTTTAATTGTAATGAAATTGGAAATGGAAGCTAATTATCTTCTTCTTCTTCGTCGTCTTCTTCTTCTTGTCGCTCAAAAATGTTCGATTCATTGTCATCATCCTCATTATCTGTCATGTTCATCACCAAACCTTCCAGAATATCGGGATCAGTATTTTCTTCATCGGGATTACTTGGATACAGTGAAGCGTTGAGGCAAGCTTGTCCGTTGCACTGGCCGCAAGCTAAAGAACATTGTAGCCCTGATTTTCTGCATCCACAGCGGGAACCACAACCATTTTTGCAATTGCAAAATATTACGTTTAGTAGTTCGGCTGGTGCTGGAGGTAATAACGTTCGTATGGGCTCCAGGATTTCATTTTCAAGCATCCAGCCCCATTCTTGATGTTCTAAGTCCTTCCCTAACCACGTTTGAATCTGGTAGTAGACACGTTTTATGTGTTGATGAGCTGCTACACTTGTTGGTGGAAGTGTTGACAGTTGTACAGGTTTATTTAGTTTTGTAAATTTGATGAATTGCGTGTAGCGGAAATGATCAATGTTGTCCTCAGATTTTGGAGCATTATATAATGCCAACAAGATGCGCACTCCATTTTCTAATAATGTTTGTTTTGGGCAGTTTTCTTGTTGAAATACTTCCACCAGTTTATCTAAATCAGGAATTTTTTCCAATGCTCTAGTAACAGTTTTTTTTCCTTTTTTAAATAGCGCAGAAGTCGTGTCACAGCCACTGAATGCGTGTAAAAATAAAATGTGCTTTTTAGTACGAGGATATTGGTCAAAACTTTTAGTAGCATATATTTGTGTTTTGACATTGCCTTTGCCAACTTTTTTCAAAAAAATTTCCTGATGATGTGACTGAGTACGTCCAATTAAAATAACGAGCAAATCGATATCTTCTCCTATGATGACAGCAGTCTTTTGATGTTCTGATAAGGCAATAGCTGTGTCAATGATGAGAACATCAGCATCATCTCTGGCTTGTTTTGTTGTGATATTAACAGTTTTAAATTTTTCAACAAGCATGTCGATAAATTTTTTTTTATTAGACCGATTTGATAAAAATTTTTCTTGACTGATTGGCACAACCATTGTTTCGTCAAAACAAACTTCATATGATTTTGAAAGTGCAGCAGTTCTTCTTTGTTGTTCCAGTGCTTTAATATTTTTACTATAGTCCGAATATCCGTCAAATACAACAACGATTGCTGAGCCATAATGTGTTTGTAAATATTTAATGTACTTATTTAAAATAATAGAGAAAGTATCGTCTTTGCTCCATACGACGCGATGCAGAAGAAATCCACCATCGATGATGTATGTTACATTATTTTCATCAAGATCGATAACGACAGGCATCATATTGTCATATAATGTTGCTTTCGTGGTTTTTCTCATGCCATTACTATCAAATAAAGATGTCGGATACGGGCTTAGTTCATACTGAAGATATTCTTGTAAATTACTTTCAAATTTTTTGCTTACAGTTATTCTCTGGAAAAGTAACATTGGATCTATAGAAACTTTACAATCATTAATTTTGACAGATTTGTTAATGGCTGAAAGCGGTAAAACCTTATCGACGCGTTTTAACTTTATTTCGTTGAAGTTCAAACCAGTTATCTTTACCATAGATTGCAATCCGATTTCATGGGCTCGGTGACAATTAATTTGGTCATTTCCAACGATTCCTGAAGCTAAGGATACCAACTGATTCGTATTTGGAAAGGGATTATGAAGCGTAAACCAACCAACCAGTTCATTTACATCAGTATCATCCCTTTTTATTCGTGAATCTCTAGCATCAACATGTTGGTCCACAGAATCGAAAGAAATGTTACAAAACCGTTCAATTTCTTCACAAATTGTATTCGTGGCATACATAGCATATACCCACTTACATAGAACACTTTCTTGTGTACTTCGGCCTCGAGATACTCCTCCTTCTGTCTTCATAGATTTCATCAGACTTTGCTCGATTACCATGTCTGTCCATGTACCAGAATTGAATTTTTCTGTTCGTTTTACAGTAAAGAATCCGTTTTTAAAGTTCTCAAAAGCCTGTTGATCCATTGTCTCCTCAAGTTTTAACATATCTTGAAGATACAAATGAGCTGATTTCGCATATAGGAAATGACCACCAGCATGAAAATAGGGCAGCATTTTTCGCACTGCATCCAAATGTTCTTGAAAAAGTCCCAGCCTTTCAGCGCGAATGAAATCTAGGGCTATTGATACCATTTCGAAATATTGCACCCATAACTGTGCCGTGGGACCTCGAGCTTTTAATTCTTTTAGTTTATCCTGAAATTGATCAATTAACGAGTTGGAGCTGCTCGTACATCCTTCAACATCTTCGTAGGAAACATCGCGACTAGTTATCTGTTCAATTAACTCATCTAACACACAATTTTCAATTTTCATCTCTTCAAAAATCTTTATTGATAATGCAAGTCGTAATAATATATGGCCTCTGATACTTCTTGCATAAGCGTGACCATTCAACATTTTGTCGACCGAATTTGTAGCATATATTTTACTTAAATCTTCCTTGAGACCACTACCGTCCATTACATGTCCTATGCATCCAAGAAAAGACATGAGCATATGAAATCCTCCAAGTTTGACAACTGTTTTAGACAAGTCTGAGTTTGCATCTGACGCAGCAACCATTTCACGTGCTTTTGAGTACAGGGGCTGATCAAATGTAATTATGCACGTTTTTTGTTGATGTGACTTGGCAATATTTATAGCACTATGTAAAGTTGTATAAATTGTGTCTAAATTACTGGCAGGATGATCAATGAAAGGTAGAAATATAACCTGAGAAGTTGAAAAATTTTGATTATTTTTCGTAAGTTGTTGAAGATAGCCATTCCACCCTGGCAACGGTGAAAGATTCTTCCATTTTCCGTATAACCACAACAAATCAACTGCATTAAATTTTTTTTCAATCAGTACTTGATCATCATGTAGATTTTGGACTTGAATCTTGCTGTACCCAGGTACAACTGGCTTTTCATATGCTAAAAGAGATACATGTGATATTGCTGCTAACTCTTTTGCACTCGGTTTAGTTGTACATTTTTTTATGCGATCATCATAAATTACAGCATCTTTCGGAGTAATTATTTTTATCATTCCCATAACGTGAAGAGTATTATTACCGTCAAGAGTACTGACATTAATATCTGCATTGTCTCCAACATATTGTACCAACGCACCAGACTCTGATGGTAAAATACGAGGTTGTGGATGGTAAACTGCTGAAACTTCATACTGTATGGTATTACTATATGATGCAGCAAATCCTAAAGATGATAAAACATCCAACAATTTTTTAGACCCATATCTTCTGTGAAGAAATACGGAAAGGCCCAACAGTAGCTGTGATGAAAATGAACGTTCTCGTATCGAAGCCATTATTGCGTGGCTAATAGATGTGCATTTCGTTTTTAAATGATCTACTTGTCCTTTTCTATTTTTTAATATAATTTCTTCCAAAAAATGTGATAATGTTTTTGGTATTTCTTCATTAATACAATCTAGCATTTTATTCGGAGGTGGATACGTTTTTGTTTCAACTACAGATGATCTGATGTCTTCCCTAATAATAGCCGCAGCAGCTTCTACAATCCGTAGACGTTCTTCTACAGGAGTACTTTTTTTATTTTCGTACCAAGCTTTTGATAATACGTTAAGCTGTGTATCACGGAAAGATATAATTGTAAATGATCCAATTTTTTTTGTGATTATTATATCAGTTAAATACTTTTGTTGTAATTTTGTAATAATTGTCTTATCGTCAGGTATGTATTCCGTAGGGACATCTTTAAGTTCTTTCAAAGTAAATTGAGAATCTTCATTATTTTCTATATAATAAAAAATCTCCTTCATTGCTTGAGTGACTTGATCATCTTGGCGAGGCTTTTTATCTGCAGATGGTACTCGGGTTAAAAAGTTGGTATAGCAAATAGTATGATACTTTGCTTCAGCAGCGATCAAATCATACTCGTAATATATACGTTCCTTTACTAATTCTCCTAAGGAATCGTTTCGTTCTTCTGCTATCTTAATTACGTTGTCTTTGAATGCAAGAGTACTTACATTACTTATTGTCCGTCTATACTTTAATTTTTTTTTCTTTTCTGCTATTTCATCAGCTTCTTGGCCACAAAATAAGCATAACTTTCCAAAATCAAAGACTTCATTTCGTTTTTTACGAGGTGCACTTGACGTTGAAGGTTCACTCTCATCTGTGCGTCGTTTTGATGCAATAATAACATTTTTACTCGTGTACACTTTTCGACACTCGGAATGCACATTTACAGAACTTAAAGTATTTAAATAGTCTATATGTCCATCATTTCTTTCAATACTTGCAGTTTTTAAAGTTTGTAAACCACGTACGAAATTCACAGAAACACCTTCTGAAAGTTTCTTATCACATATAAAACACAAATCAGCCATAGCTCTTAAAACCGTACGTCCGTAGTTGCAACGGTACAATTTCAAACTAACGAATAATCTTTACAAAGTGGAGAGAGTGGCCTTGAATACTATAGAACATCTGTCCCGGCAATGAATAGAAAAGGGCATAGGGTAGGGACAAGTATTTCCAGGTATATAAGTATTGAGAAATTTACGCGTTTTAAAGAAAAGATATATAATGTCGTGTTAACTTAAAATAAAACTAAAATATATAATCCAGAATTAATAATATTTTATACTTAAATAGTTAAATATGAATAATTATATATAAATAATCAAGTTACTTACTTTAATTAAATATAAATAATTAATAGTTAGTACATAAATAATAGGCATTGTTTAATAATTATAATTTCCAAGTAAATAATTGACTTTATAACGTACTGATAACCATAACTCACGCTTGACCTTGCATTAGGCCGTATATGACTGTACGATGTGCACTCTTCGCGCTCTACCTTCAAAACGGTTGGTCGTATGAAAAAAAAGTTTAAACAAAAGTTGTAGGGAATTTTATAGCCTACAACTTTTATAATAAATGCAAATCTCATTTAACCGATAGGAAGCCAGATATTCGCGAAAAACCGATTTTTGTGACCTTTGACCTTGAATATCTTGAGACGCGGACACGATAACGATTGTGACTTTTGAGACAACATTTAGAATGACAAAACAAAGGTTCATACAAATTTGCAGCTTATTATCTTTCATTCCGAGGTTGACCCCTTTTTTTACCTAATATGACTGGGCTAGTAGTGCATCTCCCTTTATAAAAATGAAGCGCTTATCGGACCGATTCGTGTAGACTCCAAAAGGTGGCGTTACTAACGGGACCCGCATCTTCCAATGTTTTAATGGGAGAGGATTGCTGGTAGGATATGTAGATTGCGCCTGAACAAATGATGACCTTCTAAGCACGTAATATCTTATACAACATAGCGTAGGTTCGGTACCGGATCGTAGCGACGCCGTGCGGATTTCTAACGCACCGGGAAGGTAAGAGACTCACTCCTACCACGTATTAGAGTATACGAGACAGGGGTGCTATTTTCAAACCCATGAGAGTGAATTTCGCATGCGGATATGTCATATTTTCAATTGAAATTTCAATTGTTGTATTTTGAAATAGGTGAACACTGTTCGTATGCGGTTATGTTCGACTGAAATGCATCGCATGGTCGCATCCATGAGGTACCTACGAAATATTTGCTTACGAAATGACAGGTAAAAGTTGGGAGGGGAAGAGAAAGGCTATAATATTTAGGTTAGAATATATTTGGTGGAGTTCTTGAAATGGATCATTTCAACCAAATTATAAATGTAGCTGCTATAGGGGCCTTGGAAGAGGCCGAAATTCTGGCTCAAGGGCGCAGAAGACGACATGAAGTATTGGTTGAACCGTTGGATGACATAACTGGAAATGAGTTCGTTAAGATATACCGTGTAACTAAACCATTATTTTATGAAATAGTAAACTTGGTTGAGCCGAATATTGAGCCCACGACAACAGCATCTGGTTTGAGCGTTTCTAAAAAAGTATATAGGAGTTTTTTCTATTCAATAAATTAATGAAGTGGGTTGAAATGGTTATGAATTCATTATCTTTGGGTATTAGTGAATACATCTTTCATAGGTATTAACAACATTACGCTTCTTAGCAAGTGGCAGCTATCAGCATGATATAGGCAAGTATTTGAACCATGCTATAAGCCAAGCTTCTGTTAGCAAAGCTATTCGAGAAGTCACAGATGCTTTGAATATACCAGAAATTGTAAATAACTATGTCTATATGCCGAGGAACAATGAAGAGTTACGAGTTGTTCGCAATGGGTAGGTACAAATTGCAATGGAAACTCTCATCATTCAAGAGTGTTTTTTTCAGTTTTTATCAAAATCACCAATTTCCTGTATATGTGAACAGGAAAGGCTATCATTCGATAAATGTGCAACTGGCAAGTTATTTGTAATAAATCAGTGCTTGTATCATAATTTGAGGATAATGAATGTGAGTGCCAGGTTTCCTGGTAGCACCCATGATATGTATGTCTGGAACAACAGCAGTGCCTCTCGGTATATGCAAAACCTCCATATGAATGGAAATCGTTCTTATTATTATTGGGTAAGAATAATTAGGAACGTACCCATATATTGAGTTCAAACTTAAAATGTATGTTTTAGGTGATTCAGGGTATGCATTGCGGCGATGGTTACAAACGCCAATTACACATGCTGAAGAAATAGTCCTGAAGAAAGATACAATCAAAGACTCACAAGTACACGTTCTCTGATAGAGCGGTGTAATGGAGTGTTAAAATTAAGATTCAGGTGCTTACTAAAACATAGAGTTTTGCACTACACTCCTGATAGATGTTCGCAAATCATCAATACTTGTACCATTTTGCACAATATGTGCATCAATAATAATTTGCCACATGTGAACTTTGATGAAGATAAAGACAGATTTATGGATATTGATTATGGTCAATATAATGATGTAGAAAACTTTGAAAGAGAAATTGGAAGAGTACGAAGAATAAATCCTGATTTAGAGGATGGGCGAAATATGCAGCAGTTTCTGATAAGAAACAATTTTAATCATTGACACTGGATTGAAGCAACACATAATAAAAGCAAATCTTCATTACTAAGTTATTCCCTTATTTTTTCTAGAATAACAATATTATGCAGTGAATATTCTTGAAATATATAACTTTTTCTAGAAATGTATTTTTATTACGTATTATTGACTGAATTTGCATCACTTATTTGATCTCAGAGTTTAGGCTATCAACCTATACAACTATTTTGCATCATGATAGGCATTTCTACAATTGAAAATTATTAGAGAAAGGCCAATAGACAGTAATAACAAAAATATTGTTCAAATACATATATTTTTCATAGAAAGATACAAAATCACAAACTATCGCATATCATTTGTGAAACTCCATACTTCCTACAACAATAAAACTAAATATATTATCAAATCCGGGTCTTACAAGTAATCACAGGTACATAGGTAATAGATACAACTAGAAGAAAATATCAGGTACAAGATTACTCCTTTAACTCCGACAAGTAGACTGCTATATTTTCAAGAGCGACCGCAATTCTATTCTTTGCCTGAATGTCTTCTTCATATAACTTCAGTTTTTTCTTTTGGTACTCCTCAGTCTGTTTAATGTTTATTTCAGAATGCATAGCCAGTTTCTCTGTTGCAGCAATTGTATGATTAAGTCTCTCCACTCTAACTATTTTCTTCTGTTTTCCTTTTTGTTTCGTATATTGTTGTATTACTTTCTTTTCATTATGTGAGATGGATGGAGTTTGGTCTGTTTGGGTTCTATTTTCGTCATCTTCCAAATTGTTATCAACCACTAATGCATTGTAATCATGATCGAATTCATGTAATGTAGTGACATCTACTTCTTGGCAAACACCATTTTCAAAAACGGTATCGGACTCCAAAATTTTTGGATGTCCTTCTGTGGCCACAGTGCCAATCATCTGAACAATAGCCTCTTCATTTTTATGTAATGGAGGCAGAATTTCCAGTACCCCTCTGGAAATTTTTGATTTGGCTGTTTTTTTTCTTTGCAGCCACTTTCATATCTTGCCAAGCCTACGGATACATGACTTGAGATTGCTTGAATAATAATCAATAGATACACTTCAACTTACTTTCCGCCACTGTCTCCAATCTTTATGTGCCCCCGGTAAAGAATTCAGAGTGTTGGACACTTCCATCCAAACTTCTTGTGCTTTTTTAAATGTAAAATCATTCGAGAATTTTCCTTTCTGCAAAGCAGGATTTCTTTCCAGAAACTCTAACAATTCTATTTTTTGAGCACTGGACAAATTTCCGGTTCGCTTATTCATATTCAACATTCATCACAACTGCTTTATGCTTTACACCTAGACCTCACTTTTTTCAAACCAAGAAGTGGAAACCATAGAACACCTGAATAATTCAATGTTGCCACTTCTTCATGTGCGAACATCATGTTAAGCGAAAAATTTATTCGATTACAGTTTGAAAATCGTAGCAGTACGAAGGTGACCGGAAATATTCCGCATACGATAACTCGCATACGAAACAATTCGTTCGAGTTTGAAAATAGCACCCCAGGTCTGGAAACTCGAGGCTGTTTCCTATCTGAGCAGTGAGTCGCTTACGCGTCCAAGTGCGCGTAGTACCAAAAGTCGTCACGTAGGGATGTATGACCGTGGGCGTCACGTAAGAGTATCATCCCCCGATTCTGGACATGAAGAATTGAATTCATTGGCTACAGCTTTCCAGGCCTTGTTCTTCTCATCAACACTGACACCGTCAGTTTCCTTGCATTCAATAATGTGCTTATATTTATGCACAAGACTTAAAAGCAGTTGCTTCTCAGTTTCAGAAAAATTAGGGATACGGGTCTTCTTTACAATAGTTCTCTACGAAAATAACAGTTTTCAGTAGAATTCACTACGATAATTGTGTATTATATTACCTTATTACTTTCCATTTCAACGGTGCAAATGGGCATTAGTAATAGTAACACTGCTTGTGATTCCGGGAAGAAATCGTTTTACCCATAGTAGTAGTATGGTTTTACATTCCTCGTGATCCAAGCGCTAGCTAGTGGCTGAGCGAGGGACTACGACCGTGGGGACCCGTAAGCGACTCAACTCAACCATAGAGTTTCCGGACCTGTGTATACGACCGTGGGCTTTCCTATACCGTGATATGTATCACTGGCAGTTGTTATAGTTGCAGCTCGTACTATATTGTCTGGACCAAAGTGTACTTTCTTCACGCGGCCTAATTTTCAATTAAAAGGTGGTATCTTGTCCTCTTTCACAATAACCAGAACTCCGGGCGTTAGAAGGACAGGAAAGGATTGCTTCCATTTATGGCGAGTTTGTAATTCTCCAATAAAGTGCCTGGACCAACGGTGCAAAAATTGTTGCAACATTCTCTGTACTCGTTGATATCTTGAAAGTTGACTTTCCTTGAGATGGGTAATATCTGGATCTGGTATCGATGTCAATGTTTCTCCAATCAGGAAATGTTCTGGCGTCAAAGCTTCGTAGTCGTTTGAATTGTCGGAGATAAGATGAAGAGGAAGAGAGTTAAGGCATGATTCGATTTGACAAAGTCAAGTAGTTAACTCTTCATATGTGATATTAGAATGATTCATAATTTTGTTTAAGCGACTTTTTAAAGATTGTATGTTAGATTCTCAAATGCCTCCGAAATGAGGTGCTCGTGGAAGAATAAATTTCCATGAAATACCATCTTGGCTAAGAGATTGTTCGACATTGAGTTTATTTTGTTTCAAAAAAGTATTTAGATGTAATAACTCAGATTTAGCACTTAGAAAGGTTGTTCCATTATCAGACCAAATTTCGGATGGCTTTCCGCGACGTGAAGTGAAACGTCTCAATGCGCCAATAAATCGTTCTGTTGTGAGATCACCCACTAGTTCTACATAAATGGCTTTAGTAACAGGACATATAAGAAGACATATGTAGGTTTTATATGTTTTTCCATCGCGTTTCAAATCATGCTTAACATTTATGGGACCAGCATAATTCACACCGCATTCCGAAAATTGTCTCGATGGAGTAAGACGTATATTAGGCAAATCACCCATGATATGTTTAACTGGCACTGGCGCAAATTTGAAACATGCGATACAGTTTCGTACTAATGTTTTTGTTTGATTTTTCCCATTTATTGGCCAAAATCGTTCACGCAAAGAGGATAAAGTCAAATGTAGCCCGGCATGAAACAGTCTAACGTGTTCATTATGTATTATTAATATAGAGAATGTTTGGATGGTAATATGAGTGAATGCTTCTTATTTAAATCAAACTTAGAATGTCTGATACGACCACCTACTCGTATAAGTCCTTCCTCATCAATGAAAGGATTGAGGGATAATAGTTTGTTAGTTTTGTGCAGAACCTTGCTTGAGTTTATTAGAGTGATTTCGGACTTGAAACATTCATATTGAGCAACTTCGACTAGCCGTTTGAGAGAATCATTCAATTTTTAACTGAAAGCTCGGTTAAAACTTTGGAATTTCTGTTTTTAGATGTATTAGATAAAAATCGTAGAACATATGCAAAAACTCGCTGTAGTTTTGTTAATGATGAGTAACATTCAAAAAACTCAAATTTCTGTATTACTACATTAGTCGTTACTTTTGATTTTGATTCAGGAAGTACTGTATAATTCATATCAACATCAAGACTATTAGGCCAATTCTTCTCCTCTTCAGAGAGAAAAGACGGACCATTCCACCATTTTTTGTCATTTAATAATTCATCAGCTGACTTTACACCGCGTGATATAATATCAGCAGGGTTATCATGTGTGTTAACATAAGCCCACTCTGACTTTTTCGTTAAAGATTGAATTATTGCCACGCGATTGGCTACAAATATTTTGAATTCATTAGGGTTACCTTTAATCCAAGAAACTATTATGGTTGAATCTGACCAATAGAAACACTTATTCATTTTAACTCTTAAAGATGTCTTGACTTTATGCATGAGCTTACTAAGAAGTAATGAAGCACATAATTCAAGTTTGGGTATAGTAATTGTTTTCAAAGGAGCTACTTTACTCTTCGCACACAATATGTTAATATGCCATTTACCAAAATTATCTAAAGATCGTAAGTAAACAAAACCTCCATAAGCTAGTTCTGATGAATTGGCGAAGCCATATGATTCCATCTGAATTGGATCATCACAAATAACGTGCCTATTGAATTCGAGATTATTTATTTGTTGTAAATTTGTAAAAAGTTGTATCCATTCTGTATGTAAAGTCAATGGTATAGATTCGTCCCAATTGAGGTTTAATTGCCAAAGGCGTTGTATTTTCAATTTTGAGTTTATTATTAACGGACCTAAATTATCTAATGGGTCGAAGATTTGTGATGCATGCGATAAAGTGACTCGTTTCTTACTGGATTTTTTTGAGAATTTAAAATTCTTATCGTGTATTTGAAAGAATCACTTTCAGGAATCCATAATAATCCTAAACATTTCACACCTTCACCACATTTGATGTTGAGTGTTGACGAATCGTTTATGAAAATTGATAATGCTTTCAGAATATGAGGTTCGTTTGAGATCCACTTCCGAATTTCAAAACCACCAGAGTGGTCAATTTTGATAATATTGTCACAATTTGATATTACTTTTGAAATGTTTCTTCCACCAGTGATGAGATCATCAAGGTAAAAGTCATTGAGTATGGTCTGAGCTGCGTTTGGGTAAGAATAAAAATGAAGTTCTGCTAAATATCGTAATGCTTTTATGGCTTGGTATGATGCGGATGCAGTAACATACGTTACGGTATTTAACTCATATGTATCAATAGGCAAATGCTCATTTTCGCGCCACAGAATTCTCTGGTTCATTATGTCCTTTTTGTTCACAAGAATCTGTCGATACATTCCGGCTATGTCAGCCGTAACTACTACTTTATGTATTCTGAATCTTAGCACGATTGAGAAATGATCATCTTGCAATGTCGGTCTTATCATGAGAGTATCGTTTAAAGACAAGCCGCTGTCGGTTTTCGCGGAACCATCAAATACGACTCGAATTTTTAATGTGATACTTTCTTCCTTGAACACTGCTTGATGTGGAAGAAAATATTGTTCAGAATCTTTGTTGTTGAAATTCATAACTTTAGACATGTGACCTAGTGCTATATTAATACTCTTGCATAAATGAACTATACTGCTCTTTCAGAATTTTATTATTACGACAATTACAATTGCTTTGAATCGATTGAAGGCTGTTTGATATGAAATACCTAACAGAGAAATGTTTTGTTTGAAAGGAAGTTTGACGATGAAACGACTCAAAATTTCGTGTCACAGTATTTTCAAAATGTGTTTCACAATCAATTTCTTCTTGAGAAAAAAGTGCTACCCTTTGATTGGGAATTTCTCCGATCTCCCAAAATGACGTTAACTGATTTTGTATTTGCTTTTCCGTGTTAGAAAAACAATTACCCGAAGTGGTAGGTGTGCTGCAGTGTAAAGCACTGTAAGAATCTGAAAATTGAATAGGACCTGCAACCACTCATTCTAGTAACGTTGTTTGTAATATCGGTTTGTTGTGACCTAATTTAATTTGACGAACCGATACAAGTTGCCAAAATATAGACGCCCCGATAAGGATATCTATGGGAATCGATACATTAAATTCTGGATCAGCTAATGCTATATTTGGTGGTATTCCAAAAGAATCTCGGTCAATGGAAAATGTTGGCAAGTTTTCGGTTATGCAAGGTAATATTAGACATGATAACGAAATACTGAAACCACTATTTCTGGCGTGAATTTTAATATCAACTTGATCGACAGCCTTCGTTGTGCAATTATTTACACCACTGATTGTGAAATTAGTTTCCTTTGTTTTCAATTCTAATTTCTCAGAAAGTGATATCGATATAATATTGAGTTGTGATGCGGAGTCTAATAAAGCTCGAATGTTGTGAATTTTGCCTTGCTTATCATTAACTTGAATTATAGCTGTTGACAGTAAGATGTATGGTCGAGTATCAGATATAGAATGACAACTTATAACCTGATTTGATTTTGATGATTCTGCATCAACTGTTTTCTCTGAAGATATTTTTGAACGTATTTCTTGGGCGCGAGCAGTTTGTGATTGATTGCTTGTTCATTGTGAAGCAATGTGTTATGGCGCTTATTGCATTTCCTACATGAACTACTTCTGCAGTCTTTACTTTTGTGACATTTTCTCAAACAATTGTAGCATATATTTTTGGAATTCATTACAGTCCAATGGTCATTGATGTCACCTTTTAGAGACAGACGTAAATAGTGTAATTTATGTATATCTGGTAGCAAAGTATTTTGATGAATTAACGACGTGAATAATTCATAAAATGACATCCAATTTTCGATGTGACCATCAAATGTTGGAATACTAATGTCTGGTAATTTCGGTTTTATGTCATTTTGTATATTAGGTACGTTTGTTGGATTATTTGCGTGAGTTGCTAAGGATGACGCTTCACTTCGATTCCCATTAGATTCTAAAATCTTTTTTGCTCTAGCAACTGTAGAAAAGAATACATTTTCAAAAACATCGCGTTCTTTGGTATGAGTTTGAGTTGTTACATCGTCGAGCATTTCTAATTGCGAATTTATGTCACAAATTCATCGAACAATGACTCGATTTTCTCAAGACGTAAATTCATCCCAACATTTATCGAATCTAGATCAATATTGTCATAATCTATACTATTGAGATAGTTTATGAATCTGGTTAGAGAAGCTTTAATTGCACTGCGTTTTCTGATAAGTCCAGTTGTGTTTACAGAATGCTCCATTTGAAAAAACTGTTATCTTAGCATTAAATTGAGAATAATCGAATTATGCTTACTTCTCATAGGTTGGGATAGGATTTGATAAACTATTAATTGGTACTTGCTTTGTGAGATTGATGGTTCTTGCGATATTGTTATGGGAATGTGCATTGGCTATTGGCGTCCAATAATGCGAGTTATACAGGCTGTCCTCGAACTGCGTGGCCAAAATAAAACCGAAGATTCTTTGATTCGAAAAAAATTCGATGAGCCTTTTTACTTTTGCCTCAAGTGTCTTGTTTAGCCGGTAGAGGGCTTCAAAGTTGCAAAAATAATTTTTTGTAATTTGCCTCCATTTTGATTTTCTAATAGACCCATTAACGAACGCAACGTCATCACTTGCCGTGTCTTAATATCCAAAAAAAGCACGGAACTTTTTACATTTTTAGGATGGCGAGCTTGATGCGGAATTATCTTGTCATCATTATGTCAGTTTAAATGACAGTGTCGAGCATCAACAACTCAAGAAGAGAAAGTCATCGACGTGTCCAGTGCAAGAATTGATTTCAGCTAATACACAATATGGTTTAGATATTTGTACTAATAGTCGTTTTCTAGTGTTATTGCTCTTTCCAGTAGAGACGAAACTAAAATTACGGAAACAATAGCGATCACAGAACCACTGAATCAAATTTTGACTTTCAAAATTAAGATGTTACCAACCACCATAAAAATCCCTAAATGGACTAAATTAAACATTTTTGTTTAAAAACGGCATAAAAAGGGCAAATTACAAAAAATAGTATAAACAACTCGTTTCCTAAGACCTTGAAGCACTCATTCTTTGAAAGAACTCGTGGCTTCGCCACTCGTTTTTTAAACTTGAATTCGTGCTTTAAGACGAGTCTTAGGAAACTCGTTCTTTAATATACTATTGTTTTTTCGGTATAACTTGAGAACGTAATAGAGGACTTTTACAATATTTGGCAGGTGAGTTACTGTCAATAATAGCCGTTTTTGAGAGTGGAGCACAGAGCCTTAGAGACCATAGAAATGGCTCAAACTTGAGGATGTAACGGGAAAAGTGTCCAGAACTTTTTTGTGGTCAATGTAATTCACTCGATATTTTTATGTACATAGCTTATCTGGTTTGTAAACTTTTTTTACTCCTAGAAAATTTCGATAAAATCAGCGGATTAGCTTGAAAAAATTAATTTTCGAGTCTCTGCAATTTTGGCTCACTAATTTTACTTGATTAGAATACATTAGTTGCCTTTGCTTTTCTAATTTCATTTTGGCATTTGGAGAATTTATTCTCAAAACTGTCAGTCTTTAGCTTTACCTTGCTTTCCGTAAAAATTTTATAAAATTATGGCTCAAAATTTCACTAACTTTGAAATGGTTAATATCTCGGTAAAACACGAATAATAAAAACAATAGAAATAGGGGAACGATGTGATCAGAAAAAACAAATGCTAAATTAAAAGAAACAACAAAACTTTTTGGGAAATCGCCAAGGCATCAATTGTTCGAAATGTTGCCCATTATACTGAATACACAAATTAGTTCGTTTCAAGAAATTGAATTGAACTCTGGCTAGTACTTCGGGATCATTCTTCAATAAATCCGCTTCATGATTCATTCGTTGCAACAATTCCTCTCGTGTGTTTACTGGAGCTGTATAAACTTTCGACTTCAAAGCGCTCCATAGAAAGAACTCGCAGGGCGTCAAATCAGCGGAGCGGGCCGGCCAGTTCACTGTTGCATCGTGTCCTCTACCTATCCAGCGATCTGGATATTTCGCATTCAAATGTCGCCTCACAGCTAATGTGAAATGAGGAGGTGCACAATCATGCATACACCAAAGGTCACGACGAATGTGTAAGGGCAAGTCTTCCAACAGTTCAGGTAGCCTTTGTTCCAAAAAGTTCAAGTAGTTCTCCCCGTTCAATCGATCGGGTACAACGGTAGTACTAATAATAAAGTTATCCACAATTCCAACCCAAACATTGATGTGTAACTTCCGTTTCATGAGGATTTTCATCACCATAGAAATATTCATTATGGAGGTTAAAGAGACCACATCTCGTGAAAGTAGCTTCGGACGTGAACATAATTCTTCTACAAAAATTGGAGTTTGCGGTTTGTCTTTGGACAATAAACCGACAGAAATCTAGCCGATGACCTGGATCCATGGGCAATAAGTCTTGAACTATTTTAATATGATTGGGATACAACAGTTCTTCTTTAAGTCCATTATGAACTATTGATTTTGAGGTTCCAATACGAAGTCCCAAACGTCGTGTGCTTATCCTAGGTTCAGTTTCAACCGCTTCCAGTATCTCTTCTTCGAGCTCTAACGTCCTTTTTGTCCGTCTGCGTCCAGTTTCTCTCCGATTTGCTTCAAATCTGCCAGTTTCGCGAAGTCGCCTCTCGATATTAACAAAGGTTTGCCGATTTGGAATTCTGCGGTGCGGATATTTTACCCTATAAACTTGTACACTTCTCCGGCCATTGCAACGACAAAGTTCATAAATCAATAACATATCAATCATTCCAGTGTTAGTGAAATTTTGAGCCATAATTTTATAAAATTTGTACGGAAAGCAAAGTAAAAACTGACAGTTTTGAGAATAAATTCTCCACATCCCAAAATGACATTAGAAAAGCAAAGGCAACTAAGGTATTTTAATCAAGTAAAATTAGTAAGCCAAAATTGCAGAGACTCGAAAATTATTTTTTTCAAGCTAATATGTTGATTTTATCAAAATTTTCTAACAGTGAAAAAGTTTTCAAATTAGATAAGCTATCTACATAAAAAATATCGACCACAAAAAAGTTCTGGACACTTTTCCCGTTACATCCCCAAGTTTGAGCCATTTCTATGGTCTCTAAGGCTCTGTGTTCCGCTCTCAAAAACGGCTATTATTGACAGTAACTCACCTGCCAAATATTGTAAAAGTCCTCCATCACGTTCTCAAGTTATACCGAAAAAACAAAATTATTTTTGCAACTTTGAAGCCCTCCACCGACTAAACAAGACACTTGAGGCAAAAGTAAAAAGGCTCATCAAATTTTTTTCGGATCAAAGAATCTTCCGTTTCATTTTGGCCACGCAGCTCGAGGACACCCTGTATATACTTGAGAACTGGCCATGTTATTCGAATTCACCTCGAAATTCACTGTATTTGTTGATAACTCTTTTCTGATATCCGGCTCGAAGGACCACAATATGTTTGTATTTCTTGTTGTTGTGTTAATAGCTTTCCAGTTGATTCATTTCAATTTGTTATAGAAAGACGCGCGCTTCATAAATTAATTTATTCGCAAACTGTCATTCAACGCTATAAAAACATTTTAACGATATCTATATAAAATCATAGATGTGCATATAAATAGTACCAGATACCTTTCAGAAGAAAACAAGATACGAAATAACACATAAATGAACAGCTACTCTTCAAACATAATTTATTGATTCACTTTACCAAGAATACAAAATTCACAAAATGTTTATTAATAAAATATAATACTTAGGTACTCTAAAACTAGCAACGTGTTTCATTCATTATGGTCTTATCATTTCACCTACCTGTGATTCGAAAATAATCCTGAAGGATCATATTTAGAGAGATTACATATAAATGTACTGTTTGTGCATTCAATCATTTTGTTTTAGTTACGTTTCGATCCAGTTCAGAACTCATCTCATTGAATCAAACAAATCACAAGAAACACTACTCTTCTGTTAATACCATGTACAATCAATTATTCGCGCCCTTAACACTATAAGATTTTAAATACAATTAATCAGGGTTCTGCTTCAGATGAATTGTCTTTACATCTCGAGTATGATTTTATTATTCTTATTAATTTGCAGGTAGAATTATTTAGATTCTGAGGCGTACATAAACAGTTTTAACGGAAATAAGTACTGTAATATTTGATTGATTCAGGTAAATGAACCTGAATCAGATGTTGAAATCGAAAAGTACCTAGAAGAAAATAATAAAAAAATTTAATAGTATGTATTTAGTTTATTGCAATTCATCTTTGCTCAACGAAATTTACAAAGTTGGTAAAATCCATATAAATTTGTAAACTAACGAAGGAAAAAACAGGAAATTTTCATGTTATAGATGTCTTAACCTGTACATGAGGGTCCCAGTACGCCATAAAAATATAATTGGACCTGTGACAAGTACTTATTTACAATATATTGAATCCCATATTTTAACTTAATAAGGAATATTCCTTCAGAATAAATAGTTGAAAGGCAAGGAATGAAATGTTGTATCTCACTATGATTAATAAATTTCAAACTATTTTCAAAATTTACTTCATAGCTAGGTGTATGTTCATCAAATCCATAAGTGGAACATTGTTTGTATTGGAAACATATTTGATTATCTTCAATCAAATAGATATTTTCTATTTTTCCAAATTCAGGGAGACAATGGAGAGATATGATAATGATAGAACCTTTTCTATAAGTTATTCCATAAACAATAATCCAATTCACGCTTTGTATTATAATTCCACTGTTGATTTTCGAAGCTAAATGGTCGTCCTCTTGAAATGTAATTTGTCCATGCTTCAAGTTGGGTAAAATATTGTCTGAATTCATAAACTTGTAACACAGTTTGAGTGATGTCTTATCCCCAAGGTCAAACATACATTTTTTCTACACGAACCAGTTACATTTGACGCTTATGCTTAGCTTCAAATCTAATGCACCAATTATTCACTAAAGGACCCACGTCTGAGATAATACGGGGATAGTGTACCATATGGTGATGTTTCGGTTTCAGATTTTGAAATAAAAGAGTGTTGAAGATATGATGATGTTCTGATATTAATGTACATTCTCAGTGGTAACAACTGGATTGAATATTATATCACATATTCTTCGTAGAGTTAAATATAAAATCCAGTAATCGTTGTCTTCAGGAATTAAATGTCCCATCATAACACCAAATATTAAAAGAAATGACATTTTTATAGATCCCTTCAACAAATGCTCTACCTTTATAGTAGGGGGTCTGTTACTTATGAAATCTTTGGCACAATCAAAACTCTTAATTATGGAATTTAAAGTATTTATGGAAAATAATTGAGCATCAAATATAAAATAACTCAAAATGACACAAAAATCATAAATACACACTCCCTCCAGAATATCATGCATGATGTCAACACTATAGTTCTGAGTAACATGAAAATCTGATATATTATTGAACAAACTGTCTCCCTTAAGACCAGTCGAAGAAACACTACAGCCTTTGGTATTGAAATAATTTATCTCATCAATGGTAGGAGAAAAAATGGATTTTCCAAAAGTCTTCCTGTCATTCGATTTGAAAAGCTGAACCAGAAATATATTTTCAAGATTTGAATTATATTTTTTAGGAACACAAGGTATAGTTACATACAGCCCCTAATTTTCGACTGCCAGAGCGGGAACCTAGTGGATTACCTGTTTCAAAATCATCAAAATAAATATTTTTTTTTTCATATTTAGCCACTTTCATTTTCCAAATATTACTTTCAATAAACTTTTCAATGAGTGTGTTTACATTTCATAGGCATTACAATTTTCCAAGGTTCCCCTAAATATGTTTCGTAATTCAAAATATTGATTTAGAACTTTTCTAAGGAGTATGACGATACTTTTGTCAGTATGAATTGTTATGTTAGGTTTGTAATTCAATGTTGCTAGTTTCAAAGACTTGCTGATAGTTATTTCAAATGGTTTGATGTAGTGACCAGAATTTTGAAAATGCATAAACCTTTTATACTATACTCTGTGTCTAGTTCCTTAAACGGATTACATATAACATCAAGACTATCAGAAATATTTTTTTTTTAATGTGGGTCATTACCTATCAATGTAAATATTTCATTGAATAGTGCTTTAAATAAATCACATCTAAAAATGTCATGTACAGATTGCACAATATACTGTATTTCACTTCTTGGTACAGAGTTATTATTATATAGACTAGCTAAGAAGAGTAAAATCTTTTTCTGGAATATTAATATTAGCTCAGTGATACTTGTATCAGCTTCACATTCGGTTCCATTTAATACAAAAGAATTATCATTAGTATCAGGCTGACAAGCATTTGATATTATTTCATAAGGTATTGTTAGCAGTTGACCTGCTGTTTCAAACTGTTTAGAATTCTTGTTATTTTTTTAAACATGGTTAGCATAAATGTTCCTTGAAAGATTTCTGAGATGAATATGCTCTAAAGCACCCATTTTCATTGCAATATTATGGACCAGAATTTATGAAATGTACGTATCTCAAATGAATGAAATATTTTTTACACAAAGAAATTTATTTCTTTCAAATGAAACATTTCATTCTTAACTTTAAACTATAAATAAGGTAACAGAATTAAAATTTAACTTAGCACACATTATAAAGGTTATTTCAAATTAACACATATATTAGGTTTGCATCAAATCAGAATCCTTCTACAACAACATGTGACTTATCCCATACTGTTTTCATACCATATATATATTTTTGGATAAAAAACCACACATGTCCACATTCTATGGGATACTTTAAATCCAATACGTGAAAAAATTTGAAGGTAGTATCAACACATTTTAATATATGTCCAGGTTTATCTAACTGAGAATTATAACTTATCAAAATGTCACATTCCTTAAAGTCCTTTCCAACCATAATAATTACTGGTTGGCATGATTCCTTCAATTTTGCATATTTATTTATCCTCCTCTCCAAGAAAGGTTCAACTTCACAAACAGTTTTCACATGGACAATAAAACTCTGTTGCACCTCAATTTTGGATGGTCTCCATTGTATTTTTCTGATTTTTTTCTCAGCATCTTTAGATTTTGAGCAAACAAGGATTGTTTTGTTGTATAAATATGGCAGTATTAATAAACCTAAAGCAACAGCTTGATCTGAAAAAAAAAGATTAGAATTAAATAATTGCTAACTTTGTTAAGAGACAACTTTGTTAAGAGACAAAAGTTGCTTTGGGTGACCAGAATTTAATTGAAAAACTGTTGGATCTGAGGGTGAAAAGAATGGTTTCCATGTATATATCATGTATCTTACTTACCATCTTCACAGCTGACATTTTGCTCAAGCAAGTTGTGAACAATTAAATCTTTTACAACCTTGGCACGATTAAATATTTGTTTGATCAATTCTGGACATTTCTGATAAGCCTTATTCTGATATTCTTCAATCTGCAAAAAAGTAAGTTAATGTCATTCATTTTGAAATATAGGCATCTAAAATTTTGTAAATCGAATAACAAAAATCGTGAAATTTCTATTTATTTATATTATATTGAATCTTACCAAAGTGAAACGAAGAGGTTGTTTTAACGCTGGAAATTTATTGAAGTGTGCATGCATGTCAATGCCAGTTTTCAAAATACTCTGCCTTACATTAAATGTATGCCCCCACTTATCATAAACATCTACCTATGGTTCAATACAATTTTCTAGCCAACATGACATTTCGGTTTCTTCTTCCTCTATATAATCAGTCTCTCTTTCTAAAAACATCAATAACTAAATATCTTGATAATAGGAAATTCGTTTATTCATTTTCCAAGTCATTAAGAAGAAAAATAAAAAAGATTATTAAATTAAACTCAGATTCAATATTTTTATTGAATACAAAGTTGAACCCCATAAGTTATCAATAAACCTCAACTCAACTACCGATTAGATCATGTCAAACTATTGTTTGAATGAAATTATTAAAACAGGTGAAATATATCCTACAAGCTAAAATACTGATAATTTCCTATATGCAGTAGATTGTTTGAAGAACTTTCTACCTTCTCTCATATACATATATTTATTACATATCTTTATAATATGTGAAAGATGTTATGAAATGTACTGAATCTTTATTTAGGCCAAATAATTAGTAACTGGCATACTACCTACTGAAAATTATGGCGTATAGGTTATCTATGTGATTCTGTACAAATTCAACATTTTCCTGTAAGTGTTAAGACCTTCCAGGTACACAACCATTGTCATAGCCCTATATACAGTAATATGAACAACAGTTACCTATATCATTTTCTAGAAGCTTCCCCTTTTTCTCTAAAAGCCCAACTGCACGTAAACGTCGCCTGCTGTTGTGATATTTATCATACAATTTTCTTCTGGCTAGTCTACGATGCATACCTTTGCTATCTACTGTGAAAGGTGTATAATATGTTCCAATTTTTTCAAGTGGAAAAATGTGTTTGATTACTCCGGCTAATTGAATAAATCTATGAGTTGTGGTACATTAAATAATTTAAATGACGTAAGAATTACAGCTAGTATTAATTTTAGTTACTATGTTGACTCAGCATTCTTCAATTCATTTTGTATGATGAGATCGGTTAACTTGTTTCTATTTTGGGGTATTAATTTAGCACTGCAACTAAGTATTTCTCGCCCTCCAGAACTGCTCTCCAAAAATTTCTTTAGGTCCTAATAAATAAGTTAATTTGAGATCTCTATCGAACAGAATACCTTTTCAGTTTCTGATATACTCACAAAATCGTAAGTCAACGCGAAAAGAGAGAGAAAATAACATAGCTATACGTAACGACTTATCTAAAATAAAATCATCCAAATCATCCAATTGACTGAAACTTGAATTTTCAGAAGCTGATGTGCAGGGCGAATCAAGAAAGTCTATTTGCATATTTAACCTTTCTGAATTCACTAATTTTTTATAGGTGGCATAGTTTTTTGAAAACTTAATTCTATCTCCAATTTTAGGTATCAATTCTTTGATATAATCATCAGTGAGACTATTGAATGCTTCAATATCCACACCTTCACCTGTAACAACATGTAATAAGTTCAGTGTGAACGTGAACTAGTAGGTACATATAGGGGAGGGTCCCGTACCTTGACGCCAGGTATTTTCAAATCCTCACAAAATGCAGCAAAAAACAAAAGGTCGATCTTTCAATAATGTGACATTAAGTTTCATATGTGCCCTATCATATGGCAAAAGTATTTGTGGAAAATATTTTACAATAAATTAAATATTTTTGTTTCTTTTCAAAAGGTATAATGGCTCAAGGTACAATAAAGTCTTGTACCTTGTGCCATGTGTAATGTACCTTGACCCATACACAAATAAGTTAATACTGATATGAGTTGGAGCATGTATTTCACAAAATGTAATTACAAAAACATGAGAAATCAACGACTGAAGTCTATTCAACGTTATATGATGCAAAGTCAATCCCAAAAGTCAACATGTTTTTTGTCTTTCTGATAATCCTCCACGTATAGGCTGTGGCAGGGATAAAACGATGCTCTCCTTGTCAATCGTGAATATTTCCTCATTTTCTCTCACAAACTTGGTTGTAGAACCAAACCTCTTCAAGTATTTTACTTGAAATTCATCATTAGTAACAATGTTAATAATCTCGGCGACAAAAAAATGAATTGATCTTTTCCCACAAATTTTCTCGTCAGCACATAATCACCATGTTTTAATGATTTACATACAAATGCTTGTTCCTCAGGCTCACAAATTTCATTTGATATTTCTGAACTGTCCGAGTCGGGCGAATATGTCTCTTTGTCTTCAGATGATTCCACTTCCACTGGGACTTTCTTTTTTCTGGCTGTAATATTTCGGACGACTTGCTTGCTTTTTTCAGCTCTTCTTTTCTTTGCCTTTCATTGAAAATTCGTTCGATTTCGTCTTTTTCGGGGGTGTCAGTCAGAACTCTACTTTTTGTTTTCTACGATTACTGGCTTTCATAGTTCGAGTCTTTGCTTTTGGATATGGCCGCAATTGTTCAGGAGTTGTGAACTCCGGGGCAGTTCGTTCCATTGCAAGTGCATTATTATCATCACCGTCATTGAGAGGAACCAAATGTTGACTTGTAGACGGTTTGGGATCATCTGTAGAGCCGGTAGGCTCTTCACGATCGGTAACTGATGAAGAAAGATATTCTTCATCGCCGAAAATATTTTCATTCGAGGGCCAAATTCCCGAGACTCTAAATCCAGACTGAATATTTTTTGGGGTGAACGCCAGTGGATATGCTTTTCCCGCTAGTTCTGCGACATAATGTAAAGTGATTGGTTGTCCTGGATGCTTCAAAAGCCATTCGTCACATGCATTATTGTAATACTGCTTGTATGGACCAAAAACTGCACGGTCAAGGGGCTGGAGCTTGTGACTAGTATGGGGTGGTAAAGTCAGTATGGCTTTCATGGTTGTCCATCATTAATAATTTTTTATGCTCCGGACTTGGCCTTTCCTTATCAATAAAATGTTGCAGCCATATAAGGAATGTTTCCGAATTTGACCATCCAGATTTTTGAGCAGATCCAATTGAATCCGCTGGGGCACCATTCAGCATAATTTGCCTAAAATTAACTCTGGGGAATATAAACATAGGCGGTACGCTATTTCCGAGAGCATTGATGCAGGCTATCATGGTAATATTTGATCCCCTTTCTCCAGATGTCGCAGCTCCTATCTGTTTTTGTCCTTTGGCCGCAATTATCTTGGTTGTATTTTGCACAGTGCAGTTTCCGTTTTCTTCCATATTGTAAATATCTGAGGCAGTAAACTGATATTCTGCAATACTTTCCTTCAGTTTAGTGAAAAACATGCCAACATTATGTCTGTTAAAACTGGTGGCGCGTGCTAGACTAGTAGCCTCAGGTTTTCTAAGACTTAGTTCACGATGCCTCTTCATAAATTCTCGAAACCACTGTTTTCCAGCTTTTTCATTGACTATCAAGGACTGGGGCATGTTTTTCTTATTCGATTTTGCAAAAGAATAAGCCAAACATCTCAGCTGATTTCTGTGGAGACCGTAGTGCATTTCTGATGATGTAAGAAGATATTTCACAAGACTTTCCTCTTCTTGGTTACTGAACATTTTTTTTACAGCACAGTTTTTGTATGGCTTATAATTATCAACTTCGGTTTCATTGCGTTTAAGAAGTCCCTGAAGAGTTGCCCTGGCCACACTGAATTCTTCGCAGGCTTTTCGTTGGCTCATGCCATCTTTAACGGCAGCTAAAGCTTTTTTTACTTGCATATTAGAAGTTCCCTGCCTAGTCACACCACTTTTACTTCTAGGCATCTGCAAATGAAAAAAAAATTTTAATTTTTCTAAGTTTGTACCTTGGGCCATGGCCCAAGGAACATGCCCCATACCGGCTCAAGGTACAAGGCAGTGCATCAAGAAATAAATGAAATAAAAGTGTCTGAATATGTTAAGTATTAACTCACTATTACATGCCGTAAATAGTTTGAAATTAAATCTACATTAAGACCTAAAAAAACGATGAATATTAAGAAATTGAAAACTTACTTTGAAGACGCAAAATCAAAGTTTTCACCAATAACACGTATCGACTGCATTTAACTATAACTGACTGGATGATACCAATCGTAGTCACACTCGCGACAGTTGAGGGTGTTGCCAACTCTTATAGGAAGAAATGTCAACAGTTATTCGGCTGGCTCGAGGTACAGGACGGCTTAAGGTACGGGACCCTCCCCTAAGTATATAATTTCTAAATAATATTACGTTTAATATGTCACAGCTGTTATGATACATTGGATTTTAGTTTTGTATTATGTTAGTAAATTTATTCAAATAAAATCAGTATATTAATTAAACAGTATTATTAATAATGTACGGTTAAATATTTGCCCAAACAGTTTTTACATGCTCAAAATATACTCATGGAAATAGATAAATAGGAACCTACCTACGACCAAGACTAATCATCTAATGAAATATTCAGTATTAGGTAGGTGCCTAACAAATAAGAGTTTCGATGTCGGACTATAATTTGAATATACTGTTATAAACATTTGTTGTTGAGGACTCCGAATTAAATACTTGAAATGAACGACAATGCATTTAGCATTACCTTCAAAATTTGGAAATAAATGTTCCAAGTTCCAGTCTGCTAATATTGGTTCAACGCTTTCTCCCATTCTAAACAAGATCACTTCTTCTCTTACTGTAACAAAATTCTGTCATAGGCCGCACAGGCAGCAATCACAAGAATGAATGAGGGTTTAATAGAACAAAAGCGAACGGATGTACTCTTACAAGCCTAATAATGAAGTTGTAGTTGAAGATGTTAAGATGGTGGCGTCTTGCGCGGGATTTATCAGAATAATTATTTTTAAGCTTTTCAGCCGATGACATCTTGTGATTTATCTATACTCATTGTCACCAACAGATGCCAGTGTCACAAACTTAACAATGTTATTGTTATCAGAATGTCTTACAATTTTTAACAATATGTTAAGTCATTTTTAACGATTGGAAATAGATAGTAGATCAATAATTATTTCATGAAACAATCATTGTTGAGTTAACAATATTCCTAATTGATTTTAAACACATATTTTGTCTGGGTCACAACACTTAGTTGACAAAATAGAATTGGCAGTACTAACTAAACACGTTTTCATAAAATATGGTTTGTGACAAGAATTTTCATAAACTTAACTAGATTTCTTCTAACAATTCATTATCGTCAGAATTTACTACGATATTTCTTTCCGTGCAGGGATTCACAGGTATCCTGGTATTCCAACCACGTTTCATACTCGCCTTCGAATTTTGGTAATGAAATTGTGGGTAACTTAACTGCATTGTTCATCGGAAATGATATTTCCTGTACTACTGACGTTGCACTATTTGCAACATCCTGTAGCAATAGCATTACTTTCCAACATTTCAAAAATATTCGAGAGAATATTTCATTCAAGAATATCAGCCTTTTTTTAAAGAATATGGTCTATTTAGTGTATATCAGAATGGATTCAGAACAGGCAAGTCAACTATGAGGGCGATATATCAAATGCTGCAAAAAAATATCAGAATCCCTAAGTAAAAAAGAATGTGTGGTCAGTACATTTCTGGATTCAAGTAAAGCATTCGACTCAATCAAACATAGCATATTATTTGAAAAACTAGAAAGATACGGAATAAGAGGAACGCCGCTTGAATTAATAAAATCTTATCTTCACAAAAGACCTCAGTGCATTGTGCATGTAGACAAAACAGGTCAGAAACTGAAATAATCTGTAGAATATACGCAGCGAGGTGTGCCGCAAGGGTGCATCTTAGGACCGCTGTTATTTATTATATATACCAACGATATGCCAGAATGGATTGACTACTTTGTAGCCACATATGCTGATGGATGACTCTGCAATTACCGCCCAAGAAAAGAGTGATGAAGATCTACAGATAAATATACAAACCACGATCGAAAAGTTAGACCATTGGTACACTTCGAACAATTTAAAACTTAACATAGATAAAACTGCGGTCATAAAATATTCTCTGACAGCCCAAGAGGACGATATCATACAACTAACTCCAAATCAATCAGTAAGCTGTGAATTCTCTGCTAAATTCCTTGGCCTGCATATAGATGCCAGACTAGATTGGAAGAAGCACATCGAGAAACTTTTAACGAAGATGAGTAGGACTACTTATGCACTAAGAACTATCTCCTATCTAATCTCAACTGAGGCATCGTTAACATCATACAGAGCATATCAAGAGGCTAACATAAGATATGGAATTATATTTTGGGGAGACTCGGTGAAAATAAGAGGAGTATTTATTGCACAGAAGAAAAGCCTTCGTGCTGTACTTAAATTGAAACAAACTGAAAGCTGCAAAAGACATTTCAAAAACTATCAGCTACTAACGGTGTATGGTATATACATATTAGAAGCCGCACTGTTCGTCAAAAAACATCCTGACATATTTGAAAAGTACGCATGTCAACATAATTACGGCACGAGAAATATGGAAAATCTACAAAGGATACAAAGGAATGCAGAAAATACATTAATAAACATATACAATAAACTACCTTAGAAAACTACCGATTAATAATAATAATGATAATATTTATTTCGTCACAAAATCATTAAAAATGACATAAGACACGTCATCAACATAAATACATTAATAAGAGTGATTTACTAAAACACTTCAGTAGTTACAAGTAATTAAGAGATAAGATCAAATTTTCAGTTTTAAAAATATTAAATCTATTTGTAAAATAAATAATTTGAGAAATATAATTTCAAAAGTAACTTGAAAAAATAATTTAAATTGAAATGTTGAATAAGTTATGGCAAGATAATAATTAATACATAGTTCCATTAAGGTAAATAATTATTTATACATACACATACCTTCAAATATGGACACCAACTGAGGAAATCCCCAATCTTCTAATATATTGGAAACCATTTTGTCACCATAAAATAGAAATTAATCAAGAACCCTTAAATCTTAAATGCAACTGATCAACCTGAAATTAAAATGTAAGTAGATAGTTTTACTTTAGGCAAGTAGGTAGGTGCTTAAGAAAAAACTTAGGGGATCTAGCGTCTAAGCTAGGCCTAATCGTTTATAGTTCTTAAATTAGAATATCTACTTGTTAAATACAGAAATAGATGTGTTAAACAATATTGAGCTATCATATTTGGCCATAATTCATATCGAGAATAACGGTGAATCCTAAACCAACATGCTACTTTTTTCTTTCATTACTATATTCAGGGGGTAAATCTAATTTGTTGACCATCTAAAAATCAGGTTGACCAGTCTCTTTTGCAGAAGGTATGGCGACCAAATTTCCTACATAGATGCTACTCGATAAGACGCTTCTGCTACCACCCCTAACTACCCCTCAACCTCCTCCAGAATTACACTTCCCTCTTGCACATTTTAATAAAAACGTTTTGACCGCCCCTTTTCCAAGAGCCTAGAGGCACCAAATTGCCCACGATGATGTTACTCGATGAGACGCTTGTGCTACCATCCCTAACTACCCCTCAACCCCCTCCAGAATTACACTTCCCTCTTGCACATTTTAATCAAAACGTGTTGACCCGACCCTTTTCCAAGAGCCTAGAGACACCAAATTGCCCGCGATGATGTTACTCGATAAGGCTCTTACGCTACCACCCCCCAACTACCCCTATCCCCCTCTAGAATTACACTTCCCTCTTGCACATTTTAATAAAAATGTGTTGACCGCCTTTTTTCCAAGAGCCTAGAGTCACCAAGTTGCCCACGTTGATGCTACTCGATAAGACGCTTCTGCTACCACCCCTAACTAGCCCCCAACCCCCTCCAGAATTACACTTCCCTCTTGCACATTTTAATATAAACGTGTTGACCGACCCTTTTCCAAGAGCCTAAAGGCACCAAATTGCCCACGATGATGCTACTCGATAAGACGCTTCTGCTACCACCCCTAACTACCCCCAACTCCTTACTTTTATTTTGTATACAAATTTTTCCGGTTGCGGGTCATGATTATTGTCTCAGAAAGCAAGACCAAGGAATAACTTAACTATGCATAATTAAAAAAAAATACCTATATCGATCAAATTTAAATACATTATATATTACTTAAATAAACTAAAGCAAAACTTTACAAACGCTATCTGTTACAAATACACAAAATTATACAGATTCCTGCATTAGTGCGTTAGGCATCCATATTATCTACCTTTATTTACAGAGGTACGTAAAAATGGTAAATTTAAAAGTTGTCACATATCCTAAAACTATTTTCAATTATACAGAGTGTTTCATACAAACACTATCCATCAAATATACTTGAAATTTTACGAAGAATCCATAAATTTAATAATATACCCTGTATATTCAAAAAAATTATAAAAATATTACGCCACGTTTTTATAAAACACTATAATCGAAAATATTTTTAGAATACGCACCACAACATAAAATTTAAAACAAATAAAAACTGAAAAATTTGGTACCTACTTAGTAATATTTACTCTGCTTTGTTGCACTTAATGCGGGTGTATTTTCTTGGCAACCGTTTTACTTCAATCCCTTCACAGACCTTGTGATACCAGTGGTTACATTTTTCACATAAAATCGTTATTCCCCCAGGTTGCTTGCATTTTTTTTTGTAGTGGCAAATGATGGTGTCTTCCTCCCAATAATTCTCAATTACATTTGCCAAAAAATCCATTGTGTCTAAGTTTTCACTCGGTCCATTTCTGAAGACTGAAATTGTTTCATAGGACCCTGGTATTTCCGGGAGCACGTTTGGTATTTTAAATTGTTCTGGTGTTAGTTTTAGGTCTTTTTTCATGTACATTATTATTTTTGTTTTCATATGTCTCCTATAATCTGCTATTAAATCGTGGTGATGGAATTCGAGTACCTCCGTGGATTTTCTGATTAACACATCTGAGAAAAGACAGCAGTAGGCTCCGCAATCGTAAGCATAATATGCCTGATAAAATTTTAATAGGTGTTTTATATTCATGTCTCCATGGCAATATAGTAAACTGTCCAGGTAAATTATTATTTTTCGTCGCCATAAGAGGATAATTGTTGAGCAATGTTTAAAGGCAGTGATTGGAAAAATTACAATATCCTTTTCCGGAACTTTATATCGAAAAAAGTAACTGAGTATAGTAGAAGACGCAAATTCCTCTTCCATATGGTTAAATAGAGTACCTTCAACGGCAAAAATGTGTACACTTTTAGTGCTATATTCATGAATGGTAATCGGAATGTATACATCTAAAATGGAATCTGTAAAATAATAATCGGTATCATTTTGGGGAGAAATGGGAGTAAGTATCTGTAATTCATTTGGGTATATTAAGCGGCCAAAGAGATTACATTGTTTGTTCTTTTTAAATCTTTCTATAAACGTATCATAAACATCTTCGTCTTCACTACTTGTTACTTCCATAATTGTGCTTATTGGGCTTTTTAATTGAAGATTTTTGCAGTTTGTTGTCTTGGGTGTAGATATGACAAAACTCTTTTCTCACATCAAAGTCATCTTGAAATGCTGTTGGGGCATAGAACCTGCCTTTTCCTATGCTACCGGACGTCGCTGTTGGTATTAGTATGGTCGTTCTGTCAACGGGATTAATAGATTTTGAAGAAGGAGCATCTGTTGCAGCTTCAACTATTGTTAAATTTAGGGGTTTTTTCCGTCCACTTCTAAATCCCCTTTTCTTCTTTAAGATCTTTGAGAGCTTTCCAAATTGTTGTTTTTCCATATCCAATCCAATTGATAACTGCGAAGCGGTAATATGATGACAGTTTTTTTTCATGGGACAAGTACATTGTTCGGTTGGGTGTAGACGTACCATTTCTTTCTTCGCTTCTCCAGATACAATAAACAATTGTTCATTAGGAACTAGCCTTACTTTATTTTGCATAACCAACGTTTTTGCAACAGTGAGGTTAATATGAGGCTTTTCCTCACCGGATTTTGGAACTGATTTTAAATCTTTATTTTCGAATAAGTATGGCAACTGTTCCAAAGGTGAGTGGCTACTTTGGGAAAGTTCAGGTTTCTCCTTAAATTCTGCATATTCTGATTTTAAAACATAATCTCCCATTTCGCATAATGCCCGAATCCATTCTTTGCGATAAAAAAGATCAAGTTGATACAATACTAGTGCCAAAACTTGAACTTTTAGTTGTTGTCTTTTTGTGTACCTTTTCAAAACCGCATTAAAACTTTCTGCCGTGTTTATCGTTATTCCACTTCGGGGTGTGTAAATATGCAATAAAACAAGCTGGCATTTTCCACTTTTTATTATATCTGCTTTCAGATAAGTATTAAAATATTTAAGAAACGCCTCGCTCCAATGTTTTTCCATATTTTGAAGTTTTCTTGTGAACTCAGATCAAGAATCTGAATCTAAAAGATCCCATACATGCTGTGTATATATAAACAAATCGCATTTTTCTGTGTTCTTTCGTTGACGAACCCAATTCTTTACATCCTGCTGGATGTGGTTCCAACAGAAAAAATTTCTATTTGTCGGCAATTGTTTTGAGATTGCAGCCACAATTGCTGCTTCTCTATCGGTAATAATAATATTTCCAATCATATTTGGGCATATAGATTTGGCGCTCCTTAAAAAGTTATTATGAACTTTTTTTCGATCATGAATTAAGTACATAAGGGGTATAACCCGCTCATTTTCAAATAACGGATTTTTATACGTTAATGGTGATACATAAAAGTCTCCTAGATTAAATGTGGTATCATAAAATAGTATGGCCCCTTGCAAATTAGAAATTTTTGAAAATAATTCCACAGATTGTTTGCTAAGAGAAAATAGCGTAAAAATCTGGTAAAAGAGCAATTTCTCTAACAAAAGAATCTAGTTCCCTTTCAAGTAAATATAGCCCATAAATATCGTCGTTTGAGATAAGTCGCCGGTCCTTTTCATTCATCAGAGTATTGGTAACTTGCTTGTAACATTACAGCGGCTGTAGCTGGATGGATATCTTCTAATTCTAATTTCTTGTATAATTCACAGGCAGATAGTGTTAAGTTTTCTTTTTGTTTTCGAAGTTGACTCTTACAAGTCATGACATGTAACCGATGTTTATGATATTTCCTGTTGCCATGAGGGCCTGTTTGGTATTTTTCCAAGGACCCAACATAATGGATAAGTGTTTTTTTGTAGAACACAATTTTCCCTCATTAAAAACAACAAAAGCCCTTCTGTGGAAACCTTTACCAGCATTTAAAATAATGACACGTTTTAGAATTGGCTGTGAACCGGGTAAATGTTTGGTACCTGTTTGTCTCCACCTGTACTGATCACTTTTCCAATCTCCCGTGTTATTGTTATAGATATATATTTCCCCTGGTTTAGGCTTGGTAGGAACAGAGCTGCAACAAATTTAAAAATTATTATGGCTGTTATAGTCATAGTCACTGATTTTAGTAAGCGTCAGCTAAGGTGGGTACTTAGATTAGTTACCTATAATAGAACGGCAGCTCGTGACGGAAAAAGGACTAATTTTTTACAGTCTGCCTTTAATAGGGGACGTAAGCCATCGAAATGTCCGTTAAACATTTCTCGCACCGCGGTACTATATGTTGAAACATGCATTACCGCAAATGAATTTTAGTTCTAGAACATTTATACATCTGCAAAACGTTTGCCTAGTAAAATTGTTATAACTTTACTGATGACTGAATCTCACTTGTACTAGGCAAACTGTAAAAAATTGTTCTTACACGATTTTGTACCCCATGTTTTTTCCAAGATTACATGAATATACGTTACTATTGTGCAATTGTGCTGGCAAAAAAACGTCTGTCAATAAGCTGAAATGATGGATTTGGCAAACTTAACTTACGTTCATGTAGGTGGCAGACTGTAAAAAGTTGTTCCGAGAGACAATTTTTTTTGCAAACTAAAATTATTAATGTTTCAACATGTAGTACCGCAGTGCGAGAAATTTTTTATGCATATTTTGATAGCTTATTGTTGTATGTCCTCTATTAAAGGCAGACTGTAAAAAATGAGTCCATTTTCTCTGTCACGAGCCATTCGCTTGCTGCATCATGACCGCATTTTCTTAGAATTCGTGTAGGTACTTGTTTATAACCTAGTATTATAACCTAGATATAGAGTGTGTCCTAATTTTATTATTAGTGATGGATATATAGGGATCTCGGAATCTACCATAAATAGTAAAAGGTTAGATGGGTAACTTTATGTTAGTAAGTTACTGCCGTTTGCGGCATGTAACGGAAACATCTGTTCAGGTTTCTGAGATAATTTTAAAAAATTCGAAATACCTATTGAAATTGAAAACATGATGTAACTTAGTTTATTTTTTTTAATTTCTCAAATCTGTGAAAAGATTTATGAAGCAACTTTTTATGCAGAATACACCCGTCTAACGTCTGGTAGATTCATTTTGCACATTTCTGTTATCCCAATTTAAAATCACCTTTTTTTTTTCTGGCCGCCATATTGTTTTTTTTTTCAACAGTCCCATTAATTTCCTTATAATAAATTATCACACTTAAATTTCAAACAAATGGTTTTGAGTTTTTCCCTTCAGATTACCTTAGCTGTCTTTGTTAATCTTATCCGAAATGTTTTCACAGATTTGAGAAATCTCAAATAAAAAACAAGGTTCTGGAATGCATGTTTTTGAAATTGTCAATATTTCGGATTTTTAAAAATATCTTAGCAATAATTTCTTAACATAATGCCTAAAACTTTTTTCATTTAAACATGTTTTTATATCTCTGGTAGTTTCCGAAATTCCTATACCTAACATCCATCACCAATTTTTAAATTTCAGAACGACATTTTGTTAACCATCAAATTACTCAACTTTGGCATCATTTAACCGACCCTGTATCTCTTAGAGTTTACGAGATCCTAATGATGAAGCTCAAATTTGAGGCAACCTGTACCGGGCAGCCAATTAAGAAGGGCCCTCGGCCCTGTCTCGAAAAGTATTCATCGTAAAAACTTGAGGTAAATTTTTTTTGGACTGAAGCGGCCAAGAGGAAATGCTGGAGATTATTTTTATGTTTCTAGAATGGCCGCCAGGGGCGTAATAGCATTCTTGATTTTTAAATCCCGTTTTTTGAGAAATATTGTTATTTTACAGAGCTAAAATTGACATAATTTTAAAGCTAAGAAAAATTCGATTATTTTTTGTTGAATGCTGTTTGCTATATCTTTGGAGGAAAAATAGTGGGGGAAGGTAAAAGATTTTACTTTTAAATGTTGATATTTGTCGTTTGGGTGAACCGATTTTATATAACTTAGTATCGCAAAAATTAGCTTTTTTTGCTCTAGAGTCATAAAGTGTTACCGTAATGATTTTATTAGTAGTCACTGGATGGCGTTGTTTCGGAATTTCCCAAATAATGCTGATTTTCTCAAAATATCAAATGGTATGCTATGACATGTTAAAATTCATTTTGTACTTATGAAGGGCATTATATAGTGAAATAAAAAATCCAGGTCCGTATTTAAATTGAGAAAGTTGATGATGGTCTCTCGAATCTGAAACGTCGGATTGGAAACAAACCTTTTCGTTTTGTAGAGGAGAAAAAGTGACAATGGCAATGTGAAAATTATTTTGGTCTCCCAT
This sequence comes from Endomychus coccineus, assembly GCA_958510875.1. NCBI lineage: Eukaryota > Metazoa > Arthropoda > Insecta > Coleoptera > Endomychidae > Endomychus > Endomychus coccineus. Next base: position 129,184,548 of record OY294068.1, on the reverse strand, counting down.
TTCAATTAATCCTAAAAATTGTAATTTTTTCTTTTCAATGTTATTTTTTCCAGTTTATTGGTTTTCCCAAAATGTTTGTATTAATTGAAATGGGGGAAAAAATAATTTCCACTTTGCCATTGTCACTTTCTCTCCTCTATAAAACGAAAAGGTTAATTTCTCAATCCGACGTTTCGGATTCGAGAGACCATCATACACTTTCTTAATTTAAATACGAACCTGGATTTTTATCTCACTATTCAATGTCCTTCATAACTACAAAATAAATTTTAATATAAAAGTCATAGCATACCATTTGAGAAAATCTGCATTATTTGGGAAATTCCAAAACAACGTCATCTAGTGACTACTAACAAAGTCATTACGGTAATAGTTTATAGCTCTACGAGTATAGCGAAAAAAGCTCTTTTTGCGATACCAAGTTAAATAAAATCGGTTCATCCAAAACACAGATATAAACATTTGAAAGTAAAAATCGTTGACCTTCCCCCAACACTGTCCCTTGATAGATAGAGCAAAAAGCAATTACCGAAAAAGAATTGAATCTATCTCAGCTTTAAAATAATGTAAATTCCAGCTCTCTGTAATGCAAGAATATTTCTCAAAAACGGGTTTTGAAAATCAAGAATGCGATTACGTCCCCTGGTGGCCACTCTAGAAACTTGAAAATAATTTCCAGCATTTTCTCTTGGGCGCTTTAGTCGAAAAATTTTGTACCCCAAGTTTTTACGACAAATACTTTTCGTGATAGGGCCGAGGGCCCTTCTTAATTGGCCACCCGGTACATTCACCACCTTCCCTCCCACCTCTCCACCCGACAAATATTCTTGTTATCTCTGCACATCATTGTGGCATTAATAATACCATATAATTTTTTTCTATTAACTGCCGAAATAGGAGATTAAAGTAGATACAAGACCTTGCTTATTGGTCACCATTGTTCAAAGCCTATAAGAGGTATAAGGTCGAAAGCGTGGAAGCCAATAAAAACACAAAAACATGAAAGAAAATACAAGTACCTACAATTCGCTTTACTCTCGACACATCTAAGCCCTAAATTAGGTCATATGGGAAATATTTATACGCATAATATGTGTCTTAATACCTACTTACATTTAAACAAAAATTAGGTATGCTTATTTCAATCTTTTTGTTTCAAAAATAGTTTCTTTTATAAGAAAACACAACGTCTTGTAACAAATACAATAATACAATACACTTACTTGGAGGGATCTTCAATATAATTTTGAAGCATTTCAAAATATTCCTGGGTACTCAACCAATTGTTCACTAAACACTTGTAAGGCCTTAACATCTTTTCTTTTCTTAATGTCTAAAAGTACTATATTCAGACTTTAAAATTGCAAGATTCTGTGCATACAACTACCGCAATGCACTATACTATTACAGTTAGGTTAGGAGCCAAGACAAGATTCGACGCGCCACCGACGGTTGTCGCATGTTAATATGTTACAAAATTTGAACTGCTTTAATTTTTAAAGGCGTGTATAACACAACCATGGTTTCATTTAAAGAATATTTGCCACGTATAAATTTTACTTATTATACTGGACGGTATAATATGGTACCTATATCAGAATATCATCGAAAAAAAAAGGATTCTCTCCTTTACGGATTACTTAGCGTTACCTATCCATTTCTATGTAACAATTGGCAACACTGAAATTAAAATAGCAGTGTCGCCAACACTATACTTACGTACAGAGAGGATTGATTACAACATATAATGCGCAAGAGGGAAGTGTAATTCTGGAGGGGGTTGGAGGGTAGTTAGGGGTGGTAGCAGAAGCGTCTTATCGAGTAGCATCATCGTGGGCAATTTGGTGGCTCTAGGCTCTTGGAAAAAGGTCGGTCAACACATTTTTATTAAAATGTGCAAGAGGGAAGTGTAATTCTGGAGGGGGTTGAGGGGTAGTTAGGGGTGGTAGCAGAAGCGTCTTATCGAGTAACATCATCGTGGGCATGTTGGTGGCTCTAGGCTCTTGGAAAAAGGTCGGTCAACACATTTTTATTGAAATGTGAAAGAGGGAAGTGTAATTCTGGAGGGGGTTGAGGGCTAGTTAGGGGTGGTAGCAGAAGCGTCTTATCGAGTAACATCATCGTGGGCATGTTGGTGGCTCTAGGCTCTTGGAAAAAGGTCGGTCAACACATTTTTATTGAAATGTGAAAGAGGGAAGTGTAATTCTGTAGGGGGTTGGAGGGTAGTTAGGGGTGGTAGCAGAAGCGTCTTATCGAGTAGCATCATCGTGGGCAATTTGGTGGCTCTAGGCTCTTGGAAGAGGGGCGATCAGTAGCTTTTTTCGATGGTCAACAAATTAGGTAGACCCATATTCAGGTATTTAGTTTTTTGAAAACCAACCAAGGAATATAAAATCATAAAATCATTTTATGTCCATATTATAAGCAGGTGAAAGAAATTGTGGATAACCATAATCATACTTAAGAATTATTAATTTCACGTACTACATACCTTAAACAGTTACTTCTTACTTCACTAAAAAAGATGGCACTATGGATTGAAGGTACCGCACTGTAAAATTAAGATGTATACTTTGTTAGATTTGTCTCTTGATTCCACATTGTGGCTTGTGGCACATGCTGCGCGGGAATCGGAAACGACGTGATATGCCGACCAATGAACGAATATCTTGTTCATAGTACCCAACAGCGCCGCTTACCGCTTTTCTAACCGCTGTTTTCAAATAAATATCAATAGACTCAGTACAATCAAGGATATTATATGAATACAATAGACTATAATATCTAATCTATGCAATAGACAATAGTAATATTACTACTGCACTACACGATGTCTATATCCGTGTGCGTGTAGTACGGATGTCCGCTACAGATTGCTCTTCATTAAAAAGATAGAGTTCCTGGCGGGAAAATGTAAATAGTTTTAAGTTTAAATTCAAAGAATGTGCAAGGAACTATTAGAGTATTTTATCTTGTATTTTTCGAGAATGCAAGTAAATTTCCTTCCCCGTTAGGATCTCAGCAGATGTGACTACTTAATTTTATAGTATATTGATAATTGTTTTTTTGTCAAAGAAGCAAATGATGCAATGTTTTGAAAAGACAGTCAAGCCAATTTTCATTTATTATTCTAAAATGCAACAGTTATACTTAATAATAGTTATGAAGAATTGAATATTAGAAACAACATAAAAGAAATGTATTTGATGGAAGAAATAAAATTCTTTAGGCCTTGGTGCATTATACTTCTAATATGTGGAGAAGCTTGTCAATGAAGTATTCTGGATAAACTATTCAATTCTATTCAATATCACTTCTGGAATAAGGTATGAAGTACCTGAAGAATTTGGAATGACGAATAAAACATTAACATTTGAATATTTTCATTTTAAAATATCCTTAATTCTCTCTCTCTCTCTCTCTCTCTCTCTCTCTTTCTCTCTCTTTCGTCAGCTTTTACCTATAATAAAATATGTAAATGAAAATTACAAGGGAGCTTTGACCAAGCTTTCCTACCTTAAGTAAATTAAGCAAAGTTAAGATCACAATTCATCACTGCATTAGTACCATACCTGCATTTTTTCTATTGCTTCTAAGCTTTTCGTTTGGTCTGCCACGAAAGATTTTACTTGTGGGCGAGTTCGTTCCTGTAGGCACAGATTCTCCGCCCTACAACTATGGCATTCATCGTATGTTGGTACAATACTGTCCAAAACTGTTATTGACGGCTTCAATCTCCGGTGGTGTCCAGGGCACTCGTTTCTGTTTACCTGGAATTCATTTCCATAAGAAAACATCACACTCTTATACACATGTTGAAATTAATTAATCAACTTACGTATCAGAGCACAATATTCAAATGATGTGAACATGTGAATAGTGAATGCTACTTTCAATCCATGGTGATAATTGTATATTATAACAAAGAGCTATTTTGATCAGCTGACTCAATGAAATGAAGGTTCTTGAATCTGATGATCACAATACTTTCTTACCAGCTGGATTCACTTTTAATGGGATATCCAATTTTTTTTAATGGCAATCCTACAGTTTACCCGGTAGTTTTGAATAATAGCGCTACAGAATTCTTTTCGAGCTTGAAACATCATACTTTCATTCTTTGATGGCCTTAAAAACTTCCGAATCTGTTTATCTTTCAAAAATAGGGGAGCGACACCTCTCAGTCTCATCCGGTGTTATGAATACTTTGAAATAGATTGTTGCTCGCAGATTAAAGAATGAAATGAGCAAAGACATCCCTGTCTGTACACGGTGTTCCAAATTAAGTTCAACATTAATGCTACGAATTCAGTAAGTAGGACTTGGTAAACAAGAGCATTTTTATAACGATGGTAAAAAGAGGAAGAGTAGGCTAACATGGTTTCGGAAAATTTCATCGAATAAAGTAGCATTTTTGTTTGGAATATGTTCAACATTACATCTAATCGCATGAAAATAAACAAGATGTCTCATGTAAAAACATGTTATTTGAAACAATAGTAATTAACACTAATAATGCCACTAGTCAACAGCAAAAACTCTGCTTTTCAGTATGTTGAGTACTGAGTGGACTGTATTCTCTTTTGTTGCTCGATTATTCAGATTGTTATACTCTGACTTATTGGTAATGTGACTTATATTCGTTGCCAGAAATCAGAATACGTGTGTTCACATCTAACATTTATTTTCCACTGTTCCTTCCCGCCCATATCGCACATTGCGAGGTAATGTTGTCACGTTGTGACCAAATGAATATACATCGTGTAAATAAGCCGGGGACCTTGAAAGACCTAGGCTTTCAACAGATATTAAGTGTAACAAACAGTAATTGCATTATATTATTGTCTTTAAATTCTCTTTTTCTTCTGGATTGATGCACTCGCGCGCATCCTCTGGTTGGTTCATTGGCAGTGGACATAACCTTGAAAATGCCCGTTTTATTGTCCCCTTCACAGTTTTCACTAACGCGACACCGTTAATTTTATCCTGTCCAGGATAAACACTTATAACACTAACGAACCTTCGTCTATCTTACCGTTACTAGTTTTCCATTTTAGACGCTGCTGTAAGTCACTAATATATTCGCGGGACCATCGCTTCCAGAAGTGTTGTTTCATCTGTGGAGTATTTGGAAATGGTTTAGTCTGTTTCCTGGGATATCTTGCATGTTCACCTCTGGTACTGTTGTTAACGTTCGGACAATAAGGAAGTGAGCCGGGGTAAGGGGATTCAGATCATTCGGATCCGGAGAAAGTGGTGACAATGGTCTTGAGTTCAAGATACCTTCAATTTGTATAAGTAAGGTGCCCAGATTTTCGTAAGTTAGAGGACTTGTACCTGAAACTCTTTTCAAATGGTACTTTGCTGATTTAATTCCCGCCTCCCAGAGGCCCCCAAAGTGTGGAGTATATGCTGGAATAAACTTTCACTGTATACCTTCATTAGCAAAGGTTTCTGTTAGACTTTTACTATTCTTACTCGAAATTGGCCAGATTATTTAATTCTGAATTTGCCGAAATGGAATTTTTCCCGTTGTCGGAATGGATCGTGCGAGGCTTGCCCCGTCGGGACACATCGTTTTAAAGCTAATATAAACCCATCCCTTGAGAGTTCCGTCACCAACTCTAGATGTATGGCCTTGGTTACCATACATATAAATATGCAAATATAACATTTTGAGATCTTACACCCTCGGCCCTTTCTATCTTTAATATAGAATGGGCCACCGTAATCTACACCCGTTTGGGCAAAGGGGTAAGTGGGAGGGAGTAACTCGTGCTTCTGGTAAGTTACCCATTTTGGGTTGAATTGACCTTGGGTTGCAGCGAAAACATTTTATGCATGATCTAACAACCCCTTTGGCCATATTACGCCCTGCAATAGGCCAAAATTTTTCCCTGACCGATGCCAATAGCTGTTGAGGTCCTGCGTGTAATAAATTGATATGTTCTTGTTCAAAGATCAATAACGTTAGGTGGTGGTGCGAACGTAGGATTATTGGATGTTTCTTGGATTGGCTAAACTCTGAATTTTGCAATCTACCGCCTACGCGCATTAAGCCATGTCTGTCTATGAATGGGGTTAAACTCAATATCTTGCTTCTATGAGCTATTTCCAATCCTTGGGATAACTTATTGTATTCGCTTGGGAATGCTTGAACTTGAACTTTCTTTACTAATAAGTGAAATGCATCAGTTATTTCTTTGACAAGTAGCGGTCCGCACTGCTTGAGTGGTGTCGCGCTGCGACAATTATTGACGAATCGTAAGCAATAGGAAAAAACTCGTTTTAGTTTTGTCAACTGTGAGAAATTTTTTATGTTTATTGAATCCGATCTTTGCAAGGCTATACACGTTATGTTCAATTTGCGCAATTCCGGTAATACCGAAACCCTTGTATGCAACTTTGCCAATTGCTTTCTTCTTCCCTGAGGAAGTCTGGACCGTTCCACCAAAGAGCATGATCCTTCAACTTACAGGGAGCTATACCCCTAGATACCAAATCTGCTGGATTCTCTTTGGTGGTAACGTGTCGCCATTCAATATTTTTTGTTAAGTCATGAATTTCAACCACTCTATTGCTGAATAAGGATTTTAGAGTATTGGGTTGTACCTTGTACCATCCTAATACGACTGTTGAGTCCGTCCAACAGATATATCTATCTTTAAATCTGAAGAGTTGATAATTTTATTAATCAACTTGGACAAAACTAGAGTTCCGCACAGCTCCAATCGTGGTATCGTGAGAGTCTTTAGCGGTGCTACCTTTGATTTTGCGTCTATTAGGCGGACAATTGTGGTTCTGTCGTGATTGACAGATTTGACATACACACACGCTCCGTATGCTTGTTCGGAAGCGTCCGCGAATCCATGCAACTCAACGTACCTTGCGTTATTCACTAGGATACATCGCGGTATTGACAATCTATTAAGGTGTGGTAATTCGGTTTTGAATGTAATCCATAGCGAAAGTAACTTCTCTGGTACCTGCTCGTCCCAAGAGAGCTTGTGAAGCCACAATTGTTGCAGTAATATTTTTAAATTCATGATACAGGGACTTATTAGTCCTAGTGGATCATACACTTAAGCTATCTGTGCTAGCATATTTCGTTTACTGACTGGGTTATCAATATGTTTCTCCGTCATGACATTATACGTTAAGGTATCTGAATTATTCAACCAAATCAAACCTAGGGTTTTCGTGTAGCTGTTACCTTCACCCAAATCTAAAGGTTTTTGTACAATATCGTCCGGTTTCAAGTTTATTAAAATAGACGGTTCATTTGAAACCCACTTTCGAAAAGTAAAATGAGCTTGTTTCAATACGGTGGATATGGTTTCACACATCTCACGAGCTTCATCTATAGATTCAGCTCCCGTTAATAGATCGTCGAAATCCGATTCTATTATTTTTGCAATTTTTGGCTTGAATTCCTGGCATTCATATGCTAGTTCAATTAAGCATCTTATGGCCAAGAACGGGGCTGAAGCTGTTCCATAAGTAACCGTGTTGAGCTGAAATGTGTGTAAGGTATCCGACGGATTGTACCTCCAGAATATTTGCTGAAGATGGCGTTGTTCTGGGGTGACCCAGCTTTGTCGATACATCTTCTCGATGTCCGCTGATATCACATACCTATGTTTTCTGAAACGGATTAAAATTGACAGAATGTCTTGTTGCACAATGGGTCCCACCAACTGTAGATTATTGAATGAATAACCTGAACTAGTTGCTACTGAAGCATCGAATACTACTCGGAGACGCGTGATTGAACTATTTTCATTTAGAACGCCTTGATGTGGCATAAAAAGAGGTTTGTCACTCAAGGTTTAATTGTTTTAATTTTGCTCATGTGGCCTAATCTCTCATAGTCTTCCATGAAAGCTGCGTATTTCGATTGTAAATTTGAATTCGCGATCAGCCTGCTTTCTAATGATGAGAACCGTTTCCTTGCAGAGATTTCTGTATCACCTAAATTCTCGATAGAATCTTTGAGTGGAATTTGTACAATGAAACGACCGTCCTTATCACGACGTGAAGTTTCAATAAAATGCGACTGTGAAATTAGAATCCTCCAGTAACCAGAACTGTTGTAATTGATTTTGGATATCCATGGTATTCGCGATTTGACCGACATTGCAATAGAATTTTGATTTATTCTTCGTGAATGCAACTGGACCTGCGATAATCCATCCTAATCTTGTTTTTTGCAATATAGGCTTGGACTTACCGAATCGTAGTTGTCCTTCGACTATAAGTTCCCTATCTGCTCCGATTAAAATTTGAATTTTGTCCGGTTCATTGAATTTTGGAACTGCAAGTTTAATGTTAGAAGGTATCTGCAATTCAGACCTATCGATTTTGTAATTAGGTACATATCCCGTTATTGTTGGTAAAACCAAGCATGATATATCTGTACTGAATGCATTGTGAATAGATCCAATTTTTGTTTGACATTGAAGTTTATTTTCTGAAATTTTCTCACTTAGACCTGCTATTTGTACATTGATAGGTTTGGTGGTTAACCTCAACCGTTTGCATTAGTCTGTTGTCATGAAACTTGATTGTGAGGCAGAATCCAAAAGTGCCATATTTCCCATGCCAGAGCGTAGTTGGATGCGGAAGATTTAAGGGATTTGATTACCTGTGCCGCTTGACCCTGCAGGGAAGCGCGTAAATAATGAAATTTTTGAATCTCATTAATACTATCATTCGAATTGATTAGAGACTCAAATGTGTCTTTGAATTCCAACCAAGCCTCGTAACATTCTTCAAACTTTGGAAGTTGTATTGTTGGGAGCTTTACATAGTTCAATTGTGAATTTGATACCTGCATATTTCCACTAGATCCTACTGACCCGACCCTGAATGTGCATCGCTGATTCTAGAATCCTCTTTCACGTTTGTTACAATTTGCTTAGCTTTTGCTACTATTGAATAAAATGCATCTTCTACTTCTTGTCTTATTCCAAATTCTTGTTCTAAACTGAGGCTATGAGTGCAATAGTGGACTAACCCCAAATTGCGGCAATGCTAAAAATTGAATTTAAAAAACGTCTAAACTTTGCGACTTAAATTAAACATATTTTAAATATCTTCTATGGTTTGATTTAATTTTTTTATAATATACATCAGTTGTCTCCATAAAACACAGCGTACATTTAAAGAAATACAGTTTTGTTATTAGTTAGATGTGGGTTAGTCCACTCTTCTTCTAAGCAAGTTAATGAAATTATGAGGTTACTCAATTTCAATATATTCAATTAAATATATTTTATTATTATTCATGAGGTTTGGTACAAATAAATCAATCGAAAAGGTTTCTAAGAAAATGTATTTTCCACAAACAATAATAATTGATTAAACACATCGAAAAAAGTTTTAGTCTTAATCTTCTTCAGGATGATCTAGCAGTTCTCCACCAGTTCCTTGAACTGCAGACCGAAGATTCTCATAAAAGCCATGATGCACCGGAGGAATAAATTCCTTTAGCTGAAGGAGATCTTTTTTTTTGGCATCGTTAATGGCATTACCGTTAGGGTATAATAAGGGAAGACTTGACTCCTGCAACACTGATTTTCGCTTACTTATATCAACAGTTTGAAAGAGAACATCGTTGTTATTAGAGTATTTAAACTGAATATCGAATGGGCAATGACTTTGAAAATGCAACCATTGAATCTTCAGCCATTCCACTTAAACTTTATCTTTAGAAATTTTTCTATTGGTAATATTATTTTCCAATGGTTTTGCAGAAAAAAAATCAGAACTTCTCATTTCTACTAATTTGAATGGATTTTTTTTCTAGCATTTATTATTACTTTATTCCAGTCTCCAGGAATAAAAATTTTGGGATGAAATTTCTTTTCCTTCTCGATAACTCCAAAATCTTGATCACAGGGTAAGTATGAGTGACCACTTACCAAAAATTTGTGATCTATTAAGTCAACCTCAAAATCTGGTGATGAAACTATGTAATTGCACAGCACAGACAATTTTATATTTCTATTCTGCCCTCCACATTGGTCAGAATACATAACAATTTTTCTTGTAGTAACAAAATGTTTGATATAGTATAGGAGGCAAGATCCAATCTCTTGAGGACCTCTCGAAGCCACTGATTCATTCCATACAAACATGTGTGAATCATTATTTGCCATGTTATGAACCGAAAAGCAGTCCAGAGCTGCCTCTTATAATAGCAGATCCCTGTTGTTAAAACTGGCGTGGGCAAGGTTTTCATAAGGTCGAAACATATGACTGTAACGTATCCTTCTTTTGATAACTGTGTCTTCTTTTAAGCCATCCCTTGCCCTTTCAGCTTTTCTTTGGTGAAGTTGACGCTCGACTTCAAGTCCTCTCTTTTTCACTTCGTCAACTGTTGTTTTAATTTGAATATTAAAAAGATCACATTTCTTGCACGAATCTGATATGGGGGGATGAAAATGTAAGTTAAATTCCTTATTAAAGATTTGACTAAAAACAAAATAAGAAACCGGATTGTTTGATTCATTTTTGTACAAACTGTACATTTTGCCAAGACTCAAATCTGGTGCAAGGTATCTCCTATGATTGCTTTTTGGTCTACCATAGTGAGATTCGTAGCTTGGGAATTTCTTAATAAAATCACCAACTTCGTTTTTCTGTTCCTCGCTTGTTTTATTGGCTGGTGGGTGATTTCCCCTTTTATCGCATGGAGATGGCAAGCCGATTGATTTATTTTTCAGTAGTCTATCCAGTCTTCCTGCTGAGACTTGAAACACAGCTTGGAAAAATGATTTGCAGACCATTTGTTCTTTTCCAGTAGCATCAGGTATGTAGTAGATTCTTGTTTTCTCTCTCTTAGAGTTTTGGTTTTCAGTATACGTCCGTAGTTTGTTTACAACTTTAACTAATGAAAATAGATAAGACGTTTGTAGATCAAAAGTTTGTAATGCATAAAAATTTGTGTGCACTTCCCTTTGCCGTTCTTCAGGTACTAAAACATGACATTTATTTTTGCAGGCACAAGCAAAAGGTCGGAAAGGTTTTGAAGGCTCCGTTTTTCCAGATTTTGTGGCATACTCTTCTCCCGCACATCTTTTCCTTTTATTAACTGCCCGGCTCCAATTTTTCTCATCACGAATACGCTTTTTTGGCTTAAATTCCCTTGTTTCTTCCTCTTCTAATTCCTCATTAATTGTTTCTCTTGCCCCATTTATTTCATGTTCTTCTTCTGATGGAACATATTCTGATCCAGAATCTTCAAAAGGGTCCGACTGATCGGAGTCTAGCAGCTCTAACATACCTAAACATACGCTCAACCTTTATTATTTGCAAAATTTCCCGAACGGAAATCAAATAAAATTCAAAACCTAACCTTAAATTTAAATTCAACTTTTTTTACTGTAATTTCATTAAAAAAGAAATCTACACTCTACTTAACAAAATCTGAGGTACTTACGTTCCATTATGAAACTCTAGTTATCCAATATTTGCAAAAATTTTAACACTGAACGAAGACCGTTGGTTATACGTCAAAACGTCAAATAAAAATAACAACGCGATTGTTCAGAAGCAAAGTGGACCAACCGCACTTAGTCGTCCACTTTGATTTTGATTTAACAGGCAAATCTTAAAACGCCAAAACTATGTATGTGCTGCCATCTATTCGAGAAATGTTAAAGGTGGTTTGGTCTACTATGCATTTGAAAGATTATCAAATTATGCTTCAAAAAATGTAAAAAGACAGAAATCTACTTTTTGTGGGTTAGTCCACTATTGCACTCATAGCCTCAACTATCCTCCTCAACTCTTAATTCTATCTCACTCTGACCTAGTGAAAATGCATTTAATAAATTTTGCATTTTGTAAATTCTTTCTTCAAGTTCAATGATTTTTTGTGCTCTCATAGACTCGTCACAACTATCGAATGTATCTCGAAAATTATTCACGTATGTTTTAAACATAGTGAGTCGTGCCTTAGCTGTTGCACGTTTTCTTTTAAGAATTTGTAATTCGTCCATTTTGGAAGTTAATATTCAAATACAGATTGTAAATGAATCTAATGAGACTTGTACAGATAAGTAACACCCTTACTCATACAGTTCGATTAGGTACGATATGAACTAGGAATATGTGGAAAAGTTTGAAATTATGAATGTGCAAGTGATTGGAATTGGTTTACCGGGTAGAACGTTGCAGTGTATTGGTGTGAACTATGTGTGATGGATGACTTCCCTCCTTCTCACTGCTTCTTGTGTTGAGCGAGACCGAAGAAGATGACTTGTGCGCTATGTTGGTGTGACGTCAGCGTTATCTGCTCGCCGTTGTCTTGTGAAGTGCGAATGCAGCTATGCTTCTTCTTGTACACTGCACTTGACACTTGGATTGATTATTAATTGATTTATCTTAATAATCCGGGTCGGTTTGGACCATTTTTTATGTTGAGTACTGAGTGGACTGTATTCTCTTTTGTTGCTCGATTATTTAGATTGTTATACTTTGACTTATTGGTAATGTGTAAAGGGCGGAATATATGCAAAGTGCATATATTTGCATATTTTGCATATTTTTACAAATTTCATAAAAAATTGCATATTTCGGCAAATATAAAATTTGTGTGCATATTTTTATGTTTTTTGTTTTATCAAAAGATTAAGTGCGACCCTTGCAGATAATTGAAATAATTTAAAAGGTTGGTAGGTTTTATTATTATATGGTTTATGGACCCATTTTATTATTATATGGTTTATTGCCGGCATTTTTCGGATGTTTAGGAATTTCCAAGTAATCAGCTTGCCTAATTCACCGAACAGAAACATGACAAGAAGGTTCACTTGAAGCTCCACCCCTAATGTTGTCTATTTCGTTGGCACACTTAAATAATCCCTGGTAGTGCCAAGTCGTGTTCGGTGATTGTCACCGAACAGAAACTTTTCGGTGCGCGGGGGTCTAGTTGGAATGCGGCGGCTTGCTTTTATAGTTCGGACTTCAAAGTACCGACGCCAAGTGAACCTTATTGTCTTGTTTCTTTTCGGTGACTAATTGGAGAGCAAATGTGGTCTCTTCTTTTGTATTTATATTGTATAGTTTAGTTTGTCGATAGATTCCAGTGTGAAAAGAGTGATTTCGAAAATATTTATTTCAAACGCCTAAAATGCCGAAAGCCGCTTCGTGGATTAAAAATTTTCCTGAGTTGGAGTTTAGTGGGGATAAAGTGTTTTGCAAAGTTTGTGCCAAAATCATTGTTTGTGAAAAGAAGTTCCAAATTGATCAACACTTGAAAACAGCTATGCATAAAGCTAAGTTGCAGGAAAATAAATCTGTGCCTGTTCAGCAGTGTGTGCAAACCGCATTTCAAAATGTCAAACCAAAGAGTGAAAAGGATGTGTTTCATCAAGACTTATGCAAAGCTTTAGTCGCAGCAAATATACCTTCGAAGGAACTGCAAAAGACACAATTCAGAGATTTTTCGCAAAAATATTGTAATCAAAACATCCCTGACGAATCCACACTTAGAAAGAAGTATGTGCAAACAGTATACGAAACCGTAATGGAAGAAATTAAAGTTTCACTGGGCGATGAACATTTTTATATTATTGTTGATGAAAGCACAGACTCATGTGGTCGATATATCGCACATCTTATTATTGGAGGGCTTCAAGAAAATGAGCCAGGGAAGCCATAATCAATATCTTCTAAACAGTTAGACAAAACAAATAATGTGACCGTAACTCGATTTATTCAGCAGTCTCTATCAAATTTTTTTCTACCAAATCCTGTTCCAGTAGAGAAGTTTTTAGTGTTTTTGTCTGACGCAGCGCCGTATATGGTTAAAGTAGGCCAAAACTTAAAAATATTTTATCCCAATATGGTACATGTCACTTGCCTTTTACACGGGATAAACAGAGTTGCAGAAACCATTAGAACAGCATTTCCCTTGGTGAACAAATTAATTTCAAATGTAAAGAAAGTGTTATTGAAAGCACCTCTAAGAGTGCAGATCTATAGAGAGAAATTGCCACGAGTTAGTTTACCTCCAGAGCCCGTAATTACTCGATGGGGAACATGGATTAAGGCCACGATAATCTACGCAGACCATTTTGAAGCCATTAAAGACATAGTTTTAGATTTAGAAGACAATTCACAGTGTGTAGTGCAAAGTCAAGCAGTATTCAAAAATGTAAATTTAGCTAAGGAACTTGTTTTTATTAAGGTTAATTTTAGTTTTATACCAGATATAATAACTTCGTTAGAAAGTCGGAATATGAGTTTAAGAGAATCAATTAATTTTGTTGAAACTTTTTCCGACAAATGCAAAAAAGTTCCCGATGATGTAGGAAATCAAGTAAGAAGTAAACACGAAGTTATTGTGGGAAAGAATGAAGGCTTTAAGTATTCAATGGAAGTCAAAAATATTTTTGATACTAAGCCATCCAACGAAGTAATACCTTGGCCTTATAACTTACTACTTACCTAAATTAAAATATTGCCAGATCACATCGGTAGATGTTGAAAAATCGTTATCTTTGTTCAAACATATTTTTACAGACAGAAGGCAAACACTTTTATTGGAAAATGTTGAAAAATATATCGTTATAAATGCATTTTATACTATTTCAGGTTAAAAATTTTACCTGTTATATTTTTCTTTTAATTTTACTTAAAATAAATAATTTTTGTAAGAGTCGGCGTTTCTTTATTTCCATTTTTCCATGTTATATTCAAGGCATATAATTGCATATTTTGACAAATAAATGCATATTGTTGCATATTTCAAAGAAAAACTATTCATATATATGCGCATATTTTAAATGACGTGCATATATTCCGCCCTTTAGCTAATGTGACTTATATTCGTTGCCAGAAATCAGAATACGTGTGTTCACATCTAACATTTATTTTCCACTGTTCCTTGCCGCCCATATCGCACATTGCGAGGGAAAGAACTAAATACCATGTTGTCACGTTGTGACCAAATGAATATTATACATCGTGTACACAGTAATAAATGTAATTTCATTTATCTTAGGATTTCAGCATCAGTAGAAGCCTTTGTTTATTGAAGAACTATTTAATAAATAGGTGTCCAATAGTTAAAATCAACGGTACTTCAAGTGACTCATTGTCAGTTGATATAGGAGTTCCAGAGGGTACAATATTAGGCCCGATACTTTTCCTAGTTTATATCAACACACTCTGCAATTGCAATATAAACGGTGAAATAATAAATATTCTATGCAGATGACACAACTTTGATTTTCTCTGGTCCATCTCGGGATCTTGAAAAATAAAGGGCTTGCGAAAGACTCAAAACAATAAAGACCGTGCTGAATGCTCCAATTAACTCAACAAAGACCAATTTTATAGCATTCTCAATCAGCAACCATTGACGGCCAGATTTTAATTACCTACAACTTAATACTACTGAATATATTCATGAAACTAATACAATTAAATATCTAGGTATCTATGTTGATAATTATCTCGAATGGGACCATCATCACAACTAATACATAAATTTTACTTACTAAGGGATAACTTGTAACAGCTTACAAATCTTTGGGGGAGTCATCAATTCGCTGTGGTATAATCGCATGGGGCGGATTGTATAATAATTCATTGGAAATTCTATATATTTGCCACAACTACATTTTAAAAGTTTTTAAACATAAATCTAAATTATTTCCCACGGAACATTTACTCGGAAGTAATTTTAAATGTGAGAAACTTGTACTCATACTATGTGTAAGTTTTTCCACCAAAAAGAGAATTATAAAAGTTTCACTTATCATACACATTCAACTAGGAACACTACAAATAAACAAATCAGCATCCCAAGATAATAATTTTTAGTTGGTTTCTTTTCAGTACTGGGTACTAATTTATTGGTAGATTTGACAAAAACCAACCTTGTTCCTAGTACAAATATGGTGTTCAAATATGCTACCTTAACGAAAATTTGTTTGTTATGACTACAAATTCTTATTTTCCACAACAAAACAAATTTGTAAATGCAACAACATTGTTTCTGTAACTTCAACAAAAGTTATTGCTCACGTAACTAAGGCACATTGTTGTTCATACTAATATTTTCTGTCAACCCTACTCATTATATTTGTTGATGGAATTAATTAGTTTGTATGTGCAACAACATTGTTTCTGTAACTCCAACAAAAGTTATTGCTCAGATAACTAAGGCACATTGTTGCTCATACTAACATTTTCTGTCAACCCTACCTATTATATTTGTTGATAGAATGAACCAGTACGTAAATATTACAGGGCTATATTAACCATTAGAACAAACAATTTAGTTGTTGTTACAAAACCTTTGTTGTTACTAATAATTTGCAATGGAGGGTTTTATGAATTAAAAAGATTTACACTTTTTACTCGAAAACCACAAAGCTAAAATGGATGTGAAAAGGCATAGTTTCTTTCTCATGTATGTGATAAGATTAGTAATACTCTAACTTCAAGTGATCTTTCCGAAATGATTAAAGCAAAATAAAAATCGTAAGCTAATTGGAAAAAAAAAATTTATTTGTTAAATTTTCCCGTACAAATAATGAAAAAATTATGGCAAATTACCTAAGTACATTAAGCAGAAAAGCTATAACATTAACAGAATAATTATGCAACACATATCTGAATTTGAATATATCACTAATGATTTTTATACATTATTAAAACATAATCAAAACACCCCAAATGTCAGTTTTCGATAATATGAAATTCTGCTTATCGATTACAAGATCACTGAATGGGAAAAGTTCTATTACATGAATTTCAAAAATGAAAAAGGTATTTAAAAACAAATTATTTTATTAATCTCATTCAACATGTTCGCCAAAAACAAAATAAAAAATCTTTTTATTCTAAACTTGAGGGTTTCAAATGATTATATTGTAACTGTATGCATAAAATATTTTAATATATGAATAAAATGATAAAGAAAGACCCTCTATAAACACCAATATTTTCTAAGCATGTACATTGACTAATTCATGGAAAATACATTTCTCTCTTATTCTAGTAAGAGATGGGATGGATTATCCATTAAAACGTTTCATACAAAACAGAGATGAATCAAGTAATGTGTCCCTGATGACCATTTATATTTCTTTTGAGAAATTACAATTATAGTTGGCATTAAAACTTTCAGGACCCCAATAATTAGTGTAATGTCAAATTATCTTCCAAGATCAAAGTTGCTACAAAACAAATATGTAGCATACCATTACAAAATCAACATGTTTTGTTAGTCATACTGCATCTGAATCTGAGATCCCAGTTTTATGAATGGAAATGGTTCGAGTTTGTTTCAATTTTACTGGAGCGTTTTTGAAAAATTTTTGCTGAACGGTTGGTACATTACTATTCTTGGGGTCACTCTTCTGGATACGGTGACCTATTATTTTCCAAAGAATATATTTCAATAAGGTAATCAAAAATTTTGAGCAAAAAATTATTAAATCTTATTGGAAAAACTAATTTAGTTTTCCGATGACGCTCAGAATCTTCGATTTTAGATTCAGATGCAGCAGGACTTTCACAACTACAAAAGTCTCATAACATTAAAAAAATTTGTAAGACACCAGATAGTAAAGTTCGATATTATATTTCATGACACTCGATTCACACTAGATGTAGAGTTACAACACATTGCGTAAAGCCACAAACAATTTTCCATCTGCCATTTTGCATTGCAGTACTAAAGGAAACTCGAATAAATCTTTGACAGTAATAAAGCTGCATTCACTTGTAATTTTAACTTCATAGGCAGAAACATGTTCATTAAATAATACCGTTTCGTACTTTTGGAATAGTAAGCCTATATCTTTAGCATCATTTACAATTACTCTTTGTATTACTCCAAAGGTAGGGAGCAAATTTTCTACTGCTACTATGATTGAAGCTTTCAATTTTAATTTAAAATTTCCTATGGAAACCCATTTAGTACGAAATCCGTTTTTAAAATCAACAGGAACAGGATAATTATATTCATCTAAACAACATTCTTGAATATCATCAGAATAAAAATTAAGCTCTCCTGGTCCAACTAAAACATAATTTTTATGACGATCCTCTCTAAGAAGGCGATAACAAACCTTCAGCTGATGCTTCATGGATAATGATTTAGTAATGTTTTTCCTTGAACATGTAATATTTGCGGACAATTTCGATTCACGATGCTTAGATTCGTATCGCATAGAGCTTAAGTTTTGAAGTGGTCCTACTGCTTCCATTATTATAGGATAATGAAGTAAATGATGATGCTTTGGTTTTAACGTATCTTTGAACAAAGACTGATACTGAGTGTTATGAGTAAATATAAGATTTTTCAGATCAAGAACTATAGTTTCGGAAACATATGTTGAGGTTACTAAACAAATTATCTGTGTAAGTGTTAAATAAAATGTCCAGACTTCGTTATCCTGAGGTACTAAATCCCCAATTATTAATCCAAAGTATCTTACGAAGCACAGCATTTCACTTGCAGACATATTTAATTTACTTTTTAGATAAAAGTCTTTACATATTAGAGGGGGTCAGTTACTCTCTTCAAAGCCAAAATCAAACATCTTTATTCTAAAGTTAAGGGTTTCCAAATATATTAACTGTATGTATAAAATATTTTAGTATATGAATGAAATCATAATGACACACTCCCTCATAAAGATCATGCATTATATCAACAGCAAAATTATCCACAGCATGAACATGGATTAATTCGTTGAAAATACATTTCTCTCTTATTCCAGTAAGAGATGGATTTTCTACTAAAATGTATTGTTCATAATTATCCTTAGACCTTAACAGTGATAAATCAAGTACAGATTGTGTCCTTGACGACCGTTTATTAATTTTTCAAAATCTACAATTATAGTTAGCATTAAAACTCTCAGAGAAGCCCAATAAAGAGTGTAATCCCAAATTATTTTATTTATTTATTTTATTTTCAAACGAAAAATACATTTCATTTTCACAGTTAAGAAAAAAAAACAAATACATATAATTATTTTGAAATAAAATTATCAAAAATAACAATACTATACTTGTTGTGCACAAACATATACAATATAACTAAAAATTAAATAGAACGAGGAAGTTTAAGATTAAAGGAAGTACTAGAAAGGGAAGTTAAATCCTCAAGTTTGGTATACTGATTGGCATTTCTCATTATGCGTTTAAGTGGAGAGTAAAAAGAATAATTTGTTGTACAGGAGGGAACATAAAAAATTTGAGTTGAATTCACAGTTTGACGTGTAAGACGTTTGGGATTGTGAAAGTTAGCTCTAAAGTAAAGTGAGATAACTTCGCAAGAAATTATATTATTAATAGACTTAAAAAGTAGTTTAAGATCGAAGTGTAATCTTCTCACAGTAAGTGGAACAATGTTAAAAATAGTTTCAAGAAAGTTATAATCACAGTTCCACTTGGCATAACGTATTCCACTTTTGAAAGCCAAATATCTCAAAAATTTATGCTGGACCTTTTCAATATTGTAGGAATGAACGTTATAGTAAGGACACCAGACGGTCGAGCAGAAATCAAGATGTGACCTGACAAGAGAAAAATATAAAGTTTTCAAAGCATTAATATTTCTGAAATCAACAGTCAATTTTTTTATAAATCCCAACATCTGAAGAGATTTGCCAATAATATGGTTAATATGAGGGACAAAACTTACAGATGTATCAAAAATCACGCCCAAATCTCTAACATTTAATTTACTGTCCAACGATGTACCATTAATTCGATAATTGTAAGTAATGGGACTTCTCAGACGATGAAATCTCATAATATTGCATTTTGAAATATTAAATTCCATTTTGTTAATAGTGCACCAGTTCGACATGTTATCTAAAGCTTTTTGTATCAATAAACATTGATCTACAGATTTTTCTTTGAAAAATATTTTCAAGTCGTCCGCAAATAGTAAGAACTTGATATCACAAGGGAAAACATCCTTGATATCATTAATAAAAAGTAAAAAAAGTAATGGACCAAGATGTGAGCCCTGAGGAACTCCAGAGTGGAAATTTATTACCTTGGAGTAGTTATTTTTTATTCGAACTATTTGCGAACGATTGGAAAGATAGCTCTTAATCCAAGAAAGTATTGGGCCGTCTATGCCAAGTGATAAAAGCTTAGAAAGAAGTATAGAATGACTTACCCTATCGAATGCCTTGGACAAATCAGTATAAATAGTATCTACCTGATACCCATCCTCCAAAGCATCAACAATGTAATTCGTGTATACTAACAAGTTAGTTTCAACTGAGCGACCACTTACGAAGCCATGTTGTTCAGCCATAATATGATGTCTTAAACTAGCAGTGAGTTGATCAGTTACTAAACTTTCAAATACTTTTGGAATCGATGACAGAATGGAGATTGGGCGGTAGTTTTTCATATTCTCACGGTCACCAGATTTGAATATGGGTGTAACAAAACTAGTTTTCCAAATATCAGCAAATTTACCTTCGACGAGGGATCTATTGAAAATTTTATGTAATGGTCTGGAGAGTACAAATGAACAAGTTTTGAGAAGAATAGGTGGAACGCCATCAGGACCTGGACTGGTTTCACTTTTAAGGGAATTTAACTTGTTCCATATATCACTAATTGAAATTGAGAATGAATTTGCAGTAATGTGAACTACGTTATTTGTGGTGTCATCCGAAGCAGGTTCATCATCCACTTCAAATACAGAAGTAAAGTGTTCAGCGAATGCGTCAGCAATATCCTGACCATTATTATGGATTGTGTTATTATAAGACATCAAGTTAGGATATTCATTAGAATTCCTTTTACTATTGACAAAGCTCCAAAAACTTTTAGGATTTAATGAGATATTGGTTTCAATTTTCCTAATATAACTGGAATAATCTGTATATCCCATACGACCGCATTTCGATCTTAAACTAGAAAAAATATGATAGTCAGCTTCAGATCCGGAAATTTTATATTTTTTGTGTGCTTCTTTTTTTAAAAATATGTTTTTCTTTAATTCATGAGAATACCAAAATGGAAAATTAAATAATTTACGTAAGCCAAACTTTTTTAGAGGAACGAATAAATTAATTGCTTCCAATAATTTATCATAAAATAAGTTAAGCATTTCTTCGAAAGTAAGATCTAAAAATAAGCTATCCCAGTTAATGGTCGACAAATACTCGTTAACTAAGCCAAAATCAGTGTTCTTAAAATCAAAGGAGTAACCTTCACTTTTAAGGATATCATTGGGAAAGTATACAAAATTACGGTGACGGTCAAGGGGAAGAAGAGGAAATGTATCATTAGTAGTGAGCAAGTTTGAGCTGAACAATAGATCAAGAGTTACATTGCGGTAATTTTTAACATAATTGCATTGAAAAAGATTAACAAAAGAGCATAGCTGATTTAAAATAGGTGAGGCACTATTCTCACAAGAAATAGCCGAACTTGATGCTTCTGAACTGCCACAAATGTTATTATTACTCCAGTTTAGGTTTGGTACGTTGAAGTCGCCAAATACATAAAAGGGAATACTGGGGTAAGTGTTTTCGAGGTTTTCTATTGAGCTGCAGAAGTCATCATACTTTTCTACTGCTGATCCAGGAGGTATGTAAACAGCACCAATCACCAACTGATTGGTACCTGAACTAACAAGAACTTGAAGCTGTTCAAGATTATTTTCACAAGAAACTTGCTTACTATGCAGATGTGTTTTTACTCCAACTAACACTCCTCCAAATCTCTCAGCACTACTTGAGTTCGGTGAACGATCACAACGGAAAATGTTGAATTCATATAGATTTAGATCAAGTGTAGAAAAGGACGTGTTCAATCCACTTTCCGTGAATAATATTATGTCATATAAGTTTAGAGACACTGCATTTCGGAGAAGACTTAGTTTTGTTCGGAGACCATTGACATTTTGGTAGTAGACAGAAAGGGAGCTTATTAGTTTTTTGGAGGCTGCTTTTTGCGATTCACTATCTTGGGGTTACCATTTATATGTCGAATAGATAAGTTCAGAGTAGGATCAGCTTTTTTGCGATTTTCAAGTTCCAACTTAAGTTCTTTGAAAAATTTTAGTTGTAGAGGCGTGTAGTCGTTTCTGAATCTGAATTTAGAGAGAGCCGGTATTTCTCTTATCTGAGATAATTTGCTGAAAAACACCTTAACGCTATCATTACAGTTTAAAACCAATTTGAGTGGACGTTCTTTGTTCATGATATATTTACCGAGACGAAAGGATGAGGTTACCGAAACGCTATCATCGTTAATAGCTATAATAATCTGATCAACCACGGAGGAGTCAGCAGTTTTGTTGTCAGAATCAGGAACGTTGAAAAGAAGTACATTTTTTTGTCGTTTTTCTCTGTCTTGTATCTCCGAGAAAACATTTACATCTAGTCCCTTGGTATTAGGAGGGGTGATTAGAGCAGCATCGGTAAGTTCATGAAAACAAATATCATTCACCCTTTGATTCAGTTGGGTAACATCTTCAACCAACTTTGGTACTTTTTTTGCATTTATTGACAGATCTTCAAGGCGGCGTAGTCTGGAATCAATATCATTAATAGAGACTTGCATACCAGATAACCTTGCATGGACATCATCCAGAAAAGATTTCTTAAATATCAAAAAATGTTTAGAAAACATAGCCTCCAATTCAGTTTCAGTCTGGTTGTTACTGCAAAGATCGCTGGTTTTAGAAGCATTGTCATCCGATAAGTCTTCATTGCGCCTAGGCATGGATATTCTTTTTCTGGAATTAGATTTTCTTTTGCAGACAACACATATCCAACGGTCCCCAGCTGGGTTTTTCAGTTGATTGTCGAAGTGGTCGAATTCTACTTGTGATAAGGGTATACACTTCTGATGATACCATTCGTTGCACTTAGTACAACAAATTGCGTAATTGTTTCTGGTTGATTTTGAGCAAACTGGACAAAGCACTGACATTATAAAAATAAATAATTGAATGTTTATTTCATTACTCAATTTTACATTTAGAACAACACTCCATCTTGCTATAGGTATATCCTAGGACATATTTCATGATTCACCAATCACCATTGATAAACAAATATATAAAGGAGAATAGGCTAAATACCACCCTGTATTCCAAACTTCAATACAGATAGTGTATTTCAATTTCCAATCGATTTTTATTTCACACCAGATGTTCACCAGTATTTATGACTGTCTTTGTATTAGTTGAAGAGTATATGCAATTTCAATCAGAGACCAATTAAACGCAAATTACATCCAAATATACACTAATTGCGAATTTCAACTCACATAGATTTGTTGTAGACATAAAACTCTCCAATTTGGTATAAGAATCACTATTTACTACGCAATAATAACGCTTTTATAACTGATTAACTTCATCCGTGGAAATTATCTCCTAAGATTAAAGTGGTTACAAAATAAATACGTAACATACCGTTACAAGTATCAACAAAGATACCTTCACATTCTAAAAATGTTAATTCTTTAATAAGTATTTGAAATATTGCTCTATTCCCAAATTCTTTTCTGTCGTCTGAATGGAATAACAATGCCATGAATATATTTTCTAATAATGAACGGTATTCTGGAGGGAAAGTTGCTATACTCACATAAACTGCACCTAGCTTGTGAATTCCCGAGTGGGAGCCTAGAGCGTTACCTGATTCATAGTCGTCAAAATATAAAAATAATGGCAAAATGATACTGTTTCCTGACGTGCCCTTGAAGTTTGATAAGATACCTTGAAATTTTGGAAACTGATAGATATTTGTAAGTACTTTGCATCGTTTTAGATTATCCATGTAATTTATCATGTCATTTAAAATATTACTTTTCATAAAAATTTGTTTAAAAACAACACGTAATGGAATAAACTGAGCAGTTATATTTGATGATTTCAGACTTACGATGTTTATTCTGCAGTTCTCTTGCCTCTGACTTACCAGATATTCAACTGGTTTAATAAGAAAGTTGCAAGCCTCAAATTCTCTAAATCGAAGATACTCTGTTTTGAATTTCTCAAATGGATTCATCAAAGCATCAAACATTGAAGTAATGTTGGTCAGTCGATTTTGATCAATATCTACTCTTTGGAAAGTATCAATTATATAGTTCTTTAGAATCATAATAAAACCACTCATTAGAAAATCTTTCATATTATCAATAACTTCTTGGACATGACATCTTGATAAAAGTGGAGAATCATACAGTTTTGCTAAGAAGGTCATTGTCTGCCGATATATTATGTCTTGGAAATCTTTGAATTGCGTAGTTTCAGGCTCATTATTGTGAGGGAATCTGAAAGTTTCAGAATCAAGCTGCATGTCATTGTCAGATGAATCTATTTCAGCATTTACATTTTGAAGGGAAAATATGTGTTTAGTTCTAAGGTGATTTTTAAAAGTTTTTAAATTAGAGAAATCTCTCAAACAATGTTGTTCTCTGCAACTGTATAAGCTGTTACTTTCTAATTTATGTTTGATTTTTAAATGCAAAGTTAGTGCTACAATAGATTTGCAACAAAGGTTGCATTTGAAACATACTGGCATTTTCCTAATGTAAAATTTTCATTAAAAACTACTGAAAAAAATTTAGTTCCCAATTTCCTTTAGTAAAGTCTCAACAGATATATAGATATTGTCCCATTTTGTGTTCATGTTATAAATACCTTTCTGCACCAGCAGCCACACTTGCTCAGCTTCTTTAGCATATGAAGCATTCAACACATGTATTACTTTAAAACATACATCGACAGCTTTGATTGGTGTAGGAAATTCATACAATAAGTCATCAATCGCTACATAAGCAGTTGAAATATTTTGTAAGGTATCCCCTACAAGAATAGGCATTGGTTACAATGTTAAACCAAAGGATGCTAGTTTGTTTTGTCGTCTCTCTAGAGCAGGTTTTATTTCACCAGGTATCTACAATTTAAACAAAAATTATAAACTAGAAGAATGAATTGGATAAAATTCAACATTATTTAAGGGAATACGGATGAACAGAAATAACTGCAAGCACTACTTTATCATAATAAATATAACATAACTTGATTTTCATTAAAACTTGCCTTCCAGCAATTTAATAACATAAGCAAATTACGAGTTTCAGATTTAAAAAAATGACAATCTCATCACAATAGTATTAGAAAAACTGAAAATTGGTTAGCAACACTAAGTACCAAGTTTATATCATGCTAAAACTCATCAGCATAGTATCAAAAAGAATATTGGTAATAATTTTCAGAGAAAACAAAATATTGAATAACATGTCCTTAAAATTTACCTTTACATGAAGTATGAAGCCATCTCTGACTTCCACTTTTGAAGGTTTCCAGCTCCCTGTTTTATTTTTCTTCACTACCACAGGCTTTAAAATTAGTGGCAACAAAAACATCACAGAAGTAAAATAAGCATCTGGAAGCAGTAACAATAAAAACAATTCAAATTTTGAAATTTAAACAGCTTCAGATTGTATCTGTTATAAAGCAGGTAACCATGTGAACAAAAGTATATATGATTTGATTATTTCAGCTGAAAGATTGTCTATTGCATTAGAAATTCTCAAGCAGAACATTAATAAACACAATTTGTTTTGTGATTTTAGACTAATATAAACCATAAGAATCCATTCTTCCACAAATAACATTCAATTCATTATATTTGGAAATTACAAAATCACTCTCCTATATGTAACTTTGAAATTGTGAAGCATACTAATATTACATAAACCTACCTTCTAATAATGTAGTTTCAAAAACTTTTAAGTATTCATTTACTTCTTTGTTATTTATAGATGCACTATAATCAATCATCTTTTTTGCAAAATTTTCTACATTGGTGAATAATTTTAATTCATGCCCAGGATATAATTGTTTGAAATCGAACTCCATCTGAAAAGTGTATGTACAGTACATATATGTAATACCATTTTAACTCAATCAAATAGAAGTATAAAATAGGTAATTAAAAGAGTGATCAAATGATTTGACCATGAAATATTAAAAGAAACTAATTTTCAAATTAACCTGCTTACCAGACAATACCCCAACTTCGTTTTTAAAGCTGGAAACATTTGCATGTATTCCATAATCGAGTCATATTTATTACTTCGAAATAGTGTTCTTGCATGATAGGTACTTTTCCAAACACGTTCTACTTCAGTCCATGGTTCTATACTATTTTTTAACCAAATTATTTCATCAGATTCAATAGCCTTCATATCTGAAAAAAGATGTGCCATTAAAACACTGGCACAGCACACATTGGAAAATAATAGAATAATACAAACAAGATTACCTTCCTTATTAGCTTCACATTTTTTCTCTGTCTTAGGTAATAGTAATAGTCCACTATTTTTCAAAGATCTTCTATTATTATAAAATTTTCTAAACAATTTACCATTCCCTGTCTTTTGATATTTACCATCCCTGGTTCTTTTCAATGAATACGAAAAATACATTTCCTACATGATAGGAGAAATTATGTTACGACTCATTTTACATGTTATTCAACTCACCTTCACCTCTGTTGGAAAAAGTTCCACAATTGCATTTGCCAGTAATTCATACCTTTCCATAGAAATTCTAAAAAGTCAAACAATGAACACATAACATAGTTTGATATTTAGAATATGATAACAATCGTAGCATTCAACTTGAAATCTTGAGTTTTATTTAGTTATTTCTTAAAAACTAATTTTTGAGAAAAGCTGGTTTACGTAAACCAATGTTTCGTATAGCTAAGAATAGTATTTATAAACCAATACTTGAGTTTTATTTAGATATTTCTTAAAAACTAATTTTTGAGAAAAGCTGGTTT